>CM038796.1:112684502-113300970 GCA_021764765.1 Vicia sativa | reverse complement strand
TCATTGGTTCTTTCCCTAGCTTGGGAATGGATTGAATAGGCTGGAATGCGGTGAGTCATGGATGTCTTTGGAGGAGATTGGAGAAAACCCCTTAGGTTCGGTCACCTTACTTGATCCGGTGATGTTGTCGATGTCGAGAATGGTAGCTTCAATTGTAAGATCTTCAATGGTGGAGGGTCTTGTGCGCGCCATGATAGTAAACATCGACTCCATAATTCAAGGATAGCCTTGTCGGGAGGAATATGGGCTGGCCTTGGAGAAGTAATGATGAGATGTGCCACCTACAGGCTGGTCAGTGGAGGAAATCCTTATGGTGTTAACATCGGCATAATCTTACGGGAATCGTCACCCCATCCGGTTGCCTTACATCCAATAGGAATCTTGTAGCTTCGGAGCGGTTACTTCACCATGTAATCATACTTTCTTGGCTGCCCCAAGGTATCCCACATGATGCGGTTTCATTGCATTGTCAATCTTGACTTAGACATTTCTTCACTGCGACACGCACGGTGGTTTGAAATAGTATCTGGTTATCCATGTACCTTTGAACCGTCTTCTCGACCAACCTGACCATGAGTGGATGGGCATAGCGACAATTCGGGCATCTGGATTGACACCGCTTAGCAAATTCTTCTTAGGTCATCGGAGGAATGGTCGAGTCATCTATGTTGAAGATATAAATATCATCCCAGCAGCATTGGAACTCTTGTCTCATGGTTAGGCGTAGGCGCGTTGATCACATTAGTCTCAGCGGGAGGGTCGAACTCGATCCTTAGCCTCGATCATATCACAGATCTTGTTCTTGAGCCAACAATCGATTACTATGTCGGAGGCTATTGGAATGGTAAGCACACTTAGCATTAGGATTGTATCTCGGAGAGGAAGTGTTGACATTTGAGGATCCCTCAAGGTGTCAGCTCTGCTTTCGACATGTGTTGCAAGGCTTGCGACTATAGCATGTTGATCTTAAGTAAACTATCTTGTTCGCGCGTTACATTACGCTTGTCTCTGTTGGTTACAATGTAGGATTGGAGATCCTGGCTACGGATTGAGTGCGGTCGGTCTTGGCTCGGCTTTTCGACCATACAGTGACTTCTTTCTTACCCCGAAGATCTCTTGGCATTTGAAGATGACTCTACATGAATCTTCCCACTCTTGATACCCCGGCAATCGCTGCTTTGTCGAGTCAGCTCGGTGAATCTGGTGAAGAGTTTCAATCGGATGATTGAAGAATGGGCTGTCGGTGTTCAGTAAACATATCAACCAACTCCCTATTGGACAAAATTGGTTGAACCCTTCTGCTAGATCTCTCCACTTAAGGCATACTCCTTGAACTTCTCACGACCCATAGACATGCTTTGTAGTTGCATGCGGGTGGGTGTCAATTCAACATTGTACTCATCTTTATGCGTGAAAGCATCATTCGTCACTCCAAGTACGGATCGGGTCGTTCTCTGGTGATAATACCACTCCGTTGGGTTCGAACAAACTCTTGAAAATAGTGCATCCTGACTTTACGATCATCGGTGTGGGATTGATCTTTGGACATGAGACTTCAAAATGAACTTAGGGCAAGAACATTCCAGTCATATTTGCAAAAGTTGGAACTTTTTTGGGAGGAATCCAACACAGGGAGGACAAGACTTCAGATCATCAAAATTCGGCCGGACATCTTCGGGTTTTCCTGACATTCGAACGGTCTTCAAGTTGCTTGTACTTGTCATCCTCATTCGTGTTAGCCATCATCATAGTTCTTCTCAAGCTCGGTGGCCGCCTTCACCATCACCCTTGTTACTTTGCTCGTCTCTTGACTTCCTTGGAGAGCTCGATTCGACTAACCACTCTAGGACCTCCTTTGTAAGCGTCTGCCCGTGTTGAGAAGACCATGACCTCTTCTTTACGTTGATGAGCTTCTTGGGATCTTCTTGTTGGACCAAGTGGTGAACATCTCTGGCCCGAGCATTACGAGCTTGAAGATCTTTGTGAGGTGATTCAAGAGCCATTTACTGTAAAATAAATAGCGAGAATGAGAAAACCAATCTTGATGTACATGATGCAATGTTATGCTATGATATGCAATGTTTATCTTGCGGATAATGATATTTCAAGGACCTTAGAGATTTAAATTTGTTAGACAAGCAATGAGCAAACATTTATTAGTACTCTTTTCATTATTCTCTTTTTTCTTTTAAGTACAAAGATAGTTCAAACAAATAAAAGAAAACATATAAGTCTAAAACTCTAAGTCTCCGTAGGACTTCCTCTTGGTGCCGGTGGGCGTTGATGCTTCGCTCTCGTGAAGTAGCTTTGTCGACTCTGGCACTTTCTTCTCACTTGCATAGCCTGAGCTTGAAGGGTATCCCTCTTCCTTGAGTTGAATCAGGATCTCTTGAAGTCTTCAAATCGGTGGGCATGTCGGGATGAAGGCAGTATGGTCACTGTGGAGTTCCTAATTCTGGGTGAAACGGTAGTGAATGGCATCCCTGAGGTTTTGAGCTCAGCTACGCTTTTCCCAGGGTAAAGGTTCCCAAGGAATGGAGTTAAGTGCCCCAAGTCTTAGTATCAGTCTTCTTTACCATGCCCCAGCGTGTATAAACCTTAAATGGTAGTGCAGGAGATCGTGATTGTAGTCGAACACAATATCTTGGAGAAGCATATCATGGGACCATCTCTTGGGCAAAACCAAGCGGCATCATTAGAGAAGGGTTGTAAGTAATACCTCCTTATACAAGTAGTGGTACAGGAATTCTCTGGCCTTTCGATGAATGTGTCCTTTTGAGAGAAAAAGATTCCAGCGGATATCACGAATGAGAGAGTGACATTAGTCTTTGAGACCACCTCCACCTTTGTTCGTTCTTGAACGATGGAGGAAGGTGCGAAATAAACCACAGAATGCAATGGTATACAACACAGAGAGTTCCTTGTCTTTAGTAATGCAGTGTGGAAGATACGGGATATCTCCAAGTAAGTGAGCACGGGATTGGGTGAAAACAACTTGATAGCGTTGACATCTATGAATTGATCCGAGTTAGGAATAGAACCAAACCATAGATTAACGAGCCTGATGTCTTGAATGCATGGAAACTCATAACTTTGAGAATTCTCGGGCTTTCTTAATTAGGAACTTAGCAAGTAAAATAACTCCATCTAGTTTCCCAATTGGCTTGATATACGGCGCTTAAGATGTAAGGCGTGCGATGTCTTCGTGCTTAGGACTCTTTTCTAAAGGTGAATGGCATTTGGTCAGAATAGGTTATCAGTAGCAGAGAACTCTTCAAGGTAGGAACCAAGCGATAATCAGGAATGTATAATGGTGTTTGGATCAAGAAGCGAAATAGGACATGCATCATATCTTCTTCAAAACGGAGATAACAAATCAAGCGGATAACCATGTCTTTTGATAGGCGAGCATAATAGGAATCTAGAAACCAATTCTTTGGTTTGAGAAGGTATACCCGTGAAGTTGATTAGGATAGTCTTTCTAGAAGCCATATACCTACAAAGGCAAAGATAAATCCTAGGTCCTTGAAATAGTTAGAAATGATATACAATGCGAATGATGTTATGATGTCATGTTTGCTACACAAGCAATTCACCAATGAGCCTAGGTTTAAGGCTTGCATAAGGTAGGTGATTACCCACCAAAAGTTTGAGTTGGTTCATCACGTCCTATAATAATGCAAGGTTCTAGGAATCTCACATCATTGATCTTTCGTAAGTTTATTTCAACTACCAAGTGGTCGACGAAAATATCCCAAGTCGATCTCGATGAGCGTAGCATCGGTATCGACCAACCTTAGTACGCAAAGCGGCCCTCATCACCAATGGCCAAGATGGGTCAATTGGGTTCTAAAAGTTTAGTTAGCGTTGATGACACCATGAAGCCAAATACTATCCTCAACTTGGAAATGAAAGTATCAGGGACATCAATGTCACTAACGTAGCCATCATGTTGACCGTTTCGATATCGTCAACAGTCATGACGATTATTGTTACTTACCTAAAAGGAAACCGGATCGGTGTAGGATCCCCAAAATATAATACCCAAGCAACCCTTAAAAATAAAGCATACAAATCAAGCGAAAGCGGTAAAGGTGATCTAGTAATCCACTAGGCATTCTCTCTTTAGGGTGTCTCCCGGCCGAGTCATGATTACGTGATCGGTGGTGACTTTTGTTTTATGTCGCAAATGTGATAGCAAAAGTCGCAACCCGACTTTTATTTTATCAATTAAGGAAGGTAAGTCTGAGAAAAAACCTTCGTTAGATTAAGGTAAGGGAGAAGGTTATGAAAAGGGAAGGTATTAGCACCCTTTCCATCGCGTGATTATCTGGGCTCTTAGTTAACTCTTAGATCACTTTAAAATTTGCTACGTGTGTTTGACAAAAATATTTTGAAAAAGGCATTTCCTTTGACTTTGTAATGATTCATGTAGGAATGTATACAAAGTGTTCGGAAATATTTAGTTTTGAAAAGAGTTTGAACTTTGACAAAAGTGTGAGGTTTGAAAAGCATTTGATAGAGCAAGCAACTAAAGTCTTATTACGTACTTTCGGGTGGTGTTTTCGTGTTATTTCGTTCCTTTAGAATAGCGCTATCCATACCATTGGTTGGTAGGTAACTCTATTGTTGTTGGATGTAAGCGGGACATCGAAGGGACATCGGATGGTCATAAAGCAACGAGGTATTCTAGCACATTCGAAGGACTATCATCATTTTTCGTGAGGCAATCGAGGTCAAGATCATGTATTCATAGGCGACATCGTGGGTCTATGATCTTTGTATCGAAGGACTATGATGATTTGTTTAAAGGACGGTGCTAGAATACCTCTACGTTCGAGGACATGACCATGTGAATTAAATAAGGCATCGAGAGAGAATTACCCTAAAAGGGGTGCATGTGTGAAAAGAGTGTGTCGATTGGATATTTTTATCTTTGAAAATTAGTGGGCTATGTTGATTTTAGTCTTGCCATACACGCTAATTACTAGCAGTTTATAGGGTGCGGAAATTAAAATCACGGAATGTAAAGTGCGGAAGGTAAATGTCACGCTATTACATGGCTTTGGGGCAGATACATAATTTAAACTTGGGAAATAAAAACTAATTTAAACTATTACATCCATGGCTGATTACATTATTGAAAAAAGCGGTAAAAGCCGAATGACGGAATAACACAGCAAAAGAATGAGAAATCGAAAATCTGAGATGAATCGAATAAGAGAAAAAATGTTAGAAAAATGCAAATTTTTAATTGGGAAAAATATGACATGCTGGAAATAACATAAATATGCTAAAATAATTTTTTGGGATTTTTTGAATGCAATTTAATAATTAAAAACTAATTAAATGTGATTTAAATGCAAAATTATGAATAAAAATAAATATGCATGCAAAATTGTATTTTTTAATTTTATAAATTAAATAAGTATTTTCTGAAAATAAATGCAAAAGGAAAAAATATTTTGATGATTTTTTAATGCATGAATAAAAATATGAAAAGAATTAAAATGATATGCAACATATTAAATAAAATAAAAATATGAAAATATGAGTTTTGTAAAAGAGAAAAACCAAATGGTCACAGCATGGTTCAAGCGGAGACATGTGAGAGCATCCATCAACGAGGCGCCTTAACCAAGCGGAGCCATGTGCAAGCATGTTTGGAAGCAGGTAGGTGGATTACAACACGTCGCTTTCTCATTGCCACGAGCTCGCGCCAATTCATCGTCTTCTTCGTTTGAAATTTTAAAAATCAACGTCGGCCATTGCTCGGCGCGCTGAAAATACAGCAAAATCAAAACCAGTATACATAATATAAATAAGTTCTAAAATCATGGTTCGATTCACGAGATCATTAAAGCGCATTGATATAGGTCTCATGGTCCAATTTTCATTTAAGAGAAACCCTAAAGCGGCATGGGAAACCCTAACAATGGTGATACGTGTTCTGACCATGGAAATTCAATTAGAGTGCCGAGCTTGCAAACACATCACTAATCACAAAAACAAACACAAAACATGTTAATAATGCATGAATAACGAAATCGATTTTGAAATTTTCAGAAACAAACCAAATTAATTTCTTGTTTACGATGGTTTTGATCAAAGTAAAAGTCGGATCGACTCGGGAGGTATCAAGGAATGTGTTGGACACCTCAAATTGATTGAAATCGTTGGAAATAGGATTGCACTTTGCTTGTTTGCCACGGTTTTGAGCTTGGAATAGGGTTCTTGAGTCAAATTTTCTACCTAATTCGTGTGGTATGTATCATGTATATATAGTAGAAGGATTCGAGCTGTTTTGGAAAGATTTAATCAATGATCAATGCCAATCAAATTTGATTTTGTACAAAATCAAATCTTCAAATTACATCAATTTTCAATCCAATCTTGCCATATCCATCAAATTTGAAAATTGCTGGCTTTTAATGAGTAGATTGGATCCCAAGGAAGAAATAAAAATCAAGTTTGCAATTAATTTTGATTTTATACTCTATTTTTAAATTTAATTTGTATTTAAATGAATAAATTCCAAATTAAATAGAAAAATAAAATAAAAATTCGTGGCATTGGGCTTGGATATTCCTAATGGTGTGAGGAATAAGTTTGGATTGAAAAAAAGTAGGCCCATTTGCAAAGTTTTTGATTTTTAGAAGTATTTCTCTTTGTGCACTCTTTCAAAATTGCCCAACTTGTGAATGGTGTATCTTGCTCAATTTCCACATTTTAGTGTTCTTGGACTTTTGGAAGCTCTAAGGTCCTCTAACCAAATGTTTGGTCTCATCTCAATTGGAGTTTCCATGCTCAATATATCTTCAAAACAAAATGTTGACTTTTTATTGACTTTGAAAAAGACCTGTAATATTTTGATCCATACCTTCCAAATGAACATTTTGAACATTCTTGAGACATGAAGTTGTAGAAATTGAATTTCCTTCAAAACAAGAGGTGGTGGAAAAATTTTTGAGAAAGTATGAAGAAGTTATG
The DNA here is from genome assembly GCA_021764765.1 of Vicia sativa. Taxonomy (NCBI): domain Eukaryota; kingdom Viridiplantae; phylum Streptophyta; class Magnoliopsida; order Fabales; family Fabaceae; genus Vicia; species Vicia sativa. The sequence continues at coordinate 113,293,980 of CM038796.1, read as the reverse complement.
ATCGGTCAAAGTTCGATTGACTTTTCATCAGAAATACAATTTAGAAAGTTTGACTTTTGAGCAAATCTTGAGTTTTCTTGATGAATCATGATCAACCCTTGATCAAATGATGAATGTTACTTCAAAATGAGGATGTTGACCAAAAATCATGAAGTTTACTGTATGTTGACCACAGTTGACTTTTGTCAATATTGATTTCAACCATACGGCGATTATGAAACTTGACTTAAGGCTTGAAACTTGACATGGAGAATCTTTGAAGCATGAGGAGGCATGAAGACCATTGGAGATGTTGGAAGTCCATCTTGACACGAGAATTGCCAAACCCTAGTTTGGGTTGATTATCTAGGAGAGGTTTATCTCGACTCTTGAGGAATCCTTGAGTATGGATGTATGAAATATCTTGAGAGATGGAGGGCAAATTTGGGGTATGACACATCCCCTAATCCAATCAATTTCTCCTCGAGATTTGGACATCTATCATCTCTATGGAAGAAGTATCTCATACCATCACATCACTGATCAAAACTTTTCAACTCTTTCAAACTCTTTTCAAACAACAACCTCTTAATCGTAAGTGGTAGCAACTTGTACACTCAACCAAAACACCCAATAGCTTACAATTAAAAGATTCAATCATCTTTTCAAACATCTTTCAAAACTACGTGAAGTAGTAGCGACTTACACTCAAGCAAAACACCTATAACTACGATGAAAGATTTAAATCAATCAATCATTTCAAAATGTATGTGATGGAATAGATTAGATATATTTTCATTAAGATGACATTTATGCGTCTCTTAATAACATCCGTTGCTTCCACTAGCATAAGTGGGAACTACGATTGCTCAACTTTCTCAATATCCTTTTGAGAATCACATGAGCTGAGGTCTCATCCTTGAGCAAATTTCTTTCTCCTCGAGACCAAACAAACCATAGATCCCTTTAGATCCGAGCTACAAATGCTCGATTCCCACTAAGGATATGTCTGAAGATCCCATGATCTTTGAGCACAATAATAACAAAACCTAGGATCCCATAATCTATCCTTCTTAAAATCGAAGGAGAAACTTTCCCGATCATAGAAATAGCAATTTAAAACACGAACATATCAAACATATTCATATATAAAGCTATAGATAACTATATATATTTAGGGTGCTCCATCTATCCCTTTATATAAAACCCCCTTGCCGGATCTCCCCATTGCGTTCGTCTAGTTTAAACTAGTCATCGCATATCATATCAATTGAGGGTATTACTTGACTTTCCCTTTTCATAATCATTTTTCTTGTGTTGGAAATAATAAAGCTTGATGCTCAGCGGCATCTTTATAAACAAATCAAAAGTAAATCGTTTCGAGCTAGAATTGAATTGATTCGATTCCCTAGCGTCACTTTTAGCGAGCGGAAAAAATGGCGACTCTGCTGGGAGTCACTAAACTTTGATTTTCAAAAAATGTGACTACTTCGAGAACCAAGCTTTTGTTTTCAAAAGGAAAAAAGGGTTAAGCTTTCATATGTGCATATGTTTGTTTTTCTTTATTGTGTGTTTCCATTTCATCGATGGAAAAATCTAACTCGGTTGAAACATTTAAGATCTAGGTGGGGTATAGTCTATTAACTTGAGAAGTCTCGGTACTTACGGAGTTAATTTGAGATCCTCTCTCGGTGGAGGTTGTCTTGGGAGTATTTGTGTTTAGCAAGTATTTGCAAGACATTTTGCTGAGAGAACTAGCGGTGGTGGGTACATGGAACACATAACCCATCTGGCCATTTAGGATGTAGTGCGAGAAATTATTGATAGCTTAGAATAATTGTCATGCGAGACTACGATCAGGCGAGTTTTTCTTGAAAAATATTATTGGACTTGAGTATTCAACAAATCCGATAATATTTCAAAAGAAGCGTTGAGCACATATTATCGATAGAACCCGTTTCACGAGATGAATAAGCCCTTAGAACTTACCCGCGTTTGATTCTTATCGTTGGCCTCATGCTCGTGACTTGAGCAGCTTGACCGTGTGTATAACTACTAACCATGTTTGTAGCATTCATACATTCATTCAAAAACTTCATTTCTCTTCCATTTCAAAGAATTTAGAATTTTTCTTTGTAAATATTTTAGGTTAGAGTTATGGACATCGGAGGAAGATTCACCAAGAATAGGTTTAGGATTCACGATGTAGGAAGTTAAAGAGTTAGCATCCTTGTAGAAGATCCTCGGTTTCAAAAAGCGCTATGGAACTCTTTTAACTATCACGAACACTAACGTTGATGAAGGACTTCTCAAAACTTTCGTTCGGTTCTACGATCCGGTCTATCATGTTTCACTTTCCGACTATCGGTTGATGCCTACTTTGGAAAATGCGCACACATCCTAGGTATCTCGATGTCGGATAAGGTGCCTTCAATGGTTTGGAAGCCATTCCTAAGTCACCGATCATTGCAACAATGACTCACTTAAAAATACGAGATAGACAAAACCTAACTACCAAGGAAAACTCTTAGGACTAACTTCAAAGTTCCTAATGGAGAAGGCTCTTAAATTCTCTGAAGCCGTGGTATGGTAGCCTTTGAAGCTGTTTTAGCTTTACTCATCTATGGATTGGTGTTGTTTCCCAGCGTCCCAAGTTTGTTGATATCAGCGCCATAAGGATCTTCGATTGGAAATCCGTTCCCACTTTGCTTGGTGACACGTATTTCTCCATTCACGATAGGAGATCGTCAAGGAGATGGAACTATTGTGTTGCGTACCTCTTTTTTTCAAATGGATTGTCTACTTGCCTAAATCTCCTATCTTTCGAAAACAGGCGATTGGCATTGGTCTCGAAGACTCATGTGTCTCTTACCAGCGGCGATATCCATTGGTATACCTTGGCGAGACAATGAGATGGAAATCATTGAGGTTGTGGAGAATTTGCCGCGTACCTCTCATTGGTACGAAGGAGAATCAACTACAACCCATTCTTGGCGAGCGTAACTCGGGTATGCAAACTCTAGTAAACCTCTTGGTTTCGGTGGAAGTTACTTCTATCATGAAGGGAGGATTCCCAAGGTTTGAAAGCGAATCATGAGCTTGGCATCACATCGAAGGAAGGAAAGAATGCTGAATTGTGTATGTGGAATCTACACTTCTTGGGTGAAGAAAAGGCAAAGAATTCGAATGCCTTATGCTTATGAGGAACCTATGTTTTCAACGACTTCGGATCAACAATTTTTCCCGTCGAGACTATGGGAATACCAGAAGCTTTGGCCAAGATGAGACTTGAGAAAAGGCTTTGGAAGACAAGTTCTTTAAGGCCATGACCGAAAGCGAGAAGCAGAAGCGGGTCAAAGATCATGAAAGAAGCTGCTTCCAAGATGAATGGCTCATGGAGAAAGATGAGAAGATTCATCGGAAAGATAATGCGATCAAAAGATACATCAAAGAAAGAAAAGAAAGCTTGAGAAATGACAACCGTGATCCCTCCGGCGAGTGGAAGAAAGTCATCAGCAAGCTAAAAGCGAGAAAGTTGAGCTGGCTCACTATGGGAAGAAATCCACGAAGTTGAAGCTACATCGAGCCTTTGGATCTTCATCCAGCGAGACGATTAATTAGTTTAGATTGTAATTTTATCAATTATTTTATCATTGTATGAGCTATGCTCAAAAACAAAATTGTAATCTTGTTTCAATAATTAATAAAATAGCGTTTTCCATCAAATATTTGCGGAATTTCTCTTTTAAGCGTAAATTCTTTGGAAATTATTTTCTCTTTGCATTCATAATCATGCATACGCACATATCAAGTTTATTGTTTAGAGTCTTATCTTTTGGAATTTTTCGGAAGAGAAAGATCGTCAGGTATCGGCGTCTTAGAGTTTCTCGACCACGTCCGCAATAACTCATACTTACAATACTCGTTCAAAAGAGAAAATAATGGAAGGCTTTGAGCAAGAAAATGTTGAGCTTGTATACGCAGTAACAACACTTCAAGAAGGGTGGAGAGACTCACTTCTTTGGTAAGTTCGTTGCAGCTAGCAAAATCACAAACAACATTGCGATCAAAATCAGCGGCGATTTGAGAGATCACTACTACTTGGTTTCAACTATGTGCCGATGGTTCACTCTTGATATGCGAAGGTTATCCATGGGGCATGCCTTTTAATTTCGGCATCGGTTTCGTCAACCTACTTCTCGGTACAAACAACCACGCTTGAAGTACCACTTTCGAACTCAACACTTACTCCACAACATGGAGTAACCTTTCCATAAGTCACTATGGCGGTTTCTCAACCGATCATGACAAACTCGACATCCATGTTCACTCTGCGACGAAGAAGTCTATCATAATCGAGCGACAACCACGAATCCTCGTGGCCGATGGAGAATCTCCAAACGACTCCATAAGATGCGACTTGAGATTAAAACAATGTGGAAAGGAATTGTTTGGGAAGAGCTCATGATTTGTGCTTAGTTCCTCGAGTAAGGATACGCAAAATTCAAAGTCTGAATTTGAAAAGTATAAAGAAATTCACTGCATAAAGTCATCTTACGATATACGCTAGGAAAATGTCTTACCGACAATCACCATTGCTAATTCACTATTTCGAGACAGTCTCGCCGGTGCTTTGAAGTGGTACATGGGACTGGAAGCGAATGAATATCCAACATTCAATGACTTAGGCGACCTTTGTCCAACAGTACAAATTCAACTTGGACATGGCTCGGATCGGGATCAACTCGCTCCATGTCTCGGAGGAAAAGAGACATTTAAAGTCGCCAGCGTTGGAGGAAATTCTTTAGAATCCCACCGTTAGAGGAAGGAAATGACCAAGGTTTTCTTAAACACTCTTGGCCCATTTTACTACGAGCGAATGATCGTCAGCTCCGATTTCACGAGATGGTAAGCATGGAATCGGCTAGAGGAAGGAGTTGAGCAGACGCCTAGTCAAAAATAGGATCTTCCAGTGGAACTAAGAGGTTGGAACGGTTTTCAAAGAAAAGGAACATGACATAGGAATGGTATCCAGAAACCACGAAAGAATGTCGGTGACCAGACAACGGTAGTTGCCATAGCACCCATTGTATCTAAGTCAAATCGAGGAATTGCTCCGCAGTTCCAGTGAACTCATGACCTCGGCAATGAGGCTCGGCAATACAACAATCAGAACCGTGCGCCCGGTCCACAATTTGATCAATTCCAGGCGATACAGAACTATATCCGCATTAATAGAAAGAATCTTGTGCAAACAAGGTCACCACCTCCGGTACCGGACAAATTGCCATGGTGGTACAGCGGGCGATATCTTGCCCTTTTCATCAAGGGCAGGGTCATGATCTTGAGCATTGCAGCCCTAAAGTAAGCCAAAGGTTAGTAAGGTCTAATCTTCTTTCCTTTAGAATACAAATCAAAGCGTAAGCAAATCCACTTCCGGTCATAGTGGACATTGAATTTGATACTAAGGAATACGGATCGGTATCTTGTCACGGATGTGAATCGATAAGAGAAAGCTTGGTACAACTCCATGTACATACTGATACAATGGGCGCTTTCTAAACATGATTCTGGCGACTTGCGGCATACACTTCAAGGATTTTGAGGATGTCCACCATAAGGCAGATATTCAACGATTATTAGACATTGGTGACATACGGATCTTGAAGCAGAAATGACTATGGCGTGAATCACGGTGGGGCATTTCGCATGAGCTTTTAGTCTCGGATATCACTCGAAATTCCGAAGTAGCGTCATTATCCCTGTTTCAACATGCCAGTGTAGGAAGTTGAATATAACAGTTCAAAGGTTCAAGTCTCCTTTGGTGATTTGCCTACCGGTCATGTTCCATACAGTTCTAACAAAGCAATTCCTATCAATATAGTGCAACTATGATAGAAGATGGGAAGGAGAAACCCATACGACTCTTTGACCAATGTCAACATAATTGAAATTGGACGAGTAGCGAAGTGGTGTGTACATGCTCCGTTGCGCCAAAAGCGCTGTTGTTCCTATTGTTAGGCAAAATCTAGTTAATACACCTCCAGGGAACCCCCGAGGATTCCGGTTGGTAATTCACGTAAGCGTTGGACCATCTAATGGAACCAATGTCAACACAGTTTGATGAAATTTTGAAGCTAATCAAGAAGAAGCGAGTATAGAGTTGTGGATCGGTAATGCGAGACTCCTCCAAGATTTCATACTATCTCTACTTCTAAATTCAAGCCCGAGAAGCTTTGATAAAGGTGCTAGATCAAGCTTCGTGAATCCGATGTAACTGAGATCAATTTGGTGGAATTGTAGGCAACATAACAACTTGCAACAATTTAAGCTTCGATGATGAAGAACTTCGGAGAAGGAAAGATCTAATTGGCTCTGCATATCTCAATGATTTGCCAATCGGACTCTCATCCAATGTACTAGTAGATCTGGGTTCATCCTTAAGCGTAATGCCAAAAAGACTCTCGCTCGTTTAGCTTACAGGCGATGAAGTTCAATGACATAGTGGTAAGAGCCTTTGATGGGTCAAGAAATACGTGTGGGAAGTCGATCTCGGATGACAATTGGTCCGCATACCTTCCAAATCACTTTCGGTCATGGATGTGCTAAGCTTCTGATTGTTTGCTAGGAAGACCATGGATCCATGGGCGGGGCGTGACATCCACTCTCCATCAAAAGCGAAGTTTCACGATGGTAAACTAACCATCATCGGTGAACAAGCCTTACTAGTCAGCCATTTATCAACTTTTCTTTCATCACGATAGCGGCGTTGAAGGAGCCGTTCAAGGACATCCGTTAGAAGATGAATCTACAAGAAAAGTAGATCATTTATCTCCTCTTACAAAGAGCGGGCGCAAATAGTGAAAGATGGTAATCTTTGGGTTGGGGACAAGTAATAAAACACTGTCAACAACGAGACAAAGGCGGGCTCGGGTTCGCTCGGTATTTCTAAAGACAAGCAAAGGATGAAACCGCCCGATCGAAAAGTATTCCACGGTGGGGTTTCTTAACCCGGTTCTTCAAGAGGTTAACGTTCTTACCAATGAAGGTGATGAGGCGATCTCTCTAGATCGAAGGTGGAGCACTTATCTTACAAACTCACGAATGTATCTCGGGAAGAATCGTCGCACCGTTCTATCCTCCGTGACCGATTCAAAGGCATGTCCTGCGAAGAATGAAAATCCACTGTCCCTTACGAAGTTTGGGATACCTTGGGAGAACCAAGTGGAAAGTTTGACTGGTGAAATACCTTTGCGCTGGCTCAAAAATCGGAATTGAAGATATCCGACCCATTGGATGGGGTGATTCTTTTAGTATCCTAGTCAACGGAAGAGGTGTACACATCTGATCTCATCAACCAGTTGAGGTTCGAATGAATCTACCTTTGATGCGCTGTGGAATTTGTTAAACCGGATCTTAACTATCACTACATCAGCGTAATTCGAAGATCGAGGATACGATTCGGGATACAATTGGAAAGTGTCGCGACAATGAGTCTCTTCACTCGAGAAGATTGGAGTACATCCCAATTGACACAATGCCAATAGAAAGTACTTATCTTGTATCCCATGCTTCTCGATCATTCATCAAGTGAAGAAGATCGTTTAATGACACAAAAGCAAGTTCAAACATCGAGTCTTCAAAGCTGTTCGACCCAACGACCAAAGTCTATTCAAGAATTAAGCCAAGTGAAAACTACGGGTATCTTGACATCGGGTTCGCCACTACGGAAGCTTTATTGAAGTTGGACTAATGTTCATAGTTCTAAGTAGTTTATTTTGCTTTTGTTTTGAACTCTCGCTTAGCCATGAAGAGATGTTTATAGGGTTTAGCTTTTAAATAATTTCTCTTTGTCTTGCCCAAGACAAATGAGTTTGTATTTAGGGCCCTGTTGTAACACGGTGAGCCCGACTTTGTAGGTTTTTGTATCGCAAATGTGCGGATAGCAAGAGTATACCGACTTTTCTTTTATCCAATTAAGGAAGGTAAAAAGTACAGAAAAAGACCGTTAGATTAAAGTAAGGGAGAAGGTTATGAAAAGGGAAAGATTAGCACCCTCCATCCGTAGTTATCTATGACTCTTAGTTACTCTTAGATCACTTTAAAATTGTGCTTTACGTGTGTTTGACAAAAATATTTTGAAAAGGCATTTCGCTGACTTTGTAATGATTCGTGTAGGAATGTATACAAAGTGTTCGGAAATGTTGTTTTGAAAGAATGTTTGAACTTTGATAAAAGTGTGGTGAAAATATTTTGATAGAGCAAGCAACTAAAAGTCTTATTACCTACCGAATTGGTGCGTTTCGTATTATTTCGTTCCTTTAGAATAGTGTTATCCATACCATTAGTTGGTGGTAACCAGTTAGATTGGATGTAAGCGGGACATTCGAAGGGACATCGGATGGTGTGAAACGCTTGTAGGAAGTATCTAGCACATTTGAAGGACTATCATCATTTTTCGTAGGCGACAATCGGGGTCAAGATCATGTATTCATAGGCGACATGGTAGATTACAATCTTTGTATCAAGGGACTATGATGATTTGTTTTGAAGGCAGCGGTAGAATACCTCTACGTTAGGACTTGACCATTTGTATTAAAACCAGAGAAAATTACCCTAAAGGGTGCATGTGAAAGTGTGTTGATTGAATATATGTATCTTGAAAATTAGAGTGAGCTATGTTCAGTTTTATCTTGCCATACGCTAATTACTAGCGGTTTATAAGTGCGGAAATTAAAATCACGGAAGGTAAAGTCGGAAAGATAAATCCTCGCTATTACATGGCTTTGGGGCGGATACATAATTTAAAATGCGGAAAATAAAATCCTAATTAAACTATTACATCCCATGAGCAATTACATTATTGGAAAAAAGCGGTAAAAAGAAATAAATAAAGCAGGATAACACTGAAAAGATGAGAAATCGGAAAATACGAGGAAATCGAATAAGAGGAAAATGTGTAAAATGATAATTTTGAATGAGAAAAATATTTCATGCAGAAACAACATTAATATGCTAAAATAATTTTTGGGATTTTGGAATAATTTAATAATTAAAAAAACAATTAAATGTGATTTAAATGATAAATTAGAAATAAAATTAAATATGCATGCAAAATAATATTTTTAATTTTATAAATTAAATAAACATTTTAAAATAATGCAAAAAGAAAAATATTTTTGATGTTTTTAATGCATGATAAAAATTATTGAAAAGAAATTAAAATGAATGCAAAATATTAAAATATGAAAGAATAAAAAATAGTTTGAAGTTTGTAAAAAGAAAAAACAAGCCGGTCCAGTGATTCGAACTATGACCCGGAGGAGTATCTTTGCAGTCCGTTACGCCACTAGGCAAGTGACATCGGTGTTGGAAAGTCTGAATCAATTGAATATAAGTGATGGCGTCGAGTTTGTTTCAATGGGTCGTACGCGTGGACCAGTTATTTGGATGGACAAATCGGATCTTGCTTTGTACTTTCCTCGCGGATTCCGCCGGTCATGACGGCGGGCCTAGCTCGGTCGTGTCTCAATCAAGCAAACTTCAAAACACGCAAAACCACGAAGATAAATGGCAAGGAATACCTACCCCTAAATGGACCGAATCCAATGGTGGCATTAGTTTCGATTAAAATGCTTACGGCGGTTCGAGCTTCGGTTCCTAAACCCTAAAGCAAAATGCAATTCCAGCGTTAATTGTGGCGATTGCCCGGATCGATCATATGAGTCTTATGAACCTGATAAACATTAGAATCCTTAACACAAGCAGAATAATAATCAAATGCAAAATCAGAAAAAATTGAATATGTATGCATGTTATGGCACGATTTGCTTGCTTTGATAATATGTCTTTCGATCTTACCCACGAGCACGTTTGGATGGTTGAAAGCGGCTAAATAAGGCTGCAAAACAGAATTCGATTTTCACCAATTCTTGAAAAAAATTTGGCAAAGTGAGGGCTGTGTATGGAGCTAGGGTTTCCTCCTCTTTGTTGTGTGTAATGCTGACTATTTATAGAGTGAAGTAGGAGAGAAAAAACAAGGAAAAAAGATTTGGTTTTGAATGCATTGAATAATTTTTAAATAAAATCAAATTTTTGAAAGAAATTTGATTTTCTCTTAATGGGTGATCAAGCAGAAATTGGTATGATGGGCTTCCTTGGACCTCAAGTATGATATAAAATCACTCCTCTTGAAAAAATATCTTATTTTCATATTTTATATAATTTAATTTTGAATTAAATGGTTTAAAATTCAAAAATAAATTAATAAAATAGAAAATTGCCATGGCCAAGCATTTATGAGTCACAAAAATGTCATGAACAAGTTTGGATCAAAGATTATAGGCCCATTAAAATTTTGCATTTTGACCAATATCTCCCTTTGTGCAATTGTCAAAATTGCCAACTTAGAATAGTGTATCTTGCTCAATTTTCCATATTTTTGAGTGTTCTTGGACTTTTTAAGCTGTAAGAGTCCTCTAACCAACCTCTTTGGTTTCATCTCAATTGGAGTTTCCATGCTCAATATATCTTCAAAACAAAATGTTGACTTTTGTTGACTTTGAAAAGGACACTGTGTTTTGATCCATACCTTCCAAATGAAGCATTTTTTGGACATTCTTGTGAGACATGAAGTTGTAAAGAATTGAATTTCCTTCAAAACAAGAGGTGGTGGAAAAATTTCTGAGAAAGTATGAAGAAGTTATGCTCAGTCAAAGTTTGGTTGACTTTTCACTAAGAAACCTAATTTAGAAAGTTTGACTTTTGAGCAAATCTTGAGTTTTCTTGATGAATCATGATCAACCCTTGATCAAATGATGAATGTAACTTCAAAATGAGGATGTTGACCAAAAATCATGAAGTTTGATGTATGTTGACCTGATTGACTTTTTGTCCATCTGTTGATTTCGACCATCGAGCAATTATGCGAAACTTGACTTGTGAGGCTTGAAACTTGACATGGAGAATCTTTGAAGCATATGAGGAGGCATGATGACCATTGGAGATGTTGGAAGTCCATCTTGATCTGTGGATAGCCAAACCTAGTTTGGGTTGATTGTCTAGGAGAGGTTTGCGATCGACTCTTGAGGAATCCTAGTATGGATGTATGAAATGTCTTGAGAGATGGAGGGAAAATTTTGGGGTATAATGACTGCCCATTCAATCTTCTTGTCTTTGGAAGGGTTAGATTGACATGCATGTCTTCGTGACTGGAGGTAGAAGATGATTGAACACTTGTCTACGAAAATTTGCACTCACTTGTGGTGATGATGCGAGGAATGGGCTTCTGGATGCCATTTGGAGAAGTTGGAGACTTATTGGGGAATGAGTCACGCTAGACTCGAATTGTTGAATAGGAGATAAATGGGAGATGGGCTTAAGATGCCATCTAGAAGAGCGATCTTGAGGTGAGTCGTCTGTTAGGCTCGATGGCGTTCGGTGAAAGGGCGAGGAGATGGGCTTAAGATGCCATCAGGAGAAATCGTGCTTTAGACTTAGGTGCTCATCCTTGAATGAAGTTATTGGTTTGTATTGATTTTTAACCAAATATGCGGCATTACGAAGTGGAGAAATGTTGACAAGTAGTCGGAGATGGGCTTAAGATGCCATCCAAGGCAAGCCGAGTCGTGCGCTAGACTCGTAGTTCTTTGTTGATAATAAGAGGAATCGAATAAATCTTCGTGCGATTACTGAGGGGATAGTAGTTGACAAAATGTGGATATCGTCCTGTTGTGCATCGAATTATTGATCCTTTGTTATCGGAGGATAACTTGTGATCGTTCGGATAGGGTTTCCGTCGGCGGGTATTAATCACGGATCATTGTCGGGAGGACAACGGTGATCGTTCGGATAGTTTTCCGTCGGATTCGGTCTTAATCTGGACCGGTTGTGGAGGAAACTAGAGTGGTCTTTTGGATAGTTTTAGTGCGGATTCGGGTCTTAATCACGGACGGTTGTCGGAGGACAACTAAGTCTTTCGAGATAGTTTTCCGTCGGATTCGGGTCTTAATCACGGACTTGTTGCGTCGAGTGACTTTCACATTTTGGAGAAAACAAGAGAAACTTTGATAAATTATTTGTGGGTCTGCAAAGTATGATGCATGACAATGTGTATGAATGGCGTGCATAAATTATGACTTTATGAGAAATGTATGTATGTTAGATGTTTGGTATTTCAAAACATATCCATCTTGAAGAAGATGTGATGTCTGTTTAAGATTCATCTTCTGCTTGGGATTGAGTGGGTGGCCACCGCTTTGGAAGAGAAGAAAAGAACATCCTGATTCCTCCGATGCTTCTCGACCAAGTCTTGGGCCTAGGTATCGTTGAGGATGATAGGGATAAAGAGCGTTAAGCGAGATCTTGTGCGTAGAACGGTGAGGAAAAGTGGAGAGCTCTCTGGGATCTGGTGTAGATCTCATTTGGAGGCGTTTGATAGTTCTTGGGGACGGGTTGGAAGAATCGGGCCGTCGAAATCTCTGGGTATAAAGGTGTGGTTTCCTCCGGCACTTTCTCGACCAAGTTCAAGTGGATACTCTTCTTTGGAGAAAGGAATTGTTGAGAGATATTCTGCGGTGATAAATACCTCTGGTAGGGGTGAAGTTATTCTTTGCTTGGGAGGCGATGTATCCTTGCTGGGGACTAACACACTCCATTTGGGAAGGTTTGTGGTGGTGACACCTCTGCGGATCATGCTCTGCGAGAGGAATGTTTTGGTGACTTTCGTCGTCATCTCCATTCGATGCAAACAATTACTTTTGTATGTTTACTTTTCATGTTTGTAAATAGATTTTATTGTCGGATGCATATAATCATTCAAAGCAAGCGTTGGACTTTATGCAAACAACAACTGATGAAAAGAAAACTTATTTATTTGAAATGTGGCGTGGCCAAGTAGTTTGTACACAAGAAAAGTAAAAGCCATCGGAAACAATCTCGTTAAGTTCAACTATCTAGTACTCATATATTTCAACTATCTCATCTCTCCTGTCGGTAGAAAGTGAGTGATTGATCTTCCATTTGAATCTTGAATCTTGATAGTAGTGCAGGAAGTAGATGATCTGGACGAGACATAGTAAATGCGCTTAAATCCCTAACTTTTGCCTAGATCGCCTTTCGGGTTTTAGGTCTAAGGGATACCCTTTTTGCCCAAGCGCCTTTTCGAGTTTCGACTTGGGTGTACATGTTTTGTATATATCATAACTTTTTCGACCCTTTTGGTTAGCGGATGCCCTATTTTTGCCTAGGTCGTCGACCTAGTGGGTCTTTATCGTAGTATTTTTGACTATATGCGTTCACGAGGGTGTAGTCTCACCATCCATGGTGCTAATGTAGCTCCACCGGAAAATCTTTGTCTTGACTACTGGTCCCTGGGTGGGAGTCCATTTCCCACAGGATCACCTTGTGGAAGGATGATGCGCTTGACTACTAGATCATGACTTGGTAGACTCGGTTTTGACCTTCTTGTTAAATGCTACGATCATTCGTTTACGATAGATCATCCATGGCGATGGACGAGTCGTTCTCATCAATCAAATTAATCTGGTCAAGGATCTGGACCCATCGTCTTCGTCCTTTCTGCGTCTGGAGGACTCGGTTGAGGAATCGAACCTCGATTGGTAGGACCGCTTCCATACCATATCAGAGAGAGGGGTTGCCCTGTTGACGTTCGTCTTGTGGTGCGATAACCATGAAGAAAATGGTAACATCTATGCCAATCTTTGTAAGTCACTTGTCATCTTGTATAATCTTCTTAATGTTCTTGTTGGCGGCTTCCATTCATCTTAGCCGATACGGAGAAGAATTGTGATGCTTGATCTTGAAGCGTGCGAGTTCGGTGATCATCTTATTGTTGAGATTAGAGCCGTTATACGTGATAATCCTCCGGGAGTTCCATACAACCGAGATAAGATTGTGTTTGATGAAACGAGCCACAACATTCTTGGTAACAGATCTGAGCAGGGTTCCCCTTTGGTGAAATAGTCAATTGCCACAAGGATGAAGCGATGTCCATTGGAGCGGTGGGTTTGATTTCTCCGATCATGTCAATGCCCATTTGCAAAGGCCAGGAGCATTAGGACATTTAGAGTCTTGGAGGTACGTGCACTTTATCGCATAAATCGGCATTTGTGACAAGATCGAGCATAGCGGTGACAATCGTTCCATGGTGGACCAATAGCAACCGTTCTCAAAATCTTCTTAGCCATCGTATGCCTTTGGAGTGGGTACCAAATGCGCCTTCGTGTAACTCTTCCATGATATGTTCTGCTATTTTCCGGTCTACACAGCGGAGTAAGCATAAGTCGTGGTTGCGCTTGTATAAGATGTCGTTGCTGAGGAAGAATTTGGATGCGAACCTTCTCAAGAACTTCTTATCATTGACAGATGCCCTGGGATATTCACAGTCTCAAGATACCTCTTCACGTCGTAGTACCAAGGTTTCTCTTCTATGTCAAGCTCATAACAATATGCCGGTTCGTCAAACTTCTCAATGATGATCAGGGAGCCTCGTTGTCCCATCGACCTTGAACATAGATGACATAGTAGCAATGCGTGCATAGTGATTCTCTTCTCGTGGAATATGATTGAAAGTGACCTCTTCGGAGTAGGGGATCAAACTCAGCACATGCTCTCGATATGGAATGAGATTCGGATGCTTCGTATCCACTCGCCCATAATCGGTGATCACTAAAGTGAGTCTCCATACACTTGCAAGAATTTGATTCTTAAGTCAATAGCGACTTTAATACCCATGATGCACGCCGTATTCACCATGTTGTTAGTGCAACTGAAACATAATCGGCGGTGAAAGGAGTATGTCGCCTTTATGCGATGTGATGATGGCGCCAATACCATTGCCAAGTCGTTTGAGGCTCCATCAAAGACCATGGTCCATCGGGATCCTTGTTCGGGTCCTTCGTGCGGTCACAGCTCTTTGATCGGTAACTAGTAAAACATCTTCATCTGGAAATTCGAGCGCATAGGCGATAGTCATCTACGACGATGAGCCAAATGATCGGCTACTACACTTCCTTTGATCGCTTCGAGAAGTGTCTTGGATGTCGATATTCGGTCAAGATCATTTTCCATCTTGCTATTCTTCGGAGAGCTGGTTTCTCAAATATGTATTTTATCGGATCCATCTTAGAAATCAACAAGGTAGTGTGAGTCAACATATCTTGTCTTAGTCGTGACATTGTTAAAGCGTTGCAAGTTTTCTCATTGTGAGTATCTTGTTTCACGGTCGGTAAACTTTTGCTAAGGTAGTATATTGCATGCTCTTTTCGACTGACTCGTCATGTTGCCCCAACACACACCCCATTGAGTTCTCTAACAATCGTCAAGTACATGATAAGAGGTCTTCCTTGTGACATCGAGAATGGGTGGATTGTAAGTAATCCTTGATTTTGTCAAAAGCGATCGCAATCGTCGTTCCATTCTACCACTTGATCTTTCTTTAGTAACTTGAAGATTGGCTCACAGTAGCGATTAGGTGTGCAATGAATCGGCAATGTAATTCAATCGGCCCAAAAACCTCGACTTCCTTCTCGTGCGGGTGTGGCATCTCTTGAATAGCTTTAACCTTGGCGGTCAACCTCAATACCTTTACCAGACAAACCCTAGGAGTTTTCGGATCGACTCCAAAGGTGCACTTGTTGGGATTAAGTCTCGATCATGTACTTCTTCATCATCAAGCGTTTACGCAAATGATCGAGATGTTCTTCATCGTGATCGCTATCATGTCATCGGCGTAGACCTCATCTCGTGATGGATCATGTCATGAAATAATGTCACCATGGCCGCGGCGATAAGTGGCGCTGCGTTCTTCGATCCGAGCGGCATAACCTTGTAGCGAAAGTGCCCCACCGTGTAACAAAAGTAGTCTTCTCCATGTCTTGAGGAGCCATTTTGATCGATTGTAACGGAGAAACCATCCATGAAGGAGAAAACCTTATGTTGGCGGTGTTGTCAACGAGAACATCAATATGAGGAAGTGGAAAATCATCTTTCGGACTCGCTTTGTTCGGATCTACGTAATCCACACACATTCGTACCTTGCCATCCTTCTTAGCACAGCCACATTAGCAACCATTGTGGATAGGAAGTTACATCTAAGAAACCGTTGAATTGCTTCATAACTTCGGCTTTGATTTTCTCGACATCTCGGACCCATGCAACGAACCTTTTGTTTCCTTTGGGAAAACCTCTTTGTCGACAATCGGTGTACCACAATATCAATGTCAACCACAGCATGTCTTCGTATGACCAAGCAAAACCTCAATATAGTCTAGCATCTGAACCAACCTTCCTTTAACACTTTCTTCAAGACCGCTCCTATCTTGATCTCTTTTACATCTTCGTCGATTCAATTCACAACCTCAACGTGCTCTTGTTGGTTGTATAACTTCGCTCTTCTTCTGTAGCAATCGATAAGTTCTCACGGCACTTCACAATCTTCCTCACCTTCGTCTTGACTTGGTAGATCGGATTATCGAAGTCATATTTAGCAATAGCATAGCATATTATCAGATTCGGAGTGATTGCGATTGTATCACGTGGGTGTGTGTAAGAAACACATAGCTTTTGGGAGGGGTGATAAAGTAAAGAAAGAAAACAATAATTGAATGCAAAGTCCAACGATTTCATTGAATGAAAATATGCAAATATGAGATAATAACCCTCACAAGCGAGCCATGATGCCTGGGCAAGACACTAGGCTTTAGAGTTTATTGTTCAAACATAGAGAATCGAAAGCAAAACAAAACAAGAGCAATTACTCGACTAAAGGAGATTGGTATAGCGTCTTGATCTTCAATTGTTGAGCCTTATGCGGGTTAGGAAGATCCACTTGTTGATGTCGAAGTTGTTGTCGTCGTCTTCTATAGCATGGATTCCACTGGGCGTCACGGAAAGGAAGTTGGCGGCACGTTCGCGGCGTATCATCTTGACCCTTGATGGTGAAGCCTAAACCGGTCTTGTCGGTTTGAAAGGAAGATCGAGGCTGTCCCCAATATAGTACCTCCTCCTTCAGCTGTCTTGGGCATCCTTCACGAGGCCATCCTAGGCGGAACTTTAGCAACCAGATGGCGGGAGAGTCAATGGGCATGACTGGGCATTGTTTCAAAAGCTTGACATGGAGTCTCGAAGAATTCACCCTCTACCTCGAGGTATCGGAATGGTAGATGGTGACCATATATTCTTCTTCACCACATCTTTGTAACAACTTTCCCTTTCACCGGGTATTTGGTTCGATGCGGGGTAGAAATACCTTTGCCCATGTATCAAGGCGTCAAGTAGGCAAGAGTAAAATGGACGGATGTCCATAACAAAGAAAGTGGAGTCGAAAGTCAGGAACCGACTTTGATTGGCAAAATGAGCTCTCCAATCTTGTTCGTTAGAACCATCAAAATCTCTCAACAATGTCCTTTGGGTCTCGAACCAACCCCTCGACATCAAGCCGATCAAAGCGGTCTTGGAAGGATATTAGAGCGAACCAGTATCGACCAAAACATGAGATAATGTAGTGCCCTTGCATTCAACAAAGATGTGCGGTTTGTTGTGTTCTTTTAAGAGTCAAATCACATCGAGAGAAGCCTAGGCGTTGTTGGCAGCCAGGCTAGCAATGCAAACTTCAAAGTGGTCGATAGTAGTGTCTTGCGGTACATGAGCATTCTTGAAACTTCACCAGCAGCGTTAGAATGAGCCTCGAGCCTGAAGCGAGCAAGCATGGAGATCTTGGACGATTATCATCCCATTGTTCCACAACATTGTAGTCACTCTTCTTGATAATCTTGAATTTCCTCCATTTCTTGTTTGGAGGTGTCTCAATAACTTCCTTTGGTACTTCCGGTTGAGCGGGATGAGTCCTTTGGTTCTTTCCCTCTAGCTTGGGAATGGATTGAATAGTGGAATCGAGTTGGAGTCGCAGTGTCTTTGGAGGAGAGATATCGGAGAATACCCTTCCGATTACAGTCACCTTACTTGATCCGTGATGTTGTCAATGTCGGGAATGTAGCTTCAATAAGATCTTCAATGGTCGTGGGTCTTGCTTGCGCCATGATAGTAAACATCGCTCCATAGTTCAAGGGATAGCTTTGTCGGAGGAATATGGGCTGTCCGGGAGAAATGTAATGAGAGGTGCCACTCTAGGCACCAGGATCGCAGAGGAAATCCTTATTGTGTTAACATCGGCATAGTCTTACGGAAATCGTCACCCCATCCGGTCACTTTAACATCTTCAATAGGAATCTTGTAGCTTTCAGGAACAGTGTATTTCACCATGTAATCGTACTTTCCACTTGGCTTCCCCAGGGTATCCCACACAGATGGTGCAATTTCATTCACATCTTCGATCTTCAACTTAGACATATCTTCACACGACTTACGCACGGTGGTTTGAAATAGTATCTCACGGTTATCCATCATGCCTTGAACCGCCTTCTCAACCAAGCACAACCATCAGGTGCAGATGGGCACCAACGATAATTCTCTGGGCATCCTGGATTGACACTGGCTTGCAGCAAATTCTTCTTAACAATCATCAGAGGAATGGTCAAGTCATATATGTTGAAAACGTAAGTATCTTCTCCAAGACATTGGAACTCTTGTCATGGTTAGGCATAGGGCGTTGATCACATTCGGTCTCAGCGGAGGGTCAAACTCAATGCTTAGCTTGATCATATCTGAATCTTGTTCTTGAGCCCAACAATCATCGATCTGTGCCGTGGCTTGGGTGGTAAGCACACTTAGCATTAGGATTGTATCTCGGAGAGGAAGTGTTGATGTTTTGAGGAGGATCCCTCAAGGTAATCACCGCTTTCAACATGTGTTGCAAGGATTGCGACAATGGCATGTTGATCTTATGCTTGTCTTGGCGGCGCTTTGGCTCGCGTTGTCTCACCGAGGTTGTCTTGATGTAGGATTGGAGATCACAACTTCCCCATTGAGCACGGTCGGTCTTGGCTCGCCTTTTCGACCATACACGGCATTAGTTTCTTTCTTACCACCAAAAGATCTCTTCGACATTTGAAGATGACTCTACCGAATCTTTCCGCTCTTGATACCAACAATATCGCTTTGTCAAAATCAGCTCGGTGAATCCGGTCAAGAGTTTCAATCGATGATTGAAGAATGGGCCTGTCAGTGTTCCCATAAACATATCAACCAACTCCCTATTGGACAAGGGCGGTTGAACTCTGCCTGCTAGATCTCTCCATTTCTGAGCATACTCTTTGAACTTCTCATCACGACCCATGGTCATGCTCTGTAGTTGCGTGTGAGTGGGTGTCAATTCAGCATTGTACTCATACTGTCTATAGAAAGCATCTGCCAAATCACTCCAAGTACGGATACGGTCATTCTCTAGCTTATAGTACCACTCCAATTGAGTTCCGGACAAACTCTCTTGAAAATAGTGCATCCACAACTTTTTGTCATCAGTGTGGGGGTTGATCTTCTGAACATAAGACTTCAGATGCAGCTTGGGACATGACATGCCATCATACTAAGCAAAGGTTGGAACTTTGAACTTGGGAGGAATCACCACACCAGGGACAAGACTCAGATCATCAAAATTCAGCCCAGACATTTTCAGGTTTTCCACAGCATTCAGACGGTCTTCAAGTTGCTTGTACTTATCATCTTCATCAGAGTATTGGCCATCATCATAGTCTTTTTTCATCTTGCTGCTTCGCCATCACCCTTGACACTCCCCTCATTCTTGACACTCCCTTCAAAGAGCTCTATTCGACTGACCACTTTAGGACCACCTTTGTAGCGTCTGCCCATGTTGAGAAGACCAACAACCTTCTTCTTCTTGTTGATGAGCTTCTTCGATCTTCTTGTTGGACCAAGTGGTAAACATCTCGGCCCGAGCATTCGAGCTTGAGATCTTTGATGACTGTTCAAGAGCCATTTCGCTAAAATAAATAGCGAGAGAATGAGAAAACCAATCTTCAATGTACCTGTGATGCAATGCTATGCTATGATATGCAATGTTTATGCGAATGCAATGCAATGTTTTCAAGGACCTTAGAGATTTAAATTTGTTAAACAAGCATGAACAAACATTTATTAGTTCTCTTTTTATTCTTTTTATTTTTAAGTACAAAAGATAGTTCAAAATAATAAAAGAAAAACAATAAATCCTAAAGCTCTAAGTCTCCCATGGGCGCTTCCTCTTGGTGCCGAGGTAGGCGTTGATGTTCCGCTCCTCGTGAAGTAGCTTGGTCAACTCTAGCACTTTCTTCTCGCTTGCATGCACGAGCTTCAAAGTATCCCTTTCTTCTTTAGTTGAATCCGGATCTCTTCAAGTCTTCAAAATCGGTAGGCATGTCGGGATGGAGAATAAGATAGGGTACGCCACCTATAGCAACAGTTCCATAATTACGGGTAAAACAGTGAATGGCATCATGAGGTTTTGAGCTCGAGCTCGCACCCATTTGAGGTAAGGTTCCCAGGAATGGAGTTTTGGTGCCCCAAAGTCTTGGTATCACTTCTTTACCATGCCCCAAGTGTATGAACCTTCGTCGGTAATTCTGGAGATCGTGGTTGTAGTTGAACACAATATCTTGGAGAAGCATATCATGTGGACCATCTCTTCGAGCAAAACCAAACTGACGTAAAGCTAAAGAAGGGTTGTAAGTAATACCTCCCCTTATACCAAGTAGCGATACATTAGGGAATTCTCCACAACGCTCAATGAAGGTGAAATCCTTTTGAGAGAAAAGATTCCAACAGATATCTGAATGAGAGAGTGACATTAACCTTTGAGACCACTTCATCCTTTGTTCGTTCTTCAAAACTGATGAAGGAAGGTGCGAAATAAACCACCTGGAAAGTAACGGTATGCAACACATGAGAGTTCCTTGTCTTTTGATGGTACGAGTGTGGAGAGAATGTAGGAATAACTTGATGGCGTTTACATCTATGAATTGATCCGAGTTATGAAATAGAACCAAACCATAGATTAACAAGGCTACAATATCTTCAAATGCATGGAAACTCATAACTTTGAGAAATTCTCGGGCTTTCTTAATTAAGAACTTGGTAAGTAAACCCTTAACTCCACTTCTAGTTTCCCAATTGGCTTCAATGTCTGAGCGCTTAAGATGTAAATCTGATGCAATGTCTTCGTACCTAGGAACCTTTTCTAAACCGGTGAACGACATTTGGTCAAGAATAGGCATCCCAAGTAGCTTGGAGAACTCTTCCAAGGTAGGAACCAACTGATAATCTGGGAATGTAAAGCAATGGTGTTTCGGATCAAAGAACTGGAATAGGACATGCATCATATCTTCTTAAAAACCGGAGATAACCAAGTCAAGCAGATAACCATGTCTTTTGATGAACTGGGCATGATCGGGAATCTCTGAAACCAATTCTTTGAGCTGAGAAGGTATACCCATGAAGTTGATTCGGATAGTCTTTCTAGAAGCCATAATACCCTACAAAACAGAGCAAAGATAAATCCCTAGGTCCTTGAAATAGTTAGAAATGATATGCAATGCGAATGATGTCATGATGTCATGTTTGGCACACACAAGCAATTCACACAATGAGCCTATGTTTAAGGCTTGCATGAGGCATAGGTGATTACCCTACCAAAAGTTTGAGTTGGTTCATCCTGTCCTATAATAGTAACCGGGTTCTAGGAATCTCACATCATCGATCTTTCTCGTAGGAGTTTATTTCAATACGACGGCCAAGTGGTCGATCGAAAATATCCCAAAAGTCTGATCTCAATGAGCGTAGCATCGAGTATCAACCAACCTTAGTCTGCACCAAAGCCGACCATCTCACTACTTTCTAATGGCTAAGATGGGTCAATTAAGGTTCTAAAAGTTTAGTTAGCGCTGATGACACCACGCAGAAGCCAAATACTATCTTCAACTTGGGAATGAAGAGTATCGGGACAACCAAAGTGTCACGCTAACGTAGCCATCACGTTGACCGTTTAGTTATACGTCTAGCGGTCGCGATGATTTATTGCTACTTACCTAAAAGGAAACCCGGATCCGGGTGTAGGATCCCCCACAAATATAATACCCAAGCAACTCGTAAAGATAAAGCAAGCAAGTCAAACAGAAAGCAATAAATGTTATCTAGAAATCCCTAAGGCATTCTCTCTTTTAGGGTGTCCCCAGCAGAGTCTCCAGTTCTGTGATACGGTGAACTGACTTTTGTGGATTTTTGTATCCAAATGTGCGGATAGCAAGAGTCGCCACCGACTTTTATTTTTATCCAATTAAGGGAAGGTAAAAGTACAGAAAAAGACCTTCGTTAGATTCTGAGTTCGGGAGAATGGTTATGAAAAGGGAAGGTATTAGCACCCCTTTCCATCCGTAGTTATCTACGGGCTCTTAGTTGCTCTAGATTACCTTTTAAAATTGCTTTCTGTGTGTTTGACAAAAAGTGTTTTGAAAGAGGCATTTCGCTTTGACTTTGTAATGACTCATGTAGGAGTGTATACAAAGTGTTCGGAAATGTTTTGTTTTTGGAAAGAAATTGAACTTTGAAAAAGAGTGTGTGGTGTGAAAAGCATTTGGTTTAGAGCAAGCAACTAAAAGACTTATTTACCCACTCAGAATTGGTTGTTTTTGTACTTCTACGTTCCTTTAGAATAGCGCTAGCCGTACCATTAGTTGGTAGGTAGCTCCATTCGTTGGATGTAAGCGGGACATTCGAAGGGACATCAGATGGTCATAGAAAGCAACTTGTAGGAAGTATCCTAGCACATTCGAAGGGACTTATCATCATTTTTCGTAGGCGACAATCGAGGGTCAAGATCATGTATTCGGAGGCGACATCGTGGGTCTATGATCTTTGTATCGAAGGGACTATGATGATTTGTTTGAAGGCAACGGTGCTAGGATACCTCTACGTTCGAGGGACATGACCATTTTGAATTCGCAAAGGCAACGAGAGAGAATTACCCTAAGGAGTGCATGTGTGAAGAAGTGTGTTGATTTCAAGTATTTTATCTTGCAGGTTAGTGGGCTATGTTCAATTTTTAGTCTTGCCATACACGCCTAATTACTAGCAATTGATAGGGTGCGGAAAGTAAAATGCGGAATGTAAAATGCGGAAAGTAAATCCTACGCTATTACAAGGCTTTGGGGCAGATACATAATTTAAAATGCGGAAAATAAAATCCTAAATTAAACTATTACATCCCGTATACAATTACATTATTGAAAAATAAAATGAAAACGGAAGAATCGTCTGAATTGGATGAACCTGTGAAACGAACGAGAAATCGGAAAATATGATGAAATCAAGATAAGAGAAAATGTTAGAAAAAATGCAAATTTTTAATTGGAAAAAAATATGACATGCCGGAAATAATGTAAACATGCTAAAATAAATTTTTGGGATTTTTTATATGCAATTTAATAATTTAAAATGAATTTACAATGATTTAAATGCAAAATTACAAATAAAAATAAATATGCATGCAAAAATATATTTTTTAATTTATTAAATTAAATAAAGATTTTTGGAAAGTAATGTAAAAAGAACAAATATTTTTGATAATTTTTTAGTGCATAAATAAAATGTGGAAGTTAATTAAAATAATGCAAAAATATTAGAATAATTAGAAAAATAGAGAAATATGAAAAAATATGCAAGTTTGAGAAAAAGAAGCAAAACTGGTCTCGGCAAGGATCGAACTCGTGACCAGGGGAAGCATCTCCAACAGTCCACGCCTTAACCAACTGAGCTAACGTGCATCTGTGTTTGGAAACGGAATGAGTGGAAAATAACACGCGTCGTCTCCTGGCTTCCTCCCGCTCGCGCCAAGCTTCGTCTTCAACCTTTTGAATATTTGAAAAGTCTGCGTCGGCCATGGTTCGACGCAAAGTCCCTGGCAAACATCAAAACGCAACACACATAATATAAATAATATCTAAGATCATGGTTCGATTCAAACATCATTCAATGCAATGGTCGGTCTTGAGGTCCAATTTTTCCTGTTTTGGAAAACCCTAAAACGTGTTCAGAAACCCTAACAATGGTGTCACGCATTCCCGGCCATGGAAATTCGATTAAAGCACCCAGAAAGTTTGCAAACTTGTCACTAATCACAAAAACAACAACAAATCGTGTTAATAATGCATGAATATGAGAAATCGATTTTGAAATTTTCAAGAACAAACCAAACACGGATTTTCTGATTCTGGATGGATTTGAGCAATGTAAAGGCCTGGATCGATTCTGGAGATGCCAAGGAATGTGTTGGGCACCTTAAAATTGGTTGAAAACGGCTGGAAGTATGATCTCCAATTGCTTGCTTGCCACGGTTTTTTGAGTTTGGGAATAGGGTTCTTGAGTCAAAATTCGCTAACTCGTGTGGTATGCATCACATATTTATATTGGATGGATTTGGAATGGTTTTGGGAAAGAATTGATCAATAATCAATGATAATCAAATTTGATTTTTTTGCAAAAAATCAAATCTTTAAATTTTGGTCAATTTCCAATCTAATCTTGCCATATTGATCCAATTTCGAAATTGCTGGCTTTTAATGAATTGATTGGATCACAAAGAAGAAATAAAAATCAAATTTGCAATTAATTTGGATTTTATACTTTATTTTTCAATTTAATTTGTATTTAAATGAATAAATTCCAAATTAAATAGGAAAATATAATAAAAATTCGTGGCATTGGGCTTGGATATTCCTAATTGCATGAGGAATAAGTTAGGATGAAGAAAAAGTAGGCCCATTTGCAAAGTTTTTGATTTTTAGAAGTATTTCTCTTTGTGCATTCTTTCAAAATTGCCCAACTTGTAAATGGTGTATCTTGCTCAATTTTCCACATTTTTGAGTGTTCTTGGACTTTTTGGAAAACTCTAAGAGTCCTCTAACCAACCTTTTTGGTCTCATCTCAATTGGAGTTACCATGCTTCATATATCTTCAAAACAAAAAGTTGACTTTTTGTTGACTTTGAAAATGACCTGTAATGTTTTGAGCTATACCTCTCAAATGAAGCATTTTTTGGACATTCTTGTGAGACATGAAGTTGTAGAGAAGTGAATTTCCTTCAAAACAAGAGGTGGTGGAAAAATTTCTGAGAAAGTATGAGAAAGTTATGATCAGTCAAAGTTCAGTTGACTTTTCACCTAGAAACCCTAATTTAGAAAGTTTGACTTTTGAGCAAATGTTGAGTTTTCTTGATGAATCATGATCAACCCTTGATCAAATGATGAATGTAACTTCAAAATGAGGATGTTGACCAAAAATTATGAAGTTTGACTGTATGTTGACCACAGTTGACTTTTTGTCCAATACAACTGATTTTCAACCATCTGAGCAATTGTCTGAGGAAACTTGACTTGTGAAGCTTGAAACTTGACATGGAGAATCTTTGAAACATATATGGAGGCATGAAGACCATTGGAGATATTGGAAGTCCATCTTGCCCTGAGGGATACCAAACCCTAGTTTGGGTTGATTGTCTAGGAGAGAGTTTGTCTGATCAACTCTTGAGGAATCCTTGAGGATAGATGTATGAAATCTCTTGAGTAGATGGAGGGCAAATTTTGGGGTATGACACACACTAACGTAGCCAACATGTTGACCGTTTCGATATACGTCTAACGGTCGCGATGATTTATTGCTACTTACCTAAAAGGAAACCTGGATCCGGGTGTAGGATCCCCCACAAATATAATACCCAAGCAACCCTTAAAGATAAAGCAAGCAAGTCAAACAAAAAGCAGTAAAGATGATCTAGAAATCCCTAAGGCATTCTCACTTTAGGGTGTATCCCAGTCGTGATTCGTAACACGGTGACTTTGTAGGTTTTTGTATCGCAAATGTGCGGATAGCAAGAGTCACCACCGACTTTTCTTTTATCCAATTAAGGGAAGTTAAAAAGTACAGAAAAAGTCCTTCGTTAGATTCTGAGTAAGGGAGAAGGTTATGAAAAGGGAAGGTATTAGCACCCCTTTCCATCCGTAGTTATCTACGGGCTCTTAGTTTCTCTTAGATCACTTTAAAAATTATGCTTTCTGTGTGTTTGACAAAAATACTTTGAAAAGGCATTTCGCTTTGACTTTGTAATGATTCATGTAGGAATGTATACAAAGTGTTCGGAAATGTTTTGTTTTGAAAAGTGTTTGAACTTTGATAAAAGTGTGAGTTGTGATAAGTATTTTGATAGAGCAAGCAACTAAAAGTCTTATTACCTACTCAGAATTGGTCGTTTTCGTGTTATTTTATGTTCCTTTAGAATAGTGTTATCCATACCATTAGTTGGTAGGTAACCCCATTCGTTGGATGTAAGCGGGACATTCGAAGGGACATCGGATGGTCATAGAAGGCAACTTGTAGGAAGTATCCTAGCACATTTGAAGGGACTATCATCATTTTTCGTAGGCGACAATCGAGGGTCAAGATCATGTATTCGTAGGCGACATCGTGGGTCTATGATCTTTGTATCGAAGGGACTATGATGATTTGTTTTGAAGGCACGGTGCTAGAATACCTCGCTCGAGGACTTGACCATTTGTATTCGTAAGGCAACGAGAGAATTACCCTAAGGGTGCATGTGTGAGAGAAGTGTGTTGATTCAGATATATGTATCTTGAAAATTAGAGTGAGCTATGTTCAGTTTTATCTTGCCATACACGCCTAATTACTAGCAGTTTATAGGGTGCGGAAATTAAAATGCGGAAAGGTAAAGTGCGGAAAGATAAATCCTACGCTATTACATGGCTTTGGGGCAGATACATAATTTAAAATGCGGAAAATAAAAAGCCCTAATTAAACTATTACATCCCATGAGCAATTACATTATTGGAAAAAAAGAAAACGGTAAAAAGAAATCGTCTGAAACGGGATAACCTGTGAAAAGATGAGAAATCGGAAAATACGAGGAAATCGAATAAGAGGAAAATGTTAGCAAAAATGATAATTTTTGAATGAGAAAAATATTTCATGCAAGAAACAACATTAATATGCTAAAATAATTTTTTGGGATTTTTTGGAGATAATTTAATAATTAAAAAAAACAATTAAATGTGATTTAAATGATAAATTAGAAATAAAATTAAATATGCATGCAACATAATATTTTTTAATTTTATAAACTAAATAAACATTTTCTGGAAATAATGCAAAAAGAAAAATATTTTTTGATGTTTTTTAATGCATGATAAAAATTATTGAAAAGAAATTAAAATGAATGCAAAATATTAAAAATATGAAAGAATAAGAAAATAGTTTGAAGTTTGTAAAAGAAAAACAAAACCGGTCCCAGGCTGATTCGAACTCGTGACCAGGAGGAGTATCTTTGCATAGTCCGTGCCTTAACCACTAGGCCAAGTGACATCTGGTGTTGGAAAAGTCACAATCAATTGAATATAAGTGATGACGCGTCAGGGATTTGTTTCAAACTGAGTCAGCCACGCGTGGACCCCAGTTGACTGGATGGACAAATCAGATCGCTTGCTTTAGCCACGCATGCCTCGCCGGATTCCACATCGGTCAACGACGCCGGAGCCCTAGCTCCGGTCGTCTTCTCCGATCAAGCAAACTTCAAAACCTGCAAAACACGAAAGATAAATGGCAAAGGAATACCCTACCCCCCCCTAAATTGACCCTTGCGAATCCAATGGTGGCATTAGTTTCAGTTAAAAATGCTTGTACAAGCCGGTTCGAAGCTTCACAGTTCCTAAACCCTAAACATGGCAAAATGCAATTCCAACGTTCAAGCTGTGAAACGATTGCCCAGATCGATCATATGGAGTCTTATGAACACAATGAAAGCATTAGAATCACTTAACACAAGCAGAATAATCAAATGCAAAATCAACAAAAAATTGAATATGTATGCATGTATATGGCACGATTTTGCTTGCTTTGATCAATAACAATGATGCATCCTTACTCAATCTTACCCCCTGAGCACGTTTGGATGGTTGAAAGCGGCTAAATAAGGCTGCAAAACAGAATTCGATTTTCACCAATTCTTGAAAAAAATTTGGCAAAGTGAGGGCTGTGTATGGAGCTAGGGTTTCCTCCTCTTTGTTGTGTGTAATGCTGACTATTTATAGAGTGAAGTAGGAGAGAAAAAACAAGGAAAAAAGATTTGGTTTTGAATGCATTGAATAATTTTTAAATAAAATCAAATTTTTGAAAGAAATTTGATTTTCTCTTAAATGGGTGATCAAGCACGAAATTGGTATGTATGATGGGCTTCCTTGGACCTCAAGTATGATATAAAATCACTCCTCTTGAAAAAATATCTTATTTTCATATTTTATATAATTTAATTTTGAATTAAATGGTTTAAAATTCAAAAATAAATTAATAAAATAGAAAATTGCCATGGCCAAGCATTTATGAGTCACAAATAATGTCATGAACAAGTTTGGATCAAAAGATTATAGGCCCATTCGGGAAATTTTGCATTTTGACCAATATCTCCCTTTGTGCAATTGTCCAAAATTGCCCAACTTCTGAATAGTGTATCTTGCTCAATTTTCCATATTTTTGAGTGTTCTTGGACTTTTTAGAAATCTGTAAGAGTCCTCTAACCAACCTCTTTGGTTTCATCTCAATTGGAGTTTCCATGCTCAATATATCTTCAAAACAAAATGTTGACTTTTTGTTGACTTTGAAAAGGACCTGTAATGTTTTGACCCATACCTTCCAAATGAAGCATTTTTTGGACATTCTTGTGAGACATGAAGTTGTAAAGAATTGAATTTCCTTCAAAACAAGAGTTGGTGGAAAAATTTCTGAGAAAGTATGAAGAAGTTATGCTCAGTCAAAGTTTGGTTGACTTTTCACTGAGAAACCCTAATTTAGAAAGTTTGACTTTTGTGCAAATGTTGAGTTTTCTTGATGAATCATGATCAGCCCTTGATCAAATGATGAATGTAACTTCAAAATGAGGATGTTGACCAAAAATCATGAAGTTCGACTGTATGTTGACCACAATTGACTTTTTGTCCAATACAACTGATTTCCAACCATCTGAGCAATTGTCTGAGGAAACTTGACTTGTGAGGCTTGAAACTTGACATGGAGAATCTTTGAAGCATATGAGGAGGCATGATGACCATTGGAGATGTTGGAAGTCCATCTGGATCTGTGGATAGCCAAACCCTAGTTTGGGTTGATTGTCTAGGAGAGAGTTTGTCTGATCAACTCTTGAGGAATCCTTGAGTATGGATGTATGAAATGTCTTGAGGAGATGGAGGGAAAATTTTGGGGTATGACACCTGTTTCATATTGTGAATCATAAATAAAATGCGTTGTTTTGATTCCACACTTTGTGTTTGTTTTTCATTTTTACCCTTTCTTGGAAATGATAATCCTAAAAAACACAATAAAAAATCTTCAAAAAAAATAATAATAATAATAATAATCTGCATACACTTTCATATTAAGTTTTTCTATAAAAAAAATGAAAAAAGAAGAGTTAATTAATCAAACACAAATCAAATATGCAGATGAACAAATCCATTGAATGCAATAACTCTGTGCTCTCTCCCAACTTTGAGATCCCCAGTGAAGTCGCCGAGGAAGAAGTTGAAGAAGAAATCCCGGATGAGATTTCTCGACTACTTAAGCACGAGGAAAGAATCATTCAACCTCACAAAGAGCCTTTGGAAGAAATCAACTTAGGTTCTGAGGAAGATAAAAAAGAAGTAAACATCGGAGCTCTACTCGACAGCAACGTCAAGGGCAAACTGATAGATCTTCTCAAAGAATACGTCGATGTGTTCGCTTGGTCCTACCAAGACATGTCGGGTTTAGATACCAGCATCGTGGAGCATCACCTGCCGTTAAGACCGGAGTGTCCACCAGTTAAACAGAGACTGAGAAGAGTTCACCCTGAAATGGCCGACAAAATCAAAAAAGGAAGTTCAAAAGCAGCTCGACGCAGGTTTCCGCGTCACCTCTGAATATCCTCAATGGCTAGCCAACATAGTGCCTGTCTCCAAGAAAGATGGAAAGGTCAGAATGTGTGTTGACTACCGGGACTTGAACAAAGCTAGTCCAAAAGACGATTTCCTACTACCGCATATCGACATGCTAGTGGATAGTACTGCAAAGTTCAACGTCTTTTCCTTCATGGACGGTTTCTCTGGTTACAATCAGATCAGAATGGCTCCCGAAGACATGGAGAAGACATCCTTCATCACGCCATGGGGCACATTTTGCTACAAAGTAATGTCGTTTGGGTTAAAGAATGCAGGCGCAACTTACCAAAGGGCGATGACTACTCTCTTTCATGACATGATGCACAAAGAAATCGAAGTCTACGTGGATGATATGATAGCAAAATCTGATACTGAGGAAGAGCATATAGAATATCTCTTAAAGTTGTTTCAACGACTAAGGAAATTTTAGCTCCGTTTGAATCCTAACAAATGTACCTTTGGGGTAAGATCTGGAAAACTCCTAGGTTTCATCGTCAGTCAAAAAGGTATTGAAGTTGACCCTGACAAAGTCAAGGCTATTCAAGAAATGCCTACGCCACAAACAGAAAAGCAAGTAAGAGGATTTCTTGGACGGTTGAATTACATCTCCAGATTTATCTCTCAAATGACTGCCACTTGTGGGCCGATATTCAAGCTTCTCCGCAAAAATCAAAAGGTTGTGTGGACAGAAGATTGCCAAAAAGTGTTTGACAGTATCAAGGAATACCTGTCAGAACCTCCAATATTGATTCCTCCAGTCGAAGGAAGACCATTAATCATGTACCTTACCGTGCTAGAAGATTCCATGGGCTACGTGCTTGGACAACAAGATGAAACCGGTAAGAAGGAGCATGCCATCTACTACTTGAGTAAAAAGTTCACAGACTGTGAAACTCGTTACTCCATGCTCGAGAAAACATGTTGTGCTTTGGTGTGGGCTTCGAAGCGTCTCCGCCAGTACATGATCAATCACACGACTTGGTTAATCTCCAAAATGGATCCAATCAAGTACGTCTTTGAAAAGCCTGCTTTAACAGGAAGGATTGCTCTATGGCAGATGCTCTTATCTGAATATGACATCCAATACCGTGCCCAAAAAGCGGTCAAAGGAAGCATTCTTGCCGATCACTTGGCTTATCAACCGATCAACGAATACCAATCTCTCAAGTTTGACTTCCCTGACGAGGATGTTATGTACTTGAAGATGAAAGATTGCGACGAACCGCTGCCTGAAGAAGGTCCTGATCCAGAATCTAGATGGGGCTTAATCTTTGATGGAGCAGTTAATGTCTTTGGCAATGGAATTGGGGCAGTCATCATTACTCCCGAGGGTTCTCATATCCCGTTTTCATCCAGATTGCTATTTGATTGCACCAACAACACCGCAGAATATGAAGCTTGTATCATGGGTATCGAAGAAGCCATTGACTTGAGGATCAAGATCCTTGACATATATGGAGATTCAGCCCTTGTGATCAACCAAATCAAAGACAAGTATGAAACTCATCATCTTGGTTTGATTCCTTACAGAGATTATGCAAGACGTTTGTTGACTTTCTTCAACAAAGTGGAACTACATCATATCCCTCGAGATCAGAATCGGATGGCAGACGCCTTGGCTACCTTATCTTCCATGTTCAAAGTCAACAATTGGAATGATATGCCTAAGATCCGTATCAGACGCCTTGAAAGACCTGCATATGTGTTTGCAACTGAAGCAGTCTTCGATGATAAACCGTGGTTCCACGACATCAAACGTTTCCTTCAAACTCAGGAGTACCCACTCGGGGCATCGTACAAAGATAGGAAAACTTTGAGGAGGCTTTCTAGAAATTTCTTCCTGAATGAAGATGTGCTATACAAAAGAAACTTCGACATGGTCCTGCTCAGATGCGTGGATAGACACGAGGCAGACACGATAATCCATGAAGTGCATGAAGGATCCTTTGGAACCCATTCAAATGGGCACGCAATGTTCAGAAAAATCTTGAGACCAGGATACTATTGGATAACAATGGAATCCGATTGCTGTAAACACGTCAAAAAATGTCACAAGTGTCAGATCTACGCATATAAGATCCACGTACCACCAACTCTACTCAACGTTCTCTCTTCTCCATGGCCTTTCTCCATGTGGGGCATCGACATGATTGGGATGATCGAACCAAAAGCGTCCAACGGACATCGTTTCATTTTAGTGGCCATTGATTACTTCACCAAATGGGTCGAAGCAGCATCTTACACCAACGTTACAAGACAAGTAGTTGTGAGGTTCATTAAGAACAACCTCATTTGCCGATATGGAGTTCCAAGTAAGATCATTACAGACAATGGATCAAACTTGAACAACAAAATGATGAAAAAACTGTGTGAGGAATTCAAGATTGAGCATCATAACTCATCTCCTTACCGGCCAAAGATGAACGGCGCCGTTGAAGCAGCCAACAAGAACATCAAAAAGATCATCCAAAAGATGGTCATCACTTACAAAGACTGACACGAAATGCTGCCATTTGCTCGCATGGATATCGTACTTGATCGCACTTCAAGGGGCAACTCCTTTTCTCTAGTATCGTCATGGGCAGTGCTCCCGTAGAAGTTGAGATTCCGTCAATGAGAGTTCTCATGGAAACTAAGTTATCGAGGCGAATGGTGTCAAAGCGAATCGACCGGTGAACTTAATCGAAGCGCTGACCGCTCTGTGTCATGGACAACTATATCAAAGAAGGATGAAGAACGCTTTCGACAAAAAGGTCCGACCTCGTGAATTCCGAGAAGGCGACCTCGTGCTTAAAAAGATTCTGTCTTTTCAACCAGATTCTAGGGGCAAATGGACTCCTAATTACGAAGGCCCATACATCGTCAAAAGAAGCTTTTCTGGCAGTGCCATGACTCTCACAACCATGGACGGTGATGAACTCCCGCATCCTGTGAATGCTGATGCAGTCAAGAAATACTTTGTCTAAAAAAAAACAAAAGAACAGCTCGGTAAGACGAAAACTCAAAAAGGGAGGCTTAGGCAAAAAAGAGCGTCTCGGTGGATTGAAAACCTAAAAAGGCGGTCCAGGCAAAAATTAGAGACAATAAACAGAAATTATCCTGATAGATTGAAAACCTGAAAGGGCAATCTAGGCAAAAAATAAGGATACAAAAAAAAATGATAAAGTAATTGCATCAGTCTATACTTCGTCAAAACTGAAGAAACTTCCATCAACGGATCTTCAATCAAATCTTCTGAAGCAACAAGCACAGTTGGAATTAAAAGTTGTTAGGGATAATAGCGGTTATTTGCTTTCAATGTAGCCTTTTCCCAATAAATTATCATTTCTAACTCTTGTAAATAGCTCATGGAATCGCGCCTTTGGCTGATTGCCATTCTATCAATAAATTTGAGCCTTGTGCCCATTTGTTTGCAATCCTTGCTTTATTCTGCTTTGCAAAATAACGCTTTTTGTTGTGAAAATCACTTTTTGAAACTAAAAAGGTTTTAAATGAATTTTTACTTCAAAATTTTGAAATAAAAGCGAAATTTTCTTTTGAACTATGAACACAAAAGGAACTTCAACAATTTTCTCCATAAAGTGTTTTGATCTCTGAAAGATAGAACAACTGCTACAGAAGTTTTCTTCTCCTCAGCAGAGATCATCAAAGGACGATATTCTTATCCAAAAAGAATTCCCAACAAAGTTGCCAATGAAATGCCTTTTTTCGGAAAGTTTAAAGCATGCAACTCAGATCCTTCATCAGTAACGTCTACACCATTGCTGCAGATTTTGCTGAGTATTTGTTTGAACTATGGCGTAGTCCTTTTCCCAAATACCTTTTTTTGTTGTCCTTGTCAAGTATCGTCAGCATGCATATGACATTCATAACATTCATCATTCATACATAATAGCATCATTAATGCATTTTTGCATTTCTCAAATGTTTGCTTCTATATCACAGGTTTAGGTTACATGTACTCATATGGGTATGTCATCTCTCTAGTGGATTATCCCCAAGTAGAAAAATACATTTTTCTCTCATATTCCCCAGCTGAGATCATTCCTCATTGGGAACAAAGTTTTGATTGACCTTTTCTTTCCAGTTCATTCCTGGATAGAACCTTATCTCTAATCAATTCAGGTTTAGATTTCACAAAAAAATCTACCTACAAAACAATAAGCAATAGCCTCGTCATTCGAGCCGCTTATTTCCTTTTCATCTGGAAACTTGTCATAAAACGATTGTTCTTCTCAGCAAGTTCAAATCATGAAAGTTCAAGAAATCTCCACAATTGTCTTTCTGTCTAAAAAGAAAACCTGTGTCTTTTCAATCAAAATGCCCGCATCTTCTCAAGAAAGAAAGATCCCCGACAAGATTGTAGCTGTGAAAATAGAAACTCATTTGAGATCTGTTTCCATCATTGACTGTTATTCACAAGGCTGAATACTCAGTAATTTTCTCAAGGATTACCTTGTTATAGTTATCACTTCGCTGATAATTGGTAATATCTTCAGAACTCATTACCATGAACTATCACAAGGCTGATAATTGGTAATATCATCTTCACTTACCTTAAACATTGTCACAAGGCTGACAGAAGGTAATCTCCTCGTTTCCCAAAGCGAAACAGATATTCACATACATTGTGAATCTATTTTCCCAGTGAAACATCTGCTTGTTTCCCAACCAACAAGATTCTCTTTTCTTAGACAGATTGAGTCATCCTCACAAATTTCTCCCCGGTATATCAATCTTTGATATCTCCTGGGTGAACTTTCTGCAATCATTTTGCATCATCCGCATTTTTTGGTATCTTAGGTCCAAAATTTGCGTACTCTGATATTTAAGTCTCTTCACACCTATCGAGACGAAGATATTCATCTTCATATCTCAGGTTAAAGAAACTTAAATAGGGGATACTGTCATACCCCAAATTTTGACCTAATATACCACATTACATTTGCATCACTGCATCACTAACAGTTCAGAACAGAATTAATCGGGTGTGGCTTCTACAGGTCAAAATTAGGGTTTCACAAATTTTCATCTGATTCAAGAGGTAATAAATTAGGGTTTGAGTTTCACTCACCTCAATTGATCCATCTTAATCAAATCATCAACCTCTGATCTTCAGATATCCAATTTTTTCTCATGATCTATCGAGGATCGACCAATTAGGGTTTTCATCGAGGACAAGCAATCACTGATTTTCTGATCAATGAATGACTTTTTTGCTTGGAGATTGATCTTCAATACAACATGTTGACCTAATTTCTGGATTCAAAACATCACAGAAGTTCACAAAATTCATCAGTCAATTTTTGGATCATCTGATGAAATTTCATCAGCACTGAAAAGTCAAACTTTGACTTTTGGTCAACTTTTTCAAGATAAAACTTTTTTCATCATCAAAATACTTCAAATGATCCATCATGATCATAAAAAATCAAGAAATTTGGAAAAGTCAAAATTTTCAACACTTCAAAAAATTTTCAAGTGTTAAAATTTCACATTTTTTCCTAACTTCATGGCATTTTTTCACATAGTTCCATTTGGAATTAGGAAAAACTCAAAACATGAAAGTTGTAGCTCTTGAAACAAGCTTTCCAAAATGTCCAAGAACTTGCAAATCCATGGTGTCTAGCTATACTTTTGATTTTGAAACATAGAGCTCCAAAACCATGGATTTTCAAGTACAACTTTCAAAATTACAAGTCATTTTTTATTTTCTTTCTTTCTAGAAGCCTTGCCACCTAGCCAAGAGGGATAGAGCTGATAAAAATCAGTTGAGAGGTAATTATGATGATATAAGATCAAGTTGAATTATTTAACCATGGTTAAAAGGAAGCTTCCTTTTGCATTTATGGCAAAAATGACTTTCTTGCCCTCTAAGGCAAGTTGTCCAAATCCAAGCCAATCTCCTTTGCTTGCCATTCAGAAATCTTGACCTATAAATAGAGGTCATGTTTGCCATTTGAAACTACACCAAAGCTATGCCAAAACAAGCTTTCTCATTTCTTTCTTAAAATTCAAGTAACATAGTTCAATTTGAGAATTCTTGCATTTTTCAAAACTTGTGAAAAACCATGAAAGATTTGGTGTCTAACATGTCATAAACATCATATAGAACTGATTTGAAACTTAAAATCAATCCAAAAACAACTAAAAATCAGATTTGCATTTCAAGCTTTCAAACTTGCCAAAACTGCCTTAACTTTCAAAATTGATGTTTGGCTCGAGCAAGATGTGTTTTTATCATTCAAACATCATCAACATACTCCATAGGGATGATACAAACCATCACTTTTGATCTATAACACCTCCAAGCACAGATTCGAGTTTCACTTTGAACATATGCAAGTGGACTTGGTTGGAATGATCCAGGAAATTTCAGAATGAGCAGACCATCCTCACACGATCCTTGAAGTCTGGTGCTATAGCAATCATTAAACACTGAAACACTCCATTGAAGATTTCGATCTCGACTTCAAGAGGTATGTAACTCAACTTGAACTCCTTGATTTCTTACTTCCAGTTCAAAAGCTCTTGGCGTTTGTTTACGCACCATCAACGATCATTAACCTAAATCAATTACTTGATTCCATGATCACACGATTTCAATTTGATTTTTAGGAATTAGGGTTCTTCGTGATTTGGAATTTAATCATGTTAAACTAAAATAAATAAAATTAAACCACATCATCATGTTCTGGATCAATTTCGACCAAGTTTGATGTTTACATCGAGCAATTTCATTGAGAAACAAAGAAACCATGGCTGATTGAAGGATCGGGGAAGAAGAAGAAGAGTGCGCGGGTTTTTTCAAATTCAAACATTTGGTTTATAATATTATAACATGGTTTGAAATAAATACACGGATGTATTGCCACCCAGTGATTGCTCACTCTTAAGTCTTTCCCTTGCCACGCCTTGCCCAATGGTCCCGGGTTCGAGTAGCCTTGGGACCATTTTTGCCAAACTTTTTTCATTTTTTCTTCATATTTTTTTTCAAACTTTGAATTCTTCAAAACCCAATCAAAACTCCTCATTTTGAGGTGATTTTTTGTACACTTGTCAATTAACATGTCTATTTTAAGATAGCGTCAAAAAAATTCAAAAATACTTTCGTCTGATTATATTTTTATCGAGCCGAAAACGATACATTTAAGTACTTTTCAAAGCACTTTCAAAGGCGTTTTTTTTCAAACTTTTGAAGCCCGATTCTTTTTCAAACTTCTTGTAAGTATACTTCATCTTTCAAAAACACTTTCAAGACTTTTTTTTTTCAAACTTTTCACCAAACTTACATCTTTTTCCATGATCGGCCCGATTTGACGATAAAACCGAACTCGTTTTTTCCTCGAATTTCTTCACCGATCATGGGCCTCCCTCACGGTGTAAGTCCCAAAATTCTTTTATGTACATAATTATTTCCTTGTACATATCCAATTATTTTATGTACACATCTATTTTACTTGTACATAATACGAACATCTTTGTAAATACTCAAGTACAGACAAACTTCGTCCGTTTGTTTTCATTTCGCTTGTATATACACTGAATACCATTGGTATTAAAAGGAGCATTATTCCCGGTGAAACTGCTTTTAAACCAATGGGCCTCCCTTATGGTGTAAGTCCCAACCCTCCTATGTACATCCACACCTCCTTGTACATACATACTCGTTCGTGTACATA
Source organism: Vicia sativa (assembly GCA_021764765.1). Lineage (NCBI taxonomy): Eukaryota > Viridiplantae > Streptophyta > Magnoliopsida > Fabales > Fabaceae > Vicia > Vicia sativa. Next base: position 113,256,377 of record CM038796.1, on the reverse strand, counting down.
TTTACTTCCTTGTACACAATTCAAACTTGTAAATAATCAAGTTGCGCTCGTTTTAAACGTTCGTTTTACACACACTTGTTTATATTGCCTTCATAAACTCTTGTAAATAAACATCATGCATTTGTTTATATTTCCTTCATAAACTCCTGTGAATAAACTTCATACGCTTGTTTATACAACTGTCTAGTTATAACATAACAACTAGTCTAACCACTAGGCTCCCCACAGAGTTAGCCTCCTCTTGGACTTTGTACAAGGTAACTCATTCATCTGAGTTTAGCCTTCGCTTAGGCTTCATATAAGACAACACTCCCCTGTTGAGTCAGCCTCCTCTTGGGCTTCGTTCAAAAGAACTCCTCGTTGAGTTTAGCCTTCTCTTGGGCATCAAACAAAGAAAGAGACCAGGAAATCTCTTAACAGCCTCCTATTGGGCTTCCAATACAAAGAATCACATGCGCAAGGATAGAACCCAGAGAGTATAATTTCCCGGTGAAATTGCTCTTAATCCTAAAAGGATGGTTTCCCGGTGAAATCCCTTTTAAAGTCAAAGCCAGCCATACCCTATAGCTTCCTCTTGAGCTTCATACAAGGACCCTCGATGACCCTCGATGACCCTCGGAATGCCTCCTCTTGGGATTACAATACAAGGACCCATGGGCTTCTTAAAAGCATCCCCCTAATCCAATCAATTTCTCCTCGAGATTTAGACATTTATCATCTCTATGGAAGAAGTATCTCATCTATCACATCACATACAATCAAAAAATTTTCAAACTCTTTTCAAACAAAAACATCTCTTAATCGTAAGTGGTAACGCTTGTACACTCAAGAAAAACACCCAATGCTTACAATTAAAAGATTCAATCATCTTTTTCAAACATCTTTCCAAAACTCGTAAGTGGTAACGCTTGTACACTCAAGCAAAACACCTATAACTTACGATGAAAGATTTAAATCAATCAATCATTTCAAAAATGTATGTGATGGAATAGATTAGATACATTTTTCATTAAGATGACATTTGTCTGTGTCTCTTAATAACATCCCGTTGCTTCCACTAGCATAAGTGGGAACTACGATTGCTCTGACTTTCTCAATATCCTTTTGAGAATACGTAGGCACAAGGTCTCATCCTTGCCGAGCAAATTTCTTTCTCCCTCAGACCAAACAAACCATAGATCCCTTTAGATCTGAGCTACAAATGCTCTGATTCCCACTAAGGAATATGTATGCATAAGATCCCAATGATCTTTGCGAGCACAATAATAACAAAACCTAGAATCCCACATAATCTATCCTTCTTAAAAATCCAAAGGAGAAACTTTCCCAATCATAGAAATAGCAATTTAAAACACACAAACATATCAAACATATTCATATATAAAACTATAGATAACTATATATATTTAGGGTGCTCCATCTATTCCCTTTATATAACAAACCCCCTTTCCCGGAATCTCCCCATTGCGTTACGTCTAGTTCGCGCTAGTCATAACGCATATCATATCAATTGAGGGTATTAACAGCTTTCCCCTTTTTCATAATCATTTTTTTCTTGTGTTGGAAATAATAAAGCTTGATGCTCGCGACATCTTTATAAACAAATCAAAAGAGTAAATCGTTTCGAGCTAGAGAATCCGAATTCAGATTCGATTCCCTCGCACGTCACTTTTTAACGCGAACAGTCTCGTCTTAACCAATGAAAGCACGCCATGTTATTTTTTCAAATTAGACCTAGTGATAACGCCTTACCATACACGCGTCTCTGTAGCCCTTGTATCTGATTACTTTTGTGAGTCAGACTCGATCCAATGCATGATATCTTTCCTTGTTTTATTTTTTTTAATTTAATTTTAATTTCTGATCCGGTGTGAAAACCAAGGAGGTCCATATCAAGCACAGCGTGTGTGATCCTTTGAATCTGATTACTCACACATTTTGACTTTGATCAGATGATCCATATTTTTTTGACTTTTATTTTATTTTCTAATTTTATATTTTAAATGTTTTACACTTCACAAAACTATTTTGAAATATTATCTTTCTGACTTTTATTTTCAGATTTATTTGGAGTCACAAATTTCCTCAACATCAATTGAATTTGGGTGTTGTTCGGTCTCTTGACCAAATCCACCAAGAGAGTTGATTGAATTTGATGAAGTTAGACTGCATAAATTCATTTGTTGCAAAATAAATTTGGAAAGTTCTTCTTCTCCATCTTATTTTTCTTTTGTCCCGATTCGAAAAAAGCGATCAATTTGTGGCATGAACTTTAATGTTCAAATATAAGCCCCAAAAGATGACTTGAGCTTTGATTTTGGTTCAACACCTATGGCTCTTGTCGTGTGGTCGCGTTGATTTTTTTAATCAAGCTTCTGGCAAGTTTCCACTAACCTTGTCCATTTGAAATTCTCAATCATCTTTGATCAAGTGATGTAATAATTGTCAAATCGGTAATATACTTGACAAAAAGAAATTGAAACTTGTCGTGTGGTTGTGTGGATTCTATCGAGCTTCTGGCAATTCTTCATGCGCAAGTTTCAAGATGGTTACCTTGCTGACGACTAACAATTAACAATTAGATGATATACTTGACAAGTTTCAAGATGATCATCTTGCTAACCTTTATGAATTGTCTTTTATTTTATGCTCTTTACTTTCCGCTTTTATTTTTATGCTCTTTACTTTTATGCACTTTAATTTTGGCATTTACATTTCATGTCTTTTTTTCTTCTTTGCTCACTTGAGCACTTTATTTTCTTGTAATTTTGAATTTTGTTCACTTGAGCTTTGTTTCCCTTTTCTAAAATACCTAATAATTCAACTTGAACATAAAAGACTTTTAATTGGACTTGGTTACTATCCTTATGCTCGGAGTTTGATCTTTGGAATTGGGACTAGGAACCTTACCTCAACTTGGAGAATTTTGTTCCCTTGGTGTTATTCTGTCTTGCTTGGTTATTATCTTTGTATACAGGTTATTCCGTTATACTCGATTAAGAGTGGATTTCCTCAAAACTCGAACCGCTTTCATAAAAAAACTTGGACTTAGGTCCATGAATTTTCAAATTTGTTTTTTTAATAAACTTTCAATCCATTTAATAATACTTTGACTTTTCTTTTGTTAAGACTAAAAAACACCTAACCTCACTCAAACTTTTTGAGCTCTTTGTGGCTTTTCTAAACTAACATTTTTCTTAAAATCAACCAACACACAATTGCGGTCTTATTTTACCCGAACTACTGGGTTTTGATTTCAATATTGCACATTGTTGGTATGTAGGCCTGGAACTCATTGGAAGTTCTATCAAACCAAAAATTGTAAAAAAAACATTTTTTTCCTCACCCCCACCATCCATTTTGTACATATACTTTTTTTTAGCACACATATACAAATTTTCAAAAAGGTTCCTACAGAGTACCGTAAATGCTTTGGGTGCCTAACACCTTCCCTTTGCATAACTAACTCTCAGTCCCAGATCTCTGGTCTTTTTTTTGTTAGGATTTATTCACTCTTTTTCCTAGTCCTTTGGATAAAATAAAAGCGTGGTGGCGACTCTTTTGTTACTTTTTGAGTTAAGTCAATTCAATGGCTTATACTCGCAGTTTTTGCCGCTATAGTAATCGATTACACCAAACATGTAACTGATTACCATCCTATAAATTTTGAAAAATATGTCACAAAAAAGCTTGAATTGAGTGGTTTTGATGCATAAATTCTTAGAAACATTATAGATTAAAAGGTGAATGATTTTATGAATATATAAGAATGTGCATAATGTAAATTGTAATTGAATATCTTTGTTTCATGATCAATTTCTTTTAATTCAAAATCAAATAAATTTTGTAGTCTTGAAAGAGTTAGACTTCAAACTTTTTCTATTTTGCTATAATTTTGTCTTCATCAAAATTAAACCAAGATATATGATGAATATCTACTTCACACTAATTCTTTTATCTTTTATGCATTTTATTTTATGTTATTCTTCTAAATTCTTCAATTAAAGATTCTTCAAGTGACAATAACAAGCAAGAATTGTTTTGAGTTACTTGATCCAACACAAGTGTATATCGATATTATATTTGATTTCAAGAAATTCAAAAAAATATGTTCATCCTCCCGTCAAATTGTTAAAATCTAATATTCGAATACTATCATTTAAAGAGTAATGTTGAAAGCTCAATTGCTCCTATATAGTTCCAAATTACTAAAAATAGTATTCAGAAATTACTTGTATATTTTACAATTGATTTAGTAATATGGCCGAAAATGCATGACTATCAATCATGAAAATTCACGTGTCTTGGAAGAAATCACTAATTGTATAAGATCCAATATTGAGAGAATTTTCAGTATGATCCCACATTCTAGCTGCCAATTGTTTATAAGCACTTTCTGTAAGATGGTAAGAGTCCCAGAATAAATTTTCATTTGGTTTCTCACATAATTCAAAGTGTTTCTCACCTCTTTTTCCACCACAACTGTATTTTCCTCTAAATCTCCCACTTCCACAGCATGCTGACTTTCCTTCCTTCAAACCTGCATCAAATTAATAGAGCCATACATTTTCAAACATTGATTTGCAAATTCACATTTAAGATGTATGAGCACTAAATTCAAGAAGATTCAATGTAATATTATTTCATATAAAAAAATTATTTCATATCAAAGAAAATAATATTATTTCATATAAAAAAATTTAAAATAGGAGGAAAAGTGTACCATATTTTAAGGGATGGTTGATCATATGAGAAACATCAGAGTTATAATCATAGAGAGAAAACTTGAATCCTTTTAATTGCTTCTCTAATTTTAAGAGAACCACATAGAGAGCTTGATTATGTATACTTGCAAGTGATGAAAGCTCTTCTAAACAGCTAGTTTTCTCTTGTGATTGAAGTATTCTAGTTCCTGGAAGACAACCTAGTGGTGGCAAGTTCAAGATTGCAAATTTTCTAGCCCCTCTTTTATATATTCCCTAAAAATTAAAATCATTATAAATCAAAATCATGCATGTCACTTGACAAAAATAATTAAAAAAAGTTCATTTTGTATAACATCATACTATACCTTGATAATGGAAGTGAAGTTACCTACTACCATGTCCACATATTCCAAATGAGAATAATACTTTAGAACATCTGAATTTGTCAAGAATGGGCTGAGATAATCATTAGATCCAATGCTAAACATGTAAACCCCATTTGACAATAATGTTTTCGAATCAGAATTGCCTAGGTTATGCCTTAACCAAGTTGTTACATTCTTGAAGTTTCTTGCTTGTGTTTTTAAAGGTATCACCTAAAAATTGGACATGACAAATTTATTATTTTGCTTGGAGGTATTTCAATATCCAAGTTCAGTTCAATAAAAAAAAACACCTAATTGATGGAAATAAAAATGTAGTCTCTTAATTTATAAGAGTAATTTAATGATGTTTATTGATTATGAATATAAGATGAATTGAGATAATAAATTACTCTTAATCGGTTTTATTATAAATGTCATTTTTATAATATTTTTATATATAAAGTTATTTGTTGTTTTAAATTACTAAATCTCTCACTTTTATATATTTATTTATTGTATTTAACTCACCAAATAACACTACTAACTATGATAAATAATTAAATATACATTTGAATATGAGTTTGATGTCATATACTACACATTATGAGTCAAATGAGTCTTCTGAAGAAATTCAAATCATGTTGTTCAAAATTTCGATCACTCTAACTCAATCGGGAAAACATATATAATAAATAGGACATGAAGTGTCATTATTTTATTTCGTAAGGATGCAACTCTGAGATAAATTTCAAGGAGGAAGATCACAATAAATATTTTTTGATAAAGTTGGAAATAATATTCATGACCAAGTCATTAATACATCAATTATGTACAAAATTATAAATATAATCATTTACAACATTTATTGTGAAATAATTAACAGCATTAATCAAAGTTTTTGTTGATTTACAAAATACTAAAGTGAAATGAAAAATTACTTCGAAGGAGGTCCAATCGTCTATTAGGATGAGTTAACTATGCTCAAGACTTGAAGGTTGAGGATGGTGGACAATATTTTAGTGTATTAAGTATGATAAGTGAGAGAAACAAAATTACAAAAAACAAATTTTGGTAAAAATCCAAATCAAATGGAATTGACTAATCAAAGTATAGGTGAAATTTCTTTTTAGCACTAGAATTGAAAATGACTTGGTGAAATTTTTAGATGGTGAAATTTTTAACTGTAAACCGGAAAAATAAGGCAAGTTATAGAACCATAGACATATAAATATACATATCTTATTTCTCATGCTATAAGTGTGGTTACAAAGATGCAAGACTTTGAACCAAAGAAAATATTCAAATAAGCTAAGAGAAATAGATTAAATATTAGTTAAAGAATGTGAATAAGTAAATGAGTTCATTGAAAAAGAAAAATATATGTCATTTATAGTTATTAAAGTAACAGAGAGAAATTGAATCTACAAAAAGATGGAAGGAGTTTCAGGAATAAAAAAGATAACGTATAAAGAAAGACTTATGCTTAAAGATATACATAAGTTAATGGAATTGAATACACCTCGAGTTTATCCCCAATGGTAAATCATTGTTCTATAAGGGTACTTATGTCGATTGTTAATTAGTAAAATCTTAACTAAAGCAAATGTGTATGAAATAACATATTATTACAAGAAGACTATAAGAGAAAATTTACATGTATCAATCAAAGGATTTTATATAGAATACATCAAAGGTGTTTCTTTTTAAGAAATATTTGCATGGGTTAAAATAAATCCCAATGCAATGGTACCGTCTGAATGATGACGAATTTTATGAGAAGTGGGTATGATATTTATGTTTACGTATTGAAGAGGGATGAAAAATTTAGTATTTATTTACTTTTATTTTTGAATAATTTTAATGGAAAGATGAATGATGAATTTTTGATGAATGATCTCGAGGCTATGAGATGGATACTTAGAATAGCTATCATGAGGAACTAAAATACGGGTGAAATGTTCAATATCATTTTTATTACATAAACTAATATTGTGGAGTGATTTAGGTGTTGGTTAAGTCCTAGAGGTCAATATTTTTGGTACAATTATTTATTAATAATAATATGCATTTTTTTATTATGTTGTTGTGGAATCATAGTGAGACAATTTATGGAAATTTTGGATAATATGCATTGGACGCTTTGAAGTGGTTAAGAGATTATTGAGTAATCACTAAAAGGGAGTTTTAAATACATAAATAAGATCAAGATAAAGACTTATTTTAAGGGTTTTGTAGATGCATAATATGTAGAAAATGTGGATACCGGGGATTCAATACATCTTTTAGGTTTACTTTGTTGGAAATGACTTAGTTGGAAGGAAAATCGTTATCTTGTGATGGAATCATAAACAACTTATATGGAGTATATTTATAACTAATTCTATTGTATGATCTTATATACCTTGGACTTCCTATAATATATCATTTTATAACCCCCTCCCAACCCCTACCCCCATTTTTCACGTTAACTATTTTTATAAATCTATGAAATAATATTTATCTTAAGAGTCAAATTTTACCTCCAATATTTTGATTTCTTTGATTTGGTCAGAATTAGTCTACTAGTAATGAAGTAACCTTAAAAGAAGAGAGAAAATGTATATATTCGTGTAGGACATTTAAGGTGTCTCCCATGCAAAGATAATAGGCGTCGAAATTTTGGATCATATCCGTAGGAGACCATAAGCCTTACATATGTGAAGTTTAGGTATTTTGGTGTATGTTTGCAACAAGAATAATTCATGTGTGTGAATTTATCATATTTTTTAATTATCTATGGAGTCTCTACTTAGTTTTAAAACGGTCCGAGACAACAAGCCATAGAATGAAGTGATGCATTGGGATGCTTAATCTTGTCCACACTTGCGGAGCCCATAATTTCTTCTCATAAGAATCACTAAACAACTTGTAATTCTCTTTCATGATGTAGGTATCAGTCATGCCCATTAGGATATTACTAGTGCTCTTAATCTTGTTTTTTTACCTCCACTAATAGGACCATCAGTCTTGCTCTTTGATGTACACATTGTGCACCCACTTGATCTAGAGATTATCTTTCTTTGTTCTTTGTTGCCAATAGATGATCAAATGAGTTAGGGTGTGATTGAAACGAACAAAGTAGGGACGAGAGAAGTCCATGCAAGAGAGAAAGCGAAGAAAGTATAGATTCTCCGTATTAGAACAACAGAGAAATGAAAAAGAGAGTGAGACTAAATAAGTGTGAGACCCACACAATTTATCTTCTCTCCAATCTAGTGAAGAAAGAGGAGAAACTAACTCAATTTTTTTATTTTTACTTACTTTTTCTTTCCACGCATTAGTTACACTGTATTTAGAAAACTAAATGTACTCGTATTACTACAATTGTTTATTTTATTTTCTTACAATTATTTTTGTTTTACATTATTTAAATAAAATAAATTTATAAATTAATTGTTAATTTATTGGTAAAAGTTTAATTTTTTATATTTAAAACTAATAGATTAATAATATTAAATTAATATAATTATTTTAATAAATTAAAGTTTAATACTATACTTTTTTAACTAAGGCATTATAGTATTTTTTAAAATATTTAACACTTCACTCCTCTCTATTTTTTCCATCTTTCTCGTAAATCAATCAATACTTAAACCTGTATTTTTCATAATTTTTTCTCTTCTTACACTCTCTCTTATCTATTTCTCCCTTCTCATCTTCTCTTTTAAACCATAAACATCCTTAGAGAAGCACCCAATTGTCAAGAACTACCACATAACTTTTCTTATTATGGCTTGTTGTCACCTAAGGGATTATGGAATGATTTAGTTGAGTCTTTGAGGAATTAAAGTGTCTCCTCCTCTACGAACAAATTTGACCATATTCATCACTAAATTTTATTGAGTAGATTGTACAAAGTATTGAGAAGTGTTCATCAATAGTTTGTGAAATAACATTGTGTTGTTCAAGTCTTTTTTGAAGGTATGAAGGAAAATACAAATTTCAAGAGTGGGTAAATGTCTTGTGTATTCATGTCTTTATAGTGTGTATTTGTATTAGTGATTAAATAATTAAATGTCAATTAATCATACGTCTTTTGTGTAAATCAAGATGAAATGAATGTGTCTCTAAATGTCTAAATATGATAGATTCTCAAGGTGTTAATTTTATTAAGTGTCATGCTTATTAGCTATGATATTATTTGAATACTTCTAAATGTAATACGTGTGTATGTTTTTCCTTACATGATTTGAAACTACTCATTTTTTGTTGTTTATGAAAACACATTTTTCAGGTTAAAGGAGTTTTAGAACCTTCGGTTTATTGGTCATCCTTACTAATCATTCGGATACGTTCTTTGTATTATATGTGACATCTAGTGGTGTGGCCAATCCATAATATTTTGTTAAGAGCATTAAGTAAACAATTGTAGAAATCATAAGTAAAAAATGTAATTGTAAGTTAAATTTAAGAATGAATTATCTCTTTAGTATATTGAGAAAATTATTGTATTGTGAAAGAAATCATATTAGGAATATCTCTTTATTTTCTTTATTGAAGTATTGATTTACTTGATCTTTCACACATATCACCACATCACATGACAAACACTAAAAACTTGTGGACATAATCAAAGGACCATCACATTAATCTACTAAAGTAAAGCACGCTTGCTCAATTAAGACAATAATTAATTAATCAATGCCTTCGTGAAATTATCGTGGCTACCTAACTACACATTGCCATATTGTTGATTGTTAATCACTAATTAATCGCTATATACTTATTAATTATTCAAATGCATAATCACCAAAAACCTTACTATTAGAAAATGTCAAAGCATTAATTATATAACGTGAATGAAAAATACACATACCGACCCTTGGAAAGTTTCAACAAGTGCACCTGCTCCACCAGATGCAAAATTTACTCCATTGTAATATTGATTAAAGCCAGGTTGTAGAAATGGTGGAACCAGTGGAATATCTGCGTATTCAGCTACAAAACAAACAATATGACAAAATACATAACTAGAGAATCTTGTTACAAGATTTTAAATAAATCAAAATATTATTAATATGCAAAGTCTTACCAATAAAATCTGATATCAAACGGCCATCAGAGAATCTACCCGTTGGGAACTTGAAGTAGGTTTCTCCATAAGGCAAGAAATTTGCTTGGTCATAAGTTGTAGTGTTTATGTAATTGTTATTGCCAGCATCTAAATATGAATCACCAAAAATGAACAAGGATTTGAATTTTTTTGTTCCAAGGGTTTGAGTTTGAGATGCAAAAGCTATGATAATAAGGAAAACATGGAAGAAAATAGAGCTTGTAGTTGCGAAGAACTTCATCTTGAATGAAGTGTGTTTCAATCTCAAATAGGTTATAGTTGACTTATATATAGAAGAGTAACATTTTGGTCAACACGGTTTGATTAGTTGAAATGTTACTTCATTTAATATATATTATAATCAACATGTGTAGAAGAAATATCTTATGCAATCCACTTCATTATATGATATTTTGTCCATTAGGATGAAAAATGACATAATGGTTGAATTTGGCCGACAAAATTGCACATATATCTAATAGGTACGCACACCACCTACGGTGAATAATTTTTTTTCTTCAAATTGTTTTTAAAATAAAAAAAAAATTAATATTTTCGTAGCACAAATATAGAATTATCATTAATTAATTTTATTATTACATTAATATATATATATATATATATATATATATATATATATATATATATATATATATATATATATATATATATATATATATATATATATATATATATATAATTTTATTAATTAACAAAATACATAATATTAATAAATTTTGACATTAAAATATAAAATATAATAATTAAATTTTATATTCTATTCATTAATTATTTATTATATTTTATTTATTTTTTGAAAATTTTGAAATTCGGTCTTGCGATCGACTAATTTAAGAGGGATCAAACTCACCGTCCATTTACGAAATTTTCGTTTAAAATTAGAATAAAATTATGTATAGACTGTTCCAATACAAAAATTATTAGCAGCTAACAAAATTCAAATTCATAATTTTGAGAGAAGCATCCTCTCGTATATTTTATTATTTAAAATCAAAATTTGATTAATGAAATATTCATATTAGTTATTATATTTTATAATTTAATACAAAAAATTGATTAATATTATATATAACATATTTTATTGATTAATAAATTAGTAAATTTAGTTAATAAATTATAGAAAATATGTGACTAATATATATAATTAATACAATTGTATGTTGATGACAAACATTATATACGCATTACAAAAATATAACGATTTATTATTTATTAATAGGTTAAATTATAATTTTGATATTCTTATTTTGTCTGATTTATGAAATTAATCCTTCTATTTTAAATTTAAATAATTTTGATCCTTCTATTTTAAATTTAAACAATTTTAGTCTCCCTCTCAAATTTTTTTATAAAAAATCGATGATAATTTTTAATTTTTAACTTATATTTTTATCTACAAAGTTTAATAATAGGTTTATATACGATGATTTATCATATTTTACAAATAATTTTTTGTTTAAAAATTAAAAACATCGTTAATTTTAAGTGCAAAAATATAAGAAGGAGAGCGAAACTGTTTAAATTTAAAATAAGAAAACCAAAACTATCTAAATCTAAAATAGAAGACTAATTTTATGAATCATGAAAAATATGAAGATTAAACTTATAATTAAGTCTTATTTATAAAATATTATTTATGACAAATATTATATTTTTATATTTATTTATAAAATACTCTTTACCGTAAATATAATATAAGTGTTGGAGTTGATGTGAAAATATTTTTTTTCTATTTTTATATCTAACTATGAATTCGCCCATATCAAATTTGCTTTCACATTGACTTACCTACCTAAGATGACAAAATAACCCTTAAAACTTTTTCTTTCAGCCACTAATATCTTCCATTACTATGTCGTTGTGTTTTGGTTGTTTTACATTATCAACTATCTTAATCAGGTAACGTAAACGATAATCGTTGATTCCTCCATAAAATAACGTGTTTTGTTTTAAAAGAAATTGGTTGATTTCATGACTAAAGTGTTTTTGATATAGTTTTGAAAAGAAAAAAAATATATTTTGATTAATAACAAAGATTTTAGTTTGATTTGGGCTATTTTCTGTTTTCAAATCAATTTTTTTAAAAATATTTTACTTATTTAACTTTTTTATTATATATAACCATTGGTATCGCAAATATAATGTTTCTATTAAATACAAAATTGAATACGGAATAGATTAGATTTAATTTGACTTTGTTGATTTAATTTTTTGAAATAAAATAACTTTTTGGTTGGTAAAAGCATATTAAGGTTTGATTTTGATTATGGTGATCTTAATTTTAGGAAATAAATTCAAATTTTTATTTGGAGAATTTATTTTTATTCAAAAATAAAAAATTTCTAATTTGGATGAACTAAAAAGTTGTATTGGAGGAGGACTTTGGAGAGCTTAGACAAATTAATATATTTTATTCTCTATAATAATTTTAAAATTAAAAATATATAATTTTAGAATTTTGTTCATAAACCTTATAATTTCTATCAATATAGAAATTAAGAACAGAACTTTAAATAAAACACGTAAACCATATTTGAATATAACTATGAGAATGAAAGTGGAAGCGTACGTGAATTTGTCATGAGAACCACTGAAGGTCTACGGGTATTTGATATTTTGATTTGTAGAGTTCCTTATGGCTCCTTGATTCTCCTCTGAGGAAGATCAAAAGAGAAATTCTGATAAGTCATTTTGTGTTGTTTATAAATAAGACCATAACCCCTATAAATAGCCTTAAGTTTATTTCTTAGTACTCAATATTCTAATTTACTCCCTCATCAAATTAGATATTGACTTATGGTATCTAACACAATAACCAGACATTTCATTGCATTTATGCTTTTAGTCACAAACTTAATATTATATTAATTAGACTCCTTTAAGTTTTAACTAATTAAAATCATAGCTTTAACACCTTAAATGTTACATTGTGACCCAAAATTCTAACATATAATTGATAAACACTATTTTATCATTCTAAACAAAATCTCTTTTTTTTTAAATGTTAAAGATTTATGTACGTTTTAAATTTTTTTTAAAAAAATCGAACTCCTCCCACCTTCCCCCTTTCTTTCAAACTCTCAAACAAAGCCTAAGATTTTTTTTTTAATTGAAATTTATATTGATTTTGAAAAAGTGCGCTTATAAGTTTTTTGTTCTTAATTTAAAATATTATATATATATATAGAGAGAGAGAGAGAGGAGGGATCAAATTACACCCGAAGAGTTATACCATGAGTTACACTCGCTCAAAAATGTTACTTCGGATTAGTATTTTTAAAAATCAACCGTTGGATTGAAATATATCATCATATAGATCATACCTATAAAGTTTGAGAGTAATCTATAATGATTTACTATGTCATTGAACTACATCAAAATTAATGTTACATGAAAGTCCATTTTGACGTTAATCTTTGGATATCTTGATCGTATAGTAACTCATTATAGATTAATCTCAAACTTTATATGTATGATCTATATGATATTCAATCCAACGATTGAAAAAAAAATCTAACTGTGTAACTATATATATATATATATATATATATATATATATATATATATATATATATATATATATATATATATATATATATATACACACACACACACACACCCACACACATAAAAGACAATTAAAGAGGATTTTTTTATAAAAAAAATAAGATAATTAATGAGTGCGTTAAATATGTTTGTGGTTGTCCTAAATATTTCAATCTTCACTTTCAGTTTCCTCTAAAAAAAATTCATCAAAGAATGATTCTTTTAATATTTTCCATCTACACATTTGGTTTCTTCCGTTAACTTTCTCTAATAGAATATGACATGCAGAACAACTAGCTTAAATTTGAAATTTTGTAGTTAAAATAATGGTCAGAGCAAAATTTACTAGTTTCAATTATTTTTACTATTAAACTTGAAAATTATTACATATTTGATTTAATTTGGAGTAGTTATTAAATTCCCTTTATAGTCATCTTCCCCAAGTTGTGCTAGCCTAACCCACCATTTGTTTCCCAAATTTTCTTTCATGTTGAACACATAAATCTAAGAATAACAACCATATCTACGTTTCACATCACCAATGGTAACCAAACATATTTCAATATCATCTTTCAAGACAAACCGAACCAAAGTTATTTCCATGTCGTAAAAAGTCAAGCTAGAATACTATGTGGGTTTCATGCTCGTATGTTATCATACCATATGCAAGAATGGTCCTAATAAAGGAAGAGTTTTTTGGATATGTCGATTTCGACATGTACACCATGATTAGATGGTCCATCATGCTCATATGGTCTATATTTTGATTTCAATTTCAATACTAACAGGTTTGACTTTGTTAATAGGGTGATGATACATATGATTTATTTATATGGAATGAAGACATGAGAGAAAAATATATTTTTGATGTTGGAAATGAAGATGGGAGCAAGATCAATGAGTTAGAAGTTATGGGTTTTTTCGAAAAAGTTGTATGAAGTTTCAAAGAATATGAACAAGAAAGTGTAGAAGAAACTGAACTCATAGACATTTGCTGGGAAATTAAAACTATTATATTTTGTAATCTCGTTTATGTTTAATGTCTACTTTGTAATGAAATTTAAATGTTGAATGAGATTGTACATTAGACTGTTAATCAGTGAAGTATGTTGTTGATGCATATCATTCAAATCAATGTAATGACATTTATTTTTAATGGAATGTTGCTTATGGTTTGATAATGTATTATGGTTAGACAAGTTTTGACAGAACTGTGAATAAAGGGTAGTTTGACCTAATTTTCCATTATTTGACCTAATTTTCATTGGTGTGAACTTATTTAAGACATATTTTTTCCATAGTTTAGCCTCATATGGTGCAGTGTTTGGCGTAATTTGTCAGAATTTGACCTAATTTCAGACATATTTTTGCCATAGTTTGGCCTAATTTTAGACATATTTTTACCATAGTTTGGCCTAATATTAGGCATGATTGTCATAGTTTTCCATAGTTGTGCTTAAGCTTTTGATAGCTTGGTCAATACACGCATTAGAAAACTGAGGTAGTACAAACCATTACATACAAAAATTTAGCAACAATTCAAAGTAACATTGATGATACAAAATATTACTAAGCTAGTTCAAAACAACTTTGAGCTAATATAGTACAAATAAAAAATGGTTTTCATGACATTACAAAATAGCATTGAGTTGATACAGTACAAAACGTCAATAAGCTTATACAAAATCCTAAGGTTACATAATTCGAATATTACATAATCTAAACAATACATAATTCATGACAGAAATTCATTAAGATAAGCCGTTGCAAATTTAACCCAAAGTTTTCATTCTCCTAGCATTGCCACCAACATTCGTTTCTTGCAATTTTAGCCTTATTTCCTAATGTGTTGGCTATATTTTCTGTTGTGTTAGCCTTATTTATTGTAGTTTTCTCTATAGAGTTTTGAGAAGAGAAGCATGCGTGAAAACTCCTTTTCATTTTTAAGACAGATCCTTTGCATATATCTTTGAGCCTCCACTATTAGGAAAAAAATTAGTTATTAGTAAATGATTATGGTGTAAAAATAAAGATTTTAACAGATAGATTCAGGTACTAACCATTTTCTTTGTAGTTTGAACATTAGTAGTTTGGCTTGCCTATGTAGGTGATTCAAAAAATGTCATATTTTTACCAGGGACAATTGCAACTTATTTGTCTTTCTTGCATGTCCTACTATTATGCCCATATTCTAAGCATTTCATGCACTTGTGGCTTGTATTAGATCTTTTCCATTTGGTTTGATTTTCCTCATCTAGTTCCCTCATATGAAGTTTCTTTGACCAACCTATACCATGTTAAGAATCAGAGGTTATATCACAGGATCAATAGTCTTGGGCCATTTGTTATTCCCATTTAAGGGTGTGATTACCTCATATAGATATTTACATAAGTACTCTTATGATAGAACTTATGTATATACTTTATGGGATCATCAACTTTTATATGGATTGCAGCAATTCCATACCTACATGGGATCCCAATCAAGTCCTTAAAGTTACATGGACACATGTGATTTTCCAAATCAACAACAAAGCTACCAATGAACATCACATGTCACTTGAAATGTTAATATCCTTGCATATGTTGCAAACCAACTTGTGTTAGAACAAGATTTGGTTCTGTAATTATGTCTCTGAATTTTGACAATAGAAAAGAGTATGTTTGAGTGAATAATTTTATTACTCTAATGTTTGTTGTATTTTTAATAATAAACAAACAGGTTTTACTTCTGATGAATGACGTGGCCAAGATATTAGAAGAGAATATGTTCCGCTTCTAAGCTACAGAGGTTCTGATAAACAAGTAGCGAGGAAAGCTTCAGAAGGATCTGAATCTAAGTTACTCTTATACGTCAATTTGAAGAAACTAGTCAGAAGATCAAAAGACAGAAGTTCTACTTATGTCAAGATGATGAAGACTCAAGTTTCAGAAGACAAAAGGTTATGAAGACCAAGTGCTTGAAGACTCTAAAGACGTGGCTCTAAAGATTCTAAATACTTGAAGTTCTTCTGAACTTAGTTACGATACAAGGTTACACTACCAAGTGGTGAAGACTCTGAAGACGTGGTTCTGAAGACTTGAAGTTCTTTCAGCCTTATGTTACAATACAAGGTTCTGAAGAGGAATATCTGAAGACTATTAAGACTTGAAGTTTTGATTAAACAAGATGTTAGATTCTCCCTTCTTACTCATTCTCGTAGAAGCGTCTGAAGTGCAAAAGGTTAGAAGATGATGTTAACGTGGTACAATAGTACATGGTACAAACAAACATTTCATTCCACTACCATTAAGGACGGGCGCTACGTACGATCTTGTCCCCCACGTTATTTTAAGCCGCCATAAATTTCATATTTCCAGATGTACCCTCAAATGGTTACATCACATGCAAGGCACTATATAAGGGCTTGAAGACTTGAAGAAACAACTGCTAATTCACGAAGAAACTCACTACGCTCAAACGCTATTTTTATTTGTAAAAAGTTGTATATTCTTTCAAGTCATTTGTACTAAAAATCTATTTACATATCAGCTTGTGTAGAAGCATATTTACTTGTAAACAAACTTGTTATCAAATTGTTGTTTGATTGTTCCTTGAGAGACCAGTTAGGTCAACTTCTCAAGAAGTCTAGGATAGTTAGTCTTAGAGGTTTCTAGTCACATACATTTGGTGTGTGTAGATGTTAGTCACTTCTAGTTGGGTTGTACAATTGTAATAATCAGTTGAATTATTGGATTAAGTCCTCGTTGGAGAGAGGCAAATCACCTCGGAAGGGTGGACTAGAGAAGCTTGATGTTTCAAGTGAACTAGTATAAAAATACTAAGTTATTTATTGCTTTCTTAGTCTTTCAATCTTCATCAAAAGCAAAGAATTTTTAAAGGGGATTGTTTTTTAGAAGAAATTTTTCCAAAGTATAAAACCCAATTGAACCCCCCCCCCCCTTTCTTGTGTTTTTCTCACCTTCAATTGGAATCAGAGCTCCGGTTCTAAAGTGATAAAAAGGTTGGATTTTTATCAAGCACCTAACAATGTTCAGTATCGATCCAGTGTGTGAAAAACAACAATGGATGCTCGCAACAATGTAGTTGTTATTGCTTCTAATCAAGAAAGAGATTCTTATAGTTCAAAACCTCCGATCTTTGATAAAGAAAGATTTGACTATTAGAAAGACGAGATAAGAAGTCATCTTCTTGGATTTGATCTAGATCTATTGGATATTATAGTTGATGGCTACACCTACCTAGTTGATGAAGAAGGAGGAGAAATTCCCAAAAGCGCTTTAACAGACGCTCAAAAGATGATATACAAGAACCACCATAAAGCAAGAACAATCCTTCTTAGTGCAATATCTTATGTAGAGTATGAAAAGATCACAGATAAAGATCCTGCTAAGTCAATCTTTGATTCTCTTTAGATAACTCACGAAGGAAATGCTCAATTCAATGAAACAAAGGTGTTGGCCTTAATCTAGAAGTGTGAAGCATTCAGAATGGAAGAAGATTAGTATGTGGAAACGATGTTTTCAAGATTTCAGATGCTTGTTGCATGACTCAGAGTTCTGGACAAAGGATACACTACTATAGATCACATCAAAAAGATTATCAAAAGTCTTCCTGTCAAATGGAGACCCACGGTAACTGCTTTGTAACTGGCGAAGGATCTAAACAACACCAGTTTTGAAGAACTCATTAGTTCTTTAAGAAGTCATGATATTGAGATTCAACAAGATGAACCTCGGAAGGGAGGTAAATTCATCTCTCTCAAGTCTAAGTCTAAGAAGACAAAGGTTTATCAAGCAATTGAGGAATCAAAAGAGTTTGAAGAAGACTCGGATGAAGATGAACTATCTTCAGTCTTTAGAAAGATAAACAAACTATGGAAACACAGACAGGGTAATTTCAGAGGGTCAAGGAAATTTAGAGATAGACAAGAGTCTACATATTACCAAAGAAGAGATTCATAAAAGGAAGTCATATTCTATGAATGTAATGAACCTGGGCATTACACAAATGACTGTCCTGAGCTCAGAAGAGAAAGAAAACCAAAGAAGGTTTTCAAAGCCAAGAAAACACTCATGGCAATGTGACATGATTCAGATTCAGAAGAAGAAGATTTTGATGAAGAATATGTCAACCTGGCTCTTGTGATGGAGACAAGCACCAGTGGATCAATTTTAGAAGATGAACTACTTCTTGATGAAGAGTCATATTCCGATGATGATAATAATGTACTTTCTTCCCTTTCTTGTTCTGAATTAGAATCAGGATTAGCTAAACTCATGAAAAGGTATCAGCTTCTTCTAAGGAAGCACCAAGATATGAAAAAGACTGTTGTGACTGCCTCTTAAACGTCTACTAAGAGTGAGCCAAAACATTTTACCTTTAAATGAAAACTTATTTTCTTTAGAAAGAACAAATGTTGCTCTTAAAAGTAAAGTTCTAAATTAAAAGAAGAGATTACATCCAACATATCTGCCTCTGATGAAATTGTTAGATATGGTAGAGCTTTTCAACACTTCCTTGCTAAAAGAAAAGATAGAAGAAAAATGGCTTCAATGATCTATGGAGTTGGCAAAAATGGAAGTAGAGGTTTAGGATACTCTGGACCACCCAAACCAACGGATGAGACTGAGAGTATAAAACTAATACCTCTATTTGAACAATTCGTGCGTGCTGGCACTAAAATAGAATATTCAAAAGCAGAAGAATCAAATTTTGATGCATCACAATCACTAACACAAAAGGAAGCTTCTAAACCAAAATATAATGCACGAATTCCATATAATTATACTGCTGCAAAAAAATCCAAAGGTGTAAAAACCTCTGGAAAGACTAACAAGAAAAGACCCAAAGTATGGGTACCAAAAGATCAGATTGTCTATGTTGCAGATATTCTAGATAGTGCTTCTGAGACATCAATTATTGCACCTGGAGAATGGATGCTTGCCACACTTGCTAGGAAGAAAATATGTGTTCCAAGATTAGGAACTAAAATCTAGAAGGCACTATGATTTGTCAGAACAAATTGGTTCTGAAAGAAGTTGTGAAAAGTCAGAAGGAAAACTCATCAAATTTAACAGCGTAACTTCTTTATTTTCTATTTTGTTTTTATTTGTTCTAAATCTCAATGATCAAAAGATGCTTCGGTCAAAAGTGTCTCCGGTCAGATGGAAACCCTTTTGGTTTTCCAATTTTTAAGAACATTAAGCGTGTCGCTTAGTAAGTGCATTGATTAATGCGTGTAACCTTTTTGGTTATCCTTAATCATAACACGCTATCTAAGCTAGAAAATGAACGGTACGCTAATTCTATCATGATTACCTTCATTAATTGCTCCTCATAATTTTGTCAATTCTTTATTATTTTAAAATATTATTAAAATATTCTCTCTCTCTCTCTCTCTCTCTCTCTAAAAAACTCATTTTTGATTCATTTCTCTATAAATAGTTACAAATTATTTTACTTTCTCATTCTTTTCTTCTTACTCGCCTTTTAAAACCCTAAACCCTAAATCTCTTCTCTCTCAAAAACCGTCAAGCATTTTTCTGCAAATCTCCATTCCTCATCATTCTAAATAGTTATGATTACTATTGTTCAACAAGAAGCTGTTAAGTTTGATCAAGAAATGGAACAAGTCTCAAACCCCAACACGTCTACAAGGGTTTCATCGTTAGTAATAATTGCAACATCTACTCCATCATCATCGGCTGTTAATCCATCATATGCTCCATCATCTTCAACAATGCCTCCTCCATCATCATCATCATCATCTCCATCCTCTTTAACAGTCTTTAGAGAAAACCATATCACAAATAAGTCTCTTCAAGTCCATTTCAACTTAGAATCCAAAGATTTATGGGTTCTAAAAGAATTGATGGTTGATTTCAAAAATCTTGCTGAAAATAGGTGTGACATCCAGGACCAATTAAGTGCCTAAGAGTGGGAAAAATACTTTAACAGGCTTCAAGGTCTTGTTTATGAAGACTTGGTCAAAGAGTTTTGGAGAATGGCCGATTGTGATGATTTCTTCATTGTATCTCATGTTCTAGGGAAGAAGATCATCATTACAGAGAAGTATATTGTAACACTTTTGGGCTTGAAGTTTCGTCAAGGAAAAAGGGTTTATAGACTGGATTCTATGCGAAAATATGCTAAGAACTCCATCAACCCATTGCTGTTTAAAGAGTTTTCCACAACAAAGAAGAAGTACAAGAGTAAAGATCTTCATAACACTCTTAGGGCATGGCACAAAATCATCTTGAACTACATCAACCTTAGGCCTCCATCGAGATCTTCTGATTATTTCAATGTAAATCAGAAGTTCATGCTATACTACCTGTTGACCAAGTAGAAGATAAATCTTCCCCTAATTTTGTTCAATTACTTAAGGGATTCTATCAGAAAGAAGAGAACTACAACATTTCCAAATAAGAAGATCTCTACCTACATTCTGTGTGGACGTATTCTGACATATATCTTTGTTGAAAGTGGGTTGGTGAAATTTTTAGTTGATGAAGCTAAATTCAAAGACGATATATTGTCAACACTTGAAGATCACTTCAATGCACTTACTCTAAAGAATATGAAAATGATTGAAGCCTTTACTGTAGAGCCTGAAGTTTAGACTCTTGATTATTACTTCTTCAAAAGAAGTCCCATTGTGTATCCTCTTTTCACAAAGAACGATCTTGTAGCAGCTGCTACAAAATATGTAAGGATGATGGAAGTTAAAATACATAATATGTATAGCTTTTACTACTCTTAGTTACTTGCTAATGAGGTTGAGTGCTCAACTGGAAAGAGAAAGAAGAGATATAAGTCATTTGATCCATAAAGGAAAAGGAAGAAGAAGAAGAAGAAGAAGAAGAAGAAGAAGAAGGCTAAAATTCTCAGTGACGCCATTCTGGAGGAAGAAAATATTTCTAGTAAGTTAACCTTTATTACTTCTGATCCAATTACTCAAACTATCAAGGGTTTATCTTCTATCAATCCTAGTCTCTCCACTTCCTTCAAAATACCATCTTTTTCATTACCACCTCCTGTACCTTTACCTTCTAATAATTATGTTTCAAATCTTTCACCATTCCCATATCATCTTTAAAATCCACATCCACTATAACCCCCCTAAATTCAACTACCTCTTATGTTCCTACATCTTTCCAAATTGCGCATCAACAATCCATTAACCTAACAGTAGAACCTGTTATATCCTCAACTATGATTGATTTTATTTCATCCACCTTCATAATCACTTCCACTCCTCTCATCGTGTCATCTCTACCAGAAATTCATACCTTGGCATCTCCTGGTATTTACTCCAATCTTCACTTTGCCTTCTTCCATAAAGAACCACCTCTCCCTGTTCAGAACACAATTTGTTATGATTTTGCTTCACCTTCAAACAATGATGAGTTTGAACTAATGGAATATGATAACCTTGAAACCTTTGAAATTCCTTTAGCTGAATCAGATTCAATGTTTGGACTTCTAGGAATCATTGAGGTTGATCATTCATCTAAACCCCTTATTCTGATCTATCGCTGGTAATCTTTGAGAAACTTTGCCCCAAACATTTGGCTGAATACCTCGATATGTTTAGGGATAAGGCACAAAAGAAGATAGTTAAGCTCAATAAGAGGCTGAGATTATCTCTTCTTACAAGGATCTGGATGCCTCATGGGAACACTGTGAGCAATGGATGAATTCCAAGGTTGAAAGAATCTTCAAATTCTTTGCAACTTCAAGGACAACTGCAGTGGAACTGGTTAAGCAAAAGGAGGAAGAAATGGAAAGAATTTGTGCCTTCCAGCTTATTCTAGATGCTGCTGAAGAAGATAAGAGAAAAAAGGAGGAAGAGGCCAGGTTAAAAGCTGAAGAGGATGAGAAAGTCTGAGCTGAAAAGCAAAGATTGCCTGTCGAAGCAGAGAAGGCAAAATAATCATCTCAAGTTGCTCTGTTTGAACCTTCAATATAATAACAATTCAAGGTTATAAATTCTGCTATTGAAGAAATCAGAGCAGAACAAAAAGAAGTGAAACAGAGTTTGAAGGAGTAGAAGATTATGAATGAAAATGTTCAGAATATGTTGGAGATGATTCATAAGAAAATGTCTGGACCGTACCCTTCCCCCTCCAATTCTTAGATTCTTTTTCTTGTTTTCCTTCCAAACTTTTGTCGTTATTTTGGTGAATGCTTTGGCTTTATGTTTTCTTTTTCTGAATTAATGAAAGCACTTTTCCTTATTCTATATTATTTTATTTATGTGTTTTTCACATATAACTTTTTGATTATGACAAAAAGGGGAAGTAGTTAGAGAAGTAATTTTGATTCTCAATGATCAAATTATCTGAAAAATGCTGCTTACATTCTAGCCAAATATAAACTGTTGTTTCTTGGTAGAATTGTGTTGCTTTTCTTTTTCAGGATTTTTATGGAATCTGAAGAAAGTCATGCATCTGACTCCTTACACTAGACTCTGAAAGAGTTAGTTCGAAGTCAAGTTCTAACTGGAGAATCTGGGACTTGTCTGAGTGACATTCAAAGTTCAAGATCTCAGTTGAGAAGTTGTGTCTTCAAGAATCAAGCCTCTCAAAGATCTTCCATCTGATCTGTTGGAAACAGGGGGTTGTTGCTCAGATGGTCCTTAGTCAGAAGTTTTGATATTTTACCAAGTCTGTGATTCAGGGGTAGTTTCCATGTAAAGGTTAAGTAATCCTTACCTTTCTCATTTGTTACTTTCTTCTTATGCTATGCAAAATTGTGTCATCAAATACATAGTTTTGTCATCATCAAAAAGGGGGAGATTGTTAGAACAAGATTTGGTTCTGTAATTATGTCTTTGAGTTTTGATGATAATAAAGAGTATGTTTGAGTGAACAATTTTGTTACTCTAATGTTTGTTGTATTTTTAAGAATAAACAAATAGGTTATGCTTCTGATGAATGGCGTGGCCAAGACATTAGAAGAGAATATGCTTCGCTTCTAAGCTACAGAGCTTCTGATGAACAAGTAGCAATGAAAGATTCATAAGGCTCTGAAGCTAAGTTACTCTGATACATGAGTCTGAAGAAACCAGTCAGAAGATCTAAAGACTGAACTGCTACTTTTGTCAAGATGCCGAAGATTTAAGTTTCAAAAGACAAAGGGTTCTGAAGACCAAGTGCTTGAAGACTCTGAAGATGTGGCTCTGAAGATTTTAAAGACTTGAAGTTCTTATGAACTTAGTTACGATACAAGGTTACAAGACCAAGTGCTGAAGACTCTGAAGACGTGGTTTTGAAGACTCTGAAGACTTGAAGGTTTTTCAACTTTATGTTACGATACAAGGTTCTTCAAAACCAAGTGTTTGAGACTCTGAAGAGGAAGATCTAAAGACTTGAAGTTCTGATTAACTAAGATGTTAGATTCTCTCCTCTTACTCACACTCGCAGAAGCCTCTGAAGTACAAAAGGTTAGAAGATAACGTTAATGTGGTACAATAGTACATGGTACAAACAAATGTTTTATTCCATTACCATGAAGGACGAATGATGTGTACGATCTTGTCCCCCACGTTCTTTCAAGCCGCCACAAATTTCATATTTCCAGATGTACCCTCCAATAGTTACATTACATGCAAGGCACAATATAAGGGTTTGAAGACTTGAAGAAACAACTGTTAATTCATGAGGGAAGTCACTACGCTCAAACGCTATTTTTCTTTGTAAAAAGATGTATATTCTTTCAAGTCATTTGTACTAAAAATCTATTTACATATCAGCTTGTGTAGAAGCATATTTACTTGTAAACAAACTTGTTATCAAACTGTTGTTTCATTTTTCCTTAAGAGACCATTGGGTCAGCTTCTCATGAAGTCTGAGACAGTTAGTCTTAGAGGTTGTTAGTCACATAAAGTTGGTGTGTGCAGGTGTTAGTCACTTCCAGTTGGGTTGTGCAAGTATAATGATCAGTTGGATTATTGGATTAAGTCCTCGTTGGAGAGAGGCAAATCACCTCAGAAGGGTAGACTAGGGTAGTTTGATGTTTCAAGTGAACTAGTATAAAAATGTTGTGTTATTTATTTCTTTCTTAGTCTTTCAATCTTCATCAAAAGCAAAGAATTTTTAAAGGGGATTGTTTTTTAGAAGAAAAGTTTTTCAAAGTATAAAACCCAATTCAAACCCCCATTTCTTGTGTTTTTCACACCTTCAACTTGCACTTGTTTTCTATCTTTGTATCCAATATCCTAAGTGGTTTAGACATTATCTCTACGTAATACTTTTTCTACCTTTTTCCTAAGTGTGGAAAACATGTCCTTAAGGTAATTTCTCATCCACTCAAACATTGGTTATAATTGGTTTTTCTCTTTGTAGAAAAATAGTTGCATAGAATAATTCACTAAGATTGTTCATTAGAACATCACACTTAGAGTAAAAGGGAAAGATATGCTTGCACCATTAATGCTTGCAAACCTCATTTAACCATTCAAACGCCCTCTAAACTCACCTCTTTAATTTGCAACCATCATGAGATATCTAAACAATGTACCACATCAAAAATTCTTCTTGGGGTCAGCATATAAATTCCTATGACAAAACATGTGTTCATATCTAAGGTACTGCTCCTTGAAAACTTGCACAGTTCCCTACCAAAAGTAACACATTTTTGAGTAAACTAAAATTCCAAATGAAACACTAAACATGAACCATCAAACATACTGGTTGCTTATTATAAATGAAACATCATCTACAATCACCAATATCTTTAGGAAATAGCTTAATAAACTAGATATAAGAATCCTTGGTTTAATTCTCGACAACCCAAAAAGTACTAGAAAATACATATCATTAAGATTCCTCCCAACAATAATCAACAACATTCCATCATATTTGTTCTCTAGGTAACATTCATCTAATCATATAAATGGTCTAGTGGGCCAAAACTAAGAAGTATCCACAAGGCTCATGATCCAATGGCAAGATAAAACTCTGATAACTTAGAAGGTATAAAAGAAACCTCTTAAACGCAATGGATAGAGGTTCAAAAGTTGGAAACATGAGAAATTACTCTAAAACATTATCTTACTAAAGAAGAAGAAGAAGAAGAAGAAGAAGATTTAACCAATAGTGAATAGTTCCTTACTTTATTTCTTCATTAAAGAAGTGTTAAGCTTTATGGAGTCATAGAACTCGCCTCCTGTTGATTTAAAGATTGCAATGAGTAGAATATCATACTTAGGTTTACATTTTATTTGTGTTTATAAATGTTGAATGTAAGAACTTGTGTTACTGTATTTCTTTTGATCACCATGAGTTAAAACTCTTTGTGTTGAGAAATGTGAAGTTTAACGGAAACTGGTATTTTGTGTTAACATGGTCTGATTTTGTCGCGGAGTAAAAATTACTCAAGCGTAAAGACAGCTCGAAATAAATAAAGATGCCACCAAAGTTTTATTTTTAAAGGAAAACATCAACAAAACCCTTAGAGGAACGAAAACATGGCCGTCGCAACCAATTTCAGATTCGAGATTCGGCTATGTGAGGGGAAGGATTAAAACCCCTCACATCTGTTATACTCAACGGAAACCTTTTAATTATTTAGGTTGAGATGTTTCGCTTAAAAATTATTTAAATTTTTTCTGTTTATCAAAAGACGTTACAAAAGAAGGGGAAATTTTAGTTTTTTTACTTAATGTGCTTGACAAGATGTTGAATCTTACTCCTATGTATTTCCAGGTGCAATGAGAAACTCAAAGCTTCGTAATTCTTGGGTATAAATGTTTGTGTGTTGGTTGTTTTTAGAGAATAATGTTTAGGTCACATTTGAGTGGTTTAAACATTTGCTTATATACTTACACTATGAAGGCTGGAGCGTCTGTCTGTATTTCGCGTCGAAATTAATAAAACATTATCCTTTTGCGAAAAGGTTTGTTTTGACTGCGTAAGAGAAAAAAACAATTTGATGAGTTAAGGTTATCTTTTAGATGTGGAGGATGAACAACCAATTCAAGAAAAGTGTACGCTAAGCCTTCGACTATTCGAAAAACAAATGAATGTATATTTACTCGTTCTTCTTATCTATATTTATTATAAAAAAAAGGAATTAATTTAAAAACAAACATAATTAATATTTTTTGCATTTTTCATAACCTTTATTTTTATTCTTTTTGGTATTTTAATATTTGTTTTATTTTTGTATTTTTCTAATAATAATAACTATTAAAAAAATCAATTAAAATGAAAGTTAGAAGGAGGATACTAGTTTATCAATAAATAAAATGATAGAAACTAATTTTACCCAAGGCCCAAATAAAAATAACCCCTAATCAAATTTTAATTAAATAATAAAAAGAAGAAGAAAAAAACACATGAAAGGAGGGATGCATCCCTTTTTTCCATCTTTTATTAATGAAAACAATTGACTTTTTAAATCTATCAAACTACCAATAAAATAATGACACATAGAATTATTTTATTTTAAAAAAATGTAATCTCAGTCACGTTCTTCTTTCTCCTCTTTCTCTCAATAACAAAACACCAACATGTTTTAATTTTTTTCACTAAAAAAAACCAAAATTTCTCTCTTCTCAAATTCAAAAGAACAACAAAGCTTCAAATATCATAAATCCCATAAATCAAACATCCTCATTCCAAAACAAGACAACAATTAATCAATAGAAAACAAGTCATAAATGAATATTGAGACACAACTATCATAAACGAATATTTAGATATTTTAGAATATATTTTTAACAACACGTGATCTTTATTTATACAAATGAAAATTTATTGTAGACCATACATAATTATCAGTGCAATCACAACTGTACAAAACTGTTGATAAAATCTCAACCATAAAAGTTTATAATGTCAGTTTTATAGTAGACCATCAAAAAATCTGGTAAATACCTAAGCATTTAAAAACCATCGTGATTTTACATTACCATATTTTTCAACAATTTATGAAAAATCCAATAATTCATGGTATTTTTTTTTTAAAAACGGTATGTTTTTCTATGCGTTATTTTTTTCATAAAAATCCGTAAAAGGCGTATCCAAATGGTATTTTTCATGCGCTGTTTTTTTGGTAAAAAAATAACAATGATATTTTGTATATTATGAAAAATAATAAGAGGGTGTTAGATATAAATATAGGATGACAGGAAAAAAAATTCTCTAAATACATAGCTCTCAAACTTAGTCTAAGCCCAATTTTGGAAGTTTAAAATCATGGCCCAACTTATATAGATTATTTTTCTAGAGGATTGTTTTATATGCTAGTGAAAAATCAAAATTATTATTAATATATCAAAATACATCTTCAAACACATCACAAACACATCAAATTTATAAATAAATGAGATACACCCTTATTTTGTCAAAAAAAAAAAATAATTTAAAAATATATTTCTAGAATCAATCTAAAAGTATATTTTCTTAGTCTCTATTTTGTTGAATAAATAATTGGATATTATCAACTACTATAATTTTTCAATAAGCTACGTGTAGAAGCAAATTTATTCACCTTTAAGAATTTCATGCCTTTTCTTGATAGATAGATGACACTCCAATATTCCACAGAAGTAGATGTGGACAAATTTCTTGCTATCAAAACTAAGCCAATTCATAGAAGTACAGATAGCAACTTGAACAACTCTTATCATTCAAATCAACTAGATCAAGAGAATCACAGTTATATATATCCATACTTCAGTTCAATCATAATCCAATTGTAAAGGCATAAATATCCACATCCAAAACTTCTCGTGATAACAAACACGGGAACATTAAAAAATGTAATGTTCTACTTCTAAAGAAGATAGAATGCGAACGATTTATTTCAAAAATATACTTTTGAATTATATTTTAATAAAATGAGAATATCTCAATTAAAAATGTATGAGATGAAATGTGTATGCACACTGAATTTGAAAATGTATCTTCGAATTAAATTTGTATTATTTATGACATATTTTACTATAAAGATAGTGCATCTAAAAATGCAATTCTAAATTCTGAAAACTATTTTTGAAATTTTTTAAGATGTTTAGAGTGAGATAAACGATTCATAGAAAAGGAAGTTTGATTTTAATCCAAAAGAAAAAGGAAGCTTGATTTTACCTTTGGCAATGCTCCATTTTATGGTTATACAATCTCTATTTTTAGTTGTAACAATCTAATTTTTCTAAATGTTACTACATTTCTTTAAATATAGTATATCTTTTGTCATTCTTTTCATTTGCTGATTTTCTCATTATGCAATTTCTTATAGGTTTAGTGAAAATCAAGGGTGTAAAATAGTTTTATACGTTTATCCAATAAAAATATATTATTGTGCTATACTATTTAAATTTTTAAAATTTTTTAATATAATCTGACAAAATGCATGGTCATTATTGATTGACAGTGTAAAAATACTTTACACTGTCAATACATCTTCTATTTTCTGATATTTTATTAACAATATCATTATATTATTAAAATTTGTAAGAAATACTCTTATGGATATTGAATATTTCTCTTGCTAAAATGGTAAATTCACAAAACGGTATCAATTCTTAACAAATTTAACATCAATATAATTTTTTATTTATTTGATCAAGATGCTACATATAGAGGTGTTTGTATTGCTTAAGATTCAAGCCATGTAACTTAAAAATGAACACAAAGATTATGAAATTCCTCTATTAATTGAATTGTGGGATTTAAAAAGATTATGAAATTCCTCTATTGATTGAGTTGTGGGATTTAAAAAATTATCGCAGTTATATCTTTTTTAGGCCAACTATTATAGTTATATGTAAAAATATGTTGGAACAAAGAGTTTTCAAGAAAGATCGTTTGATGATAGATGAAGAAGAAGAAGAATAGGGGGAGAGGAGAGAGTTATAACTGAATTTGTAAAAGTTTGTTATGGATTTTATATTTGCTTATTACAATGAAAGCCCCTTATATAGGCATACATTGTCCATCCCCAATTGAACAAAATTGAACTTAGGCTCAATCCAGCTTTCGACACACTACAACTAATTTGACACAATCACACAATTCAACTGAATCGAATGACCATGAATTATACTTTCTAACACACCCCTTTAATTCATGTTCTCGAGACTTCTCATCCCGATGCTTCTCTTTAACTCTTCGAATCTGACTTTCTTCAAAGGTTTGGTGAATATGTCGACTAGTTGTACTTCTGTTTTGCAGTGCTTAATTTCTAGCTTTCCTTTGTTGACTTGATCCCTCGGGAAATGATACCTTCTTTCTATGTGCTTACTTCGAACGTGACACACTGGGTGATTCTCTAGGTTAATGGATGATTTGTTATCAACAAATAGCTTTATCTTCTTAGGCTCCATTATCTTGAGTTCCTCAAGTAACATTTCGAACCATGCTGCTTGGCATGCAGCATATGATGCAGTCACATATTCTGTTTCACAAGATGACAATGCCACAATGCTTTCTTTCCTCGAACTCCAGGAGATTGGAGCGCCTTCGATCATGAAAATGTAGCCTGAAGTGCTTTTCTTTTCGTCTTGATCTCCACTAAAATCTGAATCAGTGTATCCATGGACTTTGACACTTGTGTTGTTCTTCGACTTCCTGGGCAAAAACACACCATGGTTAATAGTTCCCTTGATGTATCAAAACACCCTATTTACTGCGATGAGATGACACTTTTAAGGTTTCTCCATAAATCTGCTTAACAATCCTACACTTTGACAAATATCAGGTCTGGTGTTGCAAAGGTACCTAAAGGATCCAATGATTTGTTTGTACAAGGTCGAACTTACAAACTCATCATTTATTTCCTTCTTCAACTTTGCTCCAGTTTCTAACAGAGTGACAACTTCATTACAGTTTCTCATGTTGAACCTTTTCAAAATATCTTGAGCATGCTTAGTCTGATGCAAGAATACTCCTTATTTAGTGCTTTTGAATTCCATCCCTACGAAATATGAGAGATTCCCTAAGTCAGACATTTCGAATTCTTTCATTAGTTTTGACTTAACTTTTATTATCTCAGCTTCGACTGCTCCAGTAATGAGTAAGTCATCTACATAGATGCATAAAATGATTTGACTGACATTGTTGACATCATTTATATACACTCTGTGTTCATAGACACACTTTGTGAAACCCGCTTCGATCAGGAAGCTATCTATTCTGTTATTCCAAGCTCGAGGAGCTTGTTTCAAACCATAGAGAGCCTTCCTTAATCTGTATACCTTTGAATCATGTGCTTTGACGTCGAATCCTGGAGGTTGAGTAACATAGACTTCTTCTTCTAATGGACCATTCAGGAATGCTGATTTTACATCCAGCTGATGCATCTTCCATCCCCTATATGCTGCTGTCGAAACAACAATTAGAATTGTTTCTAGCCTTGCAACTGGTTCATATACTTCATTGAAGTCTATACCAGAATTTTGTAGAAAGCCTATAGCCACTAACGTTGCCTTATACTTCACAATCTCGCCACTTGGCCTTCGTTTCACCTTGTATATCCACTTTACATCAATTGGATTCTTTAGTTCTTTCAACAAGCTCCCAGGTCTTGTTCTTCTCAATGGCTTTGAGTTCTTCTTTCATGGCTTCACACCAATTCAAATTTCTCATGGCTTCACCTAAGTCGATTGGTTCTGCTTCAGCCATCATCATAGCTTCTTCGAGTAGGTCACCATCAACATTAATTGCTTGATCTGGAAATCTTTCATACCCAGCTAGCCTTGTTGATTTAGTTCCTATTCTTGTTAACCTCATTTCATTTTGTTCAGGTGGTTCTTCACTTCGACTAGTTGAAGTGTTGCCCTGTTCAGTTCGACTAGTAGTGGGCTCATCTTGTTGATCTTCTTCGAACACAGTTATGACTGTGTCTGATTCCTGTTGAGCTGAACTTTGACTCCAATCTCATCCTTTACTTTCGTCTACAAGTACATCTCTGTTGATTACTAGTTTATCTTCGATTGGCAAATGCAACTTGTATGCACCAGTTGAATGATAACATATGAGAACCATGACTTCACTTTGATCATCCAGTTTCCTTCTCAATTGTTCAGGTACATGTCTGAAGCACATTGATCCAAAAACTCTAAGATGACTCACACTTGGCTTTGACCCTGTCCAAGCGTCATAAGGTGTTCTTCCTATGATCTTCTTTGTTGGACACCTGTTTAGAGTGTATACTGTTGTTGAAGTTGCTTCAGCCCAAAATCTCTTAGGCATGTCTTTAGCTTTCAACATGCTTCTAGTCATGTTCAGTGTACTCCTATTTTTCCTTTCAGTTATGCCATTGTGCTGAGGTGTATAGGGTGCAATAATCTCATGCTCTATACCTTCCTCATTATAAAATCTGGCAAATTCAGCAGACGTATATTCACCACCACCGTCAGTTCTTAACATCTTCAATTTGCAGCCACTTTGTTTTTCAGCATGCAACTTGAACTTCTTGAACTGTGTGAATACCTCACTCTTCCTTTTGTTACCTTGAAATTTCTTAAGGAATTCAAAGGTACATATTAAATGCATATGTCCTTGTGAGCTAAGGGTTGATTCTTAAAGATAAGGGTTCTTCAGAAGATTGAAATTTATGACCAAGAAAAATGCTAAGACAAGGGCGTTGAAAAAGAGGTACGTCGACCAGAGGGATAAAACGTAGAAGTTGGTTGAGTCGACCAAATGTTGAACAATGAAGAAAATAGTCGAAGCTGAGCCCAGTCGATTATGGAGGATTCTGGACTTAGAGAAATTTCATTATTTTTCTCTCGTTGAAGGAAAGCGTCGAAGTTGGGAGCGATTTACTTTTAGAAGGCAGAAGCGGGAAAGATTCAAAGTTCAAGATCGTGGGCAATTATCAAAAGCTTCGTGTTGTTTCAGCGCCAAACAGGTGGTGAAGTCCTGTGAAGCGGATTCTTCAAGTTTTGAATATCAGTCGTAGATTGTTTTTAGGTAGTTACTTTGTAAACATTATAAATAACTTATCTCAATATAAAATAAGTGTGTTCACTTGTATACTCAAAGTGCTTGCAAAAACTCTGGCCAATTTCGAGCGTCAGGAAGAAAGAGTTGTGAAAGTATTTGATGTACGTGAATCACCACCTTTATTTCAATGCAAAACCTTTATATTTCAGTTGTTTTCTTTGAAACTTTTACTTGCAAATCTTAGCACATGTCTTAAGATCAACTGGTTAATCTTGCGAGTGACCCTTAGTTTTAGGACTTTGGGAGGAGCAACGGTTGTTTACTATTTTCCACAGTAAACAAATTGGCACACCTGGTGGGACCAGTGCTAAGTTTTTATTGTTAGATGTCATAAGTGTATAAGAATTAGAAGTGGAAGCCTAACATAAGAGTATAAGAGACCACTCACTATGAGACGTACACCTAGGATGTCAAACACTACTTTGAACATGGAGGAAATTCCATCATGAACGTTGGGTACATCTGACCCAGTAGTCACTAAAGTTGTGCCATTTCCCCACTAAACAACACGATTGTATCAGGATCAACTGCTTCAGTATCAGTACCTATTCCTCAGACCACACCGCTGATTCTAGGGCCTATGGTGGCTATGAATGTCATTCTTAACACAACGATACCTCGATGTGGTACTGCTAACCTCCCTTATGGAATGTCGTATTCCTTAATGTTGAGATATCAGTTGACTTCAAGTGCAGTAGTGGTGTCAGATAACGTGCAAAGTATGAATTCTCCTTTACAAGGATCTGCAATAGGGGAAATAGAGGAATGTCTGCGCAACAACTAGTGTCGCCTCCAACTAATACTTCGGTGGCAGTGTTGAGGCAACAAATGGATGATAACAATTATGAGTTAGTTAATATGTTTACTAGTCAAATGGGTAATGTATTTAACCCCATAGTGCAAGAGTCGGCTGAGACTAATAGACAGTCCACTGAAACAAATCGACAGGTGATTACCTAATTAACACGTCTATGTAATTTTTTGGGTGCTCCCTCAGCGCCTGTTCGACAAGCGCCACCTGTTCGATTAAATACCCCTGGTCAAGTAGACAGGGGACAATAGAAGATGAAACTGTTTATTAAGGACAAGTTGCAGGGCCTCATAGAAATGTTGTTGTCGAACTCCCTAGTGTATTAGTTAATCGATAACAAGAGGCTAATCAAATTCTCGATCAAATTCAACAAGAAGATTTAGCTGTCGAAAATAATCTAACTACCATTGTCGAGAGAATTATGGCTAGGAACGGTATGAATACCACCCTCCAAAGGCCAACATATTCGTCCCCTTTGTCTGAGTATGTTTTACAGATGGAAAACCCTAGAGGATGGAAAATTCCTAAATATACTAAGTTCGGGGGCGAGTCTGGTGAATCGACAATTGAACATATTGCTAGGTATTTAACAAAATCTAGTGATATGGAGAATAATGAAAGTTTAAGGGTAAAGCATTTTCCTTCGTCTCTCACTAAGGCAGCCTTCATGTGGTTTACCACATTACCTCCTAACTCAATTGATTCATGGACTAAATTGGAAAATCTTTTTCCTAAACAATTTTATGAGGGACATTCGAAAATTAGTTTTCTAGAGTTATCAAACATTAAGAGGAGGTTTGCTGAGACGATATATGATTATCTAAATTGATTTAGATATTTAAAGGAGAGATGTTTTACCCAAGTTCCAGAACATGAACTTGTTCAAATGGATGCTGGAGGATTAGATTATTCTATTAGAAAGAAAATCGACCCATCTATTGTTAAGATTATGTCACAACTAGCTGATAGGGTTCGATACCTTGAGCGTTTGCGACTAGAGAAGGTTAGGCATATTAAGGCTAAAGCTAAGAAAGAAAAAGTAGCCTACATAGATTATGATGATACATATCCCATATACGAGACTGACTATATCTCGCTGACCGAGGCAAATGTCGATGTGGCTGAAATAAAGCTAGGGCCTGCGTATAAATGTAAATCTCTGTTTCCTTCTAAAGGGAAAAATACTATTGTCGAAAACAATTCTAAATTTCTTGTAAAAACTTATAAATTTGATGTTTCTGTCATACCCCAAATTTTGACCTAATATACCACCTTACATTTGCATTGTTGCACAACTAACAGTTCAAACAGCATTAATCGGGTATAGCATTCACAGGTCAAAATTAGGGTTTCATCAGATTTTCATCTGATTCAAGAGCTAACCAATTAGGGTTTGAGATTTTCTCACTCCATTTGATCTATCTTGATCAAATCATCAGCTTTCAAATCCTCAGATATCCATTTTCTTCACTGATTAATCGAGGATCGACCAATTAGGGTTTTGGTCGAGCATAGGCATTCTCGATTTTTGAGCAAGATTGACTTTTTGGATAGATATTGGTCATTATATCTTAGATATAACATCTTGACCTAATTTCGGATTCAAAACATCACAGAGGTTCACAATTCATCATCAATTTCGAAACGTCGATGAAATTTCATCTCGAGAAAAAGTCAAACTTTGACTTTTGGTCAAATTTTTCAAAACAAAACTTTTCCATCATCAAAATACTTCAAATGATCCATCATGATCATAAAAATCAAAGAATTTGGAAAAGTCAACAAAAGTCAAAGTTTTCACACTTAGAAAAATTTCTAAGTGTTGAAATTTCTCATTTTTCCAAACTTCAAGCCATTTTTCACCTAGTTCCAATTGGAATTTGAAAAAACTCAAAACATGAAAGTTGTAGATCATGGAAAAATCTTTCCAAAATGTCCAAGAACTCTCAAATCCATGGAGTCTAGCTACACTTTTGAATTTGAAATTTAGAGCTCCAAAATCCATAATTTTCAAGTACAAACTTGTAAAATTATAGGTCATTTTGTGTTTTTTCATTTAAACCACTTGCCACCTTGCCAAATTGAGTCATCAAACTGATAAACATCAGTGAGAAGTGATGATTGAAGATTGGATCAAATTGTGAAAATATAGCACATGGTGGAAAAAGGAAGTTTCCTTTTTTGGTAAAAAACCATTCTTGCCCCTTAAGTTAACTTTGAATATCCAATTGGCTTGTACTCTTGCCTAACTTTGCAGAGCTTGTTTGCCTATAAATAGCTCACCATTTCAAGAGAAAGGAACACCAAAATCAATACACAAATTCATGCTTTTCTTCTTTTCTTGAAAATCAAGTATCATAGAGCAAATTTGCCAAACATAGCATTTTTGAAAATCCAATGGAAACATGATGAAAATTGGTGTCCAACATGTTCCATAATCATTAACAAACTTGTTCCAAACTTAAAATCAACCTGTACTAAGCTAAAAATCAGAAATCATTTTGCATTTTTTAAACTTGTACAAACTGCCATAGCAATCGAAACTGGAGTTTGGTTTGATTCCTTGAAGTTCTGATCAATCATACACCTTCCATAAACATCATAGGAGTGATCCAAAACAAGAACAACAAACTGTAACACCATTAACCTCGATTTCCAGTTTCCATTTTTGAACTTTGCAGGTTGACTTGTGTAGCTCGATTCAAGCAAGTTCAGAGCAAGCAGGCTATCCATAGAGCATCCTTACATGCCGTTGGAGCTTAATCAATCAAGAAACAACAACTGGAAGTGCTCTAGAACAGAATTCGATCTCAACTTTTCCAGGTATGAACACGAGTTTGGTTCTCATGATTCTTTGAATCTTTTGACAAAAACTCTTGGCCATTCTCTTTCTGCACTTAACACGATCCTTAACCCTCAATAAAATCAAACAATCATGAACAATACATCATTTAATTTGAAAAATCAGTTTCTAGGGTTCTTCAAGTTTCCAGAAATCAAAACATGATTAACTGAAAATAAATGAAATTAACATGCATATTCATATTCGTGGTGCAAAACCGATCAAGATTGATGTTTATTTCACTCAATTTGGTTGAGAAACGAAGATTTGAGCAAGGATTTAACAATCTGAAAATCAAACTATCTATACGCGTGTTCTTGGTGTTCTTCAGTTTTAAAAATTCAAATTAACCAATGTTATATCAACGCGTGTTTTTTAATCCACTAACACCCAGCGCACTTGGCTCAGTTGGTTGCTTGCTTGGTCTTAAGTCATTCTTGCCACGCGTCCCACTCAAAGGTCATGGGTTCAAAACCCAGCAAGACCAAATTTTTTACAAAACTTCCATATTTTCATGTTTTTTTTATCAAACTTCAACAATTTTTTTAACCAATCAAAACTTCTCATTTTGAGATGATTTTTTGCACACTTGTCATTTAATATATATATTTTATGATTATGTCAAAAAAATCCAAAAATATTTTCATCTGATTAATTTTTAATCGAGCCGAAAATGATGTTTTGAACACTTTTTCAAACCTCCTTAAAAGGTGAATTTTTCAAGTTTTCGACTTCTGATTTTTTTCAAAACTTTTCATAAATCAACTTCACATTTCAAAACATTTTCAAATCATTTTTCAACACATTTCATCAAACTTGCATCTTTTTACCATGATCAATCCGATTTAAAACGATAAAACAAATTCGTTCTTTCTCGAATTTCTCAATCGATCATGGGCCACCCTTATGGTGTAAGTCCCAATCCTTTATGTACATACTTAGTTTTACTTGTACATACTCAAATTATCATTGTTAATATTCAAACGTAAACAAATTTCTTTCATTTGTTTTCATTCGTTTGTCTATGCGCCGAATCCATTGGTTCTAAAGGAAGGTTTCTCCTGAGCAAGATTTCTTTTAAACCAATGGGCCTCCATCATGGTGTAAGTCCCATAACATTCTTTCATGTACATAATATTTCCTTGTACATATCAAATTTTTGTCAAACACATACAAATTTTTATCTGTACATAACACAGATACTTCTTTTTCAAAACCTTTTATCTGTACATAATACAGATACTCTTTCTTTTG
Source organism: Vicia sativa (assembly GCA_021764765.1). NCBI lineage: Eukaryota > Viridiplantae > Streptophyta > Magnoliopsida > Fabales > Fabaceae > Vicia > Vicia sativa. The sequence goes on along the minus strand of CM038796.1, from coordinate 113,218,780 downwards.
AAAAAATACTTTTTACAGATAAACGTTGATCAATCATTTCTGTTTCATCTGTACATTTTACACTAAATACCATTGGTATTAAAAGGAGCATTATTCCCTGTGAAACTGCTTTCAAATCAATGGGTCTCCCTTACGGTGTAAGTCCCAACCCTCCTATGTACATCCATCTTTGTCTGTACATAAAAACTCGTTCGTGTACATATTCATTTCCTTGTACACAGTTCAAACTTGTGAATAATCAAGTTACGCTCGTTTTAAACGTTCGTTTCACAAACACTTGTTTATATTTCATAAACTGCTGTAAATAAACATCATGCATTGTTTATATTTCCTTCATAAAATCCTGTGAATACATATCACACACACACACACACCTGTTTATACAACCGTCTAATAAATAACATAACAATTAGACTAATCAATAGGTTCCCCACAGTATAGCCTCCGCTTGGGCTTCATACAAGACAATTCATCATCAGATGAGTTAGCCTCCGCTGGGCTTCATACAAGACAACTCATCACGTTGAGTTTAGCCTCCGCTTGGGCTTCATACAAGATAACTTATCCCAGCATGGGTCACCTTCTCTTGGGCTTTGTACAAAGAAACTCTCCCACGAGTTAGCCTCCGCTTAGGCTTCATATAAGACAACACTCCCTGTTGAGTCGGCCTCCTCTTGGGCTTCGTTCAAAAGAACTCCTCATTGAGTTTAGCCTTCTCTTGGGCATCATACAATGAAAGAGACAGAAATCTCTTAACCTCCTATTGGGCTTCCAATACAAAGAATCACCAGCGCTAAGATAGAACCACGAAAGGATGGTTTCCGGTGAAATCACTTTCAAATTCCCAGAGTAAAATTTCCGGTGAAATTGCTCTTATTCGAAAAGGATGATTTCTCGGTGAAATCCTTTCAAGCCAAAGCCACCATACCCTATAGCTTCCTCTTGAGCTTCATACAAGGACCCTCGATGACCCTCGATGACCCTCGGATGCCTCCTCTTGGGCTAACAATACAAGGACCCACGGGCTTCTTAAAAGCATCCTTTTAATCCAATCAATTTCTCCTAAGAGATTTAGACATTTATCATCTCTATGGAAGAAGTATCTCATCCATTACATCACATACATCAAAACTTTTCAAACTTTTCAAACTGTTTTCAAAAAAATCTCTTAACAAAGTGGTAACGCTTGTACACTCAAGCAAAACACCCAATATTTAGTTAAAAGATTCAATCATCTTTTCAAACATCTTTCTTAAACATGTAAGTGGTAACGCTTGTATACTCAAGCAAAACACCTAATACTTACGATGAAAGATTTTAATCAATCAAACTTTTCAAAATGTATGTGATGAAATAGATTAGATACATTTTCATTAAGATGACATTTGTCTCTCTTACTAACATCTCGTTGCTTTCCACTAGCATAAGTGGGAACTACGATTGCTCGACTTTCTCAACCTCCTTTGAGAATACGTAGCACAAGGTCTCATCCTTGCCGAGCAAATTTCTATCTCCCTCGACCAAACAAACCATAGAACCCAGATCCGAGCTACAAATGCTCGATTCCCACTAGGGATATGTATGCGAAGATCCACGGATCTTTGCGAGCACAATAATAACAAAACCTAGAATCCCACATAATCTCGTTTCTTAAAATCCCAAAGGAGAAACTTTCCCAATCATAGAAATAGCAATTAAAAACACACAACATATCAAACATATTCATATATAAAGTAGATAACTACATATATTTAGGGTGCTCCATCTATTCCCTTTATATACCAATCCCCTTACTCGAATCTCCCCAATGCGTTATGTCTAGTTTGCGCTAGTCGTTACGCATACCAATATCAATTGAGGGTATTTCATTTCCCTTTTCATAATCATTAAATCATCTTTCTTGTGTTGAAAATAATAAAGCTTGATGCTCGCGGCATCTTTATAAACAAATCAAAAGATTTAAATCGTTACGTGCGGAAGATCCGAACTCACGTTCATCCTCAGCGTCACCTTTAACGCGAACAGAAAAATGGCGACTCTGGAGAACGCTGAAACTTTGATTTTCAAAAACGCGTTACTGCGAGAGCACCAAGCTTTTTGTTTTCAAAAAAAAAGAAAGGGATAAGCTTTTCATATTTTGCATATATCTTTTCTTTATTGTGTGTTTCGCGATTTCACTTGATGGAAAGAAATCCCCGGATTTAAGAAACATTTTAAGATCTAGGTGGAGATATTAATACGTGAGCGCTCAATGCTTTCGAAGTTAATATTTCCCGCGCAGTGGAGGTTGTCTTGAGGGTATTGTGTTTAAGCAAGTAATTGCGAAGACGCTGTATTTTCGGGAGAACCTAAGAAGTCGAGTGGATGAGAACACATAAACCATCCCGCCATTAGGATGTAGTGCGAGATTATTCGTGTAAGCCTAGAGTAATTGTCATGCGATACTACGATCAGCGAGTTTCTCTTGAAAATATTATTGGACCATCGAGTATTCAACAAATCCAATAATGTTTTGAAGGGGAGTGTTGAGCCTGTATTATCAGGAGAACCCGATTCACAGATGAATAAGCCCTTAGAACTTAACCCCGTTGATTCTTATCGTTGGCTTCATGCTCGTGACTTCGAACGCTTGCCCGTGTGTATAACTACTAACCATGTTTGTTGCATTCATGCATTCATTCATTCAAAAAACAAAAACAAAAAACTTCATTTTCTCTCTCCATTTCCAAAGAATTTAGAGATTTTTTCTTTGTAAAATATTTTAGGTTAGAGTGATGGACGTCAGAGGAAGATTCACCAAAAGATACAGTTTTAGAATTCCTGATGTCGGAAAGTTGAAAGAGTTGGCATCCTTGGTAGAAGATCCCTCGGATTTCAGAAAACGCTATGGAACTCTTTTAACTCTTTTGAACGCTAACGTTGATGAAGGACTTCTCAAAACCTTCGCTCTTCGATCCATCTATCGCTTCACTTTCCCGATTATCGGTTGATGCCTACTTTGGAAGAGTATGATATCCTAGGAATCTCAATATCGACAAAGTGCCTTTCAATGGTTTGGAAGTCATTCCTAAGTCACAAGTCATTGCAACAATGACTCATTTAAAGAAATCTGAGATAGACAAAAACCTAACTACCAGAGGAAAACTCTTAGGACTAACTTCAAAGTTCCTAATGGAGAAGGCTCTTAAGTTCTCTGAAGCTGGTAGTATGGTAGCCTTTGAAGCTATTTTAGCTTTACTCCTCTATGGATTGGTGTTGTTTCCCAACGTCCCAAATTTCGTTGATATCAACGCCATAAGGATCTTTCTGATTGGAAATCCTGTTCCCACCCTGCTTGGTGATACGTACGTCTCTATTCATCATAGGAATCGTCAAGGAGACGGAACTATCGTGTGTTGTGTACCTCTGTTTTTCAAATGGATTGTCTCACACCTGCCTAAATCTCCTATCTTCCGAGAAAACAAAGACGAGTGGCATTGGTTTAGGGTTTAGGGTTTAGGGTTTAGGCAAATTCTGGTAAACCTCCCGGTTTTACAGTAGAAAGCTACTTCTGTCATGAAGGAGAGGATTCCCAAGGATTGAAGGCTAGGATGATTAAAGCTTGGCATCACATCCGAAAGAAAGGAAAAGGTAAGGCAAAGAATTGTGTAGCCACGGCAACCTACACTTCTTGGATAAAGAAAAGAGCGAATGAATTTCGAATGCCTTACGCTTATGAGGATCCCATGTTCTCAGTCGCTTCCAAATCAACAAATTTTCCCGTTGAAGCTGTTGGAGAATACCAAGAAGCCTTGACCAAGATAAGGTTTGAGAAGGAAGCTTTGGAAAGCAAATTCCTTAAGATTAACCTTGAGAATAAGAAGCTCAAGAAGCAAGTCAAAGATCATGAAAAGACGCTCTACTTCCAGGATGAATGGCTCATGGAGAAAGATGAGAAGATTCGCCAGAAGGATGACGCCATCCAGAAATACGTCAAAGAAAGGAAAAGAAAGCTTGAGGAAATGACAATCAGCAAGCCCACTCCCAACGAGTGGAAAAGAGTCATTAGCAAGCTAAAAGCGAAAAGCCAAACTAAAAGCTCACTATGGAAGGAAATCGTCAAGCTACATCAAGTTTTGATCGTCATCCGACGAAGATGTTTAATTAGTTTAATTTAGTTTGTTAATTTTATCATTTATTGTATCATTTGTGTGAGCATTGCTCCAACAAAAACAATTGTTGTAATCTTCCTTCATTAATCAATAAAATTTGTGTTTTCCATCCAAATATTTGCCGAAATATCTCGCTTAGCATAAATTCTTTGGAAATTTCTTTTCTTTACAATCATATTCATGCATCATGCTTTGCATTTAAGTCTATCATCTAGAGTCTAATCATTCACGCTTTGAACCGTCACTTTTCCGATAGAAAAATTGTCAAGTCGCGTCTTAGAGTTTCTCGATCGCGTCCGGAACTCGAACGTCGATACAAAAAGAAGAAAAGTAATGGAGAATTTTGAGCAAGAAAATGTTGAACTCCGTAGTACGGTAACTACGCTACAAGAAGAAGTGGAAAGACTCACATCTTTGGTCAACTCGCGCCACAAGAAAGTCAACAAGCAATCGGCGGTCATAACCAAATAGCAACTTCAGAGGATACTACTACTCTTTCAACATCATCGAGTTCACCTTTCAAAGATGCCGAGGGCTATCCATGGGGAATGCCTTTTAACTTCGGCATTGAGTTCGCCAACCGACTTCTCAAACAACCTCGCTTGAAATACCTACTTTGCAAAGAAAACGCTACATTCACTCCACAACGTGGAATAACTTTCCACAAGTAACAATGTCGGTTTCTCAACCGATTATGTTAAACTCACCGTAGTGCACACTACCACGAGAAGTTCATCACACTCCGAAATAGCACGACGCGTGGTTCAATGGAGAATCTCCAGAACAACTCCTCAAAATGCACTTGAGATAAAACGATTCAAGGGAAAGAATTGTTTGGGAAAAGCGCCTGGATCTCTGCTAGTCCCTCGTGTGAAAATACAAATTCAAAATCCGGATTTTGAAAAGTACAAAGGAATTCTTGTCCTCGAGTCATCTTACAATGTATGCTAGGAAAATGTCTACGAATGAGGATCATCACCGTTAATTCATTACTTCGGGATAGTCTCACGGTGCCGCTGAAGTGGTACATGGGTTTAGATAGCACGAATATCCAAACATTCAACGACTTAGGTAAAGCCTTCGTCCAACAATACAAATTCAACTTGGATATGGCTCCTGATAGGGATCAACTCCGCTCCATGTCTCAAAAGGAAAGAGAGACATTCAAGGAATATCGAACGATGGAGGAAATTGCTGCCCAAATCAACCCGCCTTGGAAGAAAGAGATGACTAAGGTATTCTTGAATACTCTAAACTCATTCTACTATGAGCGAATGATCGCTAGCGCTCCCGGAGACTTCAACGAAATGGTAAGCATGGGAATGCGACTAGAAGAAGGGGTTCGGACAGGACGCCTAACCAAGGAAGTAGGATCTTCTAGTAATACCAAGAAAGTTGGAACCGGTTCCCAGGAAAAAGAACATGACGTAGGAATGGTATCCCGAGGGAAACCATGCAAGAATGTCATTCAACAACGATGGTAGCCGCCATAGCGCCCGTCAACAACTCCGTGAATTGCTCGCAATTTCAACAAAGTCAACAAACTCAACACCTCGTCAGCTCGGCAGTTTCACAACCAAAATCGCGCCTCGGGTCACTCGGTTCGACCCAATTCCCATGACGTACGTAACTTTACCTCGATAGAAAGGAATCTAATACGAACAAGGTTACCACCTCGGTCCCGAAAAACTACCATGGTGGTACAAAGTCGACATGTCTTGCCCTTTTCACCAAGGGCACCAGGCCATGACCTTGAGCATTGCATAACATTGAAGGCGTACGTAGATTAGTGAAGGCTAATCTTCTTTCCTTCGTAAACACAAGTCCGAATGTGCAAGCCAATCCACTTCCACCATAGTGGACACTCGTGAATCTAATGCTAAGGAATACAGACAGTACCTTGTCACGTATGTAAACTTAGTCAAAGGAAACTTAGTGCATCTTCATGAAGCATACAGTACCATGAGCACCTTCACTAAGCATGATTATGCAGCTTGCTATATCTGTTCCAAGAATATCCATGGATGTCCCACCATAAGAGCAGATATTCAACATTTGTTAGACATTGGTGATTTACAAATCTACAGAAACCGAGATGACCATGACGTAAATACAATAGGGCATTTTCCGCATGAGCTTTTAGTCTTAGATATCAACTCGGAAAATCCCAAAGTAAACGTTGTGATCCCTTGTTTCAACATGCCCGAGCATGTGGAGATAGCATACAGTGATTCCAACATTCCAACATCTCCTTTGGTGATTTGCCCACCTGGTCCTGTTCCATACAGTTCTACTAGAGCAATTCCTTACCAGTACAATGCAACCTTGATAGAGGATGGGAAAGAGAAACCCATGCCTACACTTCCAACTAATGTCAATATAACAGAAATCGGACGAGTAACGCGAAGTGGACGAGTACACGCTCCATTGCCACCAAAATCGCCTTCAGCTCCTGTTGTTAAACAAAACCAAGTTAACATATCCTCTGAGAATCCTTTCCCATTGTTAACCAGTACAAACATTGGTTCTCCGATGGAACCAACATCAACTCGAACTTTGACGAGATAAAACTAATCAAGAAGAGCGAATATCGAGTCGTAGACCAATTGATGCACTCCTTCAAAATTTCAATCTGTCTTTACTCCTTAACTCAAGCTCATCGAGAAGCTTTGATGAGAGTACTAGACCAGCTTATGTGGATCACGATGTGACTACAGACCAATTTGGAGGATCGTCTCCAACATAACACCGCAATAATCGAGTTTTAGTGACGAAGAACTTCCTAAGAAGGAAAAATCATAACTTGGCCTTGCACATCTCGATGATTTTCCACGATTCCTATCCAATGTATTGGTGGATACAGGTTCATCTTTAAATGTAATGCTAAAAACGACGCGCTCGCTTAGCTTACAAAGGAACGCCAATGAAGTTCAACGACATCATAGTAAGAGCTTTCGATGGATCGAGAAAGTCAGTTATTGGGGAAGTTGATCTCCCAATGACAATTGGCCCTCACACTTTCAAAATTACGTTCCAAGTCATGGATGTACCAGCTGCGTATAGTTGCTTGCTAGGAAGACCTTGGATCCACGATGCAGGGGAAGTAACTTCTACTCTCTATCAGAAATTAAAATTCACAGTAAATGGAAAGTTGGTGACCATCAGCGGTGAACAAGCTTTACTTGTAAGTCATCTATCCAGTTTTTCCTTCATCACTGCTAATGACATTGAAGCGCCGCATCTCCCAGAAAATCCGTTAGAAGATGAATCTACTAAAAATAGATCATCTATCTCTTCGTATAAAGAAGCGGCACAAATGGTGAAAGATGGCAATACTCGAGGATGGGGACAAGTTATCAAACCTGTCAAGAATGAAATGAAAACCGGACTCGGGTTCACACCCGTATTCTACAAAAAACAAGAGAAAGATGAAGCACTTCCCCTGATCAAGGAAGTATTTCACAGTGGAGGTTTCTTAAACCCTGTTCCGCAAGAGGTTAATGTTGTAACCATTGAAGAGGATGAAGATGATCCATCGAATCAAGAATGGAGCACTTATTTGAATAGCCCGAATATGTGTCTCGGGAGGAATCATATGCACCGACCGATCAATTCAAAGACATGTCCTGACAACATGAAAATCCACCATCCTGAAATTTGGGATACCTTGGGAGAACCAAGTGGCAAATACGACTACATGGTGAAATACTCTGCGCCAGAAAGCTCAAAAATCCGGATTGAAGATATCCAACCCACAGGATGGGGTGATGACTTTGACTACCCTAGTCAATCAGAAGAGGAATACTCATCTTCTCAAGCTAATCAATGATCGAGGTCCCAAATGAAGATCTCTTTCAACACGTCGTGGATTTCACCAAGCCGATCCCGGTTACCACTACATTAACATGATCATCAAGATCAAGAGTATGATTCAGATACGATGCGGAAAGTGTCGCGACAACGAATCTCTTCACTCCAGACCGGAAGGAACATCCCCAAGATTCAACACAAAGATCAACAGAAGTACAAAGGCTATCTCTCATACTTCCCGATCCGTTAATCAAGAAGATCACTTTAGCACACCAAAGGCAAAGGCCATCGCTCGAGTCCTCAAAGCCCGCTCACCAAAGAATCAAAGTTTACTCAAGGGTTAAACCAAGCGGAAAATTACCCGAGTACCTCGACTTCCAAGGAGTTCGTCACTATTGGAAACCTGTTGAAGTTAGGACTAATGTTCATAGCTCTAAGTAGTTTATCTTTGCTTTTTGTTTTGAACTCTCGCTTCGCCCAAAGCGAAGAGATGTTTTATAGGGTTTAGCTTTTAAATAATTTCTCTTTGTCTTGCCCAAGACAAATGAGTTTGTATTTTAGGGCCCTGTTCATATTGTGAAACATAAATAAAATGCGTTGTTTTGTTTCCACTCTCTGTGTTTATTTTCATTTTTACCCTTTTCTGGAAATGATAATCCTAAAAAACACAGTAAAAAAAATCTTCAAAAAAAAAAAATCATAATGAAAAATTAATCTGCAACACTTTCACATTAATGATGATAAAAACTTTTTTAATCGAACATAAATCAAAAATGCAGATTAAACAAATGGACAAACCCATTGAAAGCAGTAACTCTACGCTCTCTCTCAACTTTGAAATCCCTCGAAGTTCTTTGAAGAAGTTGAAGAAGAGATCCCGGATGAAATTTCTAGACTGCTAAAACACGAGGAAAGGATCATTCAGCCTCACAAAGAACCTCTAGAAGCAATCAACTTGGGTTCTGAGGAAGACGCAAAAGAAGTAAATATCGGAGCTTCACTCAACAGCAGTGTCAAAGGCAAACTGATAAGTCTTCTCAAAGAATACGTTGATGTGTTTGCTTGGTCCTACCAGACATGCCGGGTTTGGATACCAAGATAGTAGAGCATCACTGCCGTTAAAACCGAATGTCCGCTTAAGCAAAATCGAGGAGAGTTCATCCCGAAATGGTGAGAAAATTAAAAGGAAGTTCAAAAACATTTCGACGGTTTCCTTGTCACTCGAGTATCCTCAATGGCTAGCCAATATAGTACCGTATCCAAGAAAGATGGAAAGGTCGAATGTGTGTTGACTACCGAGATCCGAATAAAGCTAGTCCAAAAGACGATTTCCACTTCCGCATATCGACATGCTAGTGGATAGTACGCCAAATTCAACGCCTTTTCCTTCATGGATGGTTTCTCCGGTTATAATCGATCGAATGGCTCAAGACATGGAGAAGACATCTTTCATCACGCCATGGGACACTTTTTGCTACAAGGTAATGCCATTGGATTAAAGAATGCAAAGCAACTTACCGAGGGCAATGACTACTCTCTTTCATGATATGATGCACAAAGAGATCGAGGTCGTGGACGACATGATAGCAAAGTCGACAATCAAGAGGAACATATAGACTATCTCTTAAAGTTGTTTCAACGACTAAGGAAGTTTCACTCAATCCTAACAAATGCACCTTTGGGGTAAGATCGGAAAACTCCTAGGTTTTATCGTCAACAAAGAGGAATTGAGGTTGACCCTAACAAAGTCAAGGCTATTCAGAAATGCCTACACCACATACGGAAAAGCAAGTAAGAGGATTTCTGACGGTTGAATTACATCTCCGATTTATCTCTCGATGATCTACACTGGCCGATATTCAAGCTTCTCCAAAGATCGGTAGTGTGGATGTAAGATTGCCAAAGAGCATTCGACAAGATCAAAGAATACCCGGAACCACCAATACCGATCCCTCCAAAGGAAGGAAGACCATTGATCATATACCTTACCGCACTAGAAGAATCCATGGGCTCGTGATTGGACAACAAGACGAAACCGTGAAGGAGCATGCCATCTACTACCGAGTAAGAAATTCACAGATTGTGAAACTCGTTACTCCATGCTCGAGAAAACATGTTGCGCTTTGGTATGGGCTTCAAAACGCCTTCGAAATACATGATCAATCACACGACTTGGTTAATATCCAAAATGGATCCTATCAAATACGATTTGAGAAGCCCGCCTTAACCGGAGAATCTCGATGACAAATGCTACTATCCGAATATGACATCCAATACCGCTCGAAAGCGGTTAAAGGAAGCATTCTCGCCGATCACTTGGCTTATCGACTCAATGAATCCCAATCTCTCAAATATGACTTCCAGACGAGGATGTTATGTACTTGAAGATGAAAGATTGTGACGAACCGCTACGGAGAAGGACCGATCCGTAATCCGATGGGGCCTAGTCTTGATGGAGCAGTAAATGTTTTGGCAATGGAATTGGGGCATCATCATTACTCCGAGGGTTCTCATATCCGTTTTCCGATTGCTATTTGATTGCACCAACAACATAGCGTAATATGAAGCATGCATCATGGGTATTGAAGAAGCCATCGACTTGAGGATCAAGATCCTTGATATATATGGAGACTCATTGTGATCAATCAAATCAAAGACAAGTATGAAACTCATCATTTTGGTCTAATTCCTTACAGAGATTATGCGAGACGATTGTTGACTTTCTTCAACAAAGTTGAACTGCATCATATCCCTCGAGATCAAAATCGGATGGCAGACGCCTTGGCTACTCTATCTTCCATGTTCAAAGTCAATGATTGGAATGATATGCCTAGAATTCGCATCAGACGCCTTGAAAGACCTGCATATGTGTTTGCAACAGAAGCAGTCTTCGACGATAAGCCGTGGTTCCACGACATCAAACGTTTCCTTCAAACACGAGAGTACCCACTCGGGGCATCGTACAAGGATAAGAAAACTCTAAGGAGGCTTTCCAGGAATTTCTTCCTCAATGAAGATGTTCTATACAAAAGAAACTTCGACATGGTTCTGCTCAGATGCGTCGACAGACAAGAAGCAGACACGATCATCCATGAAGTGCATGAAGGGTCCTTTGGAACCCATTCGAATGGGCATGCAATGTCCAGAAAGATCTTAAGAGCAGGATACTATTGGATAACGATGGAATCTGATTGCTGCAAACACGTTAAAAGATGTCACAAGTGCCAGATCTACGCAGATAAGATCCATGTGCCTCCGACTCTACTCAACGTTCTCTCCTCTCCGTGGCCGTTCTCCATGTGGGGCATTGACATGATTGGAATGATTGAACCAAAAGCGTCCAACGGACATCGCTTCATTCTGGTGGCTATTGATTACTTCACCAAATGGGTCGAAGCAGCATCTTACGCCAACGTCACAAGACAAGTGGTTGTGAGGTTCATCAAGAACAACCTCATTTGCCGATATGGAATTCCAAGTAAGATCATTACTGACAATGGATCTAACTTGAATAACAAAATGATGAAAGAACTGTGTGAGGAATTCAAGATTGAGCATCATAACTCGTCTCCTTACCGGCCAAAGATGAACGGCGCCGTTGAAGCAGCCAACAAAAACATCAAAAAGATTGTCCAGAAAATGGTCATCACTTACAAAGACTGGCATGAAATGCTGCCATTTGCTCTGCATGGGTATCGTACTTCATCGCGCACTTCAACAGGGGCAACTCCTTTTCTCTAGTATACGGCATGGAAGCAGTGCTCCCCGTAGAAGTTGAGATCCCGTCAATGAGAGTTCTCATGGAAACTAAGTTATCGAGGTGAATGGTGTCAAGCGGATCGACCAACCGAACTTAATTGAAGAAAAGCGCCTGACCGCTCTGTGTCACGGACAACTTTATCAAAGAAGAATGAAGAAAGCTTTCGACAAAAAGGTCCGACCTCGTGAATTCCGAGAAGGCGACCTCGTGCTTAAAAAGATTCTGTCTTTTCAAACAGATTCTAGGGCAAATGGACTCCTAATTACGAAGGCCCATACATCGTCAAAAGAAGTTTCTGGCGGTGCTATGACTCTCACAACCATGGACGCGATGAACTCCGTATCCTGTGAATGCCGACGTAGTCAAAAATACTTTGTCTAAAAAAAAAGAACAGCTCGGTAAGTCGAAAACCGAAAAGGCGGCTTAGGCAAAATGCGTCTCGGTGGATTGAAAACACGAAAAGGCGATCCAGCAAAATTAGAGACAATAAGCGAAATCACGATAGATCGAAAACCGAAAGGCGATCTAGGCAAAAACAAGGATACAAAATGACAAAGTAGCTGTCGAGTATTTTGTCCACATGAAGAATTTTCCATCAACGGATCTTCAATCAACTTTTCTAAAGCAACAAGCACAGTTGGAATTCAAAGTTGTTAGGGATGGTAGCGGTTATTTGCTTTCAATGTAGCCTTTTCCTAATAAATTATCATTTCCAACTTTTGAAAATAGTTCATGGAATCACGCCTTTGGATGATTACCATTCTATTCAATAAATTTGAGCCTTGTGCCTTTTGTTTGCAATTCCTACTTTATTCTGTTTTGCAAAATAACGCTTTTATTGTGAAAATCACTTTTTGAAACTAAAATGTTTTAAATGAATTTTTACTTCAAAATTTTGAAACAAAAGCAAAATTCTCCTTTGAAACTATGAACACGGAAATAACTTCAACCGTTTCTCCAAGAGTGTTTCGATCCCCAGTGGAGCCGCCTACATGATCTTCTCCTCATCGAAATCATCAAAGGACGGTATTCTTATCCAAAAGAATCCCCACCAAGTTGCCAATGAAATACCTTTCTCGGAAAGTGTAAACCATGCAACTCAAATTCTTCATTAGTGAATATCGCACCATTCGCAATTTTCACCAAGTATTTGTTCGAATGTGACGCATCCTTTTCTCAAATATCCCTTTAAGTGTTTTTGTCAAGTATTGTTAGCATGCATATAACATTCATGACATTCATACATAATAGCATCATTCATTGCATTTTTGCATCTCTCAAAATGTTTGCTTCCAAATCATCGGTTATATATATACTCATACGAGTATATCATATCCCAATGAGAATATCTCCAAACGAAAATATACTTTTTCTTTGTTTCCCGGAGTATTCCCAAACAGAAAGGATATGTCTTCCTTTTTCCCGCAAAGTCCCCAAACAGATGCATTTTCTTCTCTCTATCACATTCCCAGTGAGATGATCTCTCATCGGAACAATGTCTTGTTAACTTCTTTTCTTTCCGTTCATTCTGGATAGAACACTCATTACTCACAAAAGTCGAGTACACAACCTACTTCAAAGATTTACCTTGTTATAGTTATCACTACGATAATTGGTAACATCTTCAAAACCCATTACCATACTATATCACAAGGTGATAATTGGTAATATCATTTCCACTTACCTTAAACATTGTCACAAAGTCGAGAAGGTAATCTTTTGTTTCCCAAACGAAAGATATTCACATTCTCTGTGAATCATTCTTTCCCAAATAAACATATTGTTTGTTTCCCAATAGATAGGATTCTCTTTTCTCAAAACAGATCGAGTCATCCTCATAAAATTTTTCCCCATCATGTCATTTCTTTGACATCCTTTGGGTAAAACTTTTTAATCATTTTGCATCATCCGCATCTTTTGGTATCTTAGGTCCAAATTTTGCGATTCGATATTTAAGTCTCTTTACACCTATCAAAACGAAGATATTCATCTTCATCTTTCAGTTAAAGAAACTTAAATAGGGCATCTGTCATACCCCAAATTTTGACCTAATATACCACCTTACATTTGCATTGTTGCACAACTAATATTCAAACAAAGATTAATCGGTATAGCATTCACGTGTCAAAATTAGGGTTTCATCGATTTTCATCGATTCAAGAGCTAACCAATTAGGGTTTGAGATTTTCTCACTCCATTTGATCTATCTTGATCAAATCATCGCTTTCAAATCCTCGATATCCATTTTCTTCATCGATCAATCGAGGATCGACCAATTAGGGTTTTGGTCGAGCATAGGCATTCTCGATTTTTGAGCAAGAATTGACTTTTTGGATAGAGATTGGTCATTATATCTTAGATATAACATCTTGACCTAATTTCGGATTCAAAACATCACAGAGGTTCACGAAATTCATCACCAATTTCGTAAACGTCGATGAAATTTCATCGCACGTAAAAGTCAAACTTTGACTTTTGGTCAAATTTTTCAAAACAAAACTTTTTCCATCATCAAAATACTTCAAATGATCCATCATGATCATAAAAAATCAAAGAATTTGGAAAAGTCAACAAAAAGTCAAAAGTTTTCACACTTAGAAAAATTTCTAAGTGTTGAAATTTCTCATTTTTTCCAAACTTCAAGCCATTTTTTCACCTAGTTCCAATTGGAATTTGAAAAAACTCAAAACATGAAAGTTGTAGATCATGGAAAAATCTTTCCAAAATGTCCAAGAACTCTCAAATCCATGGAGTCTAGCTACACTTTTGAATTTGAAATTTAGAGCTCCAAAATCCATAATTTTCAAGTACAAACTTGTAAAATTATAGGTCATTTTGTGTTTTTTCATTTAAACCACTTGCCACCTTGCCAAATTGAGTCATCAAACTGATAAACATCAGTGAGAAGTGATGATTGAAGATTGGATCAAATTGTGAAAATATAGCACATGGTGGAAAAAGGAAGTTTCCTTTTTGGTAAAACCATTCTTGCCCTTAAGTTAACTTTGAATATCCAATTGGCTTGTACTCTTGCCTAACTTGCAGAGCTTGTTTGCCTATAAATAGATCACCATTTCAAGAGAAAGGAACACCAAAATCAATACACAAATTCATGCTTTTCTTCTTTTCTTGAAAATCAAGTATCATAGAGCAAATTTGCCAAACATAGCATTTTTGAAAATCCAATGGAAACATGATGAAAATTGGTGTCCAACATGTTCCATAATCATTAACAAACTTGTTCCAAACTTAAAATCAACCTGTACTAAGCTAAAAATCAGAAATCATTTTGCATTTTTTAAACTTGTACAAACTGCCATAGCAATCGAAACTGGAGTTTGGTTTGATTCCTTGAAGTTCTGATCAATCATACACCTTCCATAAACATCATAGGAGTGATCCAAAACAAGAACAACAAACTGTAACACCATTAACCTCGATTTCCAGTTTCCATTTTTGAACTTTGCAGGTTGACTTGTGTAGCTCGATTCAAGCAAGTTCAGAGCAAGCAGGCTATCCATAGAGCATCCTTACATGCCGTTGGAGCTTAATCAATCAAGAAACAACAACTGGAAGTGCTCTAGAACAGAATTCGATCTCAACTTTTCCAGGTATGAACACGAGTTTGGTTCTCATGATTCTTTGAATCTTTTGACAAAAACTCTTGGCCATTCTCTTTCTGCACTTAACACGATCCTTAACCCTCAATAAAATCAAACAATCATGAACAATACATCATTTAATTTGAAAAATCAGTTTCTAGGGTTCTTCAAGTTTCCAGAAATCAAAACATGATTAACTGAAAATAAATGAAATTAACATGCATATTCATATTCGTGGTGCAAAACCGATCAAGATTGATGTTTATTTCACTCAATTTGGTTGAGAAACGAAGATTTGAGCAAGGATTTAACAATCTGAAAATCAAAACTCAAACCTATACGCGCGTGTTCTTGGTGTTCTTCAGTTTTAAAAATTCAAATTAACCAATGTTATATCAACGCGTGTTTTTTTAATCCACTAACACCCAGCGCACTTGGCTCAGTTGGTTGCTTGCTTGGTCTTAAGTCATTCTTGCCACGCGTCCCACTCAAAGGTCATGGGTTCAAAACCCAGCAAGACCAAATTTTTTACAAAACTTCCATATTTTCATGTTTTTTTTATCAAACTTCAACAATTTTTTTAACCAATCAAAACTTCTCATTTTGAGATGATTTTTTGCACACTTGTCATTTAATATATATATTTTATGATTATGTCAAAAAAATCCAAAAATATTTTCATCTGATTAATTTTTAATCGAGCCGAAAATGATGTTTTGAACACTTTTTCAAACCTCCTTAAAAGGTGAATTTTTCAAGTTTTCGACTTCTGATTTTTTTCAAAACTTTTCATAAATCAACTTCACATTTCAAAACATTTTCAAATCATTTTTCAACACATTTCATCAAACTTGCATCTTTTTACCATGATCAATCCGATTTAAAAACGATAAAACAAATTCGTTCTTTCTCGAATTTCTCAATCGATCATGGGCCACCCTTATGGTGTAAGTCCCAATCCTTTATGTACATACTTAGTTTTACTTGTACATACTCAAATTATCATTGTTAATATTCAAACGTAAACAAATTTCTTTCATTTGTTTTCATTCGTTTGTCTATGCGCCGAATCCATTGGTTCTAAAGGAAGGTTTCTCCTGAGCAAGATTTCTTTTAAACCAATGGGCCTCCATCATGGTGTAAGTCCCATAACATTCTTTTATGTACATAATATTTCCTTGTACATATCAAATTTTTGTCAAACACATACAAATTTTTATCTGTACATAACACAGATACTTCTTTTTCAAAACCTTTTATCCGTACATATAGATACTCTTTCTTTGAAAATACTTTTACGTATAAACGTTGATCAATCATTTCTGTTTCATCTGTACATTTTACACTAAATACCATTGGTATTGAAAGGAGCATTATTCCCTGTGAAACTGCTTTCAAATCAATGGGCCTCCCTTACGGTGTAAGTCCCAACCCTCCTATGTACATCCATCTTTGTCTGTACATAAAAACTCGTTCGTGTACATATTCATTTCCTTGTACACGTTCAAACTTGTGAATAATCAAGTTACGCTGTTTTAACGCTCGTTTCACAAACACTTGTTTATATTTCATAAACTGCGTAAATAAACATCATGCATTGTTTATATTTCCTTCATAAACTCTGTGAATACATATCACACACACACACACTGTTTATACAACCGCCTAATAAATAACATAACAATTAGACTAATCAATAGGTTCCCACAGATAGCCTCCGCTTGGGCTTCATACAAGACAATTCATCATCATGAGTTAGCCTCCGCTTGGGCTTCATACAAGACAACTCATCACCAGTTGAGTTTAGCCTCCGCTTGGGCTTCATACAAGATAACTTATCCTCAAAGATGGGTCACCTTCTCTTGGGCTTTGTACAAAGAAACTCTCCCACGAGTTAGCCTCCGCTTCATATAAGACAACACTCCTGTTGAGTCAGCCTCCTCTTGGGCTTCGCTCAAAAGAACTCCTCATTGAGTTTAGCCTTCTCTTGGGCATCATACAATGAAAGAGACAGAAATCTCTTAACACCTCCTATTGGGCTTCCAATACAAAGAATCACCCGCTAAGATAGAACCACGAAAGGATGGTTTCCGGTGAAATCACTTTCAAATTCCCAGAGTAAAATTTCCTGAAATTGCTCTTATTCGAAAAGGATGATTTCTCGGTGAAATCCCTTTCAAGCCAAAGCCACCATACCCTATAGCTTCCTCTCGAGCTTCATACAAGGACCCTCGATGACCCTCGATGACCCTCGGAATGCCTCCTCTTGGGCTAACAATACAAGGACCCACGGGCTTCTTAAAAGCATCCTTTAATCCAATCAATTTCTCCTAAGAGATTTAGACATTTATCATCTCTATGGAAGAAGTATCTCATCCATTACATCACATACAACAAAAACTTTTCAAACTTTTCAAACTGTTTTCAAACAAAAACATCTTTTAACAAGAAGTGGTAACGCTTGTACACTCAAGCAAAACACCCAATATTTTATTAAAAGATTCAATCATCTTTTCAAACATCTTTCTTAAACATGTAAGTGGTAACGCTTGTATACTCAAGCAAAACACCTAATACTTACGATGAAAGATTTTAATCAATCAAACTTTTCAAAAATGTATGTGATGAAATAGATTAGATACATTTTTCATTAAGATGACATTTGTCTCTCTTACTAACATCCGTTGCTTTCCACTAGCATAAGTGGGAACTACGATTGCTCTGACTTTCTCAACCTCCTTTTGAGAATACGTAGGCACAAGGTCTCATCCTTGCCGAGCAAATTTCTATCTCCCTCAGACCAAACAAACCATAGAACCCTGTAGATCCGAGCTACAAATGCTCTGATTCCCACTAGGGGATATGTATGCAGAAGATCCACAGATCTTTGCGAGCACAATAATAACAAAACCTAGAATCCCACATAATCTACTGTTTCTTAAAATCCCAAAGGAGAAACTTTCCCAATCATAGAAATAGCAATTAAAAAACACACAACATATCAAACATATTCATATATAAAGTTGTAGATAACTACATATATTTAGGGTGCTCCATCTATTCCCTTTATATACCAATCCCCTTACTCGAATCTCCCAATGCGTTATGTCTAGTTTGCGCTAGTCGTTACGCATACCAATATCAATTGAGGGTATTTCAGCTTTCCCCTTTTTCATAATCATTAAATCATCTTTCTTGTGTTGAAAATAATAAAGCTTGATGCTCGCGGCATCTTTATAAACAAATCAAAAGATTTAAATCGTTACGTGCGAAGATCCGAACTCACGTCGATCCTCGGTAGCGAACAGGAAAATGGCGACTCTGCTGGGAGAACGAAACTTTGATTTTCAAAAACGCGTTACTCGCGAGAGCACCAAGCTTTTTTTGTTTTCAAAAAAAAAAAGGGATAAGCTTTTCATATTTTGCATATATCTTTTCTTTATTGTGTGTTTCGCGATTTCACTTGATGGAAAGAAATCCTAACCCGGATTTAAGAAACATTTTAAGATCTAGGTGGAGATATTAATACGTGAGCGCTTCAATGCTTTCGGGTTAATATTTCCGCGATGGAGGTTGTCTTGAGGGTATTGTGTTTAAGCAAGTAATTGCGAAGACGCTGTATTTTCGGAGAACCTAAGAAGTCGAGTGGATCAGAACACATAAACCATCCCGCCATTAGGATGTAGTGCAGAGATTATTCGGTGTAAGCCTAGAGTAATTGTCATGCGATACTACGATCAAAGTAGTTTCTCTTGAAAATATTATTGGACCATCGAGTATTCAACAAATCCAATAATGTTTTGAAGGGAGTGTTGAGCTGTATTATCGATAGAACCCGATTCACGTATGAATAAGCCCTTAGAACTTAACCCGTTGATTCTTATCGTTGGCTTCATGCTCGTGACTTGACGCTTGCCGTGTGTATAACTACTAACCATGTTTGTTGCATTCATGCATTCATTCATTCAAAAACAAAACAAAAACTTCATTTTCTCTCCATTTCCAAAGAATTTAGAGATTTTTCTTTGTAAAATATTTTAGGTTAGAGTGATGGACGTCAGAGGAAGATTCACCAAAAGATACAGTTTTAGAATTCCTGATGTCGGAAAGTTGAAAGAGTTGGCATCCTTGGTAGAAGATCCCTCGGATTTCAGAAAACGCTATGGAACTCTTTTAACTCTTTTGAACGCTAACGTTGATGAAGGACTTCTCAAAACCTTCGCTTCTACGATCCGATCTATCGCTTCACTTTCCCGATTATCGCTTGATGCCTACTTTGGAAGAGTATGCATATCCTAGGAATCTCAATATCAGACAAAGTGCCTTTCAATGGTTTGGAAGTCATTCCTAAGTCACAAGTCATTGCAACAATGACTCATTTAAAGAAATCTGAGATAGACAAAAACCTAACTACCAGAGGAAAACTCTTAGGACTAACTTCAAAGTTCCTAATGGAGAAGGCTCTTAAGTTCTCTGAAGCTGGTAGTATGGTAGCCTTTGAAGCTATTTTAGCTTTACTCCTCTATGGATTGGTGTTGTTTCCCAACGTCCCAAATTTCGTTGATATCAACGCCATAAGGATCTTTCGATTGGAAACCTGCTCCCACCTTGGTGATACGTACGTCTCTATTCATCATAGGAATCGTCAAGGAGACGGAACTATCGTGTGTTGTGTACCTCTGTTTTTCAAATGGATTGTCTCACACCTGCCTAAATCTCCTATCTTCCGAGAAAACAAAGACGAGTGGCATTTGTTTAGGGTTTAGGGTTTAGGGTTTAGGCAAATTCTGGTAAACCTCCCGGTTTTACAGTAGAAAGCTACTTCTGTCATGAAGGAGAGGATTCCCAAGGATTGAAGGCTAGGATGATTAAAGCTTGGCATCACATCCGAAAGAAAGGAAAAGGTAAGGCAAAGAATTGTGTAGCCACGACAACCTACACTTCTTGGATAAAGAAAAGAGCGAAGGAATTTCGAATGCCTTACGCTTATGAGGATCCCATGTTCTCAGTCGCTTCCAAATCAACAAATTTTCCCGTTGAAGCTGCTGTGGGAGAATACCAAGAAGCCTTGACCAAGATAAGGTTTGAGAAGGAAGCTTTGGAAAGCAAATTCCTTAAGACTAACCTTGAGAATAAGAAGCTCAAGAAGCAAGTCAAAGATCATGAAAAGACGCTCTACTTCCAGGATGAATGGCTCATGGAGAAAGATGAGAAGATTCGCCAGAAGGATGACGCCATCCAGAAATACGTCAAAGAAAGGAAAAGAAAGCTTGAGGAAATGACAATCAGCAAGCCCACTCCCAACGAGTGGAAAAGAGTCATTAGCAAGCTAAAAGCTGAGAAAGCCAAACTAAAAGCTCACTATGGGAAGGAAATCCTGAAGCAAGCTGAAGCTACATCAAGCCTTTGGATCGTCATCCGACGAAGATGTTTAATTAGTTTAATTTAGTTTCATCCCTTCTGCTGCTACTCCTAAAGGCACATGGATTAAGCCTCAAGGGGAAATGGGGGAACCAAATGTTGATCCCGTTGTAAGAGATCCAAAGGGAAAGTCGGCTATGAGTTACCGACATGAATTCACATCAGAGAAGAAGAGCCATATATCTGAGAATTATCTGGGAAATAATCCCATGAGCAGAACTCAGTGGAGGCATTTTCAACGCAAGAAGAAAGCTGAAAGACAAGCCGTAGCTGCTATTAGACAAGTTGCCACAAATAAAGTGAGCAACCAGAAACAATACAGGGTGAAAGTCGACCCTGCTGTCAAAGAACAAATCAAAGAATTTGTGAAACCACCTATTGCCAAATGTTCTGAAGAGGCAACTGATGATTTTGCTTCTGACTCAGAAGAGAGTCTCGACATCTTGGTTAATGTGGTGTCAATTCTCCCTGTGGAGTATGATTTTCCAATAGAAGTGGAAGATTCCGCTGATGTCGATGTTGAGGAAATGGCTTTACATAAGCCAACTTGTTACTTTGTCATAAATAATGGTTCGATTGAGAACCAAGATTCCTTCTTCAAAAGGCCTGACATGGCTATGAGAAGCCATTTAAAGCCCTTGCTGATCAGCGCAAAATTTGAAGGAACTGCTATCAACGAGGTGTTGGTAGATTGTGGCGCGACTGTCAATATCACGCCACACCATATCTTGAAGAAAATCGGTAAGTTTGACACCGATATCAGGTCTCATAACGTGGTCTTATCAGACTACGAAGGCAGAACCAGGAACACTATGGGAGTGATTCAGGTAAACATAATTGTCGGCTCAGTGACAAGGCCGACCATATTTATGGTAATCCAAGGAAAGCCAAGTTATAATCTACTGGTTGGTAGAGAATGGCTTCATGGAGTAGGAGTTGTGTCGTCTTCCATGCATCAGCGTCTAATCTTAGCGCCTCCCATTAGAAATAGGCCTATGAGGTTGTATATTGCGGCCTCAGATACGACTATAGGTAGTATGTTAGTTCAAGAAGACGAAAATGGTGTCGAAAGACCTGTATATTACCTTAGTCGAATGCTAAATGATCCTGAAACTAGGAGTTATACCCCAAAAAATTTCCCTCCTACTTCTCAAGACAATCCATAACTCCATACTCAAGAATTTCATAAGGGTTGACTAGATAAACCCTCTCCTAAGCAATCCATCCAAGATAAGGTTTTGATCCTCTAAAGTCAAGATAGATCTCCAGTGCTTCAAGTGATCATCATACCTCATCATATGCTTAAAGGAATCACCATATCAAGTTTCAAGCCTTACAAGTCAAAATTGCCCATCCAATTGCTCAGATAGCTAAAAATCAGCTGTATTGGACAAAAAGTCAACTGTGGTCAACATACAGTCAAACTTCATAATTTTTGGTCAACATCAATATTTTGAAGTGATATTAATCATTTGATCCAGGGTTGATCATAATTCATCAAGAGAAGTCAAGATTTGATTAAAAGTCAAAGTTTCTAAACTAGGATTTTTTGAACAAAAAGTCAACAAACTTTGACCGGGCAGAACCTTCACATACTTTATCAGAAATTTTTCCACCAAAGCTCATTTTAAAGAGAATTCAATTCTCTACAACTTCATGTCTCACAAGCTTGGGCTAGAAATGCTTCATTTGGAAGTTATGGACCAAAATATTACAGGTCCTTTTTAAATGTCAACAAAAAGTCATCTTTTTGCAAAAAAGTGTTCATGAGCATGGAAACTTCAATGAAGATGAAACCAAAAGGGCTGTTTAGTAGACATCTTGAGCTTTCCAAAAAGTCCAAGAACACCCAAAAATGTTAAAAATTGAGCAAGAAACAAGTTGTGCAAGTTGAGCACTTTTGAGGAGGTGCATAAAGAGAAATACTTGAGAAGGTCCAAAATTTTCCAAATGGGCCTAACTTTTCTTGATTCAAACTTGTCCCTTATCTGAAATAGAACCTCCAAGCCCAAGGACACGTTTTTTATCTTTTATTTTTTATTTATTTTGGATTTTTGTTCATTTAAAACCAATTTAATTAAAATAAAATATACAAAATAAAATTTTAAATGCAAGATTGATTTTCTCTCATTCTTGAGGTCCAAGCAAGCCATACAACCTGTCATTTTCGAAATTATCAAGATTGGCAACAGAATTGATTGAAATTGATTTAAAAAAGGCAATATTTGGTGTCATGAAAAATCAAATAGTTTCTCATTGATTGGCATATAATTCCTTCATGATTCTGGACCTAATCCATCCTAGTATATATACACACTAATTCCAGATGCCAGAGGACGAAAATTCTTGCCTCCAAGAATCCTAAAAAACTTCACAAAACCGTGTGTTACAAGCAACTTACAGCCAAAGTTTTGCTTCGATCCAGGCCATTCCAAGCATTTAAACAGCTTCCTGGTGCACCTCTGAACCGTTACAGACCCTTGCAAGCACGTAAAAGCTCCTGAAACGTAAAATAACAATTTTGATTTCCATGCATATTTTCAATTTTTGATTTCATACATACATGCTTGTTTAACTGAATTTGATCATATATTTGTGTTTGTATTGATGTTTTGAAGCTTTCTGGATAGTTTGATTCAAGTTTAGATGCAGGAACCAGGATGTGCCATTGCTAGGGTTTTGACCTTCAAATTAGGGTTCTCTGTTTTAGCCAAAATTAGACCAAACTAAGGGCATGGTTGTATTCAGTGGATCGATTCCAATCGATCCATGGTTTCATATCTAATTTATCTTTGGTATTTGTCAAGTTTTAATTTGCAGGTGCTATAGCTACGAACCAAAATCCGTATGCAAAGGATACAGCAAATCCGTTGGCATAGGTCTGGAAATTCAAATGAAGAAGACGATCCCTTGGCGCGTTTTGGTTCAAACCCCAGAAGTTCCAACTTCTGGACATCCCTCAGAAGCACAACCCTAGAAGTTCCAACTTGGACATCCTCGAGCACATCCCGTAAGTTCCAACTGACCCCTTCGCGCCTCCAAGCTCCACCGGACCCCCGATATCACCTCTAGAAGCTCCAACCCTTCCAAGACTGTAATCCCGAGCTCCAGGGCGACCACAGAAGAATCTCCAAATGCCCTAGCTTCTGGACCTTTCCAAATGCAGAAGCTCCAACTTCTGGACACGCTCAGCAGGATTTGTAACACCCCATCTAAATACCCTGAATATATTAATTAAATTAATATCAAAATCAACTTTAATCAGAGTTAACACGGCAAATAAGGGATGTCACAATTAATAGATAAAATAAAACTTCATTCAAACAGTAGCCATGCTACACTAAGGATCAATTTTTAGATAGTTTAGTCAAATTAAGACCATGTCTTACACAACGGAAAACATCATAACCAAACGGAATAATCCAATCATTATTATTCCCAACAAAATTAAAGAAAATAACTAAACAACTATCTAATTCCTCAACTAACGTTCCCCAGTGTTACAATCTAATCAGAGCATGACACGACGGACTTATATGATAAGCTCTAGAGCCATCCTCGAAAAACTCCTCACCGCTAACTTTAATCAAATTGTAAAGTAAGGTGAGACTTCTCATAATTAAAGCATATTATAAGCTTCTCAATTAACAATATATTTCAAGCATATTAATCCACCCATTTCAACATAACTCCGTTCAATACACAATTACACCATATAATCATCATGCACAACAATCATCAATCGAGAATAGTAACACCGAAGACATCCTAACATGTTACTATTCCATACAATCAAAATGCGACTCAATGCATGTGGTACCAACACGTGACCAAGTCACCCAACACTCATCCATCATCAACCGGATACAGACCATCGATTCGTCCATAAACACCCGGACACGAATCCAGCCTAACCACCCATCCTCACTCGGGTATCGGTTATCGGCAATCCAAGTCAAATTCCGCACAATGGGAATTAACTTCACCAAAACAATGCATATGCACGCACATCACTAGCATGCAACATTCAACAGCTTTATGACCACATCGACATCATAAACTCTCACCAACCACAACCTGATATAATCACCTATCATGAAATAATTCATCACCAAGCATAAATATGCCAAACACTTACCCTTCAATTGGTAAGACTATCACCAGTATATATCACAACAATGACAACTAAGATCAACAGCCATCAGGCATATACAACACCACCAAGCACACGATATCAATACAATCATGAATACACCAATTATCGTAAACCGAATCAAAACTCAAAAACATGATATCCCAACCATCATGCATACAAATAACAACAGCATAACACGCTTTACATTCACTCAGTATCAATATACCCATCACCACAGTTTCACTGTTACATACACCTCAAAGTGCGTCAGTCAATAATTGTTCGTTTCGAAATTCGCCTCTTTTTCAAAATAATTTCAACTTTTAGAAAATCTTTTCATTTTATAAGATAGAGCATTAAATTTAAGAAACAACGTCCAAAACGGCGCTCAAAACGGACTTACGGTTTGAAACTTATGAATTTTCAAAGTTTTAAAAATTTTCAAAAAGTTTCAGTGGAACCCGGTTCCTCCCTGGGAGTAACCGGTTCCCACAGTTCAAAAATACCACGCCCCTGGAAAAATGTATGGGGAACCCGGTTCCTCCAGGTAGGGAACCGGTTCCCAGAAATCAAATTTTCATAGTTTCTGGAAAAATAACGTGGAACCCGGTTCCTCCCACACAGGAACCGGTTCCTGAGTTCAAAAATGCCATTTTCACCATTTTAAAAAGCTGGAACCCGGGTTCTCCCACTGGGGAACCGGTTCCCACGACCTTCAGACCCAAAAATTCAGTTTTGACAGCATCATTTCCCAAAACCATTTTTCTCCTCATTCCAAAACGTGCCACATATTCCGACACCATAAATTCACTCATCCATCATCAATAACATACAATATAACATGTTTTATTCGTCAGTAATGATCCTATATCATACAAATCAATGAATCTATACATTCTGACACAATCTGACACCATTAGGTACACACCCATGGAAACCTAGAAATCCCAAAACTAATATTTCCTAACATGCTATGATCTATAATATTAAAATCAAAACCTATAATAAACAATAATCAATCAAAATCACCCCTTACCTTGTGGGTTCTTCGAATTCCGACACCTTAGGTCTTCTTCCTCCCTTTCTCCTCTTCTCCATTCCACGTACAGTGAGTTTTCTCCAAAAAAGGTCCTTTTTTCCTCTTTTCCTTCTTTTATTTCTTTTATTATTCTAGCATAATAAAAATAACATAATTAATGTGAGTAGAGCCTTTTACTCCTCACACCCTCACTTTATTCATCACACCACCAATAAACCCACTTCCATTTAATTTAATTGACTTCCAATAATCCAAAATATTAAATATTACATTCCTAATTAAATTAATAATTAAAAATCGTAATTATTTAATAATCGATTTATTTGGGGTGTCACAGGATTCTCCCCAGAAACTCCAGTTTTTGGGTGCCCAAGGCGCGTCACTCAACAGAAGGCTTGGCTTCTGAGACAGCTTCCGTCAGAAGCTCTGATTATTTTTCTTTATTTTATATTTTTCTGCCTTTACTTTCTGCACCTCCTATTATGTATCTTCCCCAAAGCCATGTAATAGCGTAGGACCTTTATATTTCTGCAATTTATTTTCCGCACCTATTAACTGCTAGTAATTAGGCGTGTATGACAAGATTAAAAACAACATAGATCACTTCTAATCATAAGATAAAGTATCTGAATACAACACATATTTCACACTTGCACCCACCTTAGGGTATCCTCTCTTGTTGCCTTACGAATAATGGTCAAGTCCCTCGAACGTAGGGATATCTTAGCATGGTTGCCTACAATATATCATCATAGTCCCTTCGACTTAAAAGATCATAGTCACTCGATGTTGCCTACGAATACATGATCTCGTCCCTCGACGGTTGCCTACGAAAAGTGATGATCGTCCCTACGAATATGCTAGGATATCCCTACATGTTGCCTTCTATGACCATCCGATGTCCCTGCGAATGTCCCTTTTACATCCAACGAATAAGATTACCTATCAATCCATGGTACTGATGGCTTTATTCTAAAGGAAAGCAAAATAACACGGAAACGACCGTTCTGAGTAGGTAATAAGTCTCTTTTGCTTGCTCAAAATACTTTTCACACCTCACACTTTCAAAACTTTTTAAACACTTTGTATACATTCTAGCGTGAATCATTACAAAGTATTTTCCAAAATAAAACATTTCCAAACACTTCGTATACATTCTAGCATGAATTATTACGAAGTCAAAGCGAAATTCCTTTTCAAAACATTTTCAAACCACACACAAAAAAGCAATTTAAAGTGAGCTAAGCAATTAAGAGCCCGTAGATAACTACGGATGGAAAGGGGTGCTAATACCTTCCCTTTTTATAACCATCTCCCTTACTCAGAATCTAACGAAGGACTTTTCCTGTTCTTTTAGCCTTCACTTAATTGGATAAAAGAAAATTCGGTGGCGACTCTTGCTATCCGCAACATTTGCGATGAAACGCAAAACAAACAAGTCAGTTCTCTCATCGTGTTACACTAGGTATAATGATATAGAAAATTATTCTTGTGTTTGTATTTCTCTTGTATTAAACTGAAGCAATATATAAAGCCAGTTGATGTGTATGTATCTTCTCATTTCGGTATTATTAAACATATGTTGTCTAAACCAATTTTGTACAATCGAATTGGTAAATGGACACTCGCGCTGACAGAATATTCCCTAACGTATTCGCCTTTAAAATCAATGAAATGGAAAATAGTGGCAGACTTTCTTGTCAACCATTCAATGGTTTCTATGCCCCAAAATTATGTCGATTTAGTGCCATGGAAGTTGTACTTCGACGGTTCTAGCCATAAAGATGGCACTGGAATAGGAGGAATCATAGTTTCTCCCAATGGAATTCTAGCAGAGTTCAAGTACACAATCAATGACATTTGCACTAATAATGAAGCAGAATACGAGTCTTTAATAACTGGACTTGAACTACTACTAAAATTGGGGGCAAGGAACATCAAAATTATGGGAGATTCGGAATTGGTGATTAAACAAGTCTCAAAGGAGTATAGATGTGTTAAAGAGAATCTAATCATGTACATTGTGATTACCGTTAGACTTCTTAAGAAATTCAAACAAGTAAGTCTTCGAAACATACCTCGACGAGAAAATCAAGAAGTGAATGATTTAGCACAAGAAGCTTCATGATACAAGAAAAATCAAAATAAAGAACCTATTCGGGTAAGACACAAGGTTCGAGCAACTTTATTATCTCCTTCAGATTTGTCAATTATAAAATTAGGGGCTTAGATGCTGAAAATTTTCAAATTTTAACAATTCACAATGGGCAAGATAATGATTGGCGTAAGCCATTGGTCGATTATTTACGTTCTCCTACGGGTTCGACAGAGCGAAAAATCAAATATCGTGCCCTCAGTTATGTTCTAATAGAGAACAAATTATTTAAGAAAACTGCTGAAGGAATATTACTCAAATGCCTTGGAGAGAGTGAGGCGTATATAGTAGTGTTGAGTGTGCACAGTGGAGCGTGTGGCGCACATCAGGCTGGGAAAAAAAGGAAATGGCTTTTGATACGCTAAGGTGTGTATTGGCCTTCAATGTTGAAAGGTTACATTGAGTTTGCTAAAGGCTGCCAAGAATGCCAAATGCATGGGGGCATATAGCATGTCCCTGCAAGTGAGCTGCATTCCATTGTAAAACCTTGTCCATTTAAAGGATGGGCTATAGATGTGATTGGAGAAATAAAACCAACTTCATCGAAACAACAAAGATACATATTAGCCGGCATTGATTATTTTACAAAATGGGTCGAAGTTGTGGCCTTGACAAATGTCGACCAAGAGGTTGTTATTGATTTTATACAAAATCACATCATATGTCGGTTGGGACTTCTAGAAACAATTACCCCACCGGCCAAGGATCAGTGTTTACTGGGCGAAAAATGCAAGAACTTACGCAAGAAGTTGGGATTAAATTATTAACTTCTACTCCTTACTACGCTCAAGAAAACGACCAAGTCGAACGGCCAATACGTTGTTAATTAGCTTAATTAAGAATCATGTAGGAAAGAAGCCAAGAAATTGGCATAAAACACTTGATCAAGCTTTATGGGAATGTAGGACTTCTCCCAAGGAGGCAACAGGAGCTACTCTGTTTCGACTTGCTTACGAACATGATGTTGTGCTACCTATTGAAATACATGTTCAATCTGTAAAGATTAAAACACAACATGAGATACCATCTGAAGACTATTGGAAAATGATGGCGGATGAACTAGTCGACTTAGACGAAGAGAGGATGCTAGCTCTCGATTCATTGAGAAGACAAAAGGAAAGATTTGCCAGAGCCTATGATAAAAAGGTGAAAGATAAGGTATTTGTTGTCGATGACCTAGTTTGGAAAGCGATATTACATATGTACAGGAGTGATAGAGTCTTAGGAAAATGGTCCCCAAATTGGGAAGGACCTTTTAAGGTAATTCAATCCTTTTCATACAACGGTTATGAACTTGAAGAATTAGCCCCAAATCGAAGAATTTTAAGGGTAAACAGTAAGTACTTTAAAAAGTACAACACGCCTATTCTTCAAGAAGTTACAGTTTCGACAGAGTAAATGTTTGTTGAATAAAAGCTGGAGAAAGTTATGTTGAAACCAGCAAATCAGGCATGCATAAGATGTGTGCAAAAGATAAAGATGTAAAGAAAAAAATATAAAAGAATTACATTATATTTGGCTAGAAAGCCATTGTTCAAACTTTACATAAAAAGGCCATAAAATAATTGTTACATTAATCAGAAATGTTTGAATTTGTTCTGGAAAGACTTTAGTTCACTATGGAGGCGTACATCATGATTTTCAAAGCTTTCTCCCCTTGCCTTAAGCGCCACTATCTCTGCTTCGATTTTAGAGGTAGAAGTACTAACGGCTACAACATCCATAGTCATCTTGTGCACTTCTGTTTGAGTAGGAGCAATAATTTGGTTGAGCTTCTCTTCTCGCTTAGTGACAAGTTCCAGTTCTTCGCCTAAAGCGACCATTTCTTTGGATAATTCGGCCATTCGACTGCGTATTTCAGTAGCTTTTTTCCTTGTAGGAGTTAGTTCTTGTCGTTTCTGATTAATCTGTGCCATTAATCATTCAATTACTTCTTTGGCCTTTACCACCACATTCACATTCCCATTCACCAAAGCTTGTTTTTCCTCGACCAGTGCTTCATTCTTCTTTACACAATTGACATTTTCAAGTAAAGAAAGAAGAATTTTCTCAAATGTTTCCATCATGAGTTTGGATGACTCATAAGTCTCAAGGCCCTTGGACTGAGTAAGAGCATCTAAAAGTTCTGAGCCAAGAGTTGAGTCTTCGTGGAGCAAATGAGGCAGATTAGGGCTCAAAGCGTGAGTTCGGATTTTGTTTGTCAATTTCTTAACTTTTGTAACCTCAGGACCTAATTTATCATTGTGAGTTTGGGACTGGTCAGAACCAGAAGAGAGAGTGTGAGTATTCACAAAGTTGCACAACCTGGCTAGTGCTTCCAATGTAGAAGCGTCGATATCTTCTTCGGTTGACACTAGCGATTCAACCTTCTCTTCTATAGAGGGCTTTGGTGAATTGACTTTATTTTCTCCTGAAGGTCCAGCTGAATCGGTCCTCTTTTCCTTAGTAGGATTCTGAAGCATAACTTAGGAGGAGGAGAATGTTGAGAAGTGGTGACATTTTTGGTCCCGTCTGAATCCTGTAGGGAATATAAAAGACTAGAGTCAGAGCTAGTCGAATTATAACCCTTATGTTTGGCAGGACTAGTGACTGAATTAGAGTCACTAAGAGTAGCTGGAATAGTCAGGTCAACAAACTCACCAGCGGCTACGTCGAGAGTTTAACAGTGATGAGGTGAAGAAACTTCTGACAGGGGAATGTAGTCTGCCACGCTTTGTTGAGGGTCAGAAGCATCAACCTAAGGAAAATAAGACAGATGTTAGCTAGATGAATGTGGCAAACAAAAGAGAAAAAAAGTAAAAAAGATTAGTAAATACCTATGGCGTTAGGATAGGATTTATAGGCTCACCCTTTTCGACGGAAGCAACAATATTATTCCCTACTAGATTTTTAGCTTCGTCAGTTACGGGGATTTAGGTCGGAGTGATGAAGGTTGTATTTATCAGTATATTATCAGTACCTAAGTTTAGGCCGGCTTCAAAATGTTTAGTCAAGATCACTTTACCTCTCCTTTTTGTGACAAGAGGGTGATCGTCGACGTCGACTTTTGCTTCAATTTGGTCGTCGACCTTCGTGCCAAGGTCTTGGGCCAGAAGAGCTTTCTTTTTCTTCTTTTTTGCCACATTGTCTTTAGAGATGGAAGCTTTCTTCCTCTTATGGCTTTTGGATTTTTGGGAATACTGAAGAGACTGATCATCAAGTGATGACTGAGTATAAGAAATGTGTAAGTCGAAGCAATGACATTGGTAGAAGTTATCTGATTAGACAATGCTTACCTCAGTCTTCTCAGAGCGGTGTTTCTTGTCCCTCTTGGACTTTTTGGATTTGATGGAGGGAGCAGTAGAATCCACTGAGCGTTTCCGACTCTGGTACACAAGAAATATTAGTATCTTGCAAGCCATAGAGTGTTGAATATAATGAAAATATATTTACAAAAGAATCAGTCTTCTTGAGAGAAGAGGAAATCAGTTCATCATCAGAGGGGGTATGGATACGGGTGAACTGTAAGATGTCGGCTAAGTAAGAAATACTAGATCATAAAATCATATGGGCAGAAGTGTAATTTGTACCTTTGAGGTCGAAGGACCTTTTTTGTCAGTAGGTAAGGTCGACGGGCCTTCCAAGTTCTTGATAGCAGGAGTTTTCTTTGGGACTACCTGTTGAAGAGGAATAACTAGAAGAAAAATAGTTAAGTCAAATAAGTGTATGAATCAAAATGGAAAAAGGAAATTCAGCTTTCTAGAAGTTGTTAGCGTTGGTACTACAATAAGTTCCCTCACATATTCAAGATCAATATGTAGAAAACCTGGGTAGTCGTACAACCAATGCTTCGTCGGAACCACCCTGTCGGCTTTCTTTTTGTAAGCATTTTGAACATTTGACCAAGATCTATACCACCAATCTGGGATAGGTGGGAGAAAAGACAATGCTAGTGGGCTAGTCGGCAAAGGAGGAAATTTGATTTTTCCAAAGTGAAGTGCGTAAAGATACTTGTCTTTCGCGTAACCAGGAAGTTTAAGTTGTGGAATCCTTTCGGTTACATTCTCCTTTAACTCTTGGGCCGCATCATGGATGGTTCGACGAAGATTATCTGGTAAGTACACCACCCAAAAGTATTTTTGGAAAGCTTGAATCTGCTTGATATTAGTAGCCTTACATTTTGTCGGCTTGCCCTGAAAATTGTTAAGATCAACAGTCAATTCAGTTATCTTTTTGTCGGAGTCACCAACAAAAGTAATATAATACGACTTCCACCAAGTCTCTAATTCTTTGGTACAATAGAAGGATGGCTGAAAAGGGGTAAAGGTAAGTATAGGTATTTCTGCCCAAAGGGTGTCGACATCTTCTTTCATAGACTCCCAAGGTTGGTCGAAGACGATGTCGGCCAACAATTCATGAGAATTGAACAGAGATTTGGGAACAATTTGGCACAACCCAAATTCCCAGGCCACCAAGTTAGGCTAATAAGCAACTAGACCTGGGTTTAGGCCGACAATCACATAAGTTAAGAATTTGGGAGTCAAAAAGCGTCTCCAGCAAATCAAAGATCTTTTCTTGTCTTCTTCTTCTACTGGGGGGAATAATTTGGTAAGTCATTCTAGGACACTTTTTCCATCAGTAAATGTAGCCATTGAAGGTGTAAAGTCTACCCTTGCCAACATAATGTTGAACAGTAGTTTGAATATCTCGGGATTTGGAGAGGTTTTGTCGATCGGGGTCAGTGGCAGGAGATGTTGCCAAACTATATGCATTTGATTTTAGGGGTGGGCTATTTTCCTTCTCTTAAAGGGTTTAAGATCTTAAGCAAAAGTGGCAGTCAGCCGTAATTGTAGAAGCCAAAAAGGACCATGGATCAAAACATTTCTTCTCTTTGGATTCTTAGGGTCGAATCTTTTGATTTGGTTGGAAAATTCAGTTAGGGAGGTGTATAAGGAGGCAAAAATTAGCTGGCCCAAAGTAATATTCTCACCATTGTGTAATTGAGTAGCAAGGTAAGAAAACTGCTTGGCCACCTGTATTAACCTAGAGCAAAAAATAAAACGTGAGAGCCAGAGAGTCAAAAACGCTACGTGCTCTTCATCTGTGATGGGGCCAGATTCTTGTTTGTGGTGGTTGATGAAATTATTATACGTTGGGCTTCTACTTTCACCAACGTCGAATTTGATAAGGAGAGGGTCGGGCTCAGTATGGTTGAAACCTTTGCCATTAGGTTTCAATCTTGTGATAGCAGTAACATCAAGCAAAGTGGGAATAATCATACCACACCTAGTGTGGAAGGTGTTCGTCGAACCCTCCAAAAAATGTAAAGCAGCCAGTAGCATGCTGCTAGAGTAGGGTTGGCCACAGCGAGAGACTTCCAGCAGTGTATCAATGCCCAGTGCCTCCTAATGTTCCTTTTTGTCAGTTTGTAAGCGTGTCATCCACGCGTTGAATTTAGGACAGTTTATGGGAGGGGAGGTTCAGAAATTCCTATCAATGTATTGTAACGTAATAGGTTTTGGATAAGTGACTATGGGTTTAGTTGCAGTACTGGTGGGGAAAAAAGCCCCTCTATCATCTACGTATATTTCAGAGGGTGTGTCCGCAGGAAGAGGACCTGAAAAGGCTAAGGGTTTTCCTTTAAGCGTAAGGGATTTAGTACCTGAGATTGTCAGATTTTGGTTTTTTCTTCAGCAAATGGGGATTCTGGCACGTAGGGTTTGCAGTCGACAAAATGTAACTCGAGTTCCATAGTTGGAGATGTGGTGATGTTGTCAATATTCACCATGATGAAGTTGTGAAGAAGTTTAGAGGAGATGAACTGAGATGATGCACTTTAGTTTCTGGGTTTTTCTGGAAAAAGGATGAAGAAAGCAGAAGAAATCAAGGGAAGCGAAAAGGAAGAAAAGAAAAAACATTGAACCGGGGCTATTTATAGCCAGTGTCGAACGAAAAGATAATGGGAAAATTGTTGTCATTTCCCAAGTCCAAATCGTGTCAAGCCAGAGGACACGTGTAGCGAGATTGCAGCGGAACCATGGTGGGCCATGTCTTCCACTAGAGCGTAATCATGACGAGCATTAATTGGCCCGCGTCTCGAAGTAGAAATCGTGATACGCTACCATGATTACAATGCATCACGAAAAGAACGAAACAGTAACCCCTACTTTATGGAGTGGTGGGAACGACTCGGTCGAATGAAGATATGACACTTCATAGATTCCATTATCTCATACGGTCGAAATGTGAAAATTCGAAAATGGCACCTCTGGGGGGAATTTTGTTACCTTGAAATTTTTTAAGGAATTCAAAGGTACATATTAAATGCAGATGTCCTTGTGAGCTAAGGGTTGATTCTTAAAGATAAGGGTTCTTCAGAAGATTGAAATTTATGACCAAGAAAAATGCTAAGACAAGGGCGTCGAAAAAGAGGTATGTCGACCAGAGGGATAAAACGTAGAAGTTGGTCGATTCGACCAAATTTTGAAAAATGAAGGAAATAGTCGAAGCTGAGCCCAGTCGATTATAGAGGATTCTGGACTTAGAGAAATTTCATTATTTTGCTCTCGTTGAAGGAAAGCGTCGGAGTTGGGAGCGATTTACTTTTAGAATCCAAAAGCGGGAAAGATTCAAAGTTCAAGATTGTGGGCAGTTATCAAAAGCTTCGTGTTGTTTAAGTTCCAAACAGGTTGCAAAGTCCTGTGAAGCAGTTTCTTCAAGTTTTGAATATCAACCGTAGATTGGTTTTAGGCAGTTACTTTGTAAACATTATAAATAAGTTATCTCAATATAAAATAAGTGTGTTCACTTGTATACTCAAAGTGCTTGCAAAAACTCTGCCCAATTCCGAGCGTCAGGAGGAAAGAGTTGTGAAAGTATTTGATGTACGTGAATCACCACCTTTATTTCAATGCAAAACCTTTATATTTCAAATGTTTTCTTTGAAACGTTTACTTGCATTATATTTAATTTTCATCAATCACTTTGTGTTTTCGTGTATGTTGATGCTCTCTTTGTTACAAGTTTCGAGTTGAAAAAAGAGTCTTTCGACCCTTATTTCGTTTAGAACAGACCTGAATTCACAGCCTTCTGTCAGTCACGAGTCACCATAGTGTTAGCTGGAAATTTCGATTGGATAAATTGGCAGAAGTAAATAATATCTCGAATCAACCTGGGAAAAGAAGTCAATATTAATGATAAGTATTGGTGAAGAAATATAAGACCTTTTTGTTCTGAAAAAGGGGTTCTTCGATTGCCAGTGATAGATAATGGAATTTCGATTGGAGACCTTAGTGTTTAAAATATGAGCCAACTCCTTTGGTGAATGTGCCAGTATTGGAACGGTCCAAACAGAGGATCAGGTTGAAATTCAAGTAAACATAGAATTCGAATTTCAAATAGACTAAGGATTCGAATTTTAAATGAAAGCGCCATTTTTAGAGGACGCGTGGAAGTCAGTAAACGAAGGAGGTCTGCATGCTTCAAACGTGGCGCGATGTTAAAGTAGGACTGTTAGGGTCAATACACTAT
Source organism: Vicia sativa (assembly GCA_021764765.1). NCBI lineage: Eukaryota > Viridiplantae > Streptophyta > Magnoliopsida > Fabales > Fabaceae > Vicia > Vicia sativa. The sequence goes on along the minus strand of CM038796.1, from coordinate 113,183,198 downwards.
AAATAGGTGTTTTTATGTTAGATTTTAGGTGTTCATTTCGTGTACTAAAAATCTTAAACACTCAAAATACCGTAATCAAAGGGAAACGAGTCAAGAAGATAAAATGTACGTACTGAACATCATGATCCTTTATAATTTAAATACAATTCCTTTTATATTTATTTCACTTTTACTGCACTTTTATTCTTAGAGCCCTTCGATTTCCTTCCATGTCCTTATTTTACTCGCCTTTAAACACTTTTACTCCTTCAGAAACTGCGTCCTTTTACTTTATCTTTTCATACAAAACACTTTATATTTCCAGATACTTTTATGTATTCAGAGATCATTTATCTTTACGTTTCAAGTGTCAAAGTTTTAGTTCAAATTAGAAATCGTTTTCCTTATTCAATCAGCATATTTATATAGGCAATTTTAGAGAAACTATTTAAGAATTTTACGTTCTACAATATAAAAGTCATGAAGATAATAAGTTTGAACATGGAAATCTATTATGACACATGTGTCCTAGGATCAATCTAGTCGATCCTGCAAGTAACCAATAGTAATTAGTAAAATTGAAAGACTAGCGGTTGTTTACTAGAAATCACTGTAAACACATAGTAGGTCAAAATATAGTGAATACTTAGATTTGTCAAGTTATTTAGGTTTTTGTCTCTGTCGGTCACGAGTTACTTGTCGGTCGAACCTGAAATATAGTGTGGAAAGCCATTGTACTTATTCCCTTAGTCTTGGGAAATTGTTTCTTGGGCAAGGATTTCGACAGAATCAGTACAATTTCACAAATCTTAGCACATGTCTTAAGATCAACTGGTCGATCTTGCGAGTGACCCTTAGTTTTAGGACTTTGGGATGACCAACGGTTGTTTACTATTTTCCACAGTAAACACCTTTCAATAGGGTAAACCCACATATGTTTGGTGAATTCATCAATAAAAGTAAGGAAATACATGTTTCCTCCATTTGACTTTACTTCAAATGGTCCACACACATCAGAGTGAACTAGTTCCAACTTTCGCTTGGATTTCATGGGCAAGTCATGTTTGAATGCCTTCCTCCCGTGCTTAGCTTTGCAATGTTCCTCGCATACTTGCCTTGGTTCCTTCACATAAGGCAAGCCAGACACCATCCTCTTCTAGTTGAGCATGCCTAAACTCCTGAAGTTTAGATGTCCATACCTGTGATGCCATAGCCAGTTCTTGTCTTCTTCCGCAGTTGAAGCAAGACACTTGTGATCTAATGTGTTAAGTTCAACCTTGAACGTTTTATTTTTTGCTAATGGTGCTTTCATTATTAGCCTCTCGTCATCCCTATAGACTTTCATCTGATTCCTTTCAAGCATCACTTTGAAGCCTTTTGCAAGTAATTGACCTATACTTATCAAATTACTTGTCATTGAGGATACATACAACACTTCAGTGATGGTAGCTTTTCCACCATCTTTCCTGACAATCGAGATGTCTCATTTACCTCCACAGTTGATGTGTCTCCCGTTAGCAAACTTTATCACCTTTTTTACTTACTCATCTAACTTAGTGAACCAGTCTTTATTACCAGTCATGTGGTTGTGCATCCTGAGTCCAGATACCACATGTTGGTTTTCCCAGTGTTCGACCGAGTGTTTGTCATCATCAACACATCATCTGAGTCACTATCTCCTGCTCTCACATATTGGGCTTCATTGTTTTCTTTCGCTCTTGTTGCTTTCTTTCTTTGACAGTCTCGAGCATAATGACCAAAGTCTTGACAATTGTAACATTGAACCTCTTTCGTGTCAACTTTCTTCCCAGAGTACTTGTTGCCCACACCTTTCTTGTTCGAATCAGCATTCTTGCTTGACTTCTCATCACCTGCAAGATGCTTTCGTTGCTTCGACTTCTCAGCTTTCTTGTTGAATCTTGATTGCAATGCTTGTTCAACCACCTTTTCTCTTTCTGAGTTTCTCTACTTCAATCTCATCTCATGAGCCTCCAATGAAGCTTGAAGCTCTTCTAACATCATCTCAGATAGAGTCTTGGTCTCTTCAATTGTCACTACAATGTAGTCAAAATCTGCAGTTTGAGATCTCAATACCTTCTCTATTATCTGCAAATCTTTGATCGTTTCACCACATGCCTTCATATGGTTTGTCAGCGTCACAATCTTTGAGAAGTATGCAAAGAGTGATTTATCATCTTTCCTCTGAATCATCTCGTACTGCTTCCTCAATGTCTGCAATTTTACCTTCTTCAATTTCTCACCTCCGCCATACAAGTTCTTTAACTTGTCCCACGCATCCTTCGCTAATTCTTCTTCAATTATCTTCTCAAATACATCAGAGTCCACACACTGATGAATCAAGAACAACGCTTTACAATCTTTCTTCCTCTGATCTTTGTGTGCATCTTTATGAGAATCTGTCGTGTCTACTTCCAGCTCCTATACTCCATCATTCAAGATTTCCACAACATCTTGATATCTGAAGATAACTTTCATCTGTGCGACCCACCGTTGATAGTTTTCACTTTTGAAAACTGGTAGATTTGTTGGAATCTGCGAAGACGTTATTGTTACGTTTGCCATTAGATTCTCTCTGAATCGCAACCGAGCTCTGTGATACCAATTTGTTTGAACAAAGGATTTTCAAGAAAGATCGCTTGATGATAGATGAAGAAGATGAAGAAGAAGAATAGAGAGAGGAGAGAGTTTTAACTGAATTTGTAAAAGTTTGTTGTTGATTGTATATTTGCTTATTACAAGGAAAGTCTCTTATACAGGCATACATTGTCCAGACTCAATTGAACAAAATTGAGCTTAGGCCTAATCCAATTTTCGACACACTACAACTAATTCGACACAATCACACAATTCGACTGAATCGAATGGAATGAATATGAATTATACTTCTAATACAATACAATGTTTGAACTTTGAATCTCACAAAAGACAAAAACTTATTAAGGAATGAGAAGGTATAGTAACATAGGGTAGAGTAATGAGATTTTATTAATTTTATTTTTAAGGTACAAAATTTGAATCCTTATCCATGTTATTAAGTTTGAATCTAATGAAAAAACTCAATAATCTTTTCTTTTCACGTTATTATAAGTTTGAATCTAATGAAGAAACTCCATAATCTTTCCACGTTATTAAGTTTGAATCTAATGAAAAAACTCATAAGTGACACATGTATTTAACAAACTTAATATCTTCTATTAAAAATGTTGAAGTCTCACATGTTAAAAATTACTTTCATTTTCTTATATTAAGTGTCTATTGTTTATCTTAAATTATTTGTCTTTTTATAATATTAATATAATATTTATTGTTGTTTTTTCACAATTTCAACTCAATTAACAAATTCATTAAGTGTACTTAATAAAAATGTTTTAAGAAATGAACTTCAATTCATCATAAAATAATTAATCATTATCTTTTAAGATAATATGAAAAACTAAAAAAAAAAAACATATTATAAATAGCATGACAATATAACTTGTATATGTGGATATTTATTTAAACATGTCTACGAATTTGATATGAAATATTTATCTTAATTAAATTTATGCATATTTGAACGGAGTCTAATCGAATAATGAAGATATTATTACTCATCTAAAATTTCGAAGTTGCCCTATTTATATCGACTATATAATATTATTTAGCTTTAATAAATTAAAATATTAATTCTATAATATTTTGATGTTTTAATTTTAGTATTTAAATGTTTGTATAGAATTTTTAAGAATTATTTTATTTTATTATGGGTAATGTATATTTTGAGTTTAAGACAATTTGTAATTTAATTCTTTATCGCGTAGGAGATCAAGACAGAAAACAAAAATTTATTAGAGAATTAGAGAATTGAATATAATAGTGAGACTAAGCCGTATATATTTACATTTAACTTATGGGTTAATTTTTTGTTTGTTTTGTGAAATCATACAAAGTTTCACCAAATTAGTTAGAGTAGCCGCTTCTTTTCCTAGCCACCAATTTTTCCACCGACTTTATCAACAACAACAAAAAACGTTTGTGGAATCATTACTTTGCATGTTAATCTATTTCGAGATGGATTTTATTGTATGAACTTTACAAACATCATTTGGCATAAGTCAAAATAGGAGGTTATAAGAACCTGCTTCCATGCATAAAAAGATATGTTACACGAACATGTCAATGAGGCAAACTCTATAAGTCAATGAGAATTTTTTAATTCATCTTATAGAGAAGATTAAATCCTATGCATTTTAAAAAAAAAAAATTAAAATTGAAAGTATACTTGTATCATATTTTAAAATATTTGGGTTAAAATTAGAAGTATATTTCCAATTCTAAACTAGCAGAAAAATGAGTTAAATTAAGGTATATAATTTAGTACACAATATATAAATTAAAGTTGGCTAATTTTTGTATATAATTTAATATTGTTTATCTAAACTCTCAACTAGTTAGAGTAAGATATGAACGACATGTTATAAAAATAACTAGAAAATATTTATGAACACACATGGTGGCAACATGTTCTGCATCCAAAAACTGTCTAGTTTCTAACCAATATTCAAACAAAATAAGACCCCTCCACTCATGGTAGAAAACATGTAAGCAAAAGCTTGTCAAGTAATTCTAACCTATATTCAAATAAAATAAGGTCCAACTAAAAAAAAAAGACAGCATAAATTACATGTCCAAAAAAACATGTACGACAAACCAAGATCAACAGTAAAACATAATATTTCAAAATATTACAAGTTTTTTTATATTCGTTTTTTCTAAATTCAAACACTAATTTTGACATCCTATAACATAAAAATATATTATTGAATACCAACACATAGTCAAAATCACAATTTTTTTAAAAATTATATTTTAAAAATTATATTTTAAAAATGATTTTTATGAAAATCTATTTAAATAGCTTCAAATTTAAGTGATTTTTTGAAAATTTGATATTCAAAAGAAAGTTTCAATAAAAAAATAAAATACTTAAAATAATATTTTAAAAACAACTATTCAAATCAAATTTTCATTTGAAACTTTGATGAAAATTTTCTTTATAAATTTTTTTACACAAAATTTGTAACACTATAAGAATTATTATTTAAAAAAAAACAAAACAAACGAGTCCTGTATTTTCAAAACAAAAAAAAAAGGTTTTTGATTAATAGGCTTCACCCATTTAATTGGTGGAGGAGTGCAATTTAAAAAAAAAAAAATAAATTCGCTTTAGAAGCTCTCGTCAAAGCAATGGACATAGCCTCTATAATTTACACATGTCTGACATTTGAATGGGTGGAGCCGTTTCAAATTGCAATCTTCCACCTATTGAATTAGCGGAGCCTCTTAACCAAAAATGTTTTTTTTTCAACATGGGTGGTATATATTGATGACATCAATAGTAGTTTGAAATATCTTTTCTAAAAACATGGTATGGTAGTGCAAAATTCACAAAACTCAACAAAAAATATGTTATTGCGCGAGAAACTTTTAGTGAGGGGGAGATAGAATAAAGAAATAAGGATTCTATTACTCCATTAAATTGTATAAACTAAATTACAAACTATATTTTTTGTATACAACTAACTTGTACACTAAGTCGACTAACAAACTTAATTGAGCTTAAATTACACAAGTTAAATTATATCTAATATTATATCTAATATCTCAAACACGCCCCTATAATCTAAATTGTTGAACTAACGATAGTCATAGTCAATCTTGAAATTTTAATGTTGCAAATAACAAGTTATTGATGAGTCGTGAAATTCTAATATTAAAATATAGCAATTAAGAAGGAGCTGAAATCACTTGATATCAGAACTCACCTCTAAACCAAATTCTACCGGTGATTAAATCCATAAAAAATTATTTAAAAAAAATCATATATAATATTAAATATAATATTAGGAAATTTCTTCTCACACCTAGTGATTTTCTCTCACACCTTTTAAAATCCTAAAATATCCTTCGTAAGTGCACTTACGAATTTATTTATCTCAGAATGTTTCGTAAGTGCATTTACGAATTCACCTTATTTTAGGGTGTTTCGTAAGTGCACTTACAAATTCGCCAAATATCTCAAATTTATTATGATTTTATTGTGAAAAAATATTTATGATATATTAATAATATATATAAGAAAATAGAATATTATTTTTTATTTCATTGATTTCTATTACATTTATACACGATTTCACGTACTAAAAAATATAGAAAAATATATGCATTAAAAGCTAACTTATATTTGACCTATAATAATAAAGTCTATTAATACAATGGATATCAATATCAAATTTGGCATATAATAAAAAACATATTAATACTATTGATATCAATTTTTATATAAAGAGATACAATTGATTTTTTTACCTTGACTTATTTAATATGCATTAATTGCATAATATATCTATAATAATATAATTAAATTGAATTATTATTAATAAAAAATAACTTAAATTTATAATTAAAAATTATTAAAATAAATTTATGATATGAAATTAATAATTAATTTTTTAATTATAATAGTGAAATGTAATTGTCTTTTAATTATTTATTTAAAATTATGAATTTTTGATAAATAAATACAAGAAATATTTTTTAACTATAATTTTAAATGTTAAATTTAATTTAAATGACACTTTTTAATTTTTATTATAAAAATGATAATTAATTATTACATTATAATTAAAATTTTATTATATTAAGAAAATATTTATATTATAATCAAAAATTGAATATTATTAATAATTATATTATTAAAAGAGAAAACTAATCCTGCACGGACACTCTGATAATATAAAATAATTTTATATTGTCAATCAATCACAACCATGTATCTAATTGTGACCTATTTTTTATTTAATTTTTTTAATAACAGGACATGTTAAATTTTTTGAAAAAAATGATGAATAATTTATAAACTATAAAGATTTTTTTATATATATATATATATATATATATATATATATATATATATATATATATATATATATATATATATATATATATATATATATATATATATATATATATATATATATATATATATATATATATATATAGAATAAAATCAAAATGAACTAAATAAGGTGAATTCATTAGTACACTTACGAAGTGAACCAAATAAGATAAATTCGTAAGTGCATTTAGGAATTTTGGATCTCAATAGGTGAATTCGCAAGTACACTTACGAAGTAAACTAAATAAGATGAATTTCCAAGTAAATTTACGAAGTAAATCAAATAAGGTGAATTCGTAAGTGCACTTATGAATTTTGGATCTCTACAGATGAATTCGCAAGTATACTTACAAAATAAATCAAATAATTCACGTTTATGGTGAATTCGTAAATACACTTATGAATTTTAAGAGTATTTTGGATTTTCCACTAAGGATGAAGAAGAACCCCACTAAATACATGAAGAAATTTCTATAATATTATATCTAATATTTCTACTGTATGAACTCATAATAAAGAAAATTCAATCGGATTCTTATTTATATCTACCGTAAGATCAAGAATAAGAGATCAATGAAAACAAGGAATAAATACCCCTTAAAAGAAAATTGTGGAATCACGGAAACACATGTGGTCTACTAAAAAAAAAAAAAAAAGTGATTGAATAAGATCGTTAGATTACAGAGCTCAATAGAAGCATATGATCGTTGATTTCAGAGCTCGATAGAAGCATGAGCTCATAATATTGAAGACTCAATCAAATCTTTAATTTTATATATGAACTATATGAATCAAGACAAAGAGATCATAAATAAACAAAATATATGACCCATAAACAAAAGTTGAAGTTGTGGACTCTCACGACATGTGGTTCTACTATTAGAAAACACACGATGAAAGTGAGTGATTGTATAAAACCGAAAATACCTAGTCAAAGTGAATGATTAAATGATCAAACACTTAGATTTCAATGGTAAATGAGCTCCTGCAAATGACAACATTTTAGGAATACTGAATTTGATTCCTAACAAGAATAATGTTTGGTCAGTGTTCATACCTCAGTTCACGAACTCTCATAATTAAGAAGATTCAATCGAATCATTAATTATATGAATGACAAGATCAAGACCAGGAAATTAACTAGAACACTAAGAATAAGTTCCCAAAAAAAGAAAGTTGTGAGATCAATGAAAAACGTGTGATTCTTCTTTAAGGAAACACCTAATTAAAGACCAGGTACACAGTACACTATCGTATAGTAGTACTTAAAAGGATTCAAACCCAAAATTTTAAGAAATTTAAAGAGAAACGCACTCTCAAGACCTTGATCCTTCACCACTAGGTCAACATTGGGGTTCTTCACCCTAAAATACTTACTTCTAGGTTTGATTATCATTGTCTTGGATGTCGGAGTATCTGCAAGTATCCCAACGCTGGACCATGACACCAAATTTATATCACAAACTAGAAGATGTCATCAAGCCTAGACAAGTATTTGTATCTTCCAAAGTAAGACTTAAATCTATGAGGAGAAAATGAAACATATCATCACGATTCATTGAATGTATCACGATTCATTGAATGTAGGTGTTATAAAAATTACCTTGCACCAAATAACCAAATGTATAACTCCATTAAACTCGTCATTAAATCATGATCTATATATGGAACATATATTACATCAAAATCTCTGCATACATATATAGCCAAGAATTCAAAAACTACTGCACATTATTTCAACCAAACCAGATATCAAAATCATTCACATGATTTAAATATATCCCACCAAACAAAAGGGAGAAAATTGTCATAATGAAAAACAACCAAGTTTACAATTATATCATCCATAAACATAACATAATATAATGCTTATAAACATCAAACTGAAAAATCCTCAAAAGGTTCTTGACAAGACAAAAGGATATAACTAATAAAAAAACTATAACTAACTTATTCGCCACAAGAGAATAAAGCTCCACGCTTGCTTAAGCTTGTAACTTGTTCTTGATCTTGACGCCATCAACAATATAAATAACCCAACAATCCTGAAAAACAATTCATAATCGTCAAAACCGGTCAAAAATGAACAAAATTCAAGAAACCGAATTTAAAATGAAAGTTGAAAGTTACTGACTTGTAGCTTTATTTACATAATCGGCGAGGCGGGGCGGATAATGTTCAGAAAACTCCGCCGGAGATGGCGGACATGTCATCAAAGCTCCAGAGGTTCATTGTGTTTCCACAATCCTGAACTGAATCAGTACCGAGCAGAGACGCCAATGAAGGGTCACTCCAGTTATCATCAAACGAGTTCTCAAAGAACTTCAGCTGGGATTCGATATCAGCGAGCTCCTCAGAGAGTGTCTTTGAGGAATCATCTTGCATAGGCAGCATATCCTGAGCATTGTTAGACAGCAGATTGATCTGAGAACCGCCTTCCCGAGGAGCAGGAGCGGAAAACCCAGACGAAATCTCAGGGGTTTTCGGGGCTTGTTCGCCCCAACCTAGATCAGAATAATCAAATGAATTGCTTGAATGTTCAGAACTGAAGTAAGCATTAACATCAGCAGCTGCAAGCTGAAATCCATTTCCTGCAAACACTCCCACGTTAGCAGGAGCAAACTGGTTGTTAACCATCGGCTTCTGTTCAACCTGCTCCATAGGGGAATAGTAGTTCTCCATATTCTCGCCGAAGTTGAACATTGTGTTCCCATTCGGTTTGAACGAGTTCAGCTTCTTATTCAACAGCTGCGTCTCAGTCTCTGTCTCAGCATTCGGCTTAACACGTTTTGTGGAAGCATTTGGAGTCTCTTCAGGGAAATTCACCTTGGCTTTCACGCCGCGGATTCTCCTAGCTTCAGCATCATAAGCTCTTGCAGCTTCCTCGGCAGTGTTGAATGTTCCGAGCCAAACACGAACTCCTTTCCTCGGGTCACGAATCTCAGCTGCCCATTTTCCCCAAGGACGCTGTCGGATACCCCTATACTGATTCTTCCTCTTTCTCTTCGTATCCTTTTCAGCTGGCTCAGTTGATTTCGACGCCACAGGTTTTGCAGCACTCGATCCTACAACCGAATTCGAAACTCAAAATCAGTATAAATAGTAAATAATATCAAAACAATATGATGAAATTACATAAACCAATTCAATCTAGCAAAAAAAGAAAAATCTAGCAAAATTCAATGTAACGAGTACGAAAAAACCAATTCATGAACAGTTAATGAATCAATAGATAAAATTAATCATTATAATCCTCAAATCATCAACAATTTATATCAATTAAATTAAAACTACTTCCATTATTTATACCAGATCTATTACTTAGGAAAGTATTGATCAAACATAATCTTCACCAAATCATGCAAATATTCAATTTCACCAATCAAAACAAAATTAACACCAAGAACCCTAAAAAAATTCAAGGTCCAAATTTATTTAACATGATTTAACATTTAACAAGCAACTTTAATAAACAATTAACAAGCAACTTAAACCAACTCTAATTGGATCTATAAAATCAATAAAATAATTACAACCACACAAAATTGGATCTACAAAATCATTTCAATAATCACAATCAACAATTACAAATCAAAATTAAAAATTCCTCAAGAGATTGCCAAGATCTAAAAGAAACATAGAATTAAATCATATAAATAATCATACCCAAATATTTCACAAATTAAATAAAAAACAGTTCTTTAATATTTAATTAAAAAATAATTTACAAAAATAGCAAACCAAATAAAAAAACATGATTTTTTAATCCATATAAACCGAATAAAATGTGGGACATGGTAGAAACAAATGCATGTGAAAATTAAAATTAAATAATTAAATTTACAAAAGTGTTACCACGAGAGAAGGTCCTTGAAGATTTGTTGTTGCCAGAAGCAAAAGAGAAACCTTTGACACCGAGCATCAACCCTTCATCTTCCACTTCATCCTCGTCCTCATCAAAATCAGAATCATCCTTAAACTCTCTGAACCCAGCCTCGAAATCATCGTCAAGCAAAAACGGTTTCTTCAAGCCGTTTTTCCTCAAATTCGGCCACAGGATATCAGCCGTCACACGGCGGGAACCACCCACCGCCGCCGTAGGTGGGATGAAGTCGGAGATAATAGCACCACCACACATGTTTTCTCTCTCTTTCTCTTTTCACTACTCTCAGATCTTTGGGTTTTTTTTCTATAAAAAAATGAAACTTTCTTCTCTACCAATTGAAGAAGAGGATTGTTTGTTCAATGGTTGTGGTTTTTACAAAGTTTTTGTTTTGAATGTTTTTGGTGTGTTTGGTATGAGGTAGGACTTGTGTCTTATATATGCATTATTCATTTCACTTTTTGTTACAAGGGTGGGTGAAAAATGGTGTTGAGGTAGTATTACGGTTTTGCCCTTGTGGTGAAATTGTATTAACTTGGAAACAAATTATGAAAGTATGTTAACATGATGTTTATGGTAATTTTACTGTCTTGTCAGCATGGAGGACACGTGCCAAACTATTTATTGTTTGGTTGACTCTCTTTTGCTTTTTGTTGAACATTCTAACATGTAGTACCAAGGAGAGTCTTGAATTAAGTACTCTAGAATTTTAATTATAATTATAATTTGGATTAAATTTTAAGTTGTTTATAAATTTATAATCAAATGGTAATATATTTCTATTATAAAAAAAATAGATATTTGGTGTTCAGTAAAAAAAAATTATAATATTGGGTTTATATATTTGGAATGTAAAGTGTTAAACTCTAGAATGAGAGTTTTATATTCTATTTAGTGTATGCAAGTCAAAAATTACAATATTAGTTAGTATAAAAAAAATAGAATAGAAACTTATATTTTATGTTGATAAATTAATCTATATGGTTTATAGTTTAAAATTTATAATAATTATTTTTTTCTTTTGAATTTATTCTTATGATTTTAGTTAAAAATATATATATACTTTTATGTCATTTCATATTTTAATTAAAATATTAATTTTATCAAATACTACAAATTCAATAAGCTAACTTAATTCATAAGTTTCCAAATAAGTTCATATGTTATAAATAACTTTTTATATATTATTATCTGTTTTTTCTACTAAAGGGGTCTTAGTGTGATGAGATTTATATTAATTTTGTTAATTTATCAATAAATATTTATTTTTAAAAAATTATTAAAGTTATATTTATTTTGTATTTATTGGAGATTTGGTACCCTTTAAATTTTTATTTTTCATTTTTTATTATATATTTTGTTTTATCTTATAAATAAAAAAAGATTTGTTGAATGCTTTTTCTTTTATTTCATTAAAAAATAAATGTTTGATTTTATTAAAATTTATCAGATTTTTTTTTATTTAAAAAAAGTCAAATTTACATTGATGTAAAAGATGAATTTCATAATAATGTTAGGCTAAGCTACATATACAAATAAATACATTTCATAGTTAAATAATAAAAAACATAAAACTATTTGAAAATTTTGAAAATACACAATTTACAATAATGTAAAAGTTAAAGTTCGTGTATATATATATATATATATATATATATATATATATATATATATATATATATATATATATATATATATATATATATATATATATATATATATATATATATATATATATATATATATATATATATATATATATATATATATATATATATATATATGTTGAAGAGTAAACAAATGTTTTAAAATTGAATCGAAGAAAGAATGATTAAACATGCGGGTCAAAGTTCAATCGATTCAACTGTATATTAAATTTAAATTAAAAAACTAAATATATTATTAAGCATTCTAATAAAATTAATTTATATCGTAAAATAAAATTCTCAAATAAATAGAATACTAATAAACATTATTTCTTCTCTTTCTATATACATTTATATTGTCTCATATTTTTCAATTTTATTCTTTATTTTTCATCTATATAATTTTAAACGTTTGTTTTAATTAATTTTTTAGATTTAAACAAAAAAATAAAATAAAGTAAAACATAAAAAAAAAATTATCTTTGATTTTTTAAATCATCTGATTCATCAAAATTGGTGTCGATCTCGATTTTATGATTATTTTAGTGAAAGCAATTGTATCTCAATTTTATGGATCTAACCGTTTATTGGTCCAAACGAAACTGGATTATACAACAGTTCAAAGTTCAACCAGTTCAACCGACCAGTTCAATCTAATTTTTAAAACATTAGAATAAACAACATAAAGCAATTTAAAATTTTGAAAATACATAAATATAATTTAAAAATGTCTAAGGCTATGTTTGTGAGTTTGGAGGGGAAGGGAGGACTTCAAAAAACTAATTTTTTTAAATAATATAGAGAAATTTTTAAATTTTTTTTTAAAAAGATTTTGTTTAGAATGATAAAATAATGTTTATCATTAATATATTTTTACTTTCTGAAATACTATAACAAAAAAAAAAAAATTGAATAGTTTGTCTAAACCCTCCAAAATTCTCATCCAATACAAATTTTAAGTTCCTTTAAATTAGGGAGTTTTGGGTGTTATGAAGAAAATCAAATCCTCCAAAACCCTTCAAACCAAAATCTTTCTATTCTTTTCACCTAATTCTTCCTATTTTTCAAAGTCCTCCCCTTCCTTCTCCTCCAAACTTCCAAACATAGCCTAAGTGTCTTTTGTTTTTTAATATATAATGGTATAGTTTTTACTATCTTAAACTTTTTGTTTAAATATAATTGTTTAATTATTTAATTATATATATATATATATATTTATAATTTTTTTTCCGATTGAAATTCATAAGTTTCTATGACTTTTAAATTAGTTTGTGTATTCTTTAGTTTAATTTTTTTTTAATTAAAAATTGAGATACATTTTTTAGAGGAAGAGATTTTTTTTTTTTGGGGTATGTGAGAGAGTTTAAGTTGAATAGTTTGGTTAGCATGAATGACCAATTTTTACATTATAAAAAAATAATTAAAGATGTCATCATCTTTTTTTTTATTTTATGTAAACTTAGAGATGTCTTTTACTTTGAGTGATAGAGCTCATTCTTACTACCTTGAGTGGCATTTCTGTTTTATAAAAAATATGTAGGGGAAGAGTAACTTGGATTTAGAGTTCGGAAATGGACTGAACAATTTGAATATATTTTAAAATTTAATTCGACAAATTGAACCATATTTATTTATCAAATTAATTGAATATAAAAAAAAAAATAAGTTCGTTGATTAAATGAGTTAAATTTAAAGTATGTATAGTTTTCAATGAAGTTGAAATGACATTCAAGAAAACTAATGACGCTAGTTGAAATGTAGAGATTTTTGAAGAAGGTCTAGAACAGGAAGAGCTTAATGTTGAGGTGAAGCATATTAATAATGAATTGCATAACCCATACGAAGTCGAGAAAAAAGCATATGATGCTGAAGAAACTGAGGAAATTGTCGATGACTCGTGACTACCTGTTGGTAAGAGATTGGTAGAGAAAAGTCATTAAATCACCTCAAATACTTGGTTATGTAGATCTCATAGTGTTTCCTTTAATATCGTCTAGTGAGGTACTTGATGAAGAACCTAGAGACTATGACGAAGTTATTAGGAGTCGATGCAAAATTGAATGACTTAAGAGTCATGGATGATGAAATGAAATCTCTTAATGATAACAACACTTGGGAGTTGATTAAGAGACCCACATGGGCCAAAATTAGTCAATTGTAAGTGGATCATCAAGGTGAAGGAAGGAATTGAAGGAGTAATGTTGAAGACATACAAGGAAAGATTGGTTGTTATGGGTTCACTCAAAAAGAAAGAGTCGACTTCAACTATGTGTTCTCTCTTGTTGTGAAGCAAAGGTTCATTCAAATGTCGATTGCTATGGTGACAAAGTTCGACCTAGAAATGGAACACATGGATGTGAAGACTACTTTCTTGTATGGTGATCTAGATGAAATAATCCTCATGAAGCAACCTGAAGAGTATAAAGAAAATGGCAAGGAGGATTATGTGTGCAAACTGAAAGAAGCAATCTCCTAGGCGGTGGAATAGGAGGTTTGATGGATTCATGGCAGACATAGGTTTCACTATAAGTCAGTTTGACCAATGTGTTTACTTTAGATTTTGACCTTGAAGTTCACTTGGGATTTTACCTTTATGTAGATGATATTCTCATAGTAAGCGACAATTTTGAAGAAGTATTAAGGGTAAAGGCTGAACTCAAACAAGAGATCAAGATGAAGGATCTTGGTATTGCCACCAAAATCCTTGGGATTGACATTGCCAAGTTGCAATTTTTTCCTGTATATGTAGTTGATAGAACTGTATGATAACAACTAGTAGGTTTCATTATTCACAATTTGTTCCAAGGTGAAGCTTTGTAGCTTATGGGTTATAAACTAGTGTTGTAGCAAATTCGATCTGTCATACCCCAAATTTTGACCTAATATACCACTTTACATTTGCATCATTTGCATAACTAACAGCTCAGACAACATTAATCGGGTGTGGTTTTCACAGGTCAAAATTAGGGTTTCATCAGATTTTCATCTGATTCAAGAGACAACCAATTAGGGTTTGAGTTTTTCTCACCTCATTTGATCTATCTTGATCAAAATATCAGCCTTCAATCTTCAGGTATCCATTTTCTCTCACAGATCAATCAAGGATCGACCAATTAGGGTTTTGATCGGGCATGAGTTTTCTCTGATTTTTTGAACAAGAAATGACTTTTTTGGATAGAGATTGGTCATTATATCTTAGATACAACATCTTGACCTAATTTCTGGATTCAAAACATCACAGAAGTTCACAGACTTCATCAGTCAATTTCTAAAACATCTGATGAAATTTCATCTGCACTGAAAAGTCAAATTTTGACTTTTGGTCAAATTTTTCAAAACAAAACTTTTTCAATCATCAAAATACTTCAAATGATCCATCATGATCATAAAAAATCAAAGAATTTGAAAAAGTCAACAAAAAGTCAAAAGTTTTCATACTTAGAAAAATTTCTAAGTGTTGAAATTTCTTATTTTTTCCAAACTTCATGCCATTTTTTCACCTAGTACAATTTTGAATTGAAAAAAACTCAAAACATGGAAGTTGTAGATTGTGAAACAAGCTTTCCAAAATGTCCAAGAACTCTCAAATCCATGGCGTCTAGCTATACTTTTGAAATTGAAACATAAGGCTCCATGAACTTGATTTTCCAAAATCCAAAACTTCAATTATAGGTCATTTTTGTGTTTTCTTCATCTAGAAGCTTTCCAACCATGCCAAATGGATCATTGAGCTGATAAATATCAGCTAGAGGTAATAATTGAGAGGATTGGATCAAAATTGTAAAAATGAGCACATGGTAAAAAAGGAAACTTCCTTTTGCTTTTGAAATACCATTCTTGCCCTCTAAGTTATCTTTGAATCACCAAAAGCTTGTACCTCTTGCCTAACATTTCAGAATCTTTTGGCCTATAAATGGATCACATTTCAAGTCCAAAAGACACCAAAGCAAAGGCAAAATCATGCTTTCATTCTTCTTTTTTGAAAATCAAGTAACATAGTGTAAAATTGCCAAACATTGCATTTTTGAAAATCAGTTGAAAACATGTTAAATTTTGGTGTCAAACATGCTTCATGATCAATATAAAACTTGTGTAGAACTTAAAACAACTTGATCAAAGCTGAAAAAAATCACATGCCATGGACACATGCTTGTACAAGCGCCTTAACTTTGAATTCTACTCTAAGCTTGATAAACTTGTGATCTAACCACTCAAACATCATCTATGAGCTTCATAGACATGGTCCAGATCAATCACACCAATGTAATAACTCTAATCCATAAATCAAGTGTCATTTTCAGTCTGTGCAGGTTGACTTGGTTGGAAAGATTGAAGCAAGCTCGAAGCAAGCAGACCTACACCTTCCATACATGCCGCTGATGCTCAAATGATCAAGAAACAAGCTCTGGAAACGCTCTAATACCTTCTTCGATTCTCACTTGAACAGGTTAGAACACGAACTTGGATATCCATTTTCTTTGAACTAAAACGAAAAAGCTCATGGTCGTTTTGTTTCTGCACACATAACGATCAATAACCCTCAATAAAATCAAAGAATCATCAAACATACGTCATTTAATTTGAAAAATCAGTTTTAGGGTTCTTAGCATTTTCCAGAAATTCAATTGAGTTAGACTTAAAATAAATACAATTAACAAGTACCATCGTGTTCGTGATGAAAAACCGAGCAAGTTTTATTTTTACATCATTGATTTTCATTGAGAAACGAAGATGGTAGCTTGGATCATGATTTCTGAAAATCAAAACACGAAGAACAAGCTTCGCGCGTGTTCTTGATCTTTTTCAAATTCAAAAATTCCAATCTCATATCAACACGTGTTCTAGTCCACTAAACACCAGCGCGCGTTTGGCTCAGTGGTAGTTTGTTTTCCCTTAAGCCTCTCTGCCACGTGTTCTACCCTTTGGTCATGGGTTCAACTCCCATCAGGACCATTTCTTTTTATAACTTTTCCAATTTTTCATGTTTTTTTACAAAACTTTCACAATTTTTTTTAACCAATCAAAACTCCTTATTTTAAGGTGATTTTTTTGACACTTGTCAATAAATACATCTATTTTATGATAGTGCAAAAATTTTCAGAAAAAACTTTCATCTGATCATATTTTAATCGAGCCGAAAATGACGTTCTGAACACTTTTTCAAACCTCCTTTTAAGGTGAAATTTTCAAGTTTTCGACTTCCGATTTTTTTCAAAACTTTTCATAAATAAACCTCACATTTCAAAACATTTTCAAATCATTTTTCAAAAAATTTCATCAAAACTTACATCTTTTACTACGATCGATCCGATTTAAACGATAAAATCAATTTCGTTTTCTCTCGAATTTCTCAATCGATCTTGGGCCACCCTTATGGTGTAAGTCCCAATCCTTTTATGTACATATTTAGTTTTAATTGTACATACTCAAATCATCATTGTCAATAATCAAACATAAACAAATTTCTTTCGTTTGTTTTCATTCGTTTGTTTATACACCGATACCATTGGTATTGAAAGGAGCATTATTCCCTGTGAAACTGCTTTCAAAGCAATGGGCCTCCTTCACGGTGTAAGTCCCATAACATTCTTTTATGTACATAATATTTCTTTGTACATATCAAACTCTCTTCAAATACATACAAATTTTTATCTGTACATAACACAGATACTTTTTATACTCAAGTACAGACAAACTTCGATTGTTTGTTTTTTTCATTTCACTTGTGTATACACAAACCAACATTCTTTATGTACATACATCTTTTCCTTGTACATAACAATTTCTTTTCATACAAAACTTTTATCTGTACATAATACAGATACCTTTTACAGATAAAATTCAATCGTTCGTTTCTGTTTCGTCTGTATTTTACACTGAATACCATTGGTATTGAAAGAAGCATTATTCCCTGTGAAACTACTTTCAAACCAGTGGGCCTCCCTTATGGTGTAAGTCCCAACCCCCCTATGTACATCCATCTTTCTCTGTACATAAATACTCGTTCGTGTACATATTCACTTCCTTGCTTCAAACTTGTAAATAATCAAGTTACGCTGTTTTAAACGTTCGTTTCACAGACACTTGTTTATATTTCATAAACTTCTGTAAATAAACATCATTGCATTGTTTATATTTCCTTCATAAACTCCTGTGAATACATATCACACACACACACTTGTTTATACAACTGTCTAATTATAACATAATAATTAGTCTAACCAATAGGTTCCCATTGTAGCCTCCGCTGGCTTTATACAAGACAATTCATCACCGATGAATTTAGCCTCCGCTTGGGCTTCATACAAGATAACTCTCCCCACAGAGTTAGCCTTCTCTTGGGCTTTGTACAAAGAAACTCATTCATCTGAGTTAGCCTCCACTTAGGCTTCATATAAGACAACACTCCCCTGTTGAGTCAGCCTCCTCTTGGGCTTCGTTCAAAAGAACTCCTCATTGAGTTTAGCCTTCTCTTGGGCATCATACAATGAAAGAGACCAGGAAATCTCTTAACAACCTCCTATTGGGCTTCCAATACAAAGAATCACCCGCGCTAAGATAGAACCCTGAAAGGATGGTTTCCCGGTGAAATCACTTTCAAATCCCCAATGAGTAAAATTTCCCGGTGAAATTGCTCTTAATTCCAAAAGGATGGTTTCTCGGTGAAATCCCTTTTAACACAAAGCCAGCCATACCCTATAGCTTCATCTTGAGCTTCATACAAGGACCCTCGATGACCCTCGATGACCCTCGATGACCCTCGGAATGCCTCCTCTTGGGCTAACAATACAAGGACCCACGGGCTTCTTAAAAGCATCCCTTTAAATCCAATCAATTTCTCCTTGAGATTTAGACATCTATCATCTCTATGGAAGAAGTATCTCATCTATCACATCACATACAGTCAAAAACTTTTCAAACTCTTTTCAAACTGTTTTCAAACAAAAAATATCTCTTAATTGTAAGTGGTAACGCTTGTACACTCAAGCAAAACACCCAATGCTTACAGTTAAAAGATTCAATCACTTTTTTTCAAACATCTTTCTTAAACATGTAAGTGGTAACGCTTGTACACTCAAGCAAAACACCTAATGCTTACGATGAAAGATTTTATCAATTAAACTTTTCAAAATGTATGTGATGAAAAAGATTAGATACATTTTTCATTAAGATGACATTTGTCTGTCTCTTACTAACATCCCGTTGCTTTCCACTAGCATAAGTGGGAACTACGATTGCTCTGACTTTCTCAACATCCTTTTGAGAATACGTAGGCACAAGGTCTCATCCTTGCCGAGCAAATTTCTATCTCTCTTAGACCAAAAAACCATAGAACCCTATAGATCCGAGCTACAAATGCTCTGATTCCCACTAGGGGATATGTATGCAGAAGATCCACAGATCTTTGCGAGCACAATAATAACAAAACCTAGAATCCTTCATAAATCTATCTTTCTTAAAATCCCAAAGGAGAAACTTTCCCAATCATAGAAATAGCAAATTAAAACACACAAACATATCAAATATATTCATATATAAAGCTATAGATAACTATATATATTTAGGGTGCTCCATCTATTCCTTTATATAACAATCCCCTTACTCGAATCTCCCAATGCGCTGCCTAGTTTACGCTAGTCGTTACGCATACCAATATCAATTGAGGGTATTTCACTTTCCCTTTTCATAATCATTAAATCATCTTTCTTGTGTTGAAAATAATAAAGCTTGATGCTCGAGGCATCTTTATAAACAAATCAAAAGATTAAATCGTTTCGAGCCAGAGAATCCAAACTCACGTTTGCATCCTCTAGCGCGTCACCTTTTAACGCGAACACGATCGAAGTCGGATAACTAGTGTAACTGTCGAATTATGCTAAGTTGTTAGCATGATAAATTGGATTAGTCTATTAGACCAACTATTTAGTATATTAGTTGAGAGCTAGGGTTTTAATATTCTTATAAATAGCACACTAGTCCTCACCTCTCCATATTCTTGATCGTAAGGAGAAAGTGGTGTGATTGTAATTCAATTATAAACATTGTTCCTTAATGCGTAATTGAATCAATAATCGTTTTATACTACTTTGAATTGTCTTTCTTTTTCTCTTCTCTCTTTTCTCACTTTGTAGTTTTCTTGTTGATAAAAAAACCTATCATACTTTATTTTCTGCTTTCTATCCCAAATTATATTAAATTTTTGTAAAATATATTTATTCAAATTTATATGTTATTTTACAAAAAATAATGTATTTTTTCTCATGACTTAAATATATTTAGTTTATTTTTATAAAAAAAAATTAGACTTTTTCTTACTTAGATACAAAACTAGAGAGAGAGTAGTATGCTACTATTCATAGAGAAAAAATAGTTGTAAGTAGGCTGTTGAGTTACCTCCGCGTGATTAATTTGGTAATATTACACCTTCAATGCTTCACATGAATTGGCATTTAAAATTAGGGTTAAATATGTTTTTAGTCCCTATAAATAATTTAAATTTAGTTTTAGTCCCTATAAAAATTTCTTCGAATAATGGTCCTCCTAAAATTTTCCTTCCATAACTTTGGTCTCTGCCGTGTACTTCCTATAACGGATGCTGATGTGACAGACCTTGTTGTACGCCACGTCATTTAAAGTAAAATTGCAAATAAAAGGCATTAGTTTGCGGGGGTTTCAAACCTCCTTAAAATCATTGATTTTAAAATTTCTTACACTGCATTTTCTCTGTTCTTTCTACTGCACTTTTTTACTTAAGTTTTGTCACTCAACTTACTTCCTCGTTGGACACCATGTTGTATAGTTTGTGGATTGATGGAACCTGAGAATTAAATTAACAATAACCTCACATCTTAATTTATGAGGTTTTATTTAAATCTCATATATCAAACCTTTTAGAGTTAAGCTCAGTGAAAATTTGTTACATATCTATGAAATTGTAGTGTTCATGAGAATGCACATAAGGTGTTTGTATTTTTGATCATTTGAAAAACCCAAAAATTAGAACTCAATCATTGTTAGATGCATCAAGTATGTGGTTATTGAAATGAAAAAAATAATCTTACAAAAATTTATGTGCATCACTAAATTTGTTTTTCATTTTTACTAACACGAAATCTATCTTGATACTGTAAAAATAATCTTACAAACCATAAGCTAATTCTGTGAATCTAATTAAATAGTTGTTGTAAAAATATTACAAGTAGCACTGTCAAGAGTGGGGTTCTGGCAATGTAGTTTGGTGCTAGTGAACACAAGAAAAGGACAGATGAATTTTCCATAAGTGGCAAAAAATTTGAACTTTTTAAATAAATAAGTAGTGATTTGATTTATGACTACATGACTCATTTTGTGTGGCTAGAAGGAGCTTCTTCAATAAAAATTAATAATAGCTAAATATAATATATTTTCACTTAATCTATCTAATATGCTGTTAATTATGCAGTAATTCTTTTATTTTTTAAATAAAGAAAACTCTTCCAACAATAAAGAAAAGAACCAAAGGAAAGAAATAAATGTGATTTATTTTATTTTTCTATGTGTTACTTTGTTCCAATTTTCAACGATAGACCCAAATGCATTTGCATGATTTACTCGAGAATTATTTTATGCAGTTCCAAAAAAAATCACTATGATTAACGCACATATTATTTTCTTTATAACATTAAATTCTTTATTATTTATGTAAATGATAAAATATAAAAAAAATATTAAATTTTGATGTAATTATAAATATTTTTTAAACTAAATTAGAAGTCCAGTATTGATTCTTTTAATTTAAAAAATTAGCATATTCAATTACGCATATAACATATTTAATTTATGTAAATAAATATTTTTTATTTAAATCGATACATCGACAATGTTGAAATGTGCAACAACAACGTACGAATACAAGCCTGCACCACATGTAACATGGAGATTATGTTATTAAAAATTAGATTCTATAGCAATATCATGATGATCCAGTTTAGAAATAAAATAAAAAATTTGTTTCCCTAATGAACATGGATGTCAGACTCTAAATTTGAAAACATGATTATTCAACTACTTGAGAAATAAGATGAGTCTATTTGATTCTTTTTTTTATTTATAGGTTTAGAGTTATAATAATTAGTCAAAGTCTATTGATTTGTCTCACCTGTTCATTAAATTGCATCCCATTTTCACATTTTATTCTATTAATTTTTTAAGTGAATCTTCATGCATTTAAGATTTTTAAGTTTGTTTAGATTTTTAAGTTATTTAGAGGGGGTTTAAAACCCCGGCAATCTGTTTCTTTTTTTGTTTAATGTTAAATTTAATTGAAGTGGAGTTACACATGACATGCCACGTAAGCCTCCGCTAGTGGAATCTAACGCGAGGGATAAAAAATAAGGACGGAAAATATTGCGAGGACCATTGTTTGAAGAAAATATTTATAAGGACTAAAATTGAAGGTTGCCATATTTATAAGGACCTCTGACATATTTAACCCTTAAAATTATATATAGAATTAAAATTAAAATTTGAAACTATGATTTATAAAGCTCATTTAGTTAATTACAAAATTAGAAAATATTTCATATCTACTCAAAAGAAAAAAAAAATATTTATTACCCTTTTATACTTTTAATATCAAGATATTCATTAATGAGTACAATCTTTATTTTATGGTAAAATATCAACGAGTATCTTTACTTTTATTATTCATACATGAAACAGAATTTTTAAGAAATAGTATCCATGTAGTACAAAAAATATATATTCAATTTATAAAACATTTTCTCCATTTAACTTTTTTTATTATAATTTCACTGTTAAAATATACCTCAAAATAATTTTACTTTATAATTACACAAAATCTAAACAATTGAAAATTCCACATACTTCGAAAATCTTTCAAGCCTTAAAAAGTATTTAAGATATTATATATTACTCATTGATCGTACCTGATCAGAAAGATCGTTACTGGTCCACGAATTAGTTGAACATATATTATTGAGTGAAGTGTGTTGAAAGTAATTTTCCATGTCGAATTAATTTGATTTGTTTTAGGAATGTGTAAACAATTTATTACACACATATTTGTTTTAGATTTAGATAGATTTAGTTTAGATATAAAATAGATTATATTTGATTTAGCTCCAAAATAGGTATTTTGGATGCAGTTGCAAAGTGAATAAAAAAGTTTTTTATAGTTTGTGGGTAGAGAGAAACTCTGTAGAAAATAATTCTTTCTTTTCTTCTTTAATGTTTTTCATTGTCATTGTTATTGTGTGGTGATAACAATCTTGTTCATAAAGATTGATAGAAATTCATCATGATTTTTGGTGGATTTCCAACAAAGTGGAGGGAGATGTACTTGCAAGGTACTTCGATGCTAAAGTCAGAACACGACGAGCGCAAGTACTAAAGTGCGTAACATAATCAATACTCGACCCTCTCAAATGAGAGGGTATTTATAGTCCCCAATGCTGGGCCAAGGTCTTCATGTAGGGCTGGTAAAACAAGCCAAAGATGGGAACTGTCAGGATTCACGAGTGTGTGGGGACTAGCACGTGACCCTACTCCTAAATTGACTGCTTCGAAGTACCAGGGAGAAATATAGGCAACATTTTCGCAGTCAAAGGGGGACTCCGTGATATTCGAAGATACTGGATGCCTACCATCCAAGGTGACTTCTCCGCGTGGGACTCCTCGATCAAGGTATGAGTAGGATTTCCCTGGGACACTGTCCTTGGATCCTAAAGGGTTTGACCACTGCTAGGAGTGGTCTCCTCGGAGATCAGCATCCTCAGTGCTTGGGGGTGGAACTTCTGCTCGACGAAGATGCGGGCAGATCCATCTTGGTTTGTTCGATCCATTGTTATGATTGAGCCTAGACGAACGTGGGCTTAATTCTAAGTGAATGTGGGCTCAGTTCATCAACAAAATTATAATGCTCGATGGCAAAATTTAAAATCAAATTCTTATGAAATTTTAACTGAAATCTTACAAGTTAGACCAACTTAAATTTATATTTTACTTTTAATTTTAGTTTTTAATATTATTCATTCATCTTTAAAAAAATATACTATAACTTAAACATAGCTTAACTAGTACATTACCTACTTCCTCTGATTTTGAATATAAATAAAAATTAAACACTCTAATATATTTGAATTTAGTTGAGTACTTTCTCCAATAAAATTTTATTTTTTAATTATACATTACTTTTTATAATTATTTTAGTTTAACATGATTTTAAATTCGAAATCAATTTACATACTCAATTACTTATTATACTTATATAAGAATTTATCGAATAAAAATTGGTCAAATATTTTCTTTTTGCTAATTTCAATCCAAAAAAGAATTTACATACTCAATTGC
The DNA here is from genome assembly GCA_021764765.1 of Vicia sativa. Classification (NCBI taxonomy): domain Eukaryota; kingdom Viridiplantae; phylum Streptophyta; class Magnoliopsida; order Fabales; family Fabaceae; genus Vicia; species Vicia sativa. The sequence continues at coordinate 113,158,381 of CM038796.1, read as the reverse complement.
TAATTTTTATGCATAAAGTTCAACAATATGTTTATATACAATGATTTGTCATGTTTCACAAGTAATTTGCTATTTAAAGAATGAAAACTTCGTTAATTTTAAGTGCAAAAATATGAAAGAAGGGCCAAAACGGTTTAAAATTTAAAATAGGAGGAATCAAAACTGTTTAAATTTAAAACAGGTGGACCAAAACTACTTAAATTTAAAATAGAGGATCAATTTCATAAGTTAAGTAAAATCAGTGGATTAAAACTGTAATTAAACCTAATTTTAATAATAGTTATTTGAAAAAAGATAAATTGCATTCAACTAAAAAAAATTATTATTGTTATGATACTAAACACAATATAAGAGGTAAAAGAGAAAACAAGAGTGTATTATATTATTTTCATTATGTGTATTGTTCAAATACAATAGTGTTATTTATAAGACATGAACAATAAATAAAGAATTAATATGAGATTTTTCATCAATGTACCTTCATAGTTATGACATTTATAATAATCTCTCTTAGATGTATATTAAAAATATGTCTCATTAAAATTTTAATAGAAAAAAAAATATGTAGGAAAAATCGTAATGAAGAAAAAAAATCCTACTAATCAATACAACTATGAAAGAAAATTATTTGAGTGAGAATCACATTTAACATTCTTTATTCATAATATTTTCTATTGGATGTTCATTTAGGATATGGCTCATTAAAGTCTTAATGGAAAAAATTAAGTGGAAAAAAATATAGTGAAAGAAAAAGAGTACAATATTCTTTAAGATAAATTCATTTCTCCCACAGTTGAACGATGATTTCTTCGTCGATGAAGATCTATATTTACTATTATTTGGTTAAAAATCCTACTTGGGAGTGAATTTGAGAAAAGTTCTATAAGATTTTCACATGAACAAATTTTTTGGATGTTTATATCACCACTCTTTTAAAGAACATGGGTGAAAGTAAATTTGGATAATAATCTTTCAATTGAACGATGCATGCAGTATTATCTATATATATGGTTGTTGTATTTATTTTGCTGAAAAACAAACCACAAGCTCGTTGTATGTGTTGAATTAAGGATCTCAACCAAACATATTCTCATCTTGTCTCATGTATTGCTAAAAGTTATGCATGATTAGATAAAGTTTCTATTAAGCTTTATTTCAGAGATCTTCATGAAATATTTGTAACACCACAAATAAATAAATAATGTGTTTGTGATTTACCATTATGAGTATTTGACAAGTAACTTGCATCTACATAACTTGTTAAATCTAATTTGAATACTTTGAAATAAAAAATTCATGTCCATGGGACAAATGCCCAGGGCCAGACGACATCAATTTCAAATTCATACAAGAATTCCGGAATGTTTTGGAGGAGGATTTAGTGTTGATTACCAAGGAATTCCACTCAAATTCTATCCTTCCTAAATCCATAACAACCTCGTTCATAGCTTTAATCCCAAAGAACTTTAACCTGCAAATCTTAGTGAATACAATCCTATATGCATGGTGGGGTGTGTGTGTATCTACAATATTGTGGCAAAAATACTAGCTAGCAGAATCAAGAAGGTACTGGGTGGTTTAATTTCACCTTCCCAAACAGCTTTTATGCCAGGTAGACAAATTCTAGACGGGGTTCTGGTGTTAAACGAAGTTATCAATAATGCTAAGAAGAACAAGAAGGAATGCTTTATACTTAAGGTGGAGTTTCACCAAGCATATAATTGTGTTAGTTGGTGGTATTTAAGGAAAATGTTGCAGAAATTCGGGTTCAACCACAAGTGGTGGAGGTGGATGGAAGCCTACATTTTTAATAGCATTACGTCCGTTATTATGAACAAAAGCCCAACGAATGAGTTTATAGTTGAGAGGGGTATCAGGCAAGGGGATACATTGTCACCTTTCTTGTTTACTTTAGTAGCTGAGGGTCTTGTTGGTTTATCGAGGAAAGTGGTTGAGTTAGGAAAATATGAAGGATACAAGATTAATGATGAGATTGGTATCTCTCTGCTATAATTTGCGGATAATATTGTTATGATAGGGAAAGGAAACTAGAGTAAGTTTGGTGTATGAAGTTGATCCTTAGGGGATTCAAAATCACTTCAGGGCTTAAATTTTTTTTCCAAAAGAGCAAGGTGTACGGTGTAAATGTGAAGGAAGATTTTATGGTGACATCCTCACAGTTCTTATGTTGTTGTAGATATGATATACCATTTAAATTCTTATGAATTTCGGCTGACTCAAATCCTCGAAGGTGTAGTTCGTGGAAATATGTCATTGATACTGTTATACCCCAAAATTTTCCCTCCCATTTCTCAAGACAATTCACAACTCCATACTCAAGGATTTCACAAGGGTTGACCAGATAAACCCTCTCCTAAGCAATCAATCTAAACTAGGGTTTTGCTATTATCAAATCAAAATGGATTTCCAATGCTTCAAATGGTCATCATACCTCATCATATGTTTCAAGGGATCACTATGTCAAGTTTCAAGCCTTACAAGTCAAATTTGCTCATCCAATTGCTCAGATGGTTGAAAATCAACTGTATTGGACAAAAAGTCAACTGTGGTCAACATACAGTCAAACTTCATAATTTTTGGTCAACATCAATATTTTGAAGTAATATCCATCATTTATTCAAGGGTTGATCACGATTCATCAAGAAAAGTCAAGATTTGATCAAAAGTCAAAGTTTCCAAATTAGGGTTTTTGAACAAAAGTCAACAAAACTTTGACCAGGCATAACTTTCACATACTTCATCAGAAACTTTTCCACCAAAGCTCATTTTAAAGGGAATCCAATTCTCTACAACTTCATATTTCACAAGCGTTGGCTAGAAATGCTTCATTTGGAAGTTATGGATCAAAACATTACAGGTCCTTTTAAAAGTCAACAAAAAGTCATCTTTTTGCAAAGAAGTGTTCATGAGCATGGAAACTTCAATGGAGATGAAACCAAAAGGGTTGTTTATAGGACATCTTAAGATTTCTAAAAAGTACAAGAACACCCAAAAATATTGAAAATTGAGCAAGATACAAATTGTACAAGTTGAGCATTTTTGAGGAGGTGCATAAAAAAAAATACTTAGCAAATGCGATATATTCCCTCATTATTTTTGATAAAATTCTCAAGGAAATATTTTGGCATTCAAAGAAATATATTCCCTCATTATTTATGATCAAATCTCTTACTCTCTATATATACTACAAGATCAGAAGCATAGCACACGAAACCCTAGCCTCAAGAAGAAACCCTAAATCTCTCAAAAATTCAAGAAACTTGCAAAATTCAAAACCCTATTTCCAGCCAGTGTCAAGCCAAAGCAGCCATCCATTCACTCTGCTGAGAATTCCAGGAGTCGATCCCAGGCCTTACACGAAGCCAAAGCACTCCAAAACGTGTCATCCAAGTCTCTTCGATTCGGTATACTTTTTAAATTTTTTTTTTCTAATTCATGCATTACTAATGAGTTTCGATTGCTTGTATGATCTTAGGGTGTCCCTTAGAACAGGTTTGATGCATTAGATGGAAGGTTTAACGTGTAAACTGAAAAATGCCATTGTTAGGGCATAACGACTGAGAAGCTTCAAGTCTCAGTTTCCAGACTGTTTCAGAATGAAATAATACCACCATCAAACTCGTAGCATCCTAAATAGGCTATATGGGTCCTTTTCTTTTGTTATTTGATTGATTTTTGTAGGTTTAGGAGTTTTGGCTTGATGGAGAAGACGACCAAAGTTTAACTCTGGCGTCGTTGACTTCCTTGGACTCAGGCGAAGCGTGCGTGGCAACTCCCACCCTTCTGATTGGCTTGCATGATAGTCCTGGGTCCCACGCGTGTGTTTTGTTAAAAACTCAGAAATCATGAATTAATATCACATATATATTAATCCATGCATCCATATGAATGGATGTATCACCGCCCCAGCAGTCTCCTATGTGCGCGCTATCTCTCTCTCTCTCTTCCTCAGGTCGTGGGTTCAAATCCCACCTTTTGCTATTTTTTTCACAATTACTGATTTTTTTGCAGATAACACATAAAAACAGATGGAAGCGTGTAACTGACAACACAGGCAACATGGCTGAGTGGTAAAGTTTTGAACCAATGACCTCCAGGTCACGGGTTCAAACCTCAGCAAGGCCAAACTAATTTTTATCACATGTTTTTCTAACCTTTTCCTTTATTTCTTATTTTTCTAGTTTATTTTAATTTCTTTCAAATAATTAATTCAAACCTTTTCAAAAATCACAAAATATTTTAATTTCAGAATTAGGTTAATTAAATATTTAATTGATTTTTGACATAAAAATAATTTATTTTTCTCATGATTTAAATTATTTTTCATAATTAATTAATAATTAACTTAAAATTAGGTTTTTATACATTAAAATTAATCCAAAAAAATCAAAAAATATTTTTCCTTTGCAATTGGGGTTTAGATATTGCTTTTTGCTGTAAGACATTTTTCTGCAATTTATTTCTTTTATTTCGCATTTAAATAATAGAAATCGATGTATAGGTCGCAAGGATATTTTTGTAATAGCGTAGGATTTTATTTTCTGCCTTTACTTTCCGCACCTCTATTATGTAAATGCCCCAAAGCCATGTAATAGCGTAGGACTTTTATTTTTCGCACTTTACATTTCTGCAATTTACTTTCTGCACATATTAACTGCTAGTAACTAGACGTGTATGGCAAGATTAACTCAATCAATCTAGATCACTAATAATCAAGATACAATATTTGAACATAACCCACTTTTCACACATGCACCCACCTTAGGGTATCCTCTCTCGTTGCCTTTCAAATAATGGTCATGTCCCTCGAACGTAGGGATATCTTAGCTAAGATGCTTACAAACATATCATCATAGTCCCTTCGATATAAAGATCATAGTCCCTTGATGTTTTCTATGAATATATGATCTCATCCCTCGATTGTTGCCTATGAAAAGTGATGATCGTCCCTACGAATATGCTAAGGTATCCCTACAAGTTGCCTTCTATGACCATCTGATGTCCCTTCGAATGTCCCTTTACATCCAACGAATAAGGTTACCTATCAACTAATGGTATGGATAACCTTATTTCTAAAGGAAAGAAAAGTAACACGGAAACGACCGTTTTGAGTAGGTAAGACTTTTTTGCTTGCTCAATCAAAATACTCTTTACACCTCACACTTTTCAAAATCTTTTCAAAACAGTTTGTATACATTCCAGCGTGAATCATTACAAAGTCTTTTCCAAAACAATAATATTTCCAAACACTTCATATACATTCCAGCAAGAATCATTACGAAGTCAAAGCGAAATGCCTTTTCAAAAACATTTTCGAACACACACACAAAAAGCAATTTATAAAGTGAGCTAAGCAATTAATAGCCCGTAGATAACTACGGATGGAAAGGGTGCTAATACCTTCCCTTTTCATAGCTGCCACTGCACTTTAATCTAACGAAGGTCTTTTCTTGTTCTTTTCGCCTTCCCTTAATTGGATAAAAGAAAAGTTGGTGGCGACTCTTGCTATCCGCAACATTTACAATAAAACGCAAAACAAAGAAGTCAGTTCTCCCACCGTGTTACAGATAGTCTTAATAAAAACTTATCCTCATGGAAGGCTAGGATGTTGTCAATTGGAGGGAGAGTAACTTGTTTGAATTCTATTCTTTCAAGCATATCGATTTAGGTTTTGTCTTTCTTCAAGGCACCGGTCAAGATAATTAAAGAGATTATACAAATTCAAAGTAGGTTCTTGTGGAGTGGCAAGGAGTAGAAAAAAATCATAAACTGGGTGAGTTGGAACAATATTTGCATACCAAAAGTGGAAGGTGGGCTAGGTATTAGGAACATCGTGCGTTTTAATAGGGAGTTAATATGTAAATGGAAGTGGAGATTAACGCAAGGGGAGGATTCAGTCTAGTTTAAATTTTTGAATGCAAGATACAAAAATGTTTGAAATACCATGTGCTTTAAGCATGATCCAAATACGAATACCAAAGCATCTTTGTGGTGGAAAGATATACAAGGATCTAACATCCAAAAATCTAACCAGTTTGATTGTTTTGTAGGAAATTTATCTTTCAAACTTGGCATAGGAAACAAAACTTTGTTCAGGAATAATAGATGGATTGGAGAAAAACAACTTAGAGTGTTATTCCCTTCCATGTATAATGTTACAAGGAAACCTATGGGCATTGTTGAGGATTTGGGCAGGTGGAATAATGGCGTTTGGCTACGGGAGCTGATGGATGCGGAGGAGATAAGAAATACAGATCCGCAGGTGGTCGTCGAGTGGGAGATGCTCAGGGATATTTTGTCAATTGTTGAGCCAGTGGGGTGGCACCAGAGGCAAGATCATTTTATGGCAAAACAACGATAGCATTTTTCTGTGAAAAGCTGCTACAAGGCTCTGCACGAAAGGCATATAGAGGCGAATATGGATTTGGATTTCAAAATTGCTTTGAAGGATTTGTGGAAGACCAAAACTCCAACAAAAGTTAAGGATTTTGGATTGAGAATGATGCTTAATTGAATGCCAACAAAGGATCAATTAGTAAAGATAGGGATCCTTTCAATTGCTTGAGACAAGGAATGTATCTTTTGTGGTAAAGAGGAAGAAGGCCTTAATCACATATTCTTGAATTGTAAGGTTAGTAAATCAGTAGGTTGAACGTGAGAGACGTTTCAATATCAACAAAGGTTGTATATTGATTAAAATTCACTCAAGCTCTAAAGGGATTGGTCAAAAAGAAGGTGAGTGGGCTAGTTTGACTGGCCACATTATGGTCTATATGAAAAGTAAGAAATAGAATTATATTTAGAGGAGAGAAAGTTGGCCATATGGAAAGTGAGAAATAGAATTATATTTAGAGGAGAAAGTTGGCTATGATGATCTGGTATGGAACATCAAATTTATTTCTTGGTTTTGGTTGAATTTAGACAAAAAAAAGGTGAGGGTAGTGTTTCATTGTATAATTGGATTCAGGCTCCTATTGAGTCCCTGAAACATTGAGGTGTTGTTTTGTTTGTTGGGGTTAGAGTACCTCTTGTACTCTCAATAATATATTTTGCTTATAAAAAATATCTTCATATAAGTGAAGAACTATATCTTGCTAATAGAGAGATATAAATTGATATATTGTGGTGTGTATAATTATAAAGATAGATTGGTGCTTAAATTACACTAAGATATGGTACTTCAGGACCAACTAGTTTTTCATCCTCTTGTTGAAGTCTAAAAGAATCTTCTATGTATCCAATGATATAATATCATAGGGGTAGGCATATATGATATTGTCAATATAGTAACATTTTAACACTTTTGATATATAACATAAAAGATTTGCCCATATAGAAACTTTTTAACACTTTTAATATAACTTTTTTTGTGTATAAATATTCCATTGTCTAAATGTTCACTTAGTAAGGACGTTTCCTTTCCAAAGTCCTTCATCTCAAACAATTTTTTTAAAATAATTTACAGCATTTGGAAGCTCCTCGGGAGTTCCAATAATATTTATGTCATCCACATGAATATTTATTATAGAAAATTCTTTTGTAGACATTTCATAAAAATACAAGAACACATTGAGTTATTTGTTAATGTTGGTGCACAAGGATAAAAGTGATTGGAATGATGGAAGAATGAAAGAGTAAAGAAATAAGGATTATTGTTATTATTAATAAAATAGGAATACATATTTATACACAAAAAAAAGCCCAAAAGTAAATATGCCAGTAAACCCTAATTAAAAACTAATCTTGGTGATCAAGCTAAGAAATACTAACAGTACAAACTAACAAATACTAAAGTACCCTTAAACCTAAACTTAATAACTAAGTTAAGGAACCAGAAGTTAAACACTTCTGGACACGACCTCAGAAGTTCAACAACTTCTGGACAACACCAGAACATCAAAACATCAGAAGTTCTGGATAGCCTTACTGATCATCAGAACTTCTGACTCCCTTCAGAAGTTTTGGACATGAATTATTCTCAACACCATCCCTTAATTCATATCCACCTGAAATCTACAACACCAATTCCATCCCTCAAACGGATAAGGTGTTCAGTCTTGACATCCTTCATCAGAACATCTGCAGGTTTCTTCTGGTTGCAACTCCCCGTAAGAAATATGTCATCAACATATAAACACACTAGAATCATATTGCTTCCAGAATGTTTCACATACACACCATACTCCATCTCACATTTCTGAAACCCTTGCTTCTTGAAAAATGAATCAATCTTCTGATTCCAAGCTCTGGATGCTTGCTTCAATCCATACAGAGCTTTGTGTAACTTGTACACCATCCCTTCCTAATTATTTTTCACGAAGCCAGGAGGTTGTGACACGTATACCTCCTCTTGTAATGGACCGTTCAGAAATGCTGACTTCACATCCAAATGCATCAGCGACCAACTTTTTTTTGCAACTGAAACAATCACCAATCTGATTTTTTCATGCCTAGCTACAGGAGCAAACACCTTAAAATAATCTAGTCCAGGTTTCTAAAGAAAACCTCTGGCCACTAGCCTTGATTTGTGCTTGCCCACTGATCCATCTGGCTTAAGCTTCACCTTAAAAACCCATCTGACGATGATGGCTTTCTTCTCCCTTGGAAGGTCGGTTAACTTCCAAGTCTCAAGTTCTTTTTTCATAGCATTCAACCACAATTTTTTCTTAATAACTTCTTCAATACCTATTTGTTCAAAATCTCCTTCTGATTTTGGAACCGTATCTCTTTCTAAACTTTCTTCAACAATTTTACTTCCACTAGAAGTTCCACCTTTGTTAATTTTTGGACCTTGTCCAAAACCATCACCTTCAGAAGTTGGATTGCCTTCAGAAGCTCTTGCTTCAGAAGTTCCACCTTCAGAATCATGACCACCGTTAGAGGCTGGACTACCTTTAGAAGCTCCTCCTTCATAAGGTCCACCTTTAGAGTCATGATTACCACCAAAAACATGATCATCTCCAGAAGCTTGTCCTCCAGAACCTACGTCTTTAGAGTTTTCTCTTCCAGAAACATGATCGCCACCATATTTTAGATCATCATCAAAAATAAGGATTAGAATCAGATTCACTATCTAACTCATCCTTAGAGTCTCTAGAAGATTCTTCATCTTCTGACTCTAACTCTTCTTCAGAACTTTCAAGTCCTGACTCATTTTCAGAAACTTCATGTTTTGACTCATACTCAGAACCTTCATGTTCTGACTCATCTTCAAAACCTTCATGTTCTGACTCATCTTCAGAACCTTCATGTTCTGACTCATATTCAGAAGCAGAATCTCCTTGAGATTCTAACTCATCTTCTGATTCTTCTTCAGACTTAGAATCACCTTCGGATTCTGAATTGTCTTCAGCTTTAGAGTCATCTTCTAACACTAACCCTTCTTCTAAAACCTCATATTCTGACTCATCTTCAGAATCTACAATGTCATTTTCTGGCTCTTCTTCAGAAGTTTCAACTTCTGACTCTTCTTCAGAAGTTTCAACTTCTGACTCTTCAATGTCATTTTCTAACTCTGACTCATAAAGAGACACTCCTTCAGAATCAAAATATTCAGAGTCATCTTCATCCCCTTCAGATTCAGAAAATGACAACCTCATAGGTTCCTTGTCAGATTCATAAGTCATCAATAGCTCAAGTTCATTATCTGAATCACCTCTGGCTATTTTTGCTTTTTCTGATTTCTTTTCTTTGTTTGACCAACAATATCTAGCAAAGTAGCCAAACTGCTTACAACAGTAACATTGAACCTTTCTCCTCTCCTTTCCCTTCTGATGTTTCTCATCATAATAGAAAGCTTTTGACTTCTGGAATCTATCACCACGTCTATTCTGCTTCTGGTCCTTCTTGACAACAGAAGCTTTCAAAACCTACTAAACTTGCCTCTCAGAAGTTCTGTCAGTCAAACGCAACTCATACGCTTCTAGACTACTTTGCAGCTCTTCTATTTTCATAGTTTCCAGATCTTTAGAATGTTCAATAGCAACAACAATGTAATCAAATTGAGGAGTAAGCGACCTCAGAACTTTCTCTATGATTACTTGTTTTGAAAGTGTTTCTCCACAAGCCTTCATTTCATTAGTGATCATAATCACTCTTGAAATGTACTCAGAAGCTTTCTCACTGTTCTTCATGTTGAGATTCTCATATTGCTTTCTCAAGGACTGAAGCTTCACCTTCTTCACTGATGCGTCACCACCGTAACATCTGACCAGTGTGTCCCACGCCGCCTTTGATGTTATAGAATCTACAATCTTCTCAAACACATTCACATCCATACACTGATGGATGTAGAACAGAGCTTTATGATCTCTCTTCCTCTTGTTTCTCTATGCCTCTTTCTCATATTCTGTTGCATCTTCTGCAATTGGAATATATCCATCAGTAAGAAGCTCTAGAACATCTTGAGCTCCAAATAACACGCGCATCTGAATCATCCATCTATTCCAGTTTTTGCCATAAAAAACTGGAAGTTTAGTGTTCATGTTGCCGTTTCCGTTCATCTTCTACCTTGTGCAATACACTTAGATATTCACTCACACAGTGTTTCCCAACCCACAAAATCAGGAAAAAAATGATTCTTGTTCTAGATTCAACGTGAAACCTAGAAACAAAATCAACCACACAACACAAACTCACGTTCACTCGTGTTTTCCTGTGTTTCTAACCGGAGCTTTAGATACCAATTTGTTGGTGCACAAGAATAAAAATGATTGGAATGATGGAAGAATGAAAGAGTAAAGAAATAAGGATTGCTGTTATTATTAATGAAATAGGAATACATGTTTATACACACAAAAAATCCCAAAAGTAAATATGCCAGTAAACCCTAATTAAAAACTAATCTTGGTGATCAAGCTAAAAAATACTAACAGTACAAACTAACAAATACTAAAGTACTCTTAACCCTAAAATTAATAACTAAGTTAAGGAACCAGAAGTTAAACACTTCTGGACACGACCTTAGAAGTTCAACAACTTCTGGACAACACTAGAACATCAAAACATCAGAAGTTCTGGATAGCCTTACTAATCATCAGAACTTCTGACTCCCCTTAGAAGTTCTGGACATAAATTATTCTCAACAGTTAATCCCTCCCTTAAAATATATTCACTAAGAAGATTATACCATATGAGTCTAGATTTTTTTAGCCTATAAAGAGACTTGTTCAATTTGATGCAGTAGCTTTCTCGAGATCCAAAATTGAGTGTCTTTTGTATAATAAACCTTTTAGGGAGTTTTATGTAGATGTCACTATCAAGTGATTCAAAACAATAAGTTGTTACATCCCATCATGTTCAAATTAAGTCTTTCATGTGCTATAAGGCCAATTAAATATAAAAAATTGAACTACATCCAATACATTTGGATATGTTTAATCAAAATCAATATAAGGTCTTTGCAAAAATTATTGAGCAACAAATAAAGATTTGTATATCACAATTTAACCATTCTTATTTTTTATTCACATAAAGTCGTTTGTATCCAATTGGTTTCACACCTTCAGGTGTTAGTACTACATTCCCAAAAACGAGGCACTTGTAAAGTGAACTTAATTCTTCTTCAATTGAATATGTTCATTTTGGTGAATTTTCACTTTGTCTATAATACTTTATAGACTTTGATTCACGATTATTGTTATAATTTATCACCTGTAGTGTTATATTATATACAAAGACATTGTCAACATTGACTTTATTTTGGTTCCATCATATTCCATTTATGACATCTCTTTATTTCCATAAATTTCAAGTACATGGTTAGTTCTTCTGAAACTAAAGATAAATTATGTCAAATTACTTTTAGAGTTTTCATATCACTTGAGTCATATTTAATTTTATCTCATTTTCTTGTAGAGGACTTTATAAATTAGAACCAACTTACCTAGCACACTCATGAACGATTTTAACTCATTTGTAATATTAAATAATCTAACAAGATAATCTATTTTGATTGAAGAATTAGAAACTGAGAAATCTATTGAACTTTTAATTCATATATGTTTATATGAGTATCAAGATAAAAATTTATTTTAAATTGTTCATTTAAACTTCAGATTCACTCTTCAGCCACTTAATCTCTCCCCTTAATATTGGGAAAATTACTTTCTCTATTAAAAAATCAGCCTATCAGGCTTAAATCAAGTATTCATTATTTACTCAAATTATATCTCAAAATTGAGATTCATATCAAATATATTTTTCCAATATTCTTTCGGGATTTATCTTAGTCAATTATATTGGAGCAATTGAAAAATACAAAACACATCTAAAAGTTTACGTAGATGAGAAGTATGAAGTTATTAACTTGAAATACATTTATTATGGGAGGAAAAACATATAGTAATATGTTTGGGCGTATAAGAAGTATCACTTAGATGAGAAATTGGAAGATTATCTCTTATATAGTAAAGGAGAGTATATCTTAATTCTTTGTGTAGTGTTGCTGCGGTATTAAGCAGCAAGCGAAAAGTAAAGTATTTATTTTTACCGGGTGATATATACTGGTTAGGTTGTAGCGTATCGTGTCCGCAAAGATTGATTATTGATTCGTCGTTCGAAAATTCTATCGTTAATGAGTTTAGGATTAAATATGTTGAAAATAAAAGACAAAAAGTAAATGAGCAAAAAGTATAAAGGATAGACAACTTGTCTGGAACGAATACACACTACCCGTCACAGACTTAAATCTACCGTCCAGTTATACTCAACCTACGATACTCCTCTGTGTCATCACATACCTCTCACAACCTAAGCTATTTCTAACCCAAATTGAGAATCCTCCCGAATCACCTCGATATCAATTTCTAGCATACCTCGACAACCAGAAGTCAACTGCGTCACCTCCATACCCATCTCTAGCATACTTTACCAAAGCAGAGGCATTAAGATCAGATAGTCTAAGTGAATGTCAGCTCTAAACCCATTTCTAGCATTCATAAACTAACAGATAACCATCCTAGGTAAGAATCTAAGCGATCTATCTCTAGCAAAGCTCAAACCCCTAACATAGAGTAAAAACCTAAGACAATCACCAATACAGATTCGTAAGAAAACTCTATACAATGCCAAGGGCAACAAATATACATGAATAAGAGTAGATATACATATAAAACCCAACAAAATAGATTACAAAGAGAAGAGAAGAAGAGGAACCAAACATTTCTTGGTTTGTCAACACCAACCAACGAGGGATTCGACTCCGGATCATCCAAATGCAAGCTCCAATGTTGTTTTCTAAGCAAATCTATCAAAAAAATGATGTTGATGGTGTTGGGACTCAAAAATACCCAACCCATAACCTAAAAATATGTTTTTAGCCCCTTTTAAAGAGTTCTGAAATTGCAGGGAGCGCTTAGCCCGGTCTATGGCGCTCAACGCGGTCTGTGTTGTTCCGAAAAAAAACAACACTTGTTTTCGTCATAACTTGAGGACCGTAACTCGGAATTGCGTCCGGTTTAAAGCGTTGGAAAGCTTATTCAATGATATATATAACCATGAATAAATATCAAGATTTTATGACTATTTGAAATATTCGAAACACTCATTCTTTGCTTTATGTGTTCTCTTTTATTGCTCAAAATCGTGCGTTTGAAGCTGTGTCTTCGACACTTTATTACTCAATGCTCCAATTATGAATGAATACCTACAAAATATATGAAAAACTATAAAGTGATACACAAATACACTAAAACTTGATTATACACTAAAAGGGAGGTTATTCAAGGATTATTAACAAACAAGAACAGATAAGTGCCACAAAATGTATATACAAAATAACTACATTTTGACACTTATCATGTAGCTACTGTGACTTGGAAGAGGAGAACTTGGAGCATCTTTTCTTTGATTGCTTGGTTTCAAAAGAGGTTTAGAAGCATATGAGCAATTGGACAAGTATAGAAGATGTTTTCGAGGGGGGTGTTTTGAATTTCTGGCTGACATGGAGCGAAGGAGGAATATTCTCTCAAGACAATTTCAAGAAGGGAGCAATTTGGCTTGCAACGTTATGGGCGATATGGATAGATCTAAACAATCTAGCTTTTAGAGAATGCAAAATTAATGTTAATTACATATGTTGGAATGCAAAAACTGTAGCTTAGAAATGGAGATGTACAGGAGAGATTTCTTATTCCAACTCTTCTTTCTTTTTTTTTTTGTATGAAACCATTTAGGTAGTTAAGTTGGTTGGAAATTTCTCTTTGTTTTGTAAGGGATTGAATACCCCTAGTATTCTTTCTTCTTAATGAATTGCTGTTAAAAAAAAAACTTAGATGAGAAGTATCAATCATACAATTAATTTTAGGCGTCTAAATAATGTTTTTTCTAGTCCATTTTTTATGAACATGTGATATCATATGTTCGATATCAATTTTAATAATATATGTAATACTTAGCGAAAAATTTATGAAAGTTTCATAAAATGAGATATTATTCTAATTTTTTGAGAAAGCAATTTCATAAACTTCGAATTGTAAGTAAACAATACACATATATATGATCTTTTTAGTCGATATACAAATTAACATAATAAAATATTTAAATAATTTACATGATTATTGTATTGATTCAGAAAAATATCACCTTACATATGTTAGGCTAAATTATAATTTTAGTTATTCTATTTTAATTCATTCACGAAATCAATCATCTAATTTTATTTTTAAATAATTTTGGTCCACTTATTATTTTTGATATAAAAATAATGATGTATCATATTTTTAATGATAAGACAAATAAAGTAACGTGGCATAATCTATGCATATTAATGTATTCATAAATCATATCTCATTATAATAACAATTTACAATTTATTAAAGATAAAAAATATCATATTAAACTAAACTGAAAAAAATACAAAATAATAATTAGAAAACCTAAAAAACCCTAAATCTAACTTCATCTCTTTCAACCATCTTTATTCTTCTCAATCAGATTTAGAAATAAAACTCATAATCTAAAGGAAGCTTAAATCATTTTCCTCACTACCAAAGGACAGAAGATAATACGCCGCGAACGTGCCGGCCAACTTTCCTTCCGCATCAGCAAAGATGGAGTCCATGCTATAGAAGATGACGACAGCGACTTCGACATCAGCGACTGGATCTTCCCAACTCCCGACAACGGACTCAGCAATTGGAAGACCGAAGACGTCATATCAATCTCCTTTAAACAGGAGTAATTGCTTTTGTTTTCTGTTATGCTTTTCGTTTTGAACAATAAACTTTAAAGCCCAGTGCCTTGCCCGGGGCATCATGGCTCGTTTGTGAGGGTTATTATCTGTCATTTGCATATTTTCATTCAATAAAATCATTGGACTTTTGCATTTAACTACTGTTTTCTTTCTTTTACTTTTACCACCCCTTCAAAAGCTATGTGTTCTTACACACACCCACGTGATACACTGCAGATTCACTCCGAATCTCGTTGATAACAGCTATGCTATTGCTAAATATGACTTCGATAATTCGATCTACCAAGCCGAAGACGAAGGTGAGGAAGATTGCGAAGTGCCAGGAGAACTTGTCAGACTGCTACAGCAAGAAGAACGAGTTATACAGCCACACGAAGAGCCAGTTGAGGTTGTGAATCTAGGTACTAATGAGGACCAAAAAGAGATCAAGATATGAGCAGGTCTTGAGAACAGTGTCAAAGAAAGATTGGTTCAGATGCTACGAGACTATATCGAGGTTTTTGCTTGGTCATACGAAGACATGCTAGGTTTAGACATTGACATTATGGTACACCGGTTGCCGACAAAAGAAGGTTTTCTCCCAGTAAAGCAGAAGGTCCGTCGCATGCGTCCTGAGATGTCAGAGAAAATCAATGCCGAAGTTATAAAGCAGTTCAACGCCGGTTTCCTAGCCGTTACTTCTTATCCACAGTGGGTTGCAAATGTGGTACCCGTACCTAAGAAGGATGGCAAAGTACGAACGTGTGTGGATTACAGAGATTTGAACAGAGCGAGTCCGAAAGACGATTTCCCACTGCCTCATATTGATGTTCTGGTCGACAACACCGCTCAGCATAAGGTCTTCTCCTTCATGGATTGTTTCTCCGGTTACAATCAGATCAAAATGGCTCTCGAAGACATGGAGAAGACTACTTTCGTTACACAGTGGGGCACTTTCTGTTACAAGGTCATGCCGTTCGGACTAAAGAACGCAGGCGCCACTTATCAACGTGCCATGGTGGCATTATTTTATGACATGATTCATCACGAGATAGAGGTCTACGTCGACAACATGATAGCTCGATCACAGACTGAGGAAGAACATCTCGATCATTTGCGGAAACTGTTTGATAGGTTGAAGAAGTACATACTGAGACTCAATCCCAACAAGTGCACCTTTGGAGTTAGATCCGGTAAACTCCTAGGGTTTGTTGTCAGTGGTAAAGGTATTGAAGTTGACCCCGCCTAGGTTAAAGCTATTCAAGAAATGCCAGCTCCCCGAACCGAGAAGGAAGTCAGAGGTTTCTTGGGACGATTGAACTACATTTCCAGATTCATTGCACATCTAACTGCTACTTGTGAGCCAATCTTCAAGTTACTTAAGAAAGATCAAGTAGTGGAATGGAACGACGATTGCCAGATCGCTTTTGACAAAATCAAGGAGTACCTACAATCCTCCTATCCCGATGCCGAAGGAAGACCTCTTATCATGTACTTGGATTAGAGAACTCAATGGGGTGTGTTGGGGCAACATGACGAGTCTTGTCGAAAAGAGTATGCAATATACTACCTTAGCAAAAGTTTACCGATGTGAAACAAAATACTCACACGAAAACTTGCAAGACTTTTTGGCTGTCACCGACTAAGACAAGATATGTTGACTCACACTACCTTATTGATCTCCAAGATGGATCCGATAAAATACATATTTGAGAAACCACTCTCGAAGAATAGCAAGATGGCAAATGATCTTGACCGAATCGACATCCGAATACTTCTCAAAAGCAATCAAAGGAAGTGTAGTAGCCGATCATTTGGCTCATCAAGCCGTAGATGATTATCGATCTATGCACAATTTCGATTTAAGATTTTTGTTAGTTATCGATTGCGAAGAACCGGACGACGAAGGACTCGAACAAGGATCCCGATGGACCATGGTTTTGATGGAGCCTCAAACACACTTGGCAATGGCATTGGCGCCATCATTACATCTCCTACAGGCGGACACACTCCTTTCACCGCCAGATTATGTTTCAGTTGTACGAACAACATGGCCGAATATGAAGCGTGCATCATGGGTATCAAAGCTTCTATTGACTTAAGAATTAAATTCTTGCAAGTGTATGGAGACTCAGCTTTAGTGATCAGTCAGATTAAGGGCGAGTGGGATACGAAGCATCCGAATCTCATTCCATATCGAGAGCATGTTCTGAGTTTGATCCCCTACTTCGAGGAGATTACTTTCAATCACATTCCACGAGAAGAGAATCAGTTGGCAGATGCGTTAGCTACTATGTCATCTATGTTCGAAGTCAGATGGGACAACGAAGCTCCCCAAATCATCATTGAGAAATTTGACGAACCAGCATACTGTTGTGAACTTGATACAGAAGAGAAACCTTGGTTCTACGAAGTGAAAAGGTATCTTGAGACTCAGGAATATCCCGCAGAGGCATCTGTCAACGATAAGAAGTTCTTGAGAAGATTTGCATCCAAATTCTTTCTCAGCAACGACATCTTATACAAGCGCAATCACGACTTGTGCTTAATCCGCTGTGTAGACCAGAGAACTGCGAGACGTATCATGGAAGAATTACACGAAGGCGCATTTGGTACCCATTCTAGTGGACATACGATGGCTAAGATGATTCTAAGAACAGGTTACTATTGGTCCAGCATGAAAGCTGATTGTCACCGCTATGCTCGATCTTGTCAAAAATGCCAGATATACGCAGACAAAGTGCACGTACCTCTAGTACCACTGAATGTTTTAACCGCTCCTTGCCCTTTCGCAATGTGGGGCATTGACATGATCGGAGAAATCAAGCCCACCGCTTCCAACGGACATCGTTTCATCCTTGTAGCGATTGATTACTTTACCAAGTGGGTAGAAGCGCCTCGTCGCATCATACCAAGAATGTTGTGGCTCGATT
The DNA here is from genome assembly GCA_021764765.1 of Vicia sativa. NCBI lineage: Eukaryota > Viridiplantae > Streptophyta > Magnoliopsida > Fabales > Fabaceae > Vicia > Vicia sativa. Next base: position 113,140,255 of record CM038796.1, on the reverse strand, counting down.
CATCAAGCATAATCTTATCTCGATGCGGCACTCCGAAAGGATTATCACAGATAACGGTTCTAACCTCAACAACAAAATGATCACCGAACTCTGCACGCAGTTTAAGATCAAGCATCACAATTCTTCTCCATATCGGCCTAAGATGAATGGCGCAGTGGAAGCCGCCAACAAGAATATCAAGAAGATCATACAGAAGATGACAGTGACTTACAAGGATTGGCATGAGATGTTACCATTTGCTCTTCATGGTTACCGCACTACAGTATGAACATCCACAGGGGCAACCCCTTTCTCTCTCGTATATGGTATGGAAGCAGTCCTACCCATCGAGGTTCAGATACCTTCAACCAGAGTCCTCCATGACGCAGAATTAGGTGAAGACGAATGGGTCCAGACTCGCCTCGACCAGATTAACTTAATTGATGAGAAACGACTCGCATCCATCTGCCATGGACAAATCTATCAAAAGCGAATGATCAGAGCATTTAATAAGAAGGTCAAACACCGAGTCTACCAAGTCGGTGATCTAGTAGTCAAGCGCATCATTCTTCCACAAGGTGATCCTAGGGGAAAATGGACTCCCACCTACGAGGGTCCGTTTGTAGTCAAGACAGTATTTTCAGGCAGAGCTATGATACTTAGCACCATGGATGGCGAAGACTTCCCGCACCCTGTGAGCGCAGACATAGTCAAAAAATACTACGCATAAATGAGACCCGCTAGGTCGACTGGCCTAGGCAAAAATAAGGGCATCCTGGCGAACCAAGAGGTTCGGGAAAAAGTTAAGGATATATACAAAAAAATGTACACCCGGGCAAGTCGAAAACCTGCAAAGGCGGCTTGGGCAAAAAAGGGTATCCCGGTAGACTGAAAACCCGAAAGGGCGATCTAGGCAAAAGTTAGGGATTTAAGCGTACGACTATGTCTCGTCCAGATCATCTACCTACAGACTACTACTATCAGCATTCAAGATTCAAATGGGGAAAATCAATCCACTCACTTTCTACTGACAGCAAGGAGATGAGATAGTTGAAATATATGAGTACTTACATAGTTGAAACTCGACGAAATTATTCCCACATAGATTTTTACTTTCCTTGTATACAAACTGCTTGGCCATACGCCACCTTTCAAATTAATACAAGTTCTTTCTTTTTACAATGTTCGCTATTGTTTGTTTTTGCATAAAGTCCAATGATTTCTTTGAATGATTATATGCATTTGACAATAAATATTTGTTCACAAACATGCGAAAAGCGAACGAACAAGGATAATTACTACAGGCTCTAGGAATTGAGATGACGACGAAAGCCACCAAAATATTTCCCCGCATAACACAATCCCCACAGGGTCATCGCTCATTGTAAATCTTCCCCAGCAAAGTGCAAATTTCCTTCCACTAAGTGTCCTAACACTCCAAGTTCCATCACGTTAATCCCTGAGCAGCGACCCCGACCAGTTTAACCTGATTACGTCGGTCTCCAAGCAGTAACGGTTCATCTCCAACAGAGATATTTCATCCCCAGCAGAATATCTCTCAACGATTATCATTTCCCCCGGGCAGCAGCAATATCCAGACTCGAGACCTGGTCAAATAGCGCATCGGAGGAAACCTACATCTCTTATTCCCCAGCCGGAGGCTTCGGCAGACTCCAGATCCTTCAAGCCCCATCTCCCAGCAACGATCAGATACTCCCCAGCGAGATCTACGCACAAGATCCCCAGCGGAGTGTCTCCCAGTTTCTACTATCCTCAACAGGGTCTACGTACAAGATCCCCAGTGGAGTATCTCTCGGTTTCTATTATTCCCAGAAGCATTGATATCTAGACTCGAAACTTGGTCAGATAGTGCATCAGAGGAATCAAAGATATTTTCCTTCTCCTCCAAAGCAGGGTTTTCATCCATTTCATCCCCGAGCAGAAGTTAGAGATCTCCAGCGAGGCATTCACATCTTCCTCAAGATGGATATGTTTTGAAATACCACAACATCTATCATTCATACATTATTCATAAAAGTCATAAACATGTGCATACATCATTCATACACATTGTCATGCATCATAATCTGCATGAGACTAATTATATCCTGTCAAAGTTTCTTTTGTTTTTCCCCAACAGGTAAAAATTACTTCTGAACGAAAGGTCAAAGATTAATACCCGAAACAAGATGGGAAACCTATCTGAACAACCATGACAGCAGGTCCAGGATTAATACACGAAGCAAGACGGGAAACCCTATCCGAAAGACCGTGCAAACCACTTCCAAATGGAAGGTCCAGGATTAATACCCGAAGTAAGACGGGAAACCCTATCTGAGCGACCACCCAAGTTGTCCTCCGACAATAGGTCCAGGATTAATACCCGAAGCAAGACGGGAAACCCTATCCGAACGACCACCCAAGTTGTCCTCCAACAACAGGCATTGGATCGACACCCGAAACACGACAGGGAAGCTATCCACATTCTGCCAGCTATTATCCCCTCAGAGTAATCAAGACAAAGATTTAATCAACAGCAACTACAAAGTCTGGCGTACGACTCAGTTGCCCTGGATGACATCTTAAGCCCATCTCCGACTATTTGTCGACATCTCTCCACTTTCAGAATGCTGCATATTTGGTTAAAAAACCAGTACAAACAAATAACTTCATTCCAAGACGAGCGCAAAGTCTAACGTACGACTCTCTCCGGATGGCATCTTAAGCCCATCTCCGTGCTCCCTTCTACCTTCAGGAACATCTGCAGAGCCTAGCGTACGTCTCATTCCCCAGCATCAGTCTCTCCAGATGGAATCTTAAGCCCATCTCCGACGATTCTCCTATTCAGGCGACGCTCTTGAGTCTAACGTACGACTCATTCCCCACTGAAGTCTCCAGCATCTCCGAATGGCATCTGTAAGCCCATTCCCATGCATCATCAATCAACAGCGAGTGCAAATTTTCAAGTGTACTCGAGTGTTCAATCATCTTCTACCTCCAGGTCACGAAAGGCAAGCATGCCAATCTAACTCTTCCAGTACAAGAAGATTGAACAAGGGTAGCTGTCATACCCCAAAATTTTCCCTCCTATTTCTCAAGACATCACATACATCCATACTCAAGGATTTCACAAGGGGTGACCAGACAAATCCTCTCCTAGGCAATCAACCCAAACTAGGGTTTGGCAATTCTAAGATCAAGGTGGTTCCCAACATCTCCAATGGTCATCATGCCTCATAATATGCTTCAAAGATTCTCCATGTGAAGTTTCAAGCCTTACAAATCAAGTTTCCTCAGACAATTGCTCAGATGGTTGAAAATCAATTGTATTGGACAAAAAGTCAATTGTGGTCAACATACAGTCAAACTTCATAATTTTTGGTCAAAATCCATATTTTGAAGTAACATTCATCATTTGATCAAGGGTTTATCATGATTCATCAAGAAAATTCAAGATTTGATCAAAAGTCAAAGTTTCTAAATTGGGCTTTCTCAGACAAAAGTCAACAGAACTTTGACCAGGCATAACTTTCTCATACTTTATCAGAAATTTTTCCACCACCTCTCATTTTGAAGAGAATTCAATTCTATACAACTTCATGTCTCACAAGCTTGGTTAGAAAATGCTTCATTTTGAAGATATGGATCAAAACATTACAGGTCCTTTTCAAAGTCAACAAAAGGTCAACTTTTTGTAAAGAAGTGTTATTGAGCATGGAAACTCCAATTGAGATGAAACCAAAGGGGTTGTTTAGAGGACACCTAGATCTTTCTAAAAAGTCCAAGAACAACCAAAAATGTTAAAAATTGAGCAAGATACACCTTGCACAAGTTGAGCATTTTTGAAGAGGTGCACAAAGAGAAATACTTGTCAAAATCCAAAATTTTGCAAATGGGCCTAACTTTTCTTGGTAAACTTGTTCCTCAGCTAATTTGGAACCCCCAAGCCCAAGGCCACGAATTTTATCTTTTATTTTCTATTTATTTTGGATTTTAATCATTTAAAAGCCAATTAAATTAAAATAAAAGGTAGAAAATCAAAATTAAATGCAAATTGGATTTTTCTCTCATTCTTGAGGTCCAAGAAATCCACACAAGCTGGCAAATTCGAAATTGGCATTGATTGGCAAGAGAATTGATTGAAATTTGATCAAAAAGGCAATATTTGGTTTTATACCAAATCAAATATTTTCTCATTGATTGGTACATTATTTCCTCATAATTCTTGACCTAAATCCATCCACTATATATACATGATGTTATTACATGAACAAAGGACGAAAATGCTGCCTCTAAGAACCCTTACCAACCTCAAAAAATCCGTGTCATTTATGCAAACGGAAAACCTCTTTTTGCACCAATTCAATCGATTCTAAGCCTGTCAATCGCTTCCTGGAGGTCCTTGGAGTCATCCCAGACGTTCACAGATCAAAAATACATCTAGAAATACGATATCACGATCACGGTTTGCACATCTTTTTCTCAAATTCGATTTCTATGATTCGTGCATTATAAATACATTTTGATTGCATATTCTTGTTCGTTTTGATGTTTGGAATGTTTCTGTATAGATCAATTTGAGTTTAGACCCCAGAATCGTAACCTGCCATTGTTAGGTTTTCTGAGTTTCGAATTGGGATCAAATAATTTAGGCAAAATTGGACAAAACTAAGGGTACCATCGTGTTCAGGAGGCCAAAACGAATCGATCTATGTATTCACAATGAATTTATTTTGCTTGTATTTGATTTTGGAAATTTGCAGGTGATATAGTGACGGACGAAGCCGTTACTATAGGCTTTAGCTACGACCAAAAATCCGTAGGTAAAAGCCTGGTTCGAAACAAGGAAGAAGAAGGACGCGCGCGTTTTGCCTTTTTAAATATTTGTAGTTTTGAATTTCGCTTATAACGTATTTGTTTCATTATTCAAACAGCTAGACACCCCAGCTCAGATGGCAAAAGGCGCGTGCATGTGAAGGAGAGGACCAGGGTTCGATCCCTGGCTCCTGAAATTCTTTTTTTATCACTTTGCCCACTAACATATTTTCTTCTTATTTTCTTATTTTTTTTCCTTTTAATTTAATTTCTTTTCAAACAATTTTCTCATGCATTAAAAAATCACCAAAGATATTTTCTTTTTGCATTTTAATCAGAAAAATCTTTATTTAATTTTTGGCATAAAAATTAATATTTTTGCATGCATATTTTAATTAATTGTTAATTAACCATTAAATTGACTTTTAATTACTTTTTCTCATTTAAACCGATCCAGAAAATTCCCAAAAAATTACTCTATCATCTAATTATCATTACTAACCCAAAAACATTTTTCTTCATTTAAAATTTTCTTTTACTAACGTATTTTTCTCTTATGCGAATTTCTTATATTTTCTGATTATTATGTATCTGCTTACAGGTTGTAATAGTTAGGATTTATTTTCTCGCATTCTTTTCCAATATTATGTAACTGCTCATGGGATGTAATAGTTTAATTAGGATTTTACTTTCCACACTCCTATATTATGTAATTGCCCCAAAGTCATGTAATAGCGTAGGATTTACTTTCCGCACTTTACTTTCCGCAATTTATTTTATGTACCCTATAAACTACTAGTAATTAGGCGTGTATGGCAAGATAAAAACGAATGTAGATCACCTCTAATTCCAAGATAATATATCTGAATTTAACACACTCTTTTCACACATGCACCCCTTTGGGTAATTCTCTCTCGTTGCCTTTCGAATAAATGGTCAAGTCCCTCGAACGTAGAGGTATCCTAGCACCGTTGCCTACAAACATATCATCATAGTCCCTTCGATACAAAGATCATAGACCCACGATGTCACCTACGAATACGTGATCTCGTCCCTCGATTGTTGCCTACGAAAAGTGATGATCGTCCCTTCGAATGTGCTAGGATACTCCTACAAGTTGCCTTCTATGACCATTCGATGTCCCTTCGAATGTCCCTTTACATCCAACGAATAGGGTTACCTACCAACTAATGGTATGGATAACACTATTCTAAAAGAAAGTAAAACAACACGAAAACGACCGTTCTGAGTAGGTAATAAGACTTTTAGTTGCTTGCTCTATCAAAATACTTTTCACACCTCACACTTTTGTCAAAGTTCAAACTCTTTTCAAAGCAAAAACATTTCCGAACACTTTGTATACATTCCTACATGAATCATTACAAAGTCAAAGCGAAATGCCTTTTCAAACACACAGAAAGCATTTTTTTTAAAAATGAGCTAAAAGCAACTAAGAGCCCGTAGATAACTACAGATGGAAAAGGGTGCTAATACCTTCCCTTTTCATAACCTTCTCCCTTACTCAGAATCTAACGAAGGTCTTTTTCTGTTCTTTTCACCTTCCCTTAATTGGATAAAAGAAAAGTCGGTGGCGACTCTTGCTATCCGCAACATTTGCGATAAAAAGCAAAACAAATTCCAAAGTCAGTTCTCCCACCGTATTACAATCATGACCTCAATTTTTCTCCTTCTTTGTGATGATCGTGTCTGTGGTATTATGTTTCCTGTGCTATAGTGAGTTCTCCTTCAACAAGCCTTTGTAATATTATGGCTAAAAAGGGGGAGAAGTATCCTAGCACCGTTGCCTACAAACATATCATCATAGTCCCTTCGATACAAAGATCATAGACCCACGATGTCGCCTACGAATACGTGATCTCGTCCCTCGATTATTGCCTACGAAAAGTGATGATCGTCCCTTCGAATGTGCTAGGATACTCCTACAAGTTGCCTTCTATGACCATTCGATGTCCCTTCGAATGTCCCTTTACATCCAACGAATAGGGTTACCTACCAACTAATGGTATGGATAGCACTATTCTAAAAGAAAGTAAAACAACACGAAAACGACCGTTCTGAGTAGGTAATAAGACTTTTAGTTGCTTGCTCTATCAAAATACTTTTCACACCTCACACTTTTGTCAAAGTTCAAACTCTTTTCAAAGCAAAAACAGTTCCGAACACTTTGTATACATTCCTACATGAATCATTACAAAGTCAAAGCGAAATGCCTTTTCAAACACACAGAAAGCATTTTTTTAAAATGAGCTAAAAGCAACTAAGAGCCCGTAGATAACTACAGATGGAAAGGGGTGCTAATACCTTCCCTTTTCATAACCTTCTCCCTTACTCAGAATCTAACGAAGGTCTTTTTCTTTTCTTTTCACCTTCCCTTAATTGGATAAAAGAAAAGTCGGTGGCGACTCTTGCTATCCGCAACATTTGCGATAAAAAGCAAAACAAATTCCAAAGTCAGTTCTCCCACCGTATTACAATCATGACCTCAATTTTTCTCCTTCTTTGTGATGATCGTGTCTGTGGTATTATGTTTCCTGTGCTATAGTGAGTTCTCCTTCAACAAGCCTTTGTAATATTATGGCTAAAAAGGGGGAGAAGGGTCATTGGGTAGTGATTAAGTGAGTAGATCGTCAAGGGGTGTGTTGGTTGTAGGGTCTATGAATTGATACTACTGATAGTGGACTTCATTCCTGGCTTGGTATCCACTAGAGTAGATGTGTGTCATCGAACTGGGTAAACGATTTTGGTGTGTTATTTATCTTTTCAGTAATGTTTTAATTTGCATGTGTGTGTTTATGACAGATCAGATGTCTCGACATCCTTATAGGACATATGAGTCTGTTGTACCAGAATTTTAATACTTATGTTCAACCTGATGTTAGAACATCATCTCAACATTTTGACACTCCAGAGATTATGGAAGATTCTAAAGGGCTAGGAGGCACTGGATAGGAAGGCTCTCAAGAAAATAAGTTGTTTAATAAGGAGTTCATTATTTGGAGTTAATTTTAGTATGTGATCATCAGTTGTTTCTGAGATGAAATATGTGGTGTTGAAGACTTTTGGAGTAAGTTTTTCTAGAAAGTTCGAAGAAGATTGTATCATTGGAGGATATTTTGGTCACTTATATTAGAATTAATTGAATCCTAGTATATCTTTAAGATTAGGTAAACAGAAGAGTCATTTCCAAAGGCATGGTAAATGTCATTTCAAATTTTGTAACATTTTGAAGCAGTCAAAGCTTGGAAAGAGAGAAAGATAAACAAGAAGAATATTTCTCTCTCTCTCTCTCTCTCTCTCACACACACACACACACACACACACACACACACTCTCTCTCTCTCTCTCTCTGTCACACACACACATACATACGCTCTCTCTCTCTACGCTCTCTCTCTCTCTCTCTCTCTCTCTCTCTCTCCTTTGGTGAGTGGTTCACTATTACTAAAGAATAATTTATCTCATTCCAATAAATTGAATTTTCGTTAAAACCTAAGTAACTCTCCTTGTATTTAAATATCTTACAACTTCACCATCCTCACAAGCTGCGTTTCAATGTTAGCAAATCTCAAAAATCGTTAATTCAAAGAAATCACTTCTACTAAAAACCAAGAAGGAAGTGGATTATGGTTCAAAGAAAGTAAAGTCCAATACATTAGCAAATGTTGGAATATCTACAAGAACATCCAGAAGAAATTTTGGAAAAAGTTTGAGAAGATACGTCGTTCTGAGGAATTCAAGGTTAATACTAATCTTATTTAACCAATAATGTTATTCTAATAAGTTATAAATACTAATCATGTATATTTTTCAATATGTAAATAACAGGCTAAAAGCCAATATGAATACAAAACAAGGCGAAGAATACGTACCCCATAGATTGTCTCGTGGGGGTTACATAAAACTTAGGAAAAGAATCATGCTTGAAAAACAACCATAAACAAGAGATGATCGCATTCCATCTCCAGCGTCAAGACATGAAAAATTAAAGAGGGCTCGATTAAGGCCTGTTGCACCCCAAATTTTACCCTGCTATTTTTCTACTTGCATTATATTTAAAATTAAAAAAAAACAGTCATTCACACATTGCATTTGCATCATTTCGTCGTATTTAAATTGACCAAAAGTTAGTTTAAATTGATGTTTGCATCGTTTTTAGTTGTAAAATACCTGTTATGTTACTTCATGCATTTTTACCTCTCTGTCTGTTTATTGCATTGATTTTTAAATTATTTATATGTCGATGATATCAATATTTCGATTTTATAAACAGACTGTTAAAAGCAATTCGATACTGTGCGAAAATTAGCGGAGAAAATATTTCAAGTTTTCATTTTTTACTCACTGCTTTATGAATCTACGTGTCGCGTAGATCATGAAAATGTGTTCTCCCTAATTTTTCGGTACATTTCGAAGTCTCGTTTTTAACTGTAAATGTTTTAAAGTCGGGTATTCTTTATTATCATTTTATTTCGATTTTAATTATTTTTGATAATTTTTCTTCAATCTTTGATACCTGTACTTTATTTTAATGTAATCATTTTATTTTTCGGATAATTTATTTTTCAAACTTTTACCATTTTTAACAATTTTAGGTGTCTATTTTTTTATCTCAAAAAATCAAACAAAAATACTGTTGGGCTTGTTAATTTTTAACAGGTCCATTTTTGTGGCCCATTTAATTATAAAGGGCATTTTAGGCATTTTTGAAAATTATGTAAAAACTTAATTTTATACTATATATACTAATGTTATGTTACTGTTCATGGGGGATCCAAATTGAAAAACGGAAAGAGGGAGGCTGACAAAAAAAAAGAAAATTATAAAAAAAGAAACTCATCTTCTTCTTCATCGTTACTCACAACCTCCCTTCTTCTGTTTCCATCACCAGAAATCTCACTCTCTGCCTTCATCCATAAAAACTCCTTCCTTGTAACTTCCGTCCTCAAACTTGGTTTCCCTCTTCACAGAACAACAACCGTGCCTCTTCATTTTCCCCCTCGTTTTCTCACTCGCTGCTGCAACCTCTTCAACCGCTCATACTCTCGCCGTGTCACCTTTCCATTTCTGCCTCTACAACATTCAACTCTGTTCTAGTTTCAAATCTAGAGTCTCCGCGGCTGTTCGGTAACTTTCGAATCCTCTCATCTGTAAATGTGATTGCTGTGAGGATCTATGTTAAAGGATTGTTGACATGTTGAATTTGATTGTTTGAAGTAGAAACTGTATGGTTTGACAGTTTGATTTTTAAGACTGTTTTTTCTTAAAACTCATTACATCAATTTTTTGTTTTAATCCATTCTTTCTTAAATGGTTTGAAATTTTTATGATACTGTGTTGGAAATTATTGAAAGGTACATTCAACATATTGTATTTTGTTTCACTGTGTTATTTATTTTCTAATAATATTGAATAGTTTATATTAAGTAAGTATGGTGTTTGGTGGTGTATTATGAAAGGAAATTCATGTTTTAATTGATGAAAATCAACTGCCATTACTGTATTATCCTTCAAACACGTTTTGCAGGTAAAATATGTTATAGTATATTTTTTTAAAATGAAAAGAATAATATTTATCATGATATATTTAATGTTGGGATTCAAAAAATTAACTGTCATCCCAGTTATTCAATTTGTAATGGTTTTGATGTTTTTAACATTTGAGTAAATTGGATCAGGAATAAGAACCAAATTTCAATAAATGGGTAATCCAATGTTATTGGTTTTTATTTAAATGGAATGGGTTAGTTAATAGCAAAACTGGTTTGGATGTTTTTATCAGGAAACCAATTTTATAGTTATGGATTGGATGAACCAGTTAAAATGCACACCTCTAGTTTCAATTATAATCAATTGTTTGTTTCTTCATTTGTTCATGTAATTTCATTTTCTTTTTCGATTTTATTACTCTATGCTGCTAACATTTTTTGCTACTTGTGTAGACATCCGAGGATTGATCGGAACTTTCAGTTTCTTTTAGCACATCTTCATTTTTATCATTAGCATTTTAATATTCATATTATTATTGTTTATTTAATATTTAATAATGTACATATAATATATTTAGTATATTTATTTTTTATATTTAATACTGTAAATATAATTATACATATTATTTTTATTATTATTATACTTTATTTATTCATTCGTAAATAAGTTTGATTTATATTACATTAATTTTCTTCATATATCAATTTCTTAGAATTAGTTTCTATACTCTATTCTAATAAATATAATAAAAATACAATAGTTAATATTTAAGTTTCACCGCATTTAGTTTCTGTTGTATGCTTTTACATATTTAATTTATCATTTCTTCTTTAATTTAATTTATCCCCATTCGGAAAAATGTACCCCAATCCCCTTGATGCGTTGTAAATAATTTTACCGCTTTCTATTTTATTTTACCGTTTAATCCCCATTTATATTTGATGTATCCCTCTCCCAAGAACAAATCTTGTAATAATTATCTAGTGCACATTTATTTTATTTAATTTAACTGTCACTTACACAAAACCAAAAAAAAAAAAAAACTTTTTTAAACTAATAATTGTAAATCATTTTTTAACCCGTAAGTCGACAAAGCTACGAAGCGTTGCGATAACCACACATGCACACATGTACGCTTGATCCTGGGCCTTCTTACAGTGAGCCTATTTCGATTAATTGTTCCAATTAGTCGTTATAGTAGACTAGCCCACTTTGCTAGTACACATGTAATTTAATTATTTTATACTTAGGTTGGCCACCTTGTATGGGCTTTGTCGATTTTATTTGTTATTTACAATTATCTCGATCTTATTCTTTCTCCATTCACCAAGCATTTAAAACACTTTCAATAAAAACTCGATCCAACGTCGAGTCTTCTTCTCAAACCTCGATCCAACGTCGAGTTGTTTTCAAAATGTTTTTTTTCCATAAAATACTTGGATGAGATTTGTTTTAATTGTTAGATGTTAGCCTAACGATTTAAACGAATCGAAGTTTCTAGTTTGTTAGATGATAGCCTAATAAATTAAGAAACTTCAATCCATGTTCTAAACAAAAAAATCTAGTGCTATGGTATTTAATTAAATTGTTGGATGATAGCCCGACGATTTAATTAAATTTAAAGTATTTGGGCCGTTAGATGATAGCCTAATGACTTAAATACTTTTATTCCATACACTTAATAAAAGTGAACTTTGTTTCACCTCACCTTTTCATAATAAAGATTTTGGATGAGAGATGATTGGCCGAGTCCCCTCACCAATCTCTAGTATTCGAATTGTTAGATGATAGCCTAACGTTTTGGTACTTGTCATCTACAATTAAAATCAATTCAACCCATTCAAATTCTTTTCCGCTCACATGCGATCATCAAAAACATTTTCTTCTAAAATCAACACAACCAATTCAAACATTTTCAACAAGAACTACGGAGTTTTGACTTTCCCATTGCACGAGGGAATACGTAGGCACGCGGTTTCGAAACCGTGTCAAACTCAAAATAAATAATAAACAAATCCCTTTTCTTATTTCTTAAATTCATAATTTAGAAGTTAGCAAACACACACAAACATGCGCGAGCTAAATGGGTACTGTCATACCCCAATTTTTGACCTAATATACCACCTTAGATTTGCATCATTGCATCACTAACAGTTCAGAATAGAATTAATCGGGTGTAGCATTCACAGGTCAAAATTAAGTTTTCATCAAATTTTCATCTGATTCAAGAGGCAACCAATTAGGGTTTGAGTTTTACTCACCCATTTGATCTATCTTGATCAAATCATCAACCTTTGATCCTCAGATATCTAACTTTTCTCATTGATCAATCAAGGATCGACCAATTAGGGTTTTGGTCGAGCATGAGTAATCTCTGATTTTCTGATCAATGAATGACTTTTTCGGTTGGATATTGGTCATTATATATTAGATACAACATGTTGACCTAATTTCTGGATTCAAAACATCACAAAAGTTCACAGACTTCATCAGTCAATTTCTGAAACATCTGATGAAATTTCATCTGCATTGAAAAGTCAAACTTTGACTTTTGGTCAACTTTTTCAAGACAAAACCTTTTCCAACATCAAAATACTTCAAATGATCCATCATGATCATAAAAAATCAAAGAATTTGGAAAAGTCAACAAAAAGTCAAAATTTTCAACACTTAGAAAAATTTTCAAGTGTTAAAATTTTGTACTTTTTCCAAACTTCATGGCATTTTTTCACATAGTTCCACTTTGATTTGGAAAAAACTCAAAACATGAAAGTTTTAGCCCTTGAAACAAGCTTTCCAAAATGTCCAAGAACTCTCAAATCCATGGAGCCTATCTATACTTTTGAAATTGAAACATAAGGCTCCATAACCATGGATTTCAAGGTCAAAAACTTCAAGATTATAGGTCATTTTTGGATTTCTTCTTCTAGAAGCAATGACACCTTGCCAAATTGAAGATAGAACTGATAAATATCAGCTAGAGGTAATGATTGAAGGATAGGATCAAAGTTGGATTTTTAACACATGGTGAAAAAAGGAAGTTTCCTTTTAAGGCAAAATGTCTTTCTTGCCCTCTAAGGCAAGTTTGAATTACCAATGCCATTCCTTTGTGCCTAACATTTCAAAACTCATGGCCTATAAATAGAGGCATCATTTTCAAGTTCAAACACACCAAAGCCATGCAAGTACACATGCTTTCACTCTTCATCTTTGAAAATTCATAAATCATAGTTCAATTTGTGAAAACTTGCAAATTTGAAAACTAATGAAAACCATGAAAAGTTTTGGTGTCTAACATACCTCATAATCAATATATAACTTGTTTAAAGCATAAGATCAATACAAGCCAAGCTAAAAACCAGTTTTCACATCTCATGACATTATGCTTGCAAAACTGCCTTAAGATTCGAATTCCATCTTTGGCTTGATTAAATTGAGTTCTGATCATCCAAACACCATCCATATACATCATAGAGATGATTCAAATCATAAACAACAACCTGTAACCACTTTAACCATGATTTCCAGTTTTCATTTGAGCTGTATGCAGGTGGACTTGGTTGGATTGATCCAGGGTGATTCGAAGCAAGCAGACCACTCATACATGATCCATAGAGGCCGTTGATGCTCAAACAATCATTAGAACTCAACTGGAAACACTTAAACCCAGAATTCGATTCCAGCTTCAACAGGTAAGAGCTCGAACTTCAATCTCATGATTCTTTGATTCATTTTGAAAAAACTCTTGGCCAATTGTTTTCTGCACCTCTCACGATCATTAACCCTCAATCAATTGGAAAAATCATCAACCATACACGATTTCAATTAGGATTTTCAGTTCTAGGGTTCTTCGTGTTCATCAGAAATTTAATCATGTTAGACCAAAAATAAATGAAATTAACAACTACCATCATGTTCCTTGTTAAAATTCGTGCAAGTTTGGTGTTTACATCATCCATTTTCATTGAGAAACGAAGGATTTAGGTTTGAACAAGGATTGAAGAAGAAGAACAGGGCTTCGCGCGTGTTCTTGTTTTTTTTTTCAAATTCAAAATTTCCAATATAATATTAACACGTGGTTTTGATTCAATACACGAATACATTGTTTCCCCAGCGGTTGCCAGCTCACTCGTAAGTCACTTTGCCACGTATCCACCCATCAGGTCCTGGGTTCAAGCCTCCCATGGACCAATTTTTTTCAAACTTGTCATTTTTTCTTCATATTTTTCACAAAGTTTGACATTTTTTTTAACCAATCAAAACTCCTCATTTTGAGGTGATTTTTTGTACACTTGTCAATAAATGTATCTATTTTATGATAGTGCAAAAATTATCAGAAAAAACTTTCATCTGATTATGTTTTAATCGAGCCGAAAACGACACTTTTGGCACTTTTCAAAACCACTTTAAAAGGTGAATTTTTCAAACTTTCGATTTCCGATTCTTTTCAAAACTTCTTATAAATGAACTTCACATTTCAAAAAAACACTTTCAAAAAACATTTTTCAAAACTTTTCATCAAACTTACATCTTTTTACCATGATCGATCCGATTTAAACGATAAAACCGAATTCGTTTTCTCTCGAATTTCTTAATCGATCATGGGCCTCCCTCACGGTGTAAGTCCCAACAAAAACATTCTTTCTATGTACATATATTTCTTTGTGCATATCCATTTCTTTTATGTATACGTCTTTTTACACATAAACTGCATAAACTTCTTCTGTTTGTTTTCACTTTACACTGCATACCATTGGTATTGAAAGGAGCATTATTCCCTGTGAAACTGCTTTTAAACCAATGGGCCTCCCTTACGGTGTAAGTCCCAAAACCAACATTCTTTATGTACATACATATTTTTCTTGTACATATCAAATTCTTTTCAAATACATACAAATCTTTATCTGTACATAATACGATATTTTTCACTGTAAACTTGATCGTTCGCTTTCGTTCAGACGATACAATGAATACCATTGGTATTGAAAGGAGCATTATTCCCGGTAAAACTGCTTTTAAACCAATGGGCCACCCTTATGGTGTAAGTCCTAACCCTCCTATGTACATCCACATCTCCTGTACATAAACACTCGTTCGTGTACATGTTTACTTCCTTGTACACATTCAAACTTGTAAATAATCAAGTTACGCTCGTTTCAAACGTTCGTTTCACAGACACTTGTTTATATTTACTTCATAAACTTTTGTAAATAAACATCATGCATTGTTTATATTTCCTTCATAAACTCCTGTGAATACATATCACACACACACACTTGTTTATACAACTGTCTAGTTATAACATAACAACTAGTCTAACCAATAGGTTCCCCACAGTTTAGTCTCCTCTTGGGCTTTATACAAGATAACTCTCCCCACAGAGTTAGCCTCATCTTAGGCTTCATATAAGAAAACTCATTCCTCTGAGTTTCGCCTCCGCTTAGGCTTCGTATAAGACAACACTCCCCTGTTGAGTCAGCCTCCTCTTGGGCTTCGTTCAAAAGAACTCCTCATTGAGTTTAGCCTTCTCTTAGGCATCATACAATGAAAGAGACAGGAAATCTCTTAACAACCTCCTATTGGGCTTCCAATACAAAGAATCACCCGCGTTAGGATAGAACCCAGAGAGTATAATTTCCCGGTGAAATTGCTCTTAATTCCAAAAGGATGGTTTCCCGGTGAAATCCCTTTTAAGACAAAGCCAGCCATACCCTATAGCTTCCTCTTGATCTTCATACAAGGACCCTCGATGACCCTCGATGACCCTCGATGACCCTCGGAATGCCTCCTCTTGGGCTAACAATACAAGGACCCACGGGCTTCTTAAAAGCATCCCTTTAATCCAATCAATTTCTCCTTGAGATTTAGACGTTTATCGTCTCTATGGAAGAAGTATCTCATCTATCACATCACATACAATCAAAAACTTTTCAAACTTTTTTTCAAACAAAAACATCTCTTAATTGTAAGTGGTAACGCTTGTACACTCAAGCAAAACACCCAATGCTTACATTTAAAAGATTCAATCATCTTTTTCAAAACATCTTTCTTAAACATGTAAGTGGTAACGCTTGTACACTCAAGCAAAACACCTGTAACTTACGATGAAAGATTTTAATCAGTCAAACTTTCAAAAATGTATGTGATGAAATAGTTTAGATACATTTTTCATTAAGATGACATTCGTCTGTGTCTCTTACTAACATTCCGTTGCTTTCCACTAGCATAAGTGGGAACTACGATTGCTCTGACTTTCTCAACATCCCTTTGAGAATACGTAGGCACAAGGTCTCATCCTTGGCGAGCAAATTTCTTTCTCCTCGCACCAAACAAACCATAGATCCAGAGATCCGAGCTACAAATGCTCGATTCCCATTAGGGATATGTATGCAGAAGATCCAAAGACCTTTGCGAGCACAATAATAACAAAACCTAGGATCCCACATAATCTATCCTTCTTAAAATCCCAAAGGAGAAACTTTCCCAATCATAGAAATAACAATTAAAACACACAAACATATCAAACATATTCATATATAAAGCTATAGATAACTATATATATTTAGGGTGCTCCATCTATTCCCTTTATATAACAAACCCCTTACTCAATCTCCCCAATCGCTATGCCTAGTTTGCGCTAGTCGTTACGCATATCAAAATCAATTGAGGGTATTAACAACTTTCCCTTTTTCATAATCATTAAATCATCTTTCTTGTGTTGAAAATAATAAAGCTTGATGCTCATGCATCTTTATAAAAAATCAAAAGAGTAAATTGTTTCAGCCGAGGATTCAATTCGATTCAATTCTCTAGCACGACACCTTTAACGCTAACAGAAAAATGGAGACTCACTGGGAGTACTGAAACTTTGATTTTCAAAAAAAAAAGACTCGCTCAAGAGCATCGCTTTTTTGTTTTCAAAAAGAAACAAAGGGTTAAGCTTTCATATTGTGCATCCGTCTTTTCTTTTTATTGTGTGTTTTCGCGATTTCATCTCGATGGAAAGAAATCCTAACCGGATTTAAGAAACATTTTAAGATCTAGGTGGGGTATAGTCCTATTAACTTGTGAGAAGTCTCAAGACTTACGGAGTTAATTTGAGATCCCTCTCTCTGGAGGTTGTCTTGGGGTATTTGTGTTTAGCAAGTATTTGCGAAGACATTTTGCTTTCAAGGGAACTTGCGAAGCTGAGTGGCTGTAGAACACATAACCCATCCTGGCCATTTAGGATGTAGTGCAGAGATTATTCGGGCGTAAGCCTAGAATAATTGTCATGCGAGACTACGATCAGGCGAGTTTCTCTTGAAAAATATTATTGGACCATCGAGTATGCAACAAATCCGATAATATTTCAAAGAGGAGTGTTGAGAAAGTCAGAGCAACCACGTTGATTCTTATCGTTGGCCTCATGCTCGTGACTTCGAACACTTGACCGTGTGTATAACTACTAACCATGTTTGCCGCATTCATGCATTCATTCAAAAACATCATTTTTCTCTTCCCATTTCCAAAGAATTTAGAGATTTTTCTTTGTAAAATATTTTAGGTTAGAGTGATGGACGTCAGAGGAAGATTCACCAAGAGATAGCTTTAGAATTCTAGGGAAGTTAAAAGAGTTGGCATCCTTGGTAGAAGATCCCTCGGATTTCAGAAAACGCTATGGATCTCTTTTAACCATTCTGAACACTAACGTTGATGAAGGACTTCTCAAAACTTTCATTCAGTTTTACGATCCAGTCTATCGCTGTTTCACTTTCCCTGATTATCAGTTGATGCCTACTTTGGAAGAGTACGCGCATATCCTAGGTATCTCAGTATCAGATAAGGTGCCTTTCAATGGTTTGGAAGCCATTCCTAAGTCACCAGTCATTGCAACGATGACTCACTTAAAGAAATCTGAGATAGACAAAAACCTAACTACCAGAGGAAAACTCTTAGGACTGACTTCAAAGTTCCTAATGGAGAAGGCCCTTAAATTCTCTGAGGCCGGTAGTATGGTAGCCTTTGAAGCTATTTTAGCTTTACTCCTCTATGGATTGGTGTTGTTTCCCAACGTCCCAAATTTCGTTGATATCAACGCCATAAGGATCTTTCTCGATTGGAAATCCGCTCCCACTCGCTGGTGACACGTACGTCTCTATTCATCATAGGAATCGTCAAGGAGATGGAACTATCGTGTGTTGTGTACCTCTGTTTTTCAAATGGATTGCCTCACACTTGCCTAAATCTCCTATGTTCCGTGAAAACAAAAACGATTGGCATTGGTCAAGAAGACTCATGTCTCTTACAAACGACGATATCCATTGGTATACCTTGGCAGACAATGAGATGGAAATCATTGAGACCTGTGGAGAATTTGCCAACGTACCTCTCATTAGTACAAAAGGAGGAATCAACTACAATCCATTCCTGGCAAGACGTCAACTCGGATACGCAAACTCTAGTAAACCTCTTGGTTTTACAGTAGAGAGTTACTTCTATCATGAAGGAGAGGATTCCCAGGGATTAAAGGCTAGGATGATCAGAGCTTGGCATCACATCCGAAGGAAAGAAAAAGGTAAGGCAAAGAATTGTGTAGCCATGGAAACCTACACTTCTTGGGTAAAGAAAAGAGCGAAGGAATTTCGAATGCCTGATGCTTATGAGGAACCCATGTTCTTAGCAGCTTCCCAATCAACAATTTTTCCCGTCGAGACTATGGGAGAATACCAAGAAGCTTTGGCCAAGATGAGGCTTGAGAAAGAGGCTTTGGAAAACAAGTTCCTTAAGACTGACCTCGAGAATGAGAAGCTCAAGAAGCAGGTCAAAGATCATGAAAAGACGCTTTACTTCTAGGATGAATGGCTCATGAAGAAAGATGAGAAGATTCGTCAGAAAGATAACGCGATCAAGAGATACATCAAAGAGAGGAAAAGAAAGCTTGAGGAAATGACAACCAGCGATCCTGCTCCCAATGAGTGGAAGAAAGTCATTAGCAAGCTAAAAGCGAGAAAAATCGAAAGCTCACTATGGGAAGGAAATCCTGAAGTTGAAGCTGCATCAAGCCTTTGGATCTTCATCCGACAAGGACGATTAGATTAGTTTAGTTTGTAATATTTTATCATTTATTTTATCATTTGTGTGAGCAATGCTCAAAAAACTGTTGTAATCTTCTTTCAATAATCAATAAAAAGTGTTTTCCATCCAAATATTTTCCAGAAATTTCTCTTTTAGCGTAAATTCTTTGGAAATTCCTTTTCTTTACATTCATAATCATGCATCATATTTTGCATTCGAGTCTATTGTCTAGAGTCCGATCTCTCAACAGCCAACAGATAGGAAAAGATCGCTGTCGTCTTAGAGTTTCTCGACCGTCCACGAACTCGAACGTCGATACAAGATCAAAAGAAGAAAAGTAATGGAAGGATTTGAACAAGAGAATGTTGAACTCCGTAGCACGGTAACAACACTACAAGAAGAAGTGGAGAGACTCACATCTTTGGTCAACTCATTGGCCGCATCGCAAAGTCAAGAAGCAAAGATCGAGCGCAAAACCAAGCAATGATATCGAAGACACTACTACTCCAGCTTCACCGTCGCATCAAGAGTTCACCTTTCAAGATGCCAGAAGGCTATCCATGGGGCATGCCTTTCAACTTTGGCATCAGATTTCGCCAACCGACTTCTCAAGTGCAAACAACCACGCTTGAAATACCTACTTTGCAGCAAAACTCTACATTTACTCCGCAACGTGGAGTAACTCTTCCACAAGTAACAATGAGGGTTTCTCAACCGATCATGACGAACTCACTCCGTAGTGCACACTACCATAGACGAAGAAGTTCACCATACTCCGTGAAATAACAATTCACGTGGCTCGATGGAGAATCTCCAGAACAACTCCTCAAAATGCGACTTGAGATAAAACAATTCGTGGAAAAGAACTGTTGGGAAAACGCCAGATCTGGCTTAGTTCCTCGTAAGGATACTGCAAAATTCAAAGTCCCTGACTTTGAAAAGTACAAAGGAAACTCCTATCCACAAAGTCATCTCACGATGTATGCCAGGAAAATGTCTACATACAACGAAGATCACCAGTTGTTAATCCATTACTTCCAAGACAGTCTTACCGGTGCCGCACTAAAGTGGTATATGGGATTAGACAGCGCAAGTATCCAAACATTCAATGACTTAGGTGAAGCTTTTGTACAACAATATAAATTCAACTTGGATATGGCTCCCGATCGGGATCAACTCCGCTCCATGTCTCAAAAAGAGAGAGAGACATTCAAAGAATACGCTCAACGATGGAGGGAAATTGCTGCCCAAGTTAACCCACCATTAGAAGAGAAAGAGATGACTAAGGTTTTCTTAAACACTCTTGGCTCATTCTACTACGAACGAATGATCGCTAGTGCTCCCGGAGACTTCACCGAAATGGTAAGCATGGGAATGCGGTTAGAAGAGGGGGTTCGAACCGGACGCCTAACCAAGGAAGCAGGATCTTCTAGTGGGACTAGAAAGGTTGGAACCGGTTTCCCAAAGAAAAAGGAACATGACATAGGAATGGTATCCCGAGGGAAACCACGAAGAAATGTCAGTCAACAGCGACAAGTAGCTGCCATAACACCCGCTGTTAACACAAGTCCAAACACAGGAATTGCTCCGCAGTTTCAACAAACTCAACAAACTCAATAGCCTCGTCAACAGGCTCAGCAGTTTAACAATCAAAACCGTGCCCGGTCTCGCACCGACCAATTCATGACGCATACGAACTATACCCTGCGCTAATAGAAAAGAATCTGATACAGACGAGGTCACCCCCTCCGATTCCCGAAAAATTGTCGTGGTGGTATAAAGCAGACGTATCTTGCCCTTTTCACCAAGGGGCACCAGGCCATGATCTTGAGCATTGCATAGCGTTGAAAGCAGAAGTGCAGAGATTAGTGAAATCTAATCTTCTTTCTTTTAGAAATACGAACCCGAACGTGCAAGCGAATCCACTTCCCAGTCACAATGGACATTCAGTGAGTTTGATACTAAGAAATACAGATAGGTATCTCGTCACGGACGTGAATCTGATCAGAGGAAACTTAGTACACCTCCATGATACATACAGCACAATGAGCGCCTTCACTAAGCACGATTACTCAGCTTGCATTATCTGCTTCAAGTATATTCAAGGGTGTCCCACCATAAGAGCTGACATCCAACGATTGCTAGACATTGGTGACATACAGATCTATAGAAACAGAGATGACTATGACGTAAATACAGTAGGGCATTTTCCGCATGAGCTTTTAGTCTCAGATATCAACTCGGAAAATCCCGAAGTAAACGTTATCATCCCTTGTTTCAATGTACCCAAGCATGTGGAGATTGAATACAACGGTTCCGACATTCCAGAGTTTCCTTTGGTGATTTGCCTACCCGGTCCTGTTTCATACAGTTCTACCAAAGCAATTCCTTACCAATACAATGCAACTTTGATAGAGGATGGAAAGGAGAAACACATGCCAACTCTTCCAGCTAATGTCAATATAACAGAAATCGGACGAGTAACACGAAGTGGACAAGTACACACTCCGTTGCCACCAAGACCGCCTGCAGTTCCTGTTGTTAGACAAAATCCAGTTAACATATCTCCTGAGAATCCCACAATGATTCCCGCTGTTAATCCGAGCAGAAATGTTGGTCCTCCTGATAGGACCGACGTCAACACAGATTTTGATGAGATACTGAAATTAATCAAGAAAAGCGAATACCGAGTCGTGGATCACCGATGCACTCTCCAAGATTTCAATATCGCTCTCTACTCCTCAACTCAAGCTCACCGAGAAGATTTAATGAAGGTACTAGATCAAGCTTATGTAGACCACGATGTGACCTGCACCAATTGGGGGTATTGTCGCCAACATAACAAATTGTAATAATCTAAGTTTCAGATGAGGAACTTCCGGAAGAAGGGAAAGATCACAACTTGGCCTTGCACATCTCGATGATTTGTCAATCAGATTCCCTGTCCAATGTATTGGTAGATACTGGTTCATCTTTGAACGTAATACCAAAGACGACACTCGCTCGTTTGGCTTACAAAGGGGCACCAATGAAGTTCAACGACATAGTAGTAAGAGCTTTTGACGGATCAAGGAAGTCAGTTATTGGGGAAGTTGACCTCCCAATGACAATCGGTCCGCACACTTTTCAAATTACTTTCCAGGTCATGGACGTGCCAGCTGCTTACAGTTGTCTACTAGGAAGACCGTGGATCCATGAGGCAGGGGCAGTGACATCTACTTCCATCGGTTGAAATTCACAGTA
Source organism: Vicia sativa (assembly GCA_021764765.1). Classification (NCBI taxonomy): domain Eukaryota; kingdom Viridiplantae; phylum Streptophyta; class Magnoliopsida; order Fabales; family Fabaceae; genus Vicia; species Vicia sativa. The sequence goes on along the minus strand of CM038796.1, from coordinate 113,117,653 downwards.
AATGGAAAGCTAGTAACCATCCTCGGTGAACAAGCTTTGCTCATAAGCCATTTGTCCAGTTTCTCTTTCATCACAGCTAATGACGTTGAAGGGACACATCTCCCCAGACATCCGTTAGAAGATGAATCTACCAGCAAAAATAGATCATCTATTTCTTCGATAAAGAAGCAAGATGATAGTAAAAGATGGCAATGTCAAGGATGGGGACAAGTAATCAAACCGCCAAGAACGAGACGAAGCTGACTCGGGTTCACACCAGTATTCTCCAAAGACAAGCCAAAGGATGAAGCACTTCGTCCAATTAAAGAAATATTCAACAGAGGGGGTTTCTTAAACCCTGTTCTCCAAGAGGTTAGCGTTGTCACCATTGAAGATGATGAAGATGATCTCTCGATCCAAGAGTGGAGCACTTATTTAAACAAATCGAATATGTGTCTCAAGAGGAATTGTACGCCGATCGATCAATTCAAAGACATGTCCTTGCAGCGACATGAAAATCCACCTGTCCCTTCTGAAGTTTGGGATACCTTGGGAGAACCAAGCGGCAAATTTGATTACGTGGTGAAATATATCGCGCGTAAAGCTCGAGAATCGAATTGAAGATATCCACCAATCGGATGGGGTGATTCTTTGAGTATCCTAGTCAACCGTAAGAGGAGTATACATCTTCCCGATCTAATCAACCAATCGAGGTTCGAATGAAGATCTCGCTTTAACGCACCCGTGGAATTTGTTAAGCCGATCTTGATTACCACTACATCAACATGATCATCAAGATCGTGGGTACTCGTGATACGGCGGAAAGTGTCACGACAATGAGTCTCTTCACTAAGATTGGAGAGTACATCCTCGTAATTCTACGAGGTCACAGGAGCACATATGTCGTATCCCATACTTCCGATCTGCTTCATCAAGTCAAGAAGACCGCTTTAAAGACAAAAGGCAAGGTCCGTCGCCCGTAATCTTCAAACCTGCTCGACCAACGACCAAAGTCTACTCAAGGGTTAAACCAAGCGGAAAATTACCCGAGTACCTCGACTTCCAAGGAGTTCGCCACTACTGGAAACCTGTTGAAGTTCGGACTAACGCTCCTAGTTCTAAGTAGTTTATCGTTGCTTTTGTTTTGAACTCTCGCTTCGCCCAAAGCGAAGAGATGTTTTATAGGGCTTAGCTTTTAAATAATTTCTCTTTGTCTTGCCCAGGACAAATGAGTTTGTATTTTAGGGCCCTGTTTCATATTGTGAATCATAAATAAAACGCGTTGTTTTGACTCCACACTTTGTGTTTGTTTTTCATTTTACCCTTTCTTGGAAATGATAATCCTAAAAAAAAAACACAATAAACAAAAAAAAATCTTCAAAAAAAAAAGAAAAAAAGAAAGAATAATTAAAAAAAAATTAATCTGCATACACTTTCACATTGACTTTTTCAAAAAAAAATGATAAAAAAAAAGCTAATTAATCAAACATAAATCAACTATGCAGATTAATAGATGGACAAATCCATTGAAAGCAATAACTCTATGCTCTCTCCCAACTTTGAAATCCCCTGTGAAGTCGTCGAGGAAGAAGTTGAAGAAGAGATCCCAGATGAGATTTCTCGACTACTTAAGCACGAGGAAAGGATCATTCAACCTCACAAAGAACCTCTGGAAGCAATCAATTTGGGTTCTGAAGAAGATAAAAAAGAAGTAAATATCGGAGCTTCACTTGACAGCAACGTCAAGAGCAAACTGATAGATCTTCTCAAAGAATATGTCGATGTGTTCGCTTGGTCCTACCAGGACATGCCAGGTTTAGATACCAGCATCGTAGAGCATCACTTGCCGTTAAAACCAGAGTGTCCACCAGTTAAACAAAAACTGAGGAGAGTTCACCCTGAAATGGCCGATAAAATAAAAAAGGAAGTTCAAAAATAGCTCGACGCAGGTTTCCTCGTCACTTCTGAATATCCTCAATGGCTAGCCAACATAGTGCCTATCTCCAAGAAAGACGGAAAGGTCAGAATGTGTGTTGACTACCGGGATTTGAACAAAGCAAGTCCAAAAGACGATTTCCCACTACCGCATATCGACATGCTAGTGGATAGATCGAAATTCAACGCTCTTTTCCTTCATGGATGGTTTCTCCGCTACAATCGATCGAATGGCTCCAAGACATGGAGAAGACATCTTCATCACGCCATGGGCACGCTTTGCTACAAAGTAATGTCGTTTGATTAAAGAATGCAGTAACTTACCAAAGGGCAATGACTACTCTTTCATGACATGATGCACAAAGAGATCAAGTCTACGTGGATGACATGATAGCAAAGTCGATCAAGAAGAGCATATAGAATATCTCTTGAAGTTGTTTCAACGACTAAGGAAATTTCACTTCAATCCTAACAAATGTACCTTTGGGGTAAGATCCGAAAACTCCTAGGTTTCATCGTCAACAAAGAGGCATTGAAGTTGACCTCGACAAAGTCAAGGCTATTCAAGAAATGCCTACGCCACATACGGAAAATCAAGTAAGAGGATTTCTGACGGTTGAATTACATCTCCGATTTATCTCTCAAATGACGCTACCGGGGCCGATATTCAAACTTCTCCGCAAAAATCAAGAGGTTGTGTGATGACGATTGCCAAAAAGCATTCGACAAGATCAAGGAATACCGCCGTAACCACCAATACTAATTCCTCCAATAAGGAAGACCGTTAATCATGTACCTTACCGTACTAGAAGAGTCCATGGGTCACGATTGGACAAAGAAGATGAAACCGTAAGAAGGAGCATGCCATCTATTATTTGAGTAAAAATTCACAGATCGTGAAACTCGCATTTCATGCTCGAGAAAACATGTTGCACTTTGGCGTTTTAAAACGTCTTCGCCAGTACATGATCAATCACACAACTTGGTTAATCTCCAAAATGGATCCGATCAAGTATGTCTTTGAAAAGCCTGCCTTAACGGGAAGAATTGCTCGATGGCGATGTCTTATCCGAGCATGACATCCAAGACGCGCTCGTAAAGCGTCAAAGGAAGCATTCTCGCTGATCACTTGGCTTGCCATCCGCTCAACGAATACCAGTCTCTCGAGTTTGACTTCCCTGACGAGGACGTTATGTACTTAAAGATGAAAGATTGTGACGAACCGCTACCCGAAGAAGGCCCAGATCCAGAATCTAGATGGGGTTTAATTTTCAAGGAGCGCTTAATGTCTCTGCAATGGAATTGGGCGCCATCATCACTCCCGAAGGTTCTCATATCCCGTTTTCCGCCAGATTGCTATTTGATTGTACCAACAACATCGCGGAATACGTAGCTTGCATCATGGGTATCGAAGAAGCCATCGACTTGAGGATCAAGATCCTTGACATATATGGAGATTCAGCCCTTGTGATCAACCAAATCAAAGACAAGTATGAAACTCATCATCTTGGTCTAATTCCTTACAGAGATTATGCAAGACGTTTGTTGACCTTCTTCAACAAAGTTGAACTGCATCATATCCCTCGAGATCAGAATCGAATGGCAGACGCCTTGGCTACTCTATCTTCCATGTTCAAAGTCAATGATTGGAATGATATGCCTAAGATCCGCATTAGACGCCTTGAAAGACCTGCATATGTGTTCGCAACTGAAGCAGTCTTCGACGATAAACCGTGGTTTCACGACATCAAATGTTTCCTTCAAACACGAGAGTACCCACTTGGGGCATCGTACAAGGATAAGAAAACTCTAAGGAGGCTTTCAAGAAACTTCTTCCTCAATGAAGATGTGCTATACAAAAGAAACTTTGACATCGCTCGCTCGATGCGCCGACAAAAGAAGCACGATAATCCATGAAGTGCATGAAGGTTCCTTTGGAACCCATTCAAATGGGCATGCAATGTCCAGAAAAATCTTGAGAGCAGGATACTATTGGATAACGATGGAATCCGATTGCTGTAAACACGTCAAAAGATGTCACAAGTGCCAGATATACGCAGATAAGATCCATGTGCCACCGACTCTACTCAACATTCTCTCCTCTCCGTGGCCTTTCTCCATGTGGGCATTGACATGATCGGATGATCGAACCAAAAGCGCCCAACGGACATCGCTCATTTTAGTAGCTATTGATTACTTCACCAAATGGGTCGTCTTACGCCAACGCTACAAGACAAGTGGTTGTGAGGTTCATCAAGAACAACCTCATTTGCCGATATGGAGTTCCAAGCAAGATCATTACAGATAATGGATCGAACTTGAACAACAAGATGATGAAAGAACTGTGTGAGGAATTCAAGATCGAGCATCATAACTCATCTCCTTACCGGCCAAAGATGAACGGCGCCGTTGAAGCTGCCAACAAGAACATCAAGAAGATCGTCCAGAAAATGGTCGTCACTTACAAAGACTAGCACGAAATGCTGCCATTTGCTCTGCATGGGTATCGTACTTTAGTACGCACTTCAACAGGGGCAACTCCTTTTTCTCTAGTATACGGCATGGAAGCAAAGGTTCGTAGAAGTTGAGATTCCATCAATGAGAGTTCTCATGGAAACTAAATTATCCGAGGTGAATGGTGTCAAAGCGATACGACCAAATGAACTTAATCAAGAAAAGCGCCGATCGCTGGTCACGGACAACTATATCAAAGAAGAATGAAGAAAGCTTGACAAGAAGGTCCGACCACGTGAATTCGGGAAGGCGACTGCGCTTAAAAAGATTCTCGCTTTTCAACCGATTCTAGGGGCAAATGGACTCCTAATTACGAAGGCCCATACATCGTCAAAAGAAGCTTTTAGGTGCTATGACTCTCACAACCATGGACGGTGATGAACTCCGTATCCGTGAATGCCGACGCTCAAGAAATACTTTGTCTAAAAAAAACAAAAGAACAGCTCGGTAAGTCGAAAACCCGAAAAGGGCGATTTAGGCAAAAAAGAGCGTCTCGGTGGACTGAAAACCTAAAAAGGTGGTCCAGGCAAAAATTAGAGACAATAAATAGAAATTATCCTGATAGATTGAAAACCTGAAAAGGCAATCTAGGCAAAAATAAGGATACAAAAATGACAAAGTAATCGAATCATCCCAATAATCAAGAATTTTCCATCAACGGATCTTCAATCAAATCCTCTGAAGCAACAAGCACAGTTGTAATTCAAAGTTGTTAGGGATAATAGCGGTTATTTGCTTTCAATGTAGCCTTTTCCCCAATAAATTATCATTTCCAACTTTTGTAAATAGCTCATGGAATCACGCCTTTGGCTGATTACCATTCTATCAATAAAATTTGAGCCTTGTGCCTTTTGTTTGCAATTCTTGCTTTATCCTATTTGTGCAAAAAAAACGCTTTTTATTGTGAAAATCACTTTTTGAAACTAAAACGGTTTTAAATGAATTTTTACTTCAAATTTTTGAAATAAAAGCAAAATTTTCCTTTGAACTCTGAATATAGAAAGAACTTCAACAGTTCCTCCACGAGTGTTTCAATCTCCGAAGGATAGAATGACTGCTACAAGAAGTCTTCTCGTCAGCAGAAATCATCAAAGGACGGTATTCTTATCCAAAAAAAAAAAATTCTCAGCAAAGTTGCCAATAAAATGCCTTTCTCCGAAAGTTTAAAGCACACAACTCAGATCCTTCATCAGCAACATCTACACCAGTGCTGCGGATATTGCTAAGTATTTGTTCGAACTGTGACGTGGTCCTTTTCCCAAATACCTCTTTAGTGTTCTGTCAAGTATTGTCAGCATACACATGACATTCATAACATTCATGACATTCATACATAATAGCATCATTTATGCATTTTGCATTCCTCAAAATGTTTTCTTCCATATCACTGGTTTAAATCACACTTATTCATGTAGGTTTGATCATATCCCCAGTAGATTATCCCCAAGCAGAGAAATACATCTTTTCTCTCTCCTATTCCCCAGCTAAGATTATTCCTCATTGGGAACAAAGTCTTGATTGACCCTTTCTTTCCAGTTCATTCCTGGATAGAACCCTGTCTATAATCAACAAAGCAATAAGCAATAGCCTCATCATTTGAGCCGCTTATTTTTTCTTTTCATTCCTAAACTTGTCATGAAAGTTTGTTCTTCTCAACAAGGTCAAATCACGACTGTACGAGAAATTTCCCAGCAGTTGTCTTTCTGTCTAAAAGAAAACCTGTGTCTTCCAATCAAAATGCCCGCGTCTTCTCAAAAGAGAGATCCTCGGCAAGATTGCATCCCTAAAAATAGAAACTCATTTGGGTTCTGTTTCTATCATTAACTGATATTCACAAAAGCTGAATACTCAGAAAATATCTCTAAAAGATTTACCTTGTTATAGTTATCACTTTGCTGATAATTGGTAATATCTTCAAAACTCGTTTGAGATAAGTTTCCATCTTTTTCTGATATTCACAAGGCTGAATACTCAGAAAACTTTTCAAAGATTTACCTTGTTATAGTTATCACTTCGCTGATAATTGGTAATATCTTCAGAATTCATTACCATGAACCATCACAAGGCTGATAATTGGTAATATCATTTTTCACATACCTTAAACATTGTCACAAGGCTGACAGAAGGTAATCTCTTTGTTTCCCAAAACGAAACAGATATTCACATGTTTTGTGAATCTCTTTTTCCCCAGCGAGGCATATTGCTTGTTTCCCAATAAACAGGATCCTCTTTTCTTAAACAGATCGAGTCATCCTCACAAATTTTTCCCCACCATGTCATTTCTTTGATATCATCTGGGTGAAACTTTTTACAATCATTTTGCATCACTCGCATCTTTTGGTATCTTAGGTCCAAAACTTGCGTATTCTGATATTTAAGTCTCTTCACACCTATCAAAATGAAGATATTCATCTTCATATCTCGAGTTAAAGAAACTTAAATAGGGCATCTCATTATACCCCAATTTTTGACCTAATATACCACCTTACATTTGCATCATTGCATCACTAATGCTCGTAATAGAATTAATCGGGTGTAGCATTCACAGGTCAAAATTAGGTTTTCATCAAATTTTCATCTGATTCAAGAGGAAACCAATTAGGGTTTGAGTTTTACTCACCTCATTTGATCTATCTTGATCAAATCATCAACCTTTGATCCTCAGATATCCAACTTTTCTCATTGATCAATCAAGGATCGACCAATTAGGTTTTGGTCGAGCATGAGTAATCTCTGATTTTCTGATCAAATGGAGAATACACCTCTGAGAAGTCAAGAGTAGTTGCTGAGAAAACTGTAATTATGATTTGTTTTACTTATGTTATTTGTTATTTAAATGCGTTGGTAACAATATATGTAAGTTGCTCATGTTGTATAAGATAAGTTGGTTAAGGCGACCCGTGAAGACGCATTTGTTCCAGAAGTACGACATGACATATTAGTAGAATCAATCAGAACAAATGAGCATGGTGGGCTTGTTCGTGGTGTTGGAGAAGGTGTCAGCTTGAGTTTATTCTTTGGGTCTAAATTTTTTTACCGAAATCTCAGAATTTAATGCATAAAAACAAAATATTAAGAATGCTGAGAAGCAATTAGAAGAACACAGGAGAATGTTTGAAGAGGAGAGTGAAAAGGGAAAAGGATATGGAAAGGTTTCAAGAGTTATATTATGTATGAGCTTTACTTGAGATTTTAGTGTTTTATCGCAAATGTATGATATATATATTGTGCTTATTTTTGTTCTAACTGAATATTATGATGTAGAGATTAAGTGAAAACCTCAAACAACATACAAATGAAGATCAATGTTATGTTGACAGTGATGATGATCATGATCAAACTCCAAGTAGAAGTGTTGTACGTCTTGCTTCTACAAAAAGAAGTAATGGTTTAACCCATTCCCCTCTCCATCTAACCACAATGATTCATTGGACCCTAACTCAAATGAAATCACCATATTATACTTCAACGTTACAGTGATAAATGATGCGCAATATCCCCCGCTAGAACATTGTCCATATTTGGAGTTATTATATTACAATACTTAAGATGTAACAATTTTTCTTGGTGGATATAAGTGGTTGGACATAGGGATATTGCAAGTTTGGTGCACGTAAGTATATAGTTGAATATACATGTCATTATAGAACATTATCATTTTTTGTATTTCCTCCCGTAATTTTTTCATTTTCTCTAACCATTTAGGTACATTCACCGTGTTTAATAGAGTTAAATAAATTAAGTATTTATGGAATATTGGATCCGCTTTTTATTCGATGGGTGTTTAATCAGCCAAAAGACATTGAAGAGTACTTGAAAAAACGGTTAAATGATGGAGAAAAAAATGTTACTTTGCATTATTTCTCTGTTCGTGAGTATTTTTGTAATTGATGTTTATGTATTCTATATTTAGTTTTTTTAGAAAATACTAGTAATATATATGCTCATGTTTATTCAGTGGTCATTGGCAATTGATAATAATATCATTTAAGACGAATATTATAATTGTACTGTGTTTCTTGAATGATCCACTCGACAAGAAAATAAAAGATATTATTAATTCATAAATGTATGTTTAATTCATTTTCTTTGATAGTGTAATTAGTTTAGCATGTAATATCTTTAATTTATTTTCAATGTACAGTATTGTGGAGCAAGTGAATATGATGAACAATGTTAGAAGAAATCCCTCATGGATCTCTCCTAATGTAAGTGGCCCGATTACCTGTTTCTTTCATTTACATTCATGTGTTATATTCATGTGTGGTTACATTCAACTATGGTTACATTAACTTGTAGACGAGCAAATAACCTGAGAAATACGAGTGTGGGTATTGTGTCATGAAAAATATGTTAAACATTGTCCTTGCCGACATTGTGGATTCATGGGATAAGGTATATATGTCATAATATGTTTATATATATTAATATATACGTTGACATATATTTTAAACATTTTTTCTCCTTCTTATGTAGATGTTTAACAACGTAATCTCATTCCATGTTGAGGACTTTGTCGATCTTATAAACGTTGAGTGTATAGCCTCAATGTGCTTAAGGGTCCTGCTATTTGATTTATTGAGATGTGCTAATGACTTATTTTTTTAATATGATGATGTGAATATTACTTTTGACTTAAACATATTGTTTTTTATGTAAATATTAAATTTGGTTTTTAATGCACAATGTTAGCTGTTTTTTATGCTTTTTATGCATTGTTAACAAAAATACGGGTTGTTGTAAATTCTCTGATATGTTATAATAGTTTCAGGATAAAAAATGGGAAGAATTTGAGAAGCAGAGAATTTCATATTTAAAATAGAGGAAGTTTTGACAGCGATTATAAAACCTAACCGTGACTGTATATTAAACGATGACCAGAATAATATAAATTACAAAATATTGATGCTGAGAATCAAATCTAGGACCTTTAGACTTTAGTTCTATCACAACAGTTGGGTTAATGAACCGTTGTGATATGGCGCAAAATTCATAGAATACAACAAAGGACCCAGGACCATGATTGTAAGCACCGCATATACAACCATACGCTACATAACAACGCTTGGTTCCACGTGGTTATATATCTTTCTCAACCGTTGTTAAATGCTTTTTCCGTAGTAGTGAAGGGAGAAACTCAATAGAAACTATAACGGTGAAAACTCAATTTGAGATGGAGTTTTCCTATTATGGATACTAGTAGTAGTGACGGAACGACTACAAAGATATCTGATTATTATTTGACTCCTGATAAGGTAAGGAAGATTATTGTAGCATCTCAAAGGGACATTTATGCTAGCCTTGGATATTATGTTTTTAATGTCGTTGAAAGACTGCAAAATAAAAGAATAAAAACCTTCAGAGGCATTTGAAAACATGTGGAGTCAATGGTGGTTGAAAAATAATACTTTTAGGCTTGTCAAATTACCTAAGAAGAAAAGGGTGATTAAAAACAAGTGGATTCAAGTGGCGAGATCAAGATTCAGGGTCTGTTTGAATTTGATCAAGGTTAATGATTAGAGTTTTAACCTGGTAGAGAGCGAAAATATTGTTGATGATAAATTGGTATCAACACGGTTTAAAGTCAAGGTGGATATTATTGTAATCTGCCTTAAATCAGGAAGACGAAAAGTAATCTGATATGAGTGGTTCACGGATATCAAACTCGATCAATTCGGTTCATTGATCCATTCATTAATGTTAGAATATTTTATATTAATTTGAAGATCATATAAATTAAATATAAAAAGATATTATAAGATATTTATAATATTCTAAGAGATTTTAATATATTTATATATATATATATATATATATATATATATATATATATATATATATATATATATATATATATATATATATTCTAAGAGATATTATAAGATATTGATAATATTTGGAAAATATTATAAGATTATAATAATATCTTTTATTCTAACCAATAATAAGATATGTTTTGAAGTTGTTATGAATTTGTTGAATTTTAACAATTATAAATATGTATCTATTATATTATTATAGTGTGACAATCTTAGAGTTTACAGTAAAAAGAGAGAGCAATGGTTTAAAAGCATAACATAAGATTTTGACTATTCTCAAGGAAAACCTTAGAAATGCAGGGGGATTTAAATTTTTTGGAGTTATCTAAGAGAATTGGAGAATTGATAAATACTTGTCTACACCTTGAGTTTATGTTATTCATATATTGAAGGTTGAAGAGGTTGAGAAATACTTTGGTAGAAAATAGGGTTAATTTTTTGGGAGTCTTCAGGGTTGTTCTTGGGAACCTGAAGGCAAAGACTATTTCCTTGTAACTCATATGTAATCTCTTGTAACAACTTTCTGAGTATAGTAATTTGGAGAGCTTCTCTCTCCTAGAGTAGATCGTTTGATCGAATTAGATAAACAAACTTTTATTTTTTTTCATCTTATCTTATTAAATTATTTGTGTACGAATTATTATTATTATAGACTATTTATTTTAGTTGCTATTATTTTTACTTCATAAATTGATATTAAATTTTTTTTTTTAATTCACAACAAAATTCGTTGTGTTTATTAATATGTTCTTGGTTTTCACAACATATTTGTCACATTGATATGTATTTAAGAAAATTATAAATAGAAAGAAAAAGAAGATTTATTGAATAAGATGAATTATTGAGTAAGAGAGAGAGGGAGGGGCATCTTGAAAGCACATGATATGTAGTAAAAACGATGGAAAAATAAAAAGTCATGTAACACTTAAAAATAAAATACTATATATACTTAGTACTTAAAAATAAAAGATCTTAACATTGATAAAGTGAGATGAGTTGTTGACTTTAAAAGCAACAATGTTTCTTTTTTCCCGAGTATTAGATATTTTTTATGATGTCAAAAATATGATAACTTTAATATTTATGTATATTAGACTGTATCTCTGAGTCGTTATGTGTACATTTGCATTAAAATATATTTGAAATTAAAATGAGTTTTTGCATGAAAAACAGGTCTATGTGTCGACACATACCAGGTATGAGTCGATAGATTGGGTCAATATTAAAGTTTGTAGCCTCTGTTTCTATGTGTTGACACATACAATATTTTCGTGTCGACGTGCGACACATATATTTTCGTTTCTACACATAACCTTTTTGTGTCAACACATGTACTATATTTTAAATCTTGTAAGCTTATGTCTATGTGTCGACTCATGACCTTGGATAAGTCGACACATTTCATTACATATGTCAACACATGATTTTTACGTGTCGACACATGCTGTAATTTAAAAAAATGCATTTCTTTTCAATTTCTAAGCCCCCCTTTTTGTCTCCAACTTGAACACATATTGTTCGCGTTAAAAAGTGACGCGCTAGGGAATCGAATCTAAATTCGAATCCTCTGGCTCGAAACGATTTACTCTTTTGATTTGTTTATAAAGATGCCACGAGCATCAAGCTTTATTATTTTCAACACAAAAATTTATGATTATGAAAAAGGGGAAAGCTGCTAATACCCTCAATTGATTATGATATGCATTACGACTAGCGCAAACTAGACGTAACGCATTTGGGGAGATTCCGGGTAAGGTGGTTTGTTATATAAAGGGAATAGATGGAGCACCCTAAATATATATAGTTATCTATAGCTTTATATATGAATATGTTTGATATGTTTGTGTGTTTTAATTTCTATTTCTATGATTGGGAAAGTTTCTCCTTTGGGATTTTAAGAAGGATAGATTATGTGGGATCCTAGTGTTTATTATTATTGTGCTCGCAAAGATCATTGGATCTTCTGCATACATATCCCTTAATGGGAATCAGAGCATTTGTAGCTCGGATCTAAAGGGATCTATGGTTTGTTTGGTTTGAGGGAGAAAGAAATTTGCTCGGCAAGGATGAGACCTTGTGCCTACGTATTCTCAAAAGGATGTTGAGAAAGTCAGAGCAATTGAGTTCCCACTTATGCTAGTGGAAGCAACGGGAAGTTAGTAAGAGACAGAGACAAATGTCATCTTAATGAAAAATGTATCTAATCTATTTCATCACATACATTTTTGAAAGTTTGATTGATTGAATCTTTCGTCGTAAGTTACAGGTGTTTTGCTTGAGTGTACAAGCGTTACCACTTACATGTTTAAGAAAGATGTTTGAAAAAGATTGAATCTTTTAATTGTAAACATTGGGTGTTTTGCTTGAGTGTACAAGCGTTACCACTTACGATTAAGAGATGTTTTTGTTTGAAAAGAGTTTGAAAAGTTTTTGACTGTATGTGATATGATAGATGAGATACTTCTTCCATAGAGATGATAAACGTCTAAATCTCTAGGAGAAATTGATTGGATTAAGGGGATGCTTTTAAGAAGCCCATGGGTCCTTGTATTGTAAGCCCAAGAGGAGGCATTCCGAGGGTCATCGAGGGTCCTTGTATGAAGCTTAAGAGGAAGCTATAGGGTATGGCTGGCTTTGGCTTTAAAAGGGATTTCACCGGGAAACCATCCTTTTGGAATTAAGAGCAACTTCACCGAGAAATTATACTCTCAGGGTTCTATCCTAATGCGGGTGATTCTTTATATTGGAAGCCCAATAGGAGGCTGTTAAGAGATTTCCTGGTCTCTTTCATTGTATGATGCCCAAGAGAAGGCTAAACTCAATGAGTAGTTCTTTTGAACGAAGCCCAAGAGGAGGCTGACTCAACAGGGGAGTGCTGTCTTATATGAAGCCTAAGCGGAGGCTAAACTCAGATGAATGATTTTTCTTATATGAAGCCTAAGAGGAGGCTGAACTCAGATGAAATGAGTTATCTTGTACAAAGCCCAAGAGGAGGCTAATACTGTGGGGAACCTATTGGTTAGACTAGTTGTTATGTTATAATTCAAACAGTTGTATAAACAAGTGTGTGTGTGTGTGTGATATGTATTCACAGGAGTTTATGAAGGAAATATAAACAGATGCATGATGTTTATTTACAAGAGTTTATGAAGGAAATATAAACAAGTGTCTGTGAAACGGACGTTTAAAACGAGCGTAACTTGATTATTTACAAGTTTGAATTGTGTACAAGGAAGTAAATATGTACACGAACGAGTATTTATGTACAAGGAGATTGTGGATGTACATAGGAGGGTTGGGACTTACACCGTAAGGGAGACCCATTGGTTTAAAAGCAGTTTCACCGGGAATAATGCTCCTTTTAATACCAATGGTATTTAGTGTATATACAATCGAAACGAAAAACAAACGATCGAAGTATGTCTGTATTTGAGTATTTACAGAGGTATCTGTATTATGTACAAGTAAAATAGATGTGTACATAAAAGAATTGGTTATGTACAAGGAAATAATTATGTACATAAAAGAATGTTGGGACTTACACCGTGAGGGAGGCCCATGATCGGTTAAGAAATTCGAGAGAAAACGAATTCGGTTTTATCGTTTAATCGGATCGATCATGGATAAAAGATGTAAGTTTGATGAAAAGTTTTAAAGAATGATCTTGAAAGTGTTTTGAAAGATGAAATTCACTTACAAGAAGTTTTGAAAAGAATCGGGTTTCGAAAGTTTGAAAAAAATAACCTTTAAAGGTGTTTTGAAAAGTACTCAAAAGTACCGTTTTCGGCTCGATAAAAATATAATCGGATGAAAGTTTTTCTGAAAATTTTTGACACTATCTTAAAATAGATACATTAATTGACAAGTGTACAAAAAATCACCTCAAAATGAGGAGTTTTGATTGGGTTTTGAAAAAGTCAAAGTTTGTAAAAAAAATACAAAAGTTTGGTAAAAAATGGTCCCAAGGCTGCTTGAACCCGGGACCTCAAGGCAAGGCAAGGTATAAATGACTTAAGAGTGAGCTGGCAACCGTTGGGGCGGCAATACATCCGTGTATTGAAGTTAAACAATGAAATTATATTTTAAAACGTATTTTTGAATTTGAAAAAACGCGCGCAGCTTCATCTTCCTCCTCCAATCTTCAATCAATCCTAAATCCTTCGTTTCTTGATGAAATCAAAAGATGTAAACACCAAACTTGATCGTTTTAAGCCCAGGAACATGATGATGTCCTTTAATTTCATTTATTTTCATCCTAACATGATTAAATTTCTCAAGAACACGAAGAACCCTAAAATTGAAAATCCTAATTGAAATCGTGTATGGTTGATGAATTGATCAATTGATTGAGGGTTATTGATCGTTGATAGTGCAGAAACAACATGGCCAAGAGTTTTTTGAACTGGAATCAAAGAATCATAGAGTTTGAAGTTCGTGTTCTTACCTGTTCAAGCTGAGATCGAAATCGATGAAGGAGTGTTTCCAAATATGATTTTATGATTCTTAGAGCACCAACGGCCTTCAAGGATCCTGTGAGGATGGTCTGCTCATCACGAATTTTCCTGGATCATCTTAACCAAGTCGACCTGCAGTTTTCTCAAAGTGAAACTTGAATTCGTGGTTAATGGAGTTACAGATCAAAGATGATGGTTTGGATCATTCATATGGAGTATATTGATGATGTTTGGATGATCAAAACATAACTAGCTCGAGCCAAACTATGAATTTGAAGTTTAAGGCAGTTTTGGCAAGTTTGTGAACATGGAGTGCAAAATTTGTTTTTTAGCTTTACCTATGTTGCTTTTATGTTACAAACCAATTACATATGATATTTACAACATGTTAGACACCAAACATCTTATGTTTCTTCACAAGTTTTCAAAAATGCAAGATTTCTCCAATTACACTATGTTTCTTGATTTTTAAGAAAGAAGAGAGAAAGCATGTTCTTGCATAGCTTTGGTGTGGTTTGAATTGGCCAACATGACCTCTATTTATAGGTCACAAGTTCTGAAAGATAAGGGAAAAGAAATGGCTTTGGTATTTACAAGTTGCCTTAGAGGGCAAGGAAGTCATTTTTGCATTAAATGCAAAAGGAAGCTTCCTTTTAACCATGGTTAATTTCTCAACTTGATATTATCCCATCATAATTACTCTCCATCTGATTTTTTATCAGCTCTAACTCTCTTTGCAAGGTGGCATGGCTTCTAGAAGAAGAAACTCAAAAATGACCTATAATCTTGAACTTTGTACTTGAAAATCAAGGATTTTGGAGCTCTATGTTTCAAAATCAAAAGCATAGATAGAATCCATGGATTTGAGAGTTCTTGGACATTTTATAAAGCTTGTTTCAAGGGCTACAACTTTCATGTTTTGAGTTTTTTCCAATTCAAAGTGGAACTATGTGAAAAAATGCCATGAAGTTTGGAAAAAGTATGAAATTTTAACACTTGAAACATTTTCTAAGTGTTGAAAATTTTGACTTTTTGTTGACTTTTCCAAATTTCTTGATTTTTTATGATCATTATGGATCATTTGAAGTATTTTGATGATTGAAAAAGTTTTGTCTTGAAAAATTTGACCAAAAGTCAAAGTTTGACTTTTCAGTGCAGATGAAATTTCATCAGATGATTCAGAAATTGACTGATGAAATCTGTGAACTTCTGTGATGTTTTGAATCCAGAAATTAGGTCAACATGTTGTATCTAAGATATGAAGATCAATCTCTAATCAAAAAAGTCATTCATTGATCAGAAAAATCAGAAATTGCTCATCCTCGATGAAAACCCTAATTGGTCGATCCTTGATAGATCATGAGGAAAAGTTGGATATCTGAAGATCAGATATTGATGGTTTGATCAAGATAGATCAAATGAGGTGATTAAAACTCAAACCCTAATTTATTTCCTCTTGAATTAGATGAAAAATTGATGAAACCCTAATTTTGACCTGTAGAAGCTACACCCGATTAATTCTGTTCTGAACTGTTAGTGATGCAATGATGCAGATGTAAGGTGGTATATTAGGTCAAAAATTGGGGTATGACAGATGCCCCTATTTAAGTTTCTTTAACCTGAGATATGAAGATGAATATCTTCGTCTCGATAGGTGTGAAGAGACTTAAATATCAGAATACGCAAATTTTGGACCTAAGATACCAAAAGATGCGAGTGATGTAAAATGATTGTAAAAAGATTCACCCAGAAGATATCAAAGAAATGACATGGTGGGGAAAAATTCGTGAGGATGACTCGATTTGTCTAAGAAAAGAGAATCCTGTTTGTTGGGAAACAAGCAATATGTTTCACTGATAAAATAGATTCACAACGCATGTGAATATCTGTTTCGCTCTGGGAAACGAGGAGATTACCTTCTGTCAGCCTTGTGACAATGTTTAAGGTAAATGAAAATGATATTACCAATTATCAGTCTTGTGATAGTTTATGGTAATGAGCTCTGAAGATATTACCAATTATCAGCGAAGTGATAACTATAACAAGGTAATTCTTTGAGAAAATTGTTGAGTATTCAGCTTTGTGAATAACAGACAATGATGGAAACAGATCTCAAATGAGTTTCTATTTTCACAGCTACAATTTTGCCGGGGATCTCTCTTTTGAGAAAATGCAAGCATTCTGATTGAAAAGACACAGGGTTTTTTTTTAGACAGAAAGACAACTGTGGAGATTTCTTGAACTTTCATGATTTGAAATTTGAGAAGAATAATCATTCTATGACAAATTTCTTGATGAAAAGGAAATAAGCGGCTCGAATGACGAGGCTATTGCTTATTGCTTTGTTGGTTAGAGACGAGGTTCTATCCAGGAATGAACTGGAAAGAAACGGTCAATCAAGACTTTGTTCCCAATGAGGAATGATCTCAGCTGGGGAACAGGAGAGAAAATGGGGATAATATGTTGGAGATATGACACACCCTGATGAGTAAATGTAATCTAAACCAGTGATATGGAAACAAACATTGAGGAATGCAGAAATGCATTAATGATGTTATTATGTATGAATGATGAATGTTATGAATGTCATATGCATGCTGACGATACTTGACAAGACAACAAAGAGGATATTTGGGAAAAGGACTACGTCACAGTTCGAACAAATACTCAGCAAAATCTGCAACAATGGCGTAGATGTTACTGTTGATGAACATAAGCTGCATGCTTTAAACTTTCCGAAAAGGCATTTTATTGGCAACTTTGTTGGGAATTCCTTTTTTAATAAGAACACCGTCCTTTGATGATCTCTGTTGTGGAGAAGAAGACTTCTGTAGCAGTTGTTCTATCTTTCCGAAGATCAAAACTAGGGCTGCTCATTTCATTCGCGGATACGGATATCCGCCGGATATCCGCTTGTACGGACCGGATCGAACCAATCCGTTTACCAACGGATCGGATAACGGATGCTAATATTTTCCATCCGCAGAAAACGGATAATTTGGATATATCCGGCGGATATCCGCGAATATCCGTTATCCGTTCATTTTAATCCAAAATCCAAATATTCATTTCATTTTATCCAAACAAAATCCACCATTCACTACTTCACTTTCAGTGTCTCTCTCTCACGTTCTCTCGTACTTCTCCGCCCTCTCGGCCCTCATCCCTCTCCGCCCTCTCCGCCCTCCTCCGCCCTCTCCTCCGCCCTCTCGTTCTCTCCGCCCTCCTCAGCCCTCTCCTCCGCCCTCTAGTTCTCCAATCTCCGCACTGTTGCCCTTGCCCTAATTTCCTCCGCGGCGCCAATCTCACTTCTCTCGTTCTCCAATCTCCACTGCTCTCTCAAAGGTATGTACTTTCCTATTTCTCAGTTTGTAATTGAGAATGCTTGTTCTGGTATTGACTGTTTTTGTGCGAAGAGTGTTCCTATTTCTCAGTGTGTTAACTGTTAAGGTTTTGACTGTTTTTGTGGTTGCTTCAATTGATAAAAATATCAGTACTGGCCTACTGGGAGTTAGAGCTTGTTATAGGTTTTAGAGTGTTTGGTTTCATTCCTATTTCTCAGTTTGTAATTGAGAATGCTTGTTCTGGTATTGATTTGAAAGTGGTTAAGAAGAAAAAATGGTATTGATTTGTAAATTCGACTTTCCTTTGAATTCTAGTTTGATCCGTGTTCTTATTTCCTTTGACTCTTTTCTTTAGTTTGCAACTTCTGTATTTTGAGAATTAGACTTTTGCCATCTACCCGTTGTGATTTGCACTTTATTGCACATGTTTGCTCCCAACTTAAAATTATTGGATTGGAATGTTGTTTTAGATTCTTGAGTTAAGTCGTTAATTCTAGTAACTACTGCATAATAGTTGGAAATAATATATTAAAACATAGTTACTATTGCTTCTGTTAACTTTCCATCAACATCATATATTAACACATAGTAACTGCTGCATCTGTCAAATATATTAACACATAGTAACTACGGCTTCTGTCAAATTTTATTCTCACTTTTGCTTCATGTTTTCAGACCTCCAATGTCGACACCCACACCTTCGGAGAGTGTTGCTAATAACAATGGAAGCAATACTACGGCGGAGACTCCAAAGAATGGTGGTTCACCAAAGAAAAGAAAAAGGTCAGTAGTTTGGGACCACTTTCATCTTTATATGGAAGATGGTAATCAGAGAAGTAGATGCAATTATTGTCCAACAAATTATGTGTATGGTCCTTCTAGTATGGGAACTACAAACTTGTTAAGTCATATGCAAAAGTGCAAAAATAATCCTGATAATCGTAAGAAGTCTCATCAAATTGAGGATTTTTGTCGAGTCACGGCGATAGTGTGGGGAACGAAAAAGAGATATCTGGTTTGGCTAAATTTGATCAGAAACTTGTCTTGGATGCCTTAATCAGGATGATTGTGATAGATGAGTTGCCATTTCGATTTGTTGAAAATGAAGGGTTTAAGTATTTCATGTCTGTTGCTTGTCCTTTATTCTGCTTTCCATCTAGAAGTAAGGTTGGAAGAGATTGTCTAGCATTGTACAAGGTTGAAAAAGAATCTTTGAAAACCTTTTTCAGAAAATCCAAACAAAGAATTTCCCTCACCACTGATTTATGGACATCAAATCAGAACCTTACTTACATGTGCTTGACTGCTCACTTTATTGATGATGATTGGAAGCTCCAAAAGAGAATAATAAACTTCATGGCATGTCCTAGTCACAAGGGGGAGGAAGTTGGTCTGTTGATAGAGGAACTTTTGAATGTTTGGGGGGTTGATAATGTTTTCTCTGTAACTGTTGATAATGCAATTGCAAATGACAAGACGGTTGCTTACTTGAAAAAGAAATTTGTGAATAAGGGGACTTCTGTGGCTGGTGGGAAATATCTGCATGTTAGATGTGTTGCTCATATAATAAATTTGATTGTGAAATGTGGCTTGAAAAAACATAATGAGTCAATTCAGCGGATACGCCACTTAGTGAAGTATGTACGAGGTTCTCCTGCTAGATTGCTTAAGTTCAATGAGTTTGCTGGAAAAGAAGGCGTAGAAACAAAAAAGTCTTTAGCTGGTGATGTTACTACAAGATGGAACTCTACGTATTTGATGTTGAATAGGGCTAATCTGTACAAGAATGTTTTTGAGAGATACAAGGATGAGGATGCTTCTATGCGTGGGGATTTTCCACTTACTGGTGAAAATGCATTTCCAGAGGAGTCTGATTGGGCTGTTGGAGATTTTATGGAGAAAATCCTAGAACCATTTCATGATATTACCATTCGTGTATCTGGTACTTCTTATGTCACCTCTAATATTTTTATGGATGAAATTGGAACCATTTATAACTACTTGAAGGATTGGATAGGAAGTGAAAATGAATGTTTGGTGGAGTTAGCTACAAAAATGAAAGAGAAGTTTGACAAGTATTGGGGAGTGGAAAATGAGAGGGCTAACTTGATATTTTATGTTGCTAGTATCCTCGATCCACGATATAAATTTCACTTGGTGAAGGCAGGTTTGATTCATATGTTTGGCGAGGAGTTGGGAAAGCCTTTGGCTGATTTGACATTTGATTGTTTGAAAGAGTTGTTCGAAGACTACAAGAAAACTACTCTCATTCCAAAATCAGCAGCTAGGAATTCTGGGGGTTCATCTTCTTCCGGCTTTGGTGGGTTGGGTAAGAAATCTTCTAAATTGGTGAAGCCGAATATGTCATTTTATAACAATTTGCAAGCTACTATGGGTAATCGCAGATGCATCGAGCTTGAGAAATACCTAGATTTACATATAAACAAGAAGAGATGACTTTTGTGAGTTTCAAATTCTTGAGTGGTGGAAGGATCATAAGAGGGATTTTCCTGTTTTAGCAAGAATGGCTCGGGATGTATATGCTATCCCTGTATCTACAGTTGCATCTGAGTCGGCGTTTTCCACTGGTGGTCGTGTGATTGATGACTATAGAGCTTCAATGGCCCCTTCAACCGCGGAGGCCTTGATATGCACACAAGATTGGATTCGCCATGGACGTATCTTGACGGATGAGGAGGAGTTTGAAATAATTCAAGAGATTGATAATGGTAACTTACTACTTTTGTGTGTTTTAAACTTCTTGAATTTGGTTGTTTATATTGCTAATGTATTTGTTGTTTATATTTGTTCAGAGTTGTCTCAAATGCGGCTTAATGATGAAGTGTCGGTAAATCATGGTTGACTGGATTTCTACTTGATGAAGTTGAACAAGACTACAAGTTGTTTTATTTACTTTTCGATTTGGACATTTGAATTTAAATCATGTTATATGTATTGAATTTATGTTACTATGTGTAATGGTATTATGGATTTGAATCATGTTGAATTTGTAATATGTAAAAAGGGCTGCTCATTTCATGTTGATCGATCTGTGTCCGCTATGCATTTCTATATGTAATCAATTTGGGACAAAATAGTAATTTTTTATTTAATTCTGACGGATAACGGATATCCGCCGGATTTATCCGTTATTCAGCGGATTTATCCGTATCCAATCCGTTCAAAACGGATCGGATAACGGATCGAGTATCTGCCTATCCGTTTGAACGGATATCCGTGTAAACGGATGCGGATCGATCCGTATCCGTCCGTTGCGCAACCCTAATCAAAACACTTATGGAGAAAACTGTTGCAGTTCTTTCTGTGTTCATAGTTCAAAGGAGAATTTCGCTTTTATTTCAAAATTCTAAAGTAAAATTCATTTAAAACCTTTTAGTTCCAAAAGTGATTTTCACAATAAAAAGCGTTATTTTGCAAAACAGAATAAAGTAAGAATTGCAAACAAGAGGGCACAAGGCTCAAATTTTATTGATAGAATGGTAATCAGCCAAAGGCGTGATTCCATGAGCTATTTACAAAAGTTGGAAATGATAATTTATTAGGAAAAGGCTACATTGAAAGCAAATAACCGCTATTATCCCTAACAACTTTGAATTCCCACGGTGCTTGTTGCTTCAGAAGATTTGATTGAAGATCCGTTGATGGAAGATTCTTCGATCGACGGCATGCATCGATTGCTACTTTTGTCATTTTTGTATCCTTATTTTTCCCAGATTGCCTTTTCGTGTTTTCAATCTACCGTGATAATTGCTTATTGTCTCTAATTTTTCCTGGACCGCTTTTCGTGTTTTCACCCACCGAGACGCTTTTTGCCTAAGCCGCCTTTTCGGTTTTCGACTTACCGAGCTGTTCTTTTGTTTTTAGACAAAGTATTTCTTGATCGCATCAAGATTCACAGGATACGGGAGTTCATCACCGTCCATGGTTGTGAGAGTCATAGCACCGAAAAGCTTCTTTTGACGATGTATGGGCCTTCGTAATTAGGAGTCCATTTGCCCTCGAATCGTTGAAAAGATGTAATCTTTTTAAGCACGAGGTCGCCTTTCGAATTCACGAGGTCGGACCTTTTGTCGAAAGCTTTCTTCATCCTTCTTTGATATAGTTGCCCATGACACGAGCGATCGACGCTTTTCTTCGATTAAGTTCACCGGTCGATCGCTTTGGCACCATTCGGCCTCAGATAACTTAGTTTCCATGAGAACTCTCATTGACGGAATCTCAACTTCCACGGGGAGCACTACTTCCATGCCGTATACTAGAGAAAAAGGAGTTGCCCCTGTTGAAGTGCGTACTGAAGTACGATACCCATGCAGAACAAACGGCAGGATTTCGTGCCAGTCTTTGTAAGTGATGACCATTTTCTGGACGATCTTCTTGATGTTCTTGTTGGCAGCTTCAACGGCACCGTTCATCTTTGGCCGGTAAAGAGATGAGTTATGATGCTCGATCTTGAATTCCTCACACAGTTCTTTCATCATCTTGTTGTTCAAGTTTGATCCATTGTCTGTGATGATCTTACTTGGAACTCCATATCGGCAAATGAGGTTGTTCTTGATGAACCTCACAACCACTTGTCTTGTAACGTTGGCGTAAGATGCTGCTTCGACCCATTTGGTGAAGTAATCAATAGCCACTAGAATGAAGCGATGTTTGTTGGATGCTTTTGGTTTAATCATCCCAATCATGTCGATACCCCACATGGAGAAAGGCCACGGAGAGGAGAGAACGTTGAGTAGAGTCGGTGGCACATGGATCTTATCTGCGTAGATCTGGCACTTGTGACATCTCTTAACGTGTTTACAGCAATCAGATTCCATCGTTATCCAATAGTATCCTGCTCTTAAGATCTTTCTGGACATTGCATGCCCATTTGAATGGGTTCCAAAGGACCCTTCATGTACTTCATGGATGATTGTGTCTGCTTCTTGTCTGTCGACGCATCTGAGCAGAACCATGTCGAAGTTTCTTTTGTATAGCACATCTTCATTCAAGAAGAAATTTCTAGAAAGCCTCCTTAGAGTTTTCCTATCTTTGTAAGATGCCCCAAGTGGGTACTCTCGTGTTTGAAGGAAACGTTTGATGTCATGGAACCACGGTTCATCGTCGAAGACTGCTTCAGTTGTAAATACATACGCGGGTCTTTCAAGGCGTCTGATGCGGATCTTAGG
Organism: Vicia sativa; assembly: GCA_021764765.1. Lineage (NCBI taxonomy): Eukaryota > Viridiplantae > Streptophyta > Magnoliopsida > Fabales > Fabaceae > Vicia > Vicia sativa. The sequence goes on along the minus strand of CM038796.1, from coordinate 113,094,419 downwards.
CATATCATTTCAATCGTTGACTTTGAACATGGAAGATAGAGTAGCCAAGGCGTCTTCCATTCGATTCTGATCTCGAGGGATATGATGCAATTCTACTTTGTTGAAGAAAGTTAACAAACGTCTTGCATAATCTCTGCAGGGAATCAAGCCAAGATGATGAGTTTCATACTTGTCCTTGATTTGGTTGATCACAAGGGCTGAATCTCCATATATGTCAAGGATCTTGATCCTTAAGTCGATGGCTTCTTCGATACCCATGATACAAGCTTCATATTCTGCGATATTGTTGGTGCAATCAAATAGTAATCTGGCGGAAAACGAGATATGAGAACCCTCGGGAGTGATGATGACTGCCCCAATTCTATTGCCAAAAACGTTAACTGCTCCATCAAAGACTAAGCCCCATCTAGATTCTGGATCTGGACCTTCTTCAGGCAGCGGTTCGTCACAATCTTTCATCTTCAAGTACATAACATCCTCGTCAGGGAAGTCAAACTTCAGAGATTGGTATTCGTTGAGCGGCTGATAAGCCAAGTGATCGGCAAGAATGCTCCCTTTAACCGCTTTTTTAGCACGGTACTGGATGTCGTATTCAGATAATAGCATTTTCCATCGAGCAATTCTTCCTGTTAAGGCAGGCTTTTCAAAGACGTACTTGATTGGATCCATTTTGGAGATTAACCAAGTCGTATGATTGATCATGTACTGGCGGAGACGTTTTGAAGCCCATACCAAAGCGCAACATGTTTTCTCGAGCATGGAGTAACGAGTTTCACAATCTGTAAACTTTTTACTCAGGTAGTAGATGGCATGCTCCTTTTTACCGGTTTCATCTTGTTGTCCAAGTACGCAGCCCATGGACTCTTCTAGCACAGTAAGGTACATGATTAACGGTCTTCCCTCGATTGGAGGAATCAATATTGGAGGTTTTGACAGGTATTCCTTGATACTGTCGAACGCTTTTTGACAATCTTCTGTCCACACAACCTCTTGATTTTTGCGGAGAAGTTTGAATATCGGCCCACAGGTAGCAGTCATTTGAGAGATAAATCTGGAGATGTAATTCAACCGTCCAAGAAATCCTCTTACTTGCTTTTCTGTATGTGGCGTAGGCATTTCTTGAATAGCCTTGACTTTGTCAGGGTCAACTTCAATACCTCTTTGACTGACGATGAAACCTAGGAGTTTTCCGGATCTTACCCCAAAGGTGCATTTGTTAGGATTCAGACGAAGCTGAAATTTCCTTAGTCGCTGAAACAACTTCAAGAGATATTCTATATGCTCTTCTTCAGTGTCAGACTTTGCTATCATATCATCTACGTAGACTTCGATCTCTTTGTGCATCATGTCATGAAAGAGAGTAGTCATCTCCCTTTGGTAAGTTGCGCCTGCATTCTTTAATCCAAACGGCATTACTTTGTAGCAGAAGGTGCCCCACGGCGTGATGAAAGATGTCTTCTCCATGTCTTCGAGAGCCATTCTGATCTGATTGTAACCAGAGAAACCGTCCATGAAGGAAAAGACGTTGAACTTTGCAGTGCTATCCACTAGCATGTCAATGTGCGGTAGTGGGAAATCATCTTTTGGACTTGCTTTGTTCAAATCTCGGTAGTCAACACACATTCTGACCTTTCCGTATTTCTTGGAGACAGGCACTATGTTGGCTAGCCATTGAGGGTATTCAGAAGTGACGAGGAAACCTGCGTCGAGTCGAGCTGCTTTTAAACTTCCTTTTTGATTTTGTCGGCCATTTCAGGGTGAACTCTTCTCAGTTTCTGCTTAACTAGCGGACACTCCGGCTTTAATGGCAAATGATGCTCTACGATGCTGGTATCCAAACCTGGCATGTCCTGGTAAGACCAAGCGAACACATCAACATATTCTTTGAGAAGCTCTATCAGTTTGCTCTTAACGTTGCTGTCGAGTGAAGCTCCGATATTTACTTCTTTTTTGTCTTCCTCAAAACCCAAGTTGATTGCTTCCAAAGGCTCTTTGTGAGGTTGAATGATTCTTTCCTCGTGCTTAAGTAATCGAGAAATCTCATCTGGGATCTCTTCTTCAACTTCTTCCTCGGCGACTTCACTGGGGATTTCAAAGTTGGGAGAGAGCATAGAGTTATTGCTTTCAATGAATTTGTCCATCTGTTTAATCTGCATATTTGATTTATGTTTGATTAATTAACTCTCTCTTTTTCTTTTTTTTTTGAAACAGTTAATGTGAAAGCGTATGCAGATTATTATTATTTTTGAAGATTTTTATTGTGTTTTTTAGGATTATCATTTCCAAGAAAAGGGTAAAAATGAAAAATAAACACAAAAATGTGGAATCAAAACAACGCGTTTTATTTATGATTCACAATATGAAACAGGGCCCTAAAATACAAACTCATTTGTCCTGGGCAAGACAAAGAGAAATTATTTAAAAGCTAAGCCCTATAAAACATCTCTTCGCTTTGGGCGAAGCGAGAGTTCAAAACAAAAGCAACGATAAACTACTTAGAACTAGGAGCGTTAGTCCGAACTTCAACAGGTTTCCAGTAGTGGCGAACTCCTTGGAATTCGAGGTACTCTGGTAGTTTCCCACTTGGTTTAATCCTTGAGTAGACTTTGGTCGTTGGTCGAGCAGTCTTTGAAGATTCTGGACGATTGACCTTGCCTTTTGTGCTGCTGAAACGATCTTCTTCTGCTTGATGAACAGATCGGGAAGCATGGGATACAGCATATGTACTTTCTATTAGCATTTGCGTCGAATTCTGGGGATGCACCCTCCAATCTTCAGAGTGAAGAGACTCATTGTCGGCGACACTTTCCAATTCGTATCCCGAGTCATACCCCTGATCTTCGGTAATTACGTTGATGTAGTGGTAGTCAAGATCTGGTTTGACAAATTCCACAGGTGCGTTAAAGCAGAGATCTTCATTTGGAACTTCAATTGGTTGATGGGATCGGGAAGATGGGTACACCTCTTCCGGTTGACTAGGATACTCAAAAGAATCACCCCATCCAGTGGGTTGGATGTCTTCAATTCTGATTTTTGAGCTTTCTGGCGCAGTGTATTTCACCATGTAGTCAAACTTTCCACTTGGTTCTCCCAAGGTATCCCAAACTTCAGAAAGGACAGGTGGATTTTCATTCTTTTGTAGGGACATGCCTTTGAATTGATCAGTCGGAGGATAGTACGGTGCATACGATTCTTCCTGAGACACATATTCAGGGCTGTTAAGATAAGTGCTCCACTCTTCAGATCCAGAGAGATCATTTTCATCACCTTCAATGGTAAGAACGTTAACCTCTTGAAGAACAAGGTTTAAGAAACCCCCACTATGGAATACTTCTCTGATTGGACGAAGTGCTTCGTCCCTTTGCTTGTCTTTAGGAAATACTGGGGAAAACCCGAGTCCGGCCTTGGTCTCGTTGTTGACAGGTTTGATTACTTGTCCCCAACCTGCAGCATTACCATCTTTTACTATTTGTGCTGCCTCTTTGTAAGAGGAAATAGATGATCTGCTTTTGCTAGTAGATTCATCTTCTAACGGATTTCCTGAGGACTGTGTTCCTTCAACGTCGTTAGCTGTGATGAAAGAAAAGCTGGACAAATGGCTTATTAGTAAGGCTTGTTCACCGATGATGGTCACTAGCTTCCCATTTACTGTGAATTTCAGTTTCTGATGGAGAGTGGAAGTCATTGCTCCTGCTTCGTGGATCCATGGTCTTCCTAGCAAGCAACTGTAAGCAGCTGGCACATCCATGACCTGGAAAGTGATTTGGAAAGTATGCGGACCAATTGTCATCGGGAGATCGAATTCCCCAATAACAAACTTTCTTGACCCGTCAAAGGCTCTTACCACTATGTCATTGAACTTCATCGGTGTTCCTTTATAAGCCAAACGAGCGAGAGTCGTTTTTGGCATTACGTTTAAGGATGAACCGGTATCTACTAATACATTGGACAAGGAATTTGATTGACAAATCATCGAGATATGCAGAGCCAAATTGTGATCTTTCCCTTCTTCTGGGAGTTCTTCATCGCTGAAACTTAAGTTATTGCAAGCTGTTATGTTGCCCACAATACCCCCAAACTGGTCTATAGTCATGTCATGATCTACATAAGCTTGATCTGGTACCTTCATCAAAGCTTCTCGGTGAGCTTCGGAGTTCAAAAGTAAAGATAGTATTGAAATCTTGGAGGGAGTCTACATCAGCTAATCCACAACTCTGTACTCGCTTTTCTTGATCAGTTTCAAGATCTCATCAAAATCTGAGTTAACGTCGGTTCTATCAGGCGGACCAACATCTGTGCTTGGATTAACAACGGGAATCCTCGTGGGATTCTCGGAAGATATGTTAACCGGATTTTGTCTAACAACAGGAACAACAGGCGGTTTTGGTAGCAGCGGAGTATGTACTCGTCCACTTCGCGTTACTCGTCCGATCTCAGTTATATTGACATTAGCTGGAAGAGTTGGCATGGGTTTCTCCTTCCCATACTCTATCACAGTTGCATTGTATTGATAGGGAATTGATTTGTTAGAACTGTACGGAACAGGACCGGGTATGCAAATCACCAAAGGAGACCCTGGAACGTTTGAACCGTTATATTCAATCTCCACATGCTTGGGCGTATTGAAACAGGGGACAATAACGTTTACTTCGGGAATTTCCGAGTTGATATCTGAGACTAAAAGCCCGTGCGGAAAATGCCCTACTGTATTCACGTCATAGTCATCTTTGTTTCTGTAGATCTGTATGTCACCAATGTCTAGCAATCGTTGAATATCTGCTGTTATGGTGAGACATCCTCGAAGATCTTTGAAGCAGATGCCGCAAGCCGCGTAATCGTGTTTAGTGAAAGCGCCCATTGTACTGTATGTATCATGGAGATGTACCAAGTTTCCTCTGATCAGATTCACGTCTGTGACAAGATACCGATCTGTATTTCTTAGTATCAAATTCACTGTAGGTCCATTATGACTGGGAAGTGGATTTGCTTGCACGTTTGGATTTGTATTTCTAAAGGAAAGAAGATTAGACCTTACTAATCTCTGTACTTCAGCTTTTAGCGCTATGCAATACTCAAGATCATGGCCCGGTGCCCCTTGATGAAAAGGGCAAGATACGCGTCCGCTTTGTACCACCATGGCAATTTTTCTGGTACTGGAGGTGGTGACCTTGTTTGCACGAGATTCCTTTCTATCAATGCAGGGTATAGTTCTGTGTACGTCATCGGAATTAGGTCAAATTGCGAGACCCGAGGCGCACGGTTTTGATTGTTGAACTATTGAGCCTACTGTTGAGTTTGTTGGAACTGTGGAGCAATTCCTGTGTTCGGACTTGTATTAATAGTGGGTGCTATGGCAGCTACCTGTTGTTGTCGGCTGACATTCTTTCGTGGTTTCCCTCGGGATACCATTCCTATGTCATGTTCCTTTTTCTTTGGAAAATTTTCTCCAACCTTCTTAGTTCCACTGGAAGATCCTGATTCTTTGGTTAGGCGTCCTGTTCGAACTCCTTCCTCTAGCCGCATTCCCATGCTTACCATCTCGGTGAAATCTCCGGGAGCGCTAGCGATCATTCGTTCGTAGTAAAATGGGCCAAGAGTGTTTAAGAAAACCTTGTTCATCTCCTTCTCTTCTAACGGTGGGTTGACTTGGGCAGCAATTTCCCTCCATCGTTGAGCGTACTCTTTAAATGTCTCTATTTCCTTTTGAGACATGGAGCGGAGTTGATCCCGATCTGGGGCCATATCCAAGTTGAACTTATATTATTGTACGAAGGCTTCACCTAAGTCATTGAATGTTTGGATATTCGCGCTGTCTAGCCCCATGTACCACTTCAGTGCGGCACCGGCAAGATTGTCTTGGAAGTAGTGGATCAACAATTGGTGATTGTCGTTGTACGTGGACATTTTCTTGGCGTACATCGTAAGATGGCTCTGTGGACAGGAATTTCCTTTGTACTTTTCAAAGTCAGGGACTTTGAATTTTGCAGGTATCCTTACGCGAGGAACTAAGCACAGATCATGGGCGTTCTTCCAAAACAATTCCTTTCCACGAATTGCTTTGATCTCAAGCTGCATTTTGAGGAGCTGTTCCTGGAGATTCTCCATCGGACCACGAAGATTTGTGTTATCGCCTGGACTATGGTGGACTTCTTCGTCTGCAGTAGTGTGCACTACGGAAGCTGAGTTTGTCATGATCGGTTGGGAAACCGTCATAGTGACTTGCAAAAAAGTTATTCCATGCTGCGGAGTAAGTTTTGAGTTTTGCAAAGTAGGTACTTCAAGCGGGGTTGTTTGTACCTGAGAAGTCGGTTGACGAAATCCGATGCCGAAATTGAAAGGCATGCCCCATGGATAACCTTCTGGCATACTGAAGAGTGAACTACTGGCTGCAACAGTTGAAACTGGAGTAGTAGTGACCTCTGAAATCGCTGCTTGATTTTGACTGCTCGATGCTGCTTGCTGACTTTGCGCAGTTGCCAACGAACTTACTAGAGAAGTGAGTCTTTCTACCTCTTCTTGCAGTGTTGTTACTGTGCTACGAAGCTCAACATTTTCGTGCTCAAATCCTTCCATTACTTTTCTTCTTTTTGAACGTGTATTCTATGTTCGAGTAGGCTGTGGACGCGGTCGAGAAACCCTAAGACGCGACAGCTTGGCGATCTTTTCCTTTCTGGAAAAAATTCCAAAAGATCAAACTCTAGACCATAGACTCAAAATGCAAAGTATGATGCATGATTATAAATGCAAAGAGAAAGGAATTTCCAAAGAATTTACGCTAAAAGAGAAATTTCTGGCAAATATTTGAATGGAAAAACACATATTTTATTAATTATTAAAAGAAGATTACAACAATTCTGTTTTGGAGCATTGCTCACACAAATGATAAAATAAATGATAAAAATTACAAACTAAACTAATTAATCGTCTTCGTCGGATGAAGATCCAAAGGCTTGATGTAGCTTCAACTTCAGGATTTCCTTTCCATAGTGAGCTTTCAGTTCAGCTTTCTCGGCTTTTAGCTTGCTAATGACTTTCTTCCACTCGTCGGGAGCAGGATCGCTGGTTGTCATTTCCTCAAGCTTTCTTTTCCTTTTATTGATGTATCTTTTGATCGCGTTATCTTTCTGGCGAATCTTCTCATCTTTCTCCATGAGCCATTCATCCTGGAAGTAAAGCGTCTTTTCATGATCTTTGACTTGCTTCTTAAGCTTCTCGTTTTCGAGGTCAATCTTAAGGAACTTATCTTCCAAAGCCTCTTTCTCGAGCCTCATCTTGGCCAATGCTTCTTGGTATTCTCCCATAGTCTCGACGGGAAAAATTGTTGATTTGGAAGCTGCAGAGAACATGAGTTCCTCATAAGCATAAGGCATTCGAAATTCCTTTGCTCTTTTCTTTACCCAAGAAGTGTAGATTTCCATGGCTACACAATTCCTTGCTTTCCCTTTTTCCTTTCTTCGAATGTGATGCCAAGCTCGGATCATTCTGGCTTTCAATCCTTGGGAATCCTCCCCTTCATGATAGAAATAGCTCTCTACTGTAAATCCAAGAGGTTTACTAGAGTTTGCGTACCCGAGTTGACGTCTCGCCAAGAATGGGTTGTAGTTGATTCCTCCTTTTGTACCAATGAGAGGTACGTTGGCAAATTCTCCACAGCTCTCAATGATTTCCATCTCATTGTCTGCCAAGGTATACCAATGGATATCGTCGTTTGTAAGAGACATGAGTCTTCTAGACCAATGCCAATCGTCTTTGTTTTCGCGGAAGATAGGAGATTTAGGCAAATGTGAGACAATCCATTTGAAGAACAGAGGTACACAACATACGATAGTTCCATCTCCTTGACGATTCCTATGGTGGATGGAGAAATACGTATCACCAAGCAGAGTGGGAACGGGATTTCCAATCAGAAAGATCCTTATGGCGTTGATATCAACGAAACTTGGGACGTTGGGAAACAACACCAATCCATAGATGAGTAAAACTAAAATAGCTTCGAAGGCTACCATACTACCGGCTTCAGAGAATTTAAGAGCCTTCTCCATTAGGAACTTTGAAGTTAGTCCTAAGAGTTTTCCTTTGGTAGTTAGGTTTTTGTCTATCTCAGATTTCTTTAAGTGAGTCATCGTTGCAATGACTGGTGACTTAGGAATGGCTTCCAAACCATTGAAAGGCACTTTATCCGACATCGAGATTCCTAGGATGTGTGCATTTTCCAAAGTAGGCATCAACCGATAGTCGTGGAAAGTGAAACAATGATAGATCGATCGTAAATCGAACAAAAGTTTTGAGAAGTCCTTCATCAACGTTAGTGTTCGAATAGTTAAAAGAGTTCCATAGCATTTTTGAAACCGAGGATCTTCTACCAAGGATGCTAACTCTTTAACTTCCCTACGAGAATTCTAAAATCAGTATCTCTTGGTGAATCTTCCTCACGTCCATCACTCTAACCTAAAATATTTACAAAGAAAAATCTCTAAATTCTTTGGAAATGGGAAAAGAAATGAAGTTTTGAATGAATGCATGAATGCGACAAACATGGTTAGTAGTTATACACACGGTCAAGCGTCAAGTCACGAGCATGAGGCCAACGATAAGAATCAAACTTGGGTAAGTTCTAAGGGCTTATTCATTTGTGAATCGGGTTCTACTGATAATACAGGCTCAACACTTCTCTTTGAAATATTATCGGATTTGTTGAATACTCGAAGTCCGATAATATTTTTCAAGAAAACTCGCCGATCGTAGTCTCGCATGACACTATTCTAGGCTTACGCCCGAATAATTTCGCACTACATCCTAAATGGCCGGATGGGTTATGTGTTCTATACCACTCACCGCAAGTTCTCTTGAAAGCAAAATGTCTTCGCAAATACTTGCTAAACACAAATACCCCAAGACAACCTCCACCGAGAGGGATCTCAAATTAACTCCGTAAGTATTGGGACTTCTCACAAGTTAATAGGACTATACCCCACCTAGATCTTAAAATGTTTCTTAAACCGGTTAGGATTTCTTTCCATCGATGAAATCGCAAAACACACAATAAAGAAAACAAACATATGCATATATGAAAGCTTAACCCCTTTTTTTTTCTTTTTGAAAACAAAAAAGCTTGGTGCTCTTAAGCAGAGTCACATTTTTCTTTGAAAATCAAAGTTTAGCGTACTCCCCAGCAGAGTCGCCATTTTTCCTGCTCGCGTAAAAGTGACGCTAGGAATCAAATCAATTCGAATCCTCCGCTCAAACGATTTACTCTTTTGATTTGTTTATAAAGATGCCGCGAGCATCAAGCTTTATTATTTTCAACACAAGAATTTATGATTATGAAAAAGGGGAAAGCTGCTAATACCCTCAATTGATTATGATATGCATTACGACTAGCGCAAACTAGACGTAACGCATTTGGGGAGATTCCGGGTAAGAGGGTTTGTTATATAAAGGGAATAGATGGAGCACCCTAAATATATATAGTTATCTATAGCTTTATATATGAATATGTTTGATATGTTTGTGTGTTTTAATTGCTATTTCTATGATTGGGAAAGTTTCTCCTTTGGGATTTTAAGAAGGATAGATTATGTGGGATCCTAGTGTTTATTATTATTGTGCTCGCAAAGATCATTGGATCTTCTGCATACATATCCCTTAATGGGAATCAGAGCATTTGTAGCTCGGATCTAAAGGGATCTATGGTTTGTTTGGTTTGAGGGAGAAAGAAATTTTCTCGGCAAGGATGAGACCTTGTGCCTACGTATTCTCAAAAGGATGTTGAGAAAGTCAGAGCAATCGTAGTTTCCACTTATGCTAGTGTAAGCAATGGGAAGTTAGTAAGAGACAGAGACAAATGTCATCTTAATGAAAAATGTATCTAATCTATTTCATCACATACATTTTTGAAAGTTTGATTGATTGAATCTTTCGTCGTAAGTTACAGGTGTTTTGCTTGAGTGTACAAGCGTTACCACTTACATGTTTAAGAAAGATGTTTGAAAAAGATTGAATCTTTTAATTGTAAGCATTGGGTGTTTTGCTTGAGTGTACAAGCGTTACCACTTACGATTAAGAGATGTTTTTGTTTGAAAAGTTTTTGACTGTATGTGATATGATAGATGAGATACTTCTTCCATAGAGATGATAAACGTCTAAATCTCTAGGAGAAATTGATTGGATTAAGGGGATGCTTTTAAGAAGCCCATGGGTCCTTGAATTGTAAGCCCAAGAGGAGGCATTCCGAGGGTCATCGAGGGTCATCGAGGGTCCTTGTATGAAGCTCAAGAGGAAGCTATAGGGTATGGCTGGCTTTGGCTTTAAAAGGGATTTCACCGGGAAACCATCCTTTTGGAATTAAGAGCAATTTCACCGAGAAATTATACTCTCAGGGTTCTATCCTAACGCGGGTGATTCTTTGTATTGGAAGCCCAATAGAAGACTGTTAAGAGATTTCCTGGTCTCTTTCATTGTATGATGCCCAAGAGAAGGCTAAACTCAATGAGTAGTTCTTTTGAACGAAGCCCAAGAGGAGGCTGACTCAACAGGGGAGTGCTGTCTTATATGAAGCCTAAGCGGAGGCTAAACTCAGATGAATGAGTTTTCTTATATGAAGCCTAAGAGGAGGCTGAACTCAGATGAAATGAGTTATCTTGTACAAAGCCCAAGAGGAGGCTAATACTGTGGGGAACCTATTGGTTAGACTAGTTGTTATGTTATAATTCAAACAGTTGTATAAACAAGTGTGTGTGTGTGTGTGTGATATGTATTCACAGGAGTTTATGAAGGAAATATAAACAGATGCATTATGTTTATTTACAAGAGTTTATGAAGGAAATATAAACAAGTGTCTGTGAAACGGACGTTTAAAACGAGCGTAACTTGATTATTTACAAGTTTGTATTGTGTATAAGGAAGTAAATATGTACACGAACGGGTATTTATGTACAAGGAGATTGTGGATGTACATAGGAGGGTTGAGACTTACACCGTAAGGGAGGCCCATTGGTTTAAAAGCAGTTTCACCGGGAATAATGCTCCTTTTAATACCAATGGTATTTAGTGTATATACAATCGAAACGAAAAACAAACGATCGAAGTATGTCTGTATTTGAGTATTTACAGAGGTATCTGTATTATGTACAAGTAAAATAGATGTGTACATAAAAGAATTGGTTATGTACAAGGAAATAATTATGTACATAAAAGAATGTTGGGACTTACACCGTGAGGGAGGCCCATGATCGGTTAAGAAATTCGAGAGAAAACGAATTCGGTTTTATCGTTTAATCGGATCGATCATGGATAAAAGATGTAAGTTTGATGAAAAGTTTTAAAGAATGATCTTGAAAGTGTTTTGAAAGATGAAATTCACTTACAAGAAGTTTTGAAAAGAATCGGGCTTCGAAAGTTTGAAAAAAATCACCTTTAAAGGTGTTTTGAAAAGTACTCAAAAGTACCGTTTTCGGCTCGATAAAAATATAATCGGATGAAAGTTTTTCTGAAAATTTTTGACACTATCTTAAAATAGATACATTAATTGACAAGTGTACAAAAAATCACCTCAAAATGAGGAGTTTTGATTGGGTTTTGAAAAAGTCAAAGTTTGTAAAAAAAATACAAAAGTTTGGTAAAAAATGGTCCCAAGGCTGCTTGAACCCGGGACCTCAAGGCAAGGCAAGGTATAAATGACTTAAGAGTGAGCTGGCAACCGTTGGGGCGGCAATACATCCGTGTATTGAAGTTAAACAATGAAATTATATTTTAAAACGGATTTTTGAATTTGAAAAAACGCGCGCAGCTTCATCTTCCTCCTCCAATCTTCAATCAATCCTAAATCCTTCGTTTCTTGATGAAATCAAAAGATGTAAACACCAAACTTGATCGTTTTAAGCCCAGGAACATGATGATGTCCTTTAATTTCATTTATTTTCATCCTAACATGATTAAATTTCTCAAGAACACGAAGAACCCTAAAATTGAAAATCCTAATTGAAATCGTGTATGGTTGATGAATTGATCAATTGATTGAGGGTTATTGATCGTTGATAGTGCAGAAACAACATGGCCAAGAGTTTTTTGAACTGGAATCAAAGAATCATAGAGTTTGAAGTTCGTGTTCTTACCTGTTCAAGCTGAGATCGAAATCGATGAAGGAGTGTTTCCAAATATGATTTTATGATTCTTAGAGCACCAACGGCCTTCAAGGATCCTGTGAGGATGGTCTGCTCATCACGAATTTTCCTGGATCATCTTAACCAAGTCGACCTGCAGTTTTCTCAAAGTGAAACTTGAATTCGTGGTTAATGGAGTTACAGATCAAAGATGATGGTTTGGATCATTCATATGGAGTATATTGATGATGTTTGGATGATCAAAACATAACTAGCTCGAGCCAAACTATGAATTTGAAGTTTAAGGCAGTTTTGGCAAGTTTGTGAACATGGAGTGCAAAATTTGTTTTTTAGCTTTACCTATGTTGCTTTTATGTTACAAACCAATTACATATGATATTTACAACATGTTAGACACCAAACATCTTATGTTTCTTCACAAGTTTTCAAAAATGCAAGATTTCTCCAATTACACTATGTTTCTTGATTTTTAAGAAAGAAGAGAGAAAGCATGTTCTTGCATAGCTTTGGTGTGGTTTGAATTGGCCAACATGACCTCTATTTATAGGTCACAAGTTCTGAAAGATAAGGGAAAAGAAATGGCTTTGGTATTTACAAGTTGCCTTAGAGGGCAAGGAAGTCATTTTTGCATTAAATGCAAAAGGAAGCTTCCTTTTAACCATGGTTAATTTCTCTACTTGATCTTATCTCATCATAATTACTCTCCATCTTATTTTTTATCAGCTCTAACTCTCTTTGCAAGGTGGCATGGCTTCTAGAAGAAGAAACTCAAAAATGACCTATAATCTTGAACTTTGTAATTGAAAATCAAGGATTTTGGAGCTCTATGTTTCAAAATCAAAAGCATAGCTAGACTCCATGGATTTGAGAGTTCTTGGACATTTTGGAAATCTTGTTTCAAGGGCTACAACTTTCATGTTTTGAGTTTTTTCCAATTCAAAGTGGAACTATGTGAAAAAATGCCATGAAGTTTGGAAAAAGTATGAAATTTTAACACTTGAAAAATTTTCTAAGTGTTGAAAATTTTGACTTTTTGTTGACTTTTCCAAATTTCTTGATTTTTTATGATCATGATGGATCATTTGAAGTATTTTGATGATTGAAAAAGTTTTGTCTTGAAAAAGTTGACCAAAAGTCAAAGTTTGACTTTTCAAGTATGAAATTTCATCGATGATTCGAAATCGATCGATGAAATGTGAACTTCTGTGATGTTTTGAATCCAGAAATTAGGTCAACATGTTGTATCTAAGATATGAAGATCAATATCTAATCAAAAAAGTCATTCATTGATCAGAAAAATCAGAAATTGCTCATCCTCGATGAAAACCCTAATTGGTCGATCCTTGATAGATCATGAGGAAAAGTTGGATATCTGAAGATCAGAGATTGATGGTTTGATCAAGATAGATCAAATGAGGTGAGTAAAACTCAAACCCTAATTGATTGCCTCTTGAATCAGATGAAAAATTGATGAAACCCTAATTTTGACCTTTAGAAGCTACACCCGATTAATTCTGTTCTGAACTGTTAGTGATGCAACGATGCAGATGTAAGGTGGTATATTAGGTCAAAAATTAGGGTATGACACATATAAGTAATTCATACATGCATCATTTTGAAAGCGCAGAAATTAAAACATACAAAAATTGCTCATCATCTTCAACCTTTCATCTAAGCATACACACAAACAAAGTACACATAATCATTCATTATTTGGGTGCCATATAGACTTATGTTAAAAATATTCAATTTAGGTTGGTGTAACGTAAGATTGAGTTGATAATTTTGGGGGGTTTCAAATAAGAAAATCAGGTTGAGTTTTTCCTTCAAGATCATTGAACTTTGAAGGTTTTGGACAAGATTACGCAATTTGGATTCGATTGAGTGAAGATATTTGAAGAACCGTGGTTCTTGCAAAGGAGTAGCGTGAGACGGTAGATCAGTTTGGTAAATCTTGGGATACAATATGTTTTCAATTTAGATTCGATCGAGTGAAAGCTTTGAAGAATGATTGTTCTTGCAAAAGAGTAGCGTGAGACAGTGGATCAAATTGGAATTATTGGATGACAATAATTTGCAATTTGGATTCAGCCGAGTGAAAGCTTTGAAGAACGGTAGTTCCATCAAAGGAGTAGCGTGAGATAATAGATCAAATTGGTTTGTTGGGTGACTTAATCAACATCAGATCAAGGAAAGATAAAGTGTTAGGATCAACATCAAACTTGGGATTTGTAGGGTTCAATTGCTACATTTCTCTTGTAAACAATATTTTGCAAAGTAAGATGTATTATCTTAATTCCATTTAGAATTGGGGGCAGACGTAGTCATAGCAAGGAAGGTTGGTGAACTGCCTAAATAAATCTTCGTGCTCTCTCTCTCTCTCTCTCTCTCTCTCTCTCTCTCTCTCTCTCTATATATATATATATATATATATATATATATATATATATATATATATATATATATATATATCATTTACTCTGTATAGCAAATTATTCAATTCCTTGATTGTGAAATCGATTCATAGAGAAATATATTTTGATTTATTAAACATAGCTTTGTAATTACATTACAATCAAATAGATTGTAAGTGGTATTTCATATCAACAAAGTCAAAGAGAAATCTGAAAAATCAGTTGCACACCAAATGTTTGATAATTTACTTGTTTTAGCTTTATCAATAATTTCATTGGAAATTGTTTAACAATTGTGATAATTATAAAACGATTGATTGATAAATTATTTTATTAAGGATTATCACCATAATTGATTTCATTTCGTGGTTTAAACATATGTGAGTCTTCAATAATCGGTACGATTTAGACGACGTGTTCGATCTAGGCTTAATTTCCTGTTTACCATAGTTTTTATTTTTAATTTTAAAACACAACTTTAAATGCTAAATTTTTTGTTTAGGAATCTATTCACTCTCCAGTAGATAAGTTGTCGTGATATCCTATCAATAATTTTTTTTTACTATTTAAATATAATTTTTTAATATTTTAAACTTAAACATTAAAATTTAATCATATAATTTATTGGCTAGATTCACACATCTAAAGCATAAAAAAAAAACAGAGTTCAAAGAAAAACTCTTCATATCAATGTGTTTGACATTGACAACTCAAATTAATACAAAAGTCTACGATACAACCCAATACATGTTTAAAAGTTATTAGGTCCAATAAAACGCATTTTATCTACCAAATTCCTTTATGAACATTTAAATATGCCTTGAGCTAGATATCTCATAACAGAAGTTTGGTGGCAAATCCATAACTCAACCTTTTATCAAAAACTGACTTCCAACATGCTGAAATATAGGTCATTAATTAAGTATTCTTTTTTGCTTCAGTATATATTAAATGTATCAGTCCATTAGTAATTGCTCATTAATTTATTGCTGCAGATAGAAGTAGTTCAGATTCATTATGTGACAATTGATTGTTTTTATATGGATGAATGTGAAGTATTTAAAGAATACAAGTTCTAAAACGGTTTGGAATGTAGTTGTTGAAATAATTTTATACAGCACATGCTTTTGGTATTCAAAGGAGGGTTAACATTGGTTTGCGTGAGTAGCAAGAATTCTAAAATAGGAGTAGTTTGAAACTATAGATGTCCTTTTTTTGGTTTAATCACGTTCAAAACATCTCTATTTGTTAAAGAGTTGTTTACAGTTTACCTTGAGAACTCTTTTGAGTTAAAAGACAGAGATCGTCACCCTTTTGATGAGTTGCGAATATAAAATAATTTAGTATTACTATAATGATATGTTTTAAATATTTTTTATGAATTGATGAGTAATTTGAGTGTTGTGTAAATTAAGTTGATGAATAATAATATAATTTTTCTCTATTATTGATTGTTAATATAATTAATGAGCCGTAATTATATTGTTGAGTTGTAGTTTCAGAGAGAAATCATTTTTTAGTATGAGTTGAATTAGTTAGAGAGAACTATCATATTGGACTTGGATTGACAAATTTGTGGTCCAAGGAGAACCTTGTTTTGAATATGAAATTGCATATTTTTGAATTTGAATGTTATTGTCATGTTCATGCATTCATGTATATCGGAGATAGGTAAATAAGGAAGTGTTCAAATAGAACTAATGAAAGTGTCATTGTTCAGAGAGAATACTATTTTAGAGTGAGATCGGAGACGTGGATAATTCCGTAACACAACTCAGACATCCAAAACAATTGGTACAACATGCATTTTGAGGAAGATTGCATAGCATTTCATATTTGCACTATAATTATTTGTGGATGAGAATTATTATGTATGATTTTGAGTTATGTCATGTATGATATCCTTGTTGTTTAATACACGGATAACTTCTGTAAAGTTATTCTCACTCCTTTTCTGTTGTTGTGTGTCTTGTTATGCCTATGTTCTAGATACAATTAGGGAGCAGTAGTTGCTCAGTTGAGGAATGGAGTATATTGTCTTTTTTATTTATGTTTATCGTTTTGAGTTTTAGTTTCTACGGTGTTGCTTTGATATTGCAACATCGGAACAGATTTTTCAGTTGATCTATATTTTTAAGAATGTTCAAAATAATTTATCTTTGTTGGGATTAAGTTCTTTATTTTAGTGAGTTATGATATGTTTTAAGTCGAGATAATATATTTTTAATTTATATTACTTTTTAATTTGAGAAATATATTATTATGAAAAAGGTGTGACACTTTGTCTTGAATTAAAATTATTTTATTTTATTTTTTGAAAAGAGTATTTGGGTTTATGGTGCTACAATGATTTGTTGTTCTATTCCAGAAATACATTGTTTAATTGTTTGTCTAAGATAAAATAAAGATGTAATTTCAATTCAATTCCTAAATTAAGCTTAAAACCCCTAAACTATTTTTAAATAATCACCTCCCTGCATTCATTTTATTAGTGATAAAATCTACAATAAATTTTTAAACAACAAAATATATATATAAGTGCCAAAAATACAAAATAACTAGTGAAATTGCGGTATTAGAGATACCTAACAAAATCAGAACCATAAAAAATTAGAAAGACAAATACAAATATCCGTACAAGAGAAACAAGCCAAGAAAATAAACCTAGGAAGCAAAAATGAAGCAAGGAAACCACATTAACATAAGGGAAAAACATGTAATATCTCAACCCCCTAGAAACCACCATCAACATAAATAAAAAACCAATAGAAAATAACTAAGACCACTCCAACAAAGGAACATGTTAACGACTCTCAAATCACTACTGACATAGACAAAAGAAAAAATATGATTACTAAACCAACTAGTGAAAGCACATGAGCTAATGGAAAAGCTATTAAGAAGTTATTTTTGATCCAGGAATATGCATTTATCTTCCACTTCCTTTATAGTAGTATTTGTACTTATAAAAACAACATTGGTATGTGACTTCCAAAGAGTCCAGACTATTGAGTGTCAAATCATGAATAAGCCACCTCTAATCCTAGCTACCTCACCCAACAAATTAAATAGCTCTATTTACCACCCTAACCATCTAAAGATTTTATACCATCGAAAAATATCAAACTCACAAGTGATAAACAAATGAGAAACCAACTCAGACCCCTTACACATAGCACCAAAAACACCCTCAAGATCAACTATAACATTATTCTTTGTTGTAACAGAGTGTCGTCAAGAACAAGCCAAAACTATGAGAAACATAAGAAACCCTATTATGTTTTACAAAAGGGGGAAAATAAGGAAGAAGAAGAAGAATAATAAGCATTAGGATTAGTGGTAATTGTTTTTCTATTCAATTTATCAATTATGGTTTACAAATTACAAGTGAATAAAAACAATCAACTCCTCTCAACAATCTGAGAGAACTAGTTTATTTATAGACTACTAATCTAACTTCGGATACAAGATAAATTAAATAATTGGGATAAATAAATAGGCCTAATTCAACATGCTAACAAACTTAGTATTATCGATTACTGCATGCTAGAACACACTTCAACTACGGTATGCATGACTTCAAGATCAACATATGAACAAACTTCGACACCATACTAAACTCTACCGAAACAAGAAGTTATCCATGTCAAGATACTAGAGTTCCATCCAAAATCTCACAAATCTCCACCTTGGAACAAACTCTACAACATAAGAGAAATAAATTAGATTTCTTCATGCAATTTTATCAACTACGTACAGTGGAAGAACTTGCAACTTGGCAATGTCTTGGTAGTCATATCAACAAAATGTGATATGTAGAAACCTTCAATACTTGGACTTATTCATGCTCGATTATTTCTCTGACAAAATACAACCTCACATCGATGTGCATGGTTCGCTCATGATATACCAAATTCTTTAACAAATGTATGACACTTTGAGTATCACATTTAACAGTGATAACTCGACCTTGAAGTTTCATCTTCTTAGCAAAACCTTCACCTTCAAGTCACAAATGCTTCTTTCACAGCTTCAGTGAGAGAAGTATATTCTACTTCAGTGGTTGATAAGGTGACAACCTTCTGAAGTGTCACTTTATAACTAATTGATGTGTCAAAAATAGTGAAAACATATCCAGAAATAGATTTTTTGGAATCCATACAACCTACATAGTTAGAGTCGATAAATTCTCCGGTTTCTAATTTTCTATGATCACTAGAGAATCCACCATAAATTGGGACTCAATTCGGAGACCCATTTATGTACCTTAGAATCCACTTCAATGCTTGTCAATATGACTTTCCAAGATTAGTCATATAACTGCTTACAAGGATCACTCCATATGCTATGTCTTGTGTAATCCCCCAAAATCCATATTTCTATATTTTATTGATTATTTATGATTTATGATGAATATTATGTGACTTAATGATGATGTATTATGGGGAAGTAAGTGAGGTAGAGGTGATAATTAAAATTATTTAGATTTAAATAATTTTAGTTTATATTATTTAGAATAATAATAATAATAATAATAATAATAATAAAATGGAGAATTAAGGTGAAAAGTAGAATGACGGCATAATGGTAAGTGTGTGTGAGTAAGTGAGGGTAGAATTGGAAAAGCATAGAAATGGACTATTTTAATAGAGAAAGTCAGAGACAAAGCTCATTCGGTACGATCATTAAAAGTTGGGAGAAATTATGAAGATAGGGCTAGGGCATAGAGAACCAAGAGGATATTTCCATAGAACTTGAAGGAAGAATCGAATCGCTAGGAATTAGAGGTAAAAGGAATAATCGGGTTTATTATGATTGATATATGGTTAAGTTAGATGTAGAAGTTGTCTTGTATGAAGACTTTGATGAAAAGTATGATGAATATCACGATGTGTTGTGTAATGATGATGTTGATATACCATGGTCTGAATGTAATATGTGTATAATGACGTGTTGTTGTTAATATCTAAAATATGATGATTAAAATGCACTTTTGGATGAATTGATTCCTAGAATAGAGTTGGAATGGGGTTGAAACAACAACAAAACACAACTGAGAATTTGCAGAATCGTGCATCTCGCCAGGCAAGCGAGTCACCCAAGCTCCACAGATCGAGTATCATGCAAGAGGGTTTTGGGATTTCTGGAAAAAGGGGTTTTAGCATGAGAGCTTCGGGTGAAGGGAAGGCGAGGAGAACACCCCGGGGTTGTCGGGTGAGCAGTTTAGCGGGAACTTTTCAAAATATCGTAACTTGACTTTCAGGACTCAGTTTGACGCGTTGTTCGAAGTGTTGGGAAGATGATGCACTATACTATATTATGATAGATTAATATGAGTAATTTGATGTATTATTCCAGTACCTAGGTATTTATGAATTTGAATTATTATTTGTTAATATGTGAATATGTTCTATTTTAATGATGAACTTGATGTTGTTGTGAAGTTGCTATGATGTTGATGTGATGTAATTGATGTTATCAGTGAAGATGTTTTAATGATGCATATGCTTAATATGTATACATTCTATGTGAATATTATTATGTGAATGATGATGAAAGTGACTAGCCATGGTCGAACTTATATGTGACGTTGTTGTGCATCATGCATTTATAGAATTTTTGGATGGTGGTCCGCTTGAGAAGAGCCTCAATCCTATTGTGTGTGTAACACCTCTTTTAATTGAAATTATTTAAATTACGCAAATTATTTAAATGCGATATTTTTGGTGTGTTTTGATGAACGATATGGTTTATTGTTGTACTATGACGAGAGGTTCTTACCTTAATTATTCTAAAATTAAGACATTAAGGGTGAATGACCGATACCATAGAACCGTGAGGGTGTGACGAGAAGACTAGTAATTATTTTGTTATTATCATTAGTAGAATAATAGGATAGTTATTATTGTTATTTAATTAAATAATTATTTAATTGGGAAAGGCAAGGTTGGTATTATGATTTAGGGGTCCTAAGGTAAGCGTTGGAATAAAATAGAATTGAGAAGAGAGAAGAGAGAAAACAACGTAGAAAACGGAGAAGAGAAGAATCATAGAAGAGAGAATAAGAGAAAGAGGCTAGGGAAAGAAGTTTCACCGTAAGAGAGTTAAGAATCGACAAAATCTAAGGTAAGGGTGGGATTCTAACACTATAATGGGTTGCATAACAATGGGGTATGACAGTGTTTAGGTTCCATGAATTTGTATTCTTGATCTTCTCTATTTTGCTTGATTGGGTTTTTTTCCATTGATGAATTCTTGATGCATTTTTGTATGTTATTGGTGAAATTTGATGAAGAATATTGGATGTAATTGATAGGCAATGTTGGTGAATCATTAGTAGGATTAAAAGACATTATTTTGATTGAAAATTTGGAAGTTTTGGTTTTGAAACAATGGAAATCTTATTTACAAAAATTGCAGATTTTTTGGTTCTGCAACAGGTGTACCCGGGTACCCTCTTTGTAGTAACCGGGTACCCGTGCATTTTTGGGGTTAGTGGGAAAAATTGTGAGGTGGTAATCGGGTAACCTCCTGGATGTACCCGGGTACCACTAAAACTGGCAACATTTTTGGAAAAATTGTAAAATTCATCTTTTGACTCAGGTGTTCGTTTGATGAGCCGTTTGGACCGTTGGAAAGCTAAAATTATTTTCTATCCTATAAAAATAAATTGGAACACAGTAGATAATCATCATCCATGGATTTCATCCATTCATTCTTATTTTGATCACTCACAACTTCTATGTAGTCTCTAGGTTCTTCATTAAGGACCTTAATTGCATAGATTAAGGCAATATCTATGAGATATGCATAACCAAGTATCTGAGGTGGTTTAATGACACTTCTCGACCTGTCTCTAGCCAGCATATAATCATTATCAGTTTCCTCATCTTCATTAGAAACTTTTGCTTCTTCTTCGACTTCATTTGAGTTATGAAATTCAACATCAATATGCGTCACTTTAATAGGAATGTATTCCTATTCTAGCTCTTCGTCATAGATTTCTGAATTTAGACCATCATCACTAGTTTTAATGAATGTCATTTTAGCTTCTTTGAAAACTACATCTCGACTTATGATACACCTTCTATGACCTAGCTCTAGGGACCACATACTGTAAGCTTTGACTCCTTAAGGGTACCCCATTAACATGCATCTCAGAGCTCTAGGTTTCACCTTGTCTTAACTAATGTGAGCATAGTTTACACAGCCAAATACTCTAAATTTATCGAGATTAGGCAGATGTCCCAACCATACTTATTCAAGTGTGTTCATCCCCATGGGGGTCAAGAGGCATCTATTTATCAGATATGATGCAGTCAAAACAGCCTCAACACAAAACACCTTCTTCAATCCAATAATAACCAACATACTTCTAACGTTTTCCAAAATGGTTTGATTAAATATTTCAATTAAACTATTTTGCTAAGTATTTCCTGTGGTAGTTTTGTGCCTTACAATAAACTCAACACAATAGATGTCGAAAGCCTCATTTAAAATTCAAGTTTCATATTTTGGGTTGAGTCGTGCTTTAATTATGTAACACGGGAAATGTTTCGATTCATATTTTTGAGATATATTTCGTATACTCTAATTTATTTTGTTATGATATTTGAGTTATGTGGAGAATTAGCGTTTATGCCTAAGTTATTTCAATAAAGGGATTGATTATAAGACTTCAATATTAGTTTATTTTTGTATTTTGGGTTGAGTCGTGCTCTGATTATGTAACAAGGGAAACGTTTCGATTCATGTTTTTGAGAGATACTTCGTATACTCTAATTTATTTTGTTATGATATTTGAGTTATGTGGTGAATTGACATTTATGCCTATTTCAATAAAGGGATTGATTATAAGACTTCAATATTATAATTGTTTAGGGGTGTTCGCGGGCCAGTTTGGTTCGATTTTGAGAGAATTCAATATTCAAACCGATTAAAATTATATGGATTGGATTTGCAAATTTTTGCGATAAAATCCAAACCAAACCAAACCGGAAAAAACCGGATTGGTTTGGGTTGGATTGACCGGATAGATAAAAAATACAAAGATATTTTAAAAATAATTTATTTACGGAAATTAATTTTTCATAATAATAAAAAAAAGTATTAATAGTGTTTAATCTTAAATATTAGACTAACAATTTTTTTCTAATAGACTCTAAAATATATAACAAGAAGAATATATAACATTAAAGCTTTTGAATATATAATTAGTCACTTGATTTAGTATGATTATGAATGTGTTTCATAGCTCTACGCTTAGTTACAACAATACACTAACAATTTTCTAATAACAAATTAAAATATAACAATTTGACCACATACATCATTTTATTTTTTTCTTCTTGAACTTGAATGATTGGTAGTCATGTTTATGATAATTAATTATGATTGGTTTGAGTTGGGTTTGCGGGTAGAAAATCGAAAATCCAATGTACGAACCAATTGTCATTGGATTTCATTGGTTGGTTCGGTTCATGCCCGAACTGAAAAAATATCCGACCCAAACACTATGGTTTGGTTTGGATTCCAGTTTGGTTCGGATTTACCTGAACCAATGAACACCCCTATAATTGTTGAATGAAAGTGATTGTGCTGCTACATGCTAATGTGAAAGTGTATGAAAGCATGAAGTTTTAATTCAGTGTTATTGAGCACGACAGGTGTTTATGATTTCTGAAGTATGTGTGACACCCTTAAATGAGAGGCTTGTTATAATTACTCTGATTTACATTGTATTATTTTGTAGAGTTTAGAGGTGTGTTACACCTTGCACCTGAATGTGAATGACATCTTACAGGCCCCCAAAGATCTTTCGAATATAATCAAGAGATCCATGTGTTATTTGTTTACCTTTGTTAAACTTCACCATACAAGATTTACCAAATACAAAAGGTTCACAAAACTCCAGCTTTTCGATCTTGTCACCATATAACATATTTTCTTTCGACAACTCGACCAGGCCTTTTTCACTAACATGGCCAAGTCTCTTATGCCATAACTCAGTCGTCGACAAAAGTTTTGTGGACACCATATTTACTTAACCATTTACAACCTCAGCCTCGAGGGTATACAAGCCTTGCCTTTTGATGTCTCACAAGACTTCCTTCAACCCTTTCATTACCCTTAGGATACCTTTCTTTCTCTCAAGAGAAATCAAATTTCTCTTTAGATCAAGTACATAACTGACACCAGTGAATAACTTTATTGACTCATCACAGAGCTTGAATCTTATAGATCCAATAAATTACATCTTGCAGGATTTGTTGTTTCCCAACGACACTAATCCACAATCTTGATCACATAATTCCTTAAACACATCATTGTTTGGAGTCTTGTGATAAGTGCAACCTGAATTCATAATAAATTCCTTGTTAGAATTGGTGCTCGAAACTACAAGAACATCAAATGATTCAAAATTAACTTGTACAATGGTTGTGTTACCATTATCCTTTACACCATGATTATTCTATTGATCATGGCACACTTTTCATGTGTGATCATGATTCTTATAGTGATAACACCTAATTGTCGAAGTATCACCACATTAAGTTTTATGCTAGCCTTTACCTTTCTTCTTTTCAAACTTACCATCTTTCTTCGATAATTTCCCCTTAACGGACAAACCTTCACCTACAGACGATGGTTTATGTCCCTTCATCTCGTTCAAGTCCTTTGAGTAGAATGTGGATTGAACTTCTTCAAAGTTCAAGGAATCTCTTCCATACATGAGAGTTTCTTTGAAGTGAACATGAGAACGTGGTAAAGCACACAACAACAACGCTTGATCTTCATCATTGATCTTGACATCGATATTTTCAAGATCAAGAATCACTATGTTAAATGAATCCAACTGCTCATCCATTACTTTGTATTCACTCATCGTTAATGAATATAAAGCTTGCTTCAGGTAGAGGCGTTTTACCAACAATTTATTCATGTACAAAATTTTGAGTTTTGACCACACACCCATTGCCATCTTATCCTTTGACACTTATCCGAGAACCTTATCGCAAATTCTCAATGCGATGGAGTTGTGGGATTTCTCTACCACCATTGTTTTCTCATTCTCCGTTAACGCATCATCCATGGCTGCGAGTCCCTTCAACGAGAGCAGTTGGAGCAAGCTCTATATTCATTAAAGCTTGAAGTTCCACAAATCAAAATCATTCACACTGGTGAATTTCTCAATATCATACTTTGTTGACGACATCTTCTTCTTCATCCTCACTTCCCCAATTTGTTGTAATGGAGTGCCTTCAAGAGAAAACCAAAACTATGAGAAAGATTAAGTTTCTTGAACAAACACCAGAAACCCTATTAGGTTTTACGAAATGGGGAGAAGAGGAAAGAAGAAGAAGAAGAAATATTAGGATTGGTGGTAACTATTTTTCTATTCACTTTCTCTATTAGGGTGTACAGATTACAAGTGAATAACAATAATCAACCTCTCTCAACAGAGAACAGGTTTATCTATAGAATACTTAGCTAACTTAGGCTACAGGCTAACTTAAATAATTAGATAAAATAAACAAGCCTAATTCGACATACTAACAAACCTAGCATTATCGTCTACTGCATGCTAGAACAAATTTCGATTATATTATGTAGGACTTCGACATCAGCATGTGAACAGACTTCGACACCATACTTAAACTCTATCAAAACAAGAAGCTATCACTGTCGAGATAAAGTTCGATTTAAAATTTCACATGAGTATCTTGTTTTGCAAAACTTCCAAAATAATAATAACTTTAAAAGGAGATAAATAATCCTAGATAAAGGGTAGGATCAAGTATACTCTATAGAGAATGCATATCCAAATTCTTCTCTTGAATGGTCCAATAAACTGACGCAACTGAAACAAATCTCTGATATATATCTTCCACCATTTATTAAGATCTTAAGATGGAGTCACACTGTCAATAAGAAGTAGATTAGTAATCAACTCTTGCTCATAGACAAAGAGAATCTCCTCCACTGAAGATTCCAAAAAATCACATTATCTACCCAAATTCCAACTTCAATGACGATGCTACGAAGCTAACTAGAAATACTATTAAATCTAAAAAATCCAAAAAAAATCCAACACGAGGGGAAGTATTACCAAACCCTTGTCCCAATTGTTTTAGTAAGCATAATAGAGATGGTTTAATATGTAAATTTCTTAATCCACCCCATAAGGGTGGGGCGCACGTTATGAAAACCCCAAAATGCCTTTTAAAAAATCGAAAATATATTTTCGATACGCACCAGTTTCTGAAATTTTGAGTGGAACCAGAAATATAATTTTTGTATGCGCTATATTTTGAAATATTTGAGTAAAAACCATAAATATATTTTCGGTTCTATATTAAATAAGGAAGTCATTAATTTTTGTTAATTTTGTAAATATATTATAAGATGTTCCAATATTACCCTTTTTAAAGTCACAATCAAAATTTTTTTTTCCAAATATCATAAATTAATTATTATGATTTGAGGATGAAATATTTAAATTTAATCATGATTTGATAATAAAATATCTAAACTACAATTATTTAATCAACGAAAAAATTACGTGTTTTTCAATTTATGGGGTGAAAACTGAAAATATATTTCTGATTCCATATTAAATAAGGAAGTCTTTAATTTTTTGTTAATTTTGTAAATATATTATAAGATGTTCCAATATTACCCTTTTTTAAGTCATAATCAAAATCTTTTTTTTTTGTTGCAAATATCATAAATTAATCATTATGATTTTAGGATGAAATATCTAGATTTAATCATGATTTGATAATGGAATATCTAAACTATAATTATTTAATCAACGAAAAAATTACATGTTTTTCAATTTATCACTATTAATAAAAAAACTTAAATTCACTGCATTGAAATACAACATACATTCATCGGAATATAAAAATTGTAGAAAAAATAGATGGAATAAGGGCATTTTAGGAATAAAAAAATTAATTGTACATTGAAATTACAAAACGACTTATATTTTAGCATAATGTTTTTTCTCTAAACGACATATAATAGAAAACGAAAGGAGTAATGTAATATTAAGAATTTATTCCAAATTTAGTCTCACATACTAGAAATATACTTCAGGTTTACACCCAACTCTTTTCAATGTCATTTGTATGATAAAGGGTGCGAACCAGAAATATATTTCTGGTTCCAAATTTATTTTAAATTTGGTCTCACATACACGCTTTATTGAAATATTACATAGTTTAAAGTCGGAAATATACTTTCGATTCACACCCAACCTTTTTCAACTTGAATTTCATTGAATAGGGTGCTTACCAGAAATTTATTTCCGATTTCTTAAAAACAAAAATGAAATTTCACAGAGATGACTAAGAAAGACATAAGATGGATTACAAAATTCAGTTTAATATTAACAACATAATAATATATGTTAGCTTTATAGTAGTAGAAGCTTAACTTAATCTTAGTAAAAAATATTATGAGCTTAACATTACACCCTCTTGGAATAGTGTTAATATCTTAAAATTGTTATTAGTTGCACCTAATTATAATTATATAAAAGAAAAGCAATTATGAGTATAACCTAACATGAATTAGCGTGTGACTTTCTCATGTTCTTCACACGCATCAAAGATTGAAAGAAGCTAATTAATAACAGTTTGATCTTATCACTTTGGCCAAAATGAGATGAGACAAACGACACGTATAGTGTAGGAATTTTCTATTAAAATATATTGGATATTGTACTTTTATATACTTATTTGGTAAGATGAAATAGACAAGAAGCCATGGTGATTGATGATCAAGTGGGCAAGTGAATGCATCAAGTTCTTCTTTTACTCTTCATTTTTCCGACACACGCAAGAAAGACATATACTAACAACATCTTTCATTTTTTGTTCTTGGTATTTAAGAAAAATTAAGCATAGTCCTTAATATTTTTGGCAATATTATTGCGCACTAAGTGAATTTTAAAATGTCTCTATAAATTGAAAGTATATTTTCAATTTATATTTTATATCATAAAAATCACGTTGAACAAGATTAAATATAAATTGAAAGTATATTTTCGATTTTAAATTATGTGTAATATTTAAGACTGTAATTATTAATCATAATTTTGTCTGACTTTAAGAGCAAAACATACGGTAAATTTTTTATCTGTTTAAATTAAATCTTAATATTTGATTTTATGTTGTTAAATCAAATTGTTTTGTTTTACATAGAAAATAAAACGTGTATGTGATATTGAATTTTAGATAATTTTCTAATATTTTGTTATTTAATTTGAAATTTGAAATATACTTTTAATTTTAATTCAAATATTTTAAAATATGGTGCGTATCAGAAATATATTTTTAATTTTAAAAGATATTTTGAGAAACGTATAGGATTTAATTCTATCTCATAGAGTGAAATAAAAAATTATGAATTTTTAGTGTAATCGTATTAATTTTTTTATTAGAGTTTAGTTTAATTCAACTTATAATTGTAAGATGAAAATTGTTTAGTTTAAGAACATGGAACAAGTAGTCTAGAGTAGTAGAGTGGATTTTTTTAAAATAAGACCTAATATTAATATTTTTCAACATTTTGGCATTCTCTACCATATATCTGCTGATCTTTGACTGAAAAAATTACAAGAGCTAGATATAATTTTCTAATCCAAAAACATCATCAATGGCCCACTTTGCAGCTGTCTCCCGTACAAAGGCAAGAAGGGGTAGTAAAGCAAATTTGTGGTCCATATTTGTTGGGTTGGAACTTGAAATATCCATGGTCCATACTCACTCCACTAGCTATTTTTTATATGATAAAACAAGTATGAAGGGTAGAATGAAATTGGGAAAGCAAAAGGATAAGATTTATTTATACATGTGCTATTGAGTTGACTTGTATGTAACACTTACAATTATTCATATGAATCCAAAAGATTCATGGTGCATGTGTGTGATGTAGTAATGCAAAGTAGTTTGGTTTTTGATCATAGGTTATCTTGTTTTTAATGATGCTTAGGAAGAGCCTATTGGTATATGCTTTAGAAAAATAGACTTAATTAGGTAAGAAAATTTTGGTTTAGGTCACTATTAGTATTAAGTATGATTTTAAAATTGAGTCTCTTAAGCATGTAGTTGAAGTTTTATCTTAAACACATATAACAACATTTATTAGAAAATGTATATAAAGATATATTTCATTGAAAATCTTACATATGCACAAAAAATAGTATGATTTCAAAATTCAACCATAAGAGAAACAAAACAAAAGCAGAGAAAGTCAAATAGTAGTACTAATTTGTATTTTAAGGGTATCACAAGAACGAAATTACACACTTGTAATAATAATGGAGGAATCACAAGAGGAAAGAAATGTTACTTCTAAAAGGTAAGATATTATGTGGTTGATAATAACTTGGCCTTTTATATTTTGAGGAAAAATTGCTTTTCAAAGAACTATAAGAAGTTGATTGATTGTAATTATGTGATTGACAAAATATACCTTAATCATAGGGATTAATTATTCATAGAGAAGTGTGGTCTCATTTTTCTTTCTTGGATTGATGTAACATGTTAAGGTACTCATTATACTCTTATTTAAAATAGTTATAATTTTTAGATAAATAATCTAGATTGAATGTGAATTAGGAAATGAAAAATCCAAAATATTTTAAAAAATAATAGATGATTAACACATCCAATTTATTTTGGTGATACAAAATTATGATTAAGGCGTGAGACAAAAAAAAAAACTATTAAATAGGAATCGTCAAAAATTAAATTTACTAACTATTGATTTCTTTTTCACTAATGAAGTAGTATCAAATTTTTATGAAGATTTACTGCATGAATTCATATTATGACAACAATGTATAACATTTTCTTTTTGCTTGATAAACATTGTTTTTAAAAGAAACACAATGTGTTAAAAGGAACACTATGCCCCCTTAGAAGAATTTAATGTATTGTTGTATTTTTTCATAAATGCAATATGTTCAAAGAACATAGTGCGTTCTAGATGAACACAATGTGATCCCTTTTTTTTCTCATAGTATGTCACATTTTAAAAAAAACACATTACTTTTCCCCTAACACCTATAAAAGGTGTTTTAAGGTCTTTTGGGTTTAAAATTGAGAGAGGTGCGATCCTAGTGGAAAAAAAGCTTGGACAGAAAAAGAGAGATTCTAAGAATTCAATGTTATAAGAATGTAAAGATCTTTGGAGATATTTAATAGAATTGGAAAAGAATTTTAAATATTATGAGTTTGTGCTATTCATATATTAAAAAATAAAAATATTGAGAAATTCTTGGATAGAAAATATGATTTATTTTCTGAAATTTGAAAAACTATTTTTTTATAACTCGTCTTCTAATTTGAAAAATTATTTTTTTATAACTCGTCTTCTAATGTCTTTAATAAATTTTGAAGCATATTAAGACATAGAGTTATCATTTGCCTTGTTGTAGTAGATCAATATGATCAAATTGAGTAAAAAAATATATATGTCTACTCATCTTTCATCTTATTCTTATTCAAATTATTTGACTGATTGATTAATTTTTCTTGAAGTCATTTAGGGTCCGTTTATTTTAACTTTTAAAAAATAACTTTTTATTTGTATTTTTAAAAATGAATTTTATATATCTATTTTTCAAAATATTGTAAATTTTTTTATATTTGTCTTTTCTAAATTGAAAAACTCATTTTAATATTCTATAACATAAACACAATATTGAAGATAAAAAAATGTTTTTGAAACTATTTGAAATAGCTTCAAAAATAAGTGATCTTTTGAAATTTTTGAAGCTATTTGAAATAGATTTTTATAAATGTTTTTTATGAAATAATTTTTCACTTTCATTTTCAAAAAGGTTTTTTATAAAAATCTATTTCAAATAACTTCAAAAATAAGTGATCTTTTGAAATTTTGATATCCAAAAAATTTCAATAAAATAATAAAATACCTAGAATAAAATATTTAGATTAATTATTCAAACAAAATTTTCATTTGGAACTTTTATGAAAAATTTCTTTATAATTTTTTTTACACAAAATTATGTAACACTATAAAAAACATTTTTAAAAAATAAAAAACTAACTAACTCTTATTTTGGTTGCCATTTTTCTATTCCCCAGAATATGCACCATCAACTTCAATGTCTTCATCCTACTAGAGTCGTAAATCATCAATTAATGGACTTAGGTAAACATCTGTGTTGTTATCAAGTTGTCGTGGTCCAAAAATCATCATACTTAACAGTATATATTTGCACTTCATGTACAACCAAGGAGATAGACTATAAATAGTGAGAAGAACAGGCTACGGAGAATGATTAGTGCTCAGATTATCAAATAGGTTCATTCCATCGGTGTCAAGCTCAAGCCTGAGGTTTCCTGGCTCAACTTCAAAATTTGGAAACAACAAATCAATTTTCTTCCATTGCAATGAATCAACTACATGGCGATGTTTCCATCACAAGTCCTTTCATCTGCATGCCATCTAAGATTCTTTGGGTCATTCAAATTAGCAAAAAGTCTCTTAAATCCTAAAATTATTGGAAAGTACCATAACACTTTAGCAAGATGATGCTTCCTACTAACATTGTCATCACCATTGTTGGCCTTCACCTTGTAACGCGATACATCATATTTCAGACATTGATACAAGTCTTCATACTTTTCCTGTATAATATGCAATTACTAGGGCAAGCGTGTATTTTGATATACTCCAGACCCATTGAACACAATATCTTCCTGGCCTCATAGCAACAAACTGACAATTTGTTATCTTCTGGTAATATTTGCTCTAGCAATTCAAGTAATTCTATAAAACTTTTATCTGACCATCCATTTTTTGCCTTCGAATTAAATAACTTTAACACCGCCGACGATCGTGTAAAATCTGTGTATTATATAAAGGGATGTCTTTATCACTATATAAAGTATCATAAATATGATCATTCTGAAAAGAAGATTCCCCAATATCACATAACATATCCTCTAGTGGAAATTTAAGTCCTCTAACAACACTTGGTTTACTTCACCGTTGTTAAATCATTTATAATTTATTTTATAAAATAATGGACTTAAGTGATACACGCTTAATGTACTCTAAAAAATGGAGGAAAAAATGTAGTTTCTGGGATTGAAGCTTGTTACACATCATTTATTACTACGGTATTTTAAGACAACCGTCATTAAATTACTGTATAAATTCAGATACTCACTGGGCGCAAAAAATTTAACATATTACAACGGTGTATATGAATCTGTTGTAAACTCGGTGTTGTTGTTTGCATATTTTGTAGTAGTAATTTATACTATAAAATAGGGATTTTACTTAATGTAGTCTTATCATGACCATCTTTATGGTACCTATTTAAGTGGACACTCTATTTTATATCACAAATACTTAGTCACATTTATGTTGAGAATATATCAAATGTGAGTGAGAAAATAGTCACAAATTAGATATAAATATGGTGACTTGGCCATTTATAAGGGGGAGAATTCACTCGCCTATCACCTTAAAATTTTAAGTGGAAAAGTCATGTGTCTCCCACAAATATGTGTTGTTCCTACTTGACCATCTCCCGATTGTTGCGCTAACATAAACTTTGAGTCTTGTTGTATAAGTGAAGTTAAGAGACTAATTTATAATTTTTTTAATTAAGAAACTAAAACAGAATATTAAATTAAGTTAATGAACTTTGAGACTAAACAAGTAATCTTACTTTTTTTTTTTATAATTTATATTTTCTTTATTAGCTAGTTCTTTGAATAAAATAAATTACAATTGCTCATCGTTGGGCTACAAGAAAGGAAGATTTCTAAGTTACTTTTTGAATCATATGGGGTTCATTATGAAAGGAAGGAATAGAGCAAGTAATATTCCCCATCCCTCAACATAGTTGAAAAAGAAAAGTTTTATAGTAAAAGTTGTATTCACCTATTAAAAAATAAAGATCCCATAAATTTACACAATTATCTCACAAGTAATCACCCAATTGGTTAATCAACAAATCTTTGATATTATCTTCTTGTTTGCCATTGGACAAGTTGTAGATCAAATTGATATTTTTTTAATCAATTTATTATAACGTAATCACGGTACTAATTGAATTGAAAATTAGTAAATATAGTAACATATTTCACACTACTTTAAAAATATTAATATTTTTATCCAGCATAGAAATGGGAAAAAATCTGTAACTTTTTTAATGATGGAAGGTAAATTTTACTTTAATTACAAAATAGATGTTTTGTCCTTTTCAAATTTATATTTATATTGTCCTTTTCAAATTGATAATTTGATACAAAAGTCCAAATTTGAAAACAGTCGAGTTCCCCACTTAGCAATTTTGCATTGCGTGATGCATGAACATCTCAATGAATCTTTAATTTCTATTTAAAAAAATTTGAGTATTTTATTTTTGAAAATTGGGTGTAAAGGCCTTCTTAATTTTTTTCTCAGTCTAAATGCTTTGATAAATTCTTCTATTATAGTGACTTTTATATTAAGATTTTTTCATGATTTCTTATTTACTATGTTTTTTAGTCATTGATAAATTTTTTAGTGTTAATTGAAGAATTTAATTTAGTCGGATAGACACAAATTATAGCATATTATATATTAGAAGGATAATCAATAATAATAGGAACAGTGTATCTTATAGGATTAAATAGACGGTTAGTTGAAACAAGTGAGTATGAGAGGATTATTACCCTTATTGTCGGCTAGGGTTTCAACGTATATTAATCGTTTAACGAGACAACGCTTAAATAACTAAACGACTAAGAGCAGAGACCTCTCTTTGGGTTTAACTAAATGATCCAACTCATTACGGTCCATTCAGAGACAATAACCAATTAGATAATTCATCAATAAGTGATTAATAACAATAGACCATTAATATTAATAATAATTTATAATAATATGATTATTGTTAATTCATGATTAATTAATTAAATAATTAATCCAACATTCTTCCACTTGGATGACAAAAATCAATTATTAAAATTATATAAAATTGTAATACTAGAATTTTAATTATGATCCAAACACTTGTTCACAAAACAAAAGTAAATTTCAACCGTTAAAAAACCACACATAAGTGTCAGTGCAGTTTGGCCCCTCCAAAAGTGTCGGCAAAATCTCAACCGTTAAAAAACCATAATATTTATACATACCGAAAATTTCAGTTATAAATAAAATTTGGCTTAAATGCACTTTTGGTTCCCCTAGTTTCAAAATTCTGAAGTTTAAGGCTTCTAGT
The DNA here is from genome assembly GCA_021764765.1 of Vicia sativa. Classification (NCBI taxonomy): domain Eukaryota; kingdom Viridiplantae; phylum Streptophyta; class Magnoliopsida; order Fabales; family Fabaceae; genus Vicia; species Vicia sativa. The sequence continues at coordinate 113,060,622 of CM038796.1, read as the reverse complement.
TTAAAAGCTTTTTGTCCTCAATTTACGAGTTCGATTTTAGTCCCTTCATCAGTTTGATGACTTGACAAGGAGATTTTTAGCCATGTCATACACTCTAAAATTAAATAATTTGATATTATTCTAAAAATATTAAAAATTATTCTTTTATATTAAAAAAAATATGTTAAATTAGGGCACATTTTCATCCCCAATTCTATTTAACAATTTTTTTAATCTAAAAATAATAATTTTTAATATTTTTAGAATAATATCAAATTATTTAATTTTAGAATGTATGAAATGACTAAAAATCCTTTTGCCAAGTCATCAAACTCATAGTCAGATGGAGGGGGACTGCAAAAATCTCAACTCTGATAAATTTGAGAGACCAAAAATCTCGCTTTTAAACTAGGGGATCAAAAGTGCATTTAAGCCAAAAATGCGAACTAAATTTTGGATTATGTTATGAATAATTGAATGATTTGTCTCATAATAATTTTATTTCTTATTTAATTCATTCATATTTATTATACTATTTATATGATGTACTATAAATAGGATCAATTTCATTATATACAAATACATCGATAAAATAATACATAATCATTCTAATCTTATTCTATCTTTCTCTTTTTTTTATTAAGCTCCGACATTTAGAAGATATATATATATATATATATATATATATATATATATCAATTAGAAAATAAAAAAGAAAATCAAAATGTATAGTTTCACGCATCATGTTGTCCCAAAATAATAATAATTTATGGAAAATGCTAACGAGTGCACTCGGCGTACTAGTTAAGAGATTTAAAAAGCAAGTTAAGCATTCTTTAATAGATTAAAAAAATTTGTATAAAAGATGTGTATTCAATGCATTGAAAATGAAAATAATTAAATTTTCTAAGAATATTGTGTGTATTCAATGCATTAAGCATGAAGTAGCCGAATGAAATTACTAAGAACTTATTAATTATCCTTAAAAGATAGCAAATATACAATTTGTTATATAGTTTCTAACTTAACAAACATTCATGAAGGATAATAAACGATATATAAGAGACAATTCAAAATTCAATAATCAATGTATTTGGTCAATTTATAGACTAGGTACATTGATTATTCAATGAATCTAAAAATTGAATTGTCTATAATAGTAATATTATATAGTTTCCGAAAAAATTATAAAACATCCATGAAAGATAGATAAATAACTTTGGGAATAAAAAATAATTTATATTTAATGATAATTAATATTATTGAATTTTATTTAATGGATAATTAATAAAATGATTAAGAAGAATTATGTTACCTTGTACCAACAATTTTTTCCTTATTTATTTTGTTTTATTGTGAAATAAAATCTTTCCATAATTAACATTGATAACCATTAATTTCAATAATCTAAAAAAAAAACTTGTATCTAGTCAAATATACTACACGTGAAATTCCTTTCTCTATCTTGTATAAATTTTTCGTGACATCTATAACTTCTAGATATTTTTGTATGGTCAACCCTAAATACAATTCTCTTAGGCACACTCACGTAATATTAATTTTACCTTTTATTTTTTCTAAGTATTATAAAAGTAATGATAAAATAATTTTCAAATCTATATTTTTTGTGAGTGTGTCCAAATTTTGTGACCATGAAAGACTTACTCCTATAACTTCAAAACAAATAAAACATCATGGCATGCTTTATAAAATGTCTTTCTTTTTTTAATTTTCTTTAGGTACTTGTTTAAAATTTATTTATTCTTTTGAGATAGAGATATATCTATATTAAAATATATTTTACTAAAATATATTTTATTAAAATATTTTGTATTGAAACTTAATTTTTTAATTGGCTTAAAAGCATAGTCTTTTTATCCACTGATGAATATATTAAAATAGGAATAGAAAACATTGCTACGAATTGAGTGAAATTTTTAGTTTACTTTTTATGGAGACTTTCATTGGAAAAAAAATTAATTGAAATACATTTATGGTATAAAGTATTTTTATATTATCATTGATAGTGCAATTACTCACACAATTTTCAAAGATAAAAAATATTTTTCTTATGTAGTAAAGCGAAATATTTATGTCAACATTATATCTGACACATAAAAAATAATTGAATGTTTCGAAAGAATCATTGTATTATTAAGTGGAGGAACAATATTACACATTGAGAATACACTATATTCCTCTAAATCTAATAGAAATTGATTAAGTTTCAAAGATACTCGCCTAAATAACTACCATATTGAAACAATAGATAATGGAGGTATTAAATATCTTTGTATTACACAACAGAATTTGGATAGAAAATATATAATGAAAAAGCTACTAACTTTTTCCTCGGGCTTGTACTACACTTATATTAGTACAATTGAAGCACATGCCATTGTAAACCAGTAGTTTACGAATAATAATAAATTTGTAATTTGTCATTATCGGTTGGGTCATCCCGGTTATATAATGATGCAGAAAATAATTGAAAATTCATACGGTCTTCAATTAATGAGTCGGGAAATTATCCAATTAAATAAGTTCTCATGCAACTCTTGCTCGCAAGGGAAGTTGATAATTCGGTCATCACCACCAAAAATTGGAAATGAATCTATCAGTTTTTCAAGCATCTAATGAATATTTTAATGTCTATTACAATTGACATTGAATATACAATAGCACATGCTCATGCACAAAATGGAATTGCAAAATCATTTATCAAACGTATAAAATTAATTGCAAGACCAATTATTATGAGGTGAAAACTCCCAGTTCTGCTTGGGGACACGAAATTTTGCATGCTGCAACATTGATTCGCATCAGGCCAACGAGATATGACACCTTTTCCCCTTTAAAATTAGTTTTTGGTAAACAACCTAATATTTCCCATCTAAGAATTTTTGGATATGCAATTTATGTGCCAATTTCTCTACCACAACGTACTAAGATGGGTCCTCAAAGGAGGATGGGAATATATGTTGGATATGAATCTCCATCTATTATAAAACACATTGAACCAACAACAAGAGATTTATTCACTACTCGCTTTACTGATTGTCATTTTGATGAGTCAAATTTTCCAGCCTTAGGGGGTGTTCGTGCATAAAATCTACTTCCCGAGATATAAGTGTTACGCAAGAAATATGGGCAACCAGACAGGTAAAGGCAAGGGTATTCCGCCGGGAATATACCCCAGTTCATGGGGCTGAGTATAGCCGAGCTACGAGACCGGAACCACCGATGACACAAGCCTAATAGAAAACGAAAAGGCGAATGACCGAGCTCATATCCCGAGTCCAAGGGTTAAATAAATCCTGACAGTTATGAATACGTTATGGCAAGGCCGACTCTTCAAAAGACGTAACTGCCTGATTATACTTAATGGCGCGCGATACATTATTGGCCATCATTGGCAGCAGAAGACGTTATAGGATTTCATGGCAACCCAATTACACTTGATGAAGGGTCACGAAGGTTATACGTAATGAATGATGATGTCCATGCATCTCTATAAATAGGGCTCCCGACTGAGGGGTAAGCAAGACACATAGTTTGGAGCTCAAGACAGCTAACTTGAGCCTCTGAATCCCTAAACATCTTAGATATAGTTTTTTGCAAGAATATTCGGCGCCCACCGTGGGGCCTAGATAAAATTTTCCTAGGCCACCACATTCCATTTACAGATAATGTCTTCGACACCTGAAGGAGACCCTTCACCGCCAGAGTTGGCGCATTTGCTGGCGATGATAGATGACTTATGCCAGCAGAATGACACTTTGTAGGACAGCGTCTAGGTTCTTGAACAGAAGAGCCAAGACGATGATGCGGAGCAAGAATTGGAACTCTTGGAGTCGCAACCATTATCTCAGGTTGTCTAGGATGACCAAGTCCTAGAGAATTTCAAACCCTCTGTGTTGGTATCCTACGACAGAAAAACAGATCCACATGAACACATCATCGTTGTTAACAATACCATGACCTTAATTAGAGCCAACGACTCCTTAAAATGCAATCTGCCGGCACCTTTAAGGAGTCGGCTTTAAGGTGGTACATGAGCCTGCCTAGGCATTCCATCGTCAGCTATCAGGATTTCACTAAAAAGATGATGCAATAATTTTCAGCAAATCGGCACCGAAAAATGGCCAATACGACACTTTTTAGTGTCAAGCAGCTTCCTTCGGAGTCCTTCCAGCCGTTTCAACTAAGCAATACAACATAAACAACAGTCAGATAAAAGTAATTAACAATACTTGATTGCTAAAAACACAACGACCTGGTCGGACGGACTGACCTGCTCTGATACCACTAATGTAACACCCCAATTCTACCCCAAGTATTTATTCAAGAAATCAGAGTATAAAAATTTCCATCATAACTGGGATATCACATTTTCAACTTAATAACCAAAACAATTCAATAACTGTGGAACGATACATAACACTTAAGGAAAAAATAAACTCATCACATAATATCGTCTTAACAGCATAAGCCAAACTTATTTAAGCACGCAGCGGATTCATAGAAATTCTCCAAAATAGGACTTAGCATCTTTAAAATCTCAAACAACATCAATGCAAGTAACTCCTCAAGTAATAACATAAGTTCAACAATAAAACAACGAAATAAAACATGCGATCATTTTCCCCGAGTGTTATGTATCAGAGCAAATGACACCGAACTTGGACTAAGACGGTAACGACTACTCCTCCTGGTTACCTGCATGTTACCAATATAAAGGCAACGACGAAAACAAGCTAAGGGTGAGATATCAAAAGATATAATTGAGATTATGATAAACAATATATAGTTCGAATTATACAAAATCACTATTTTGTAATCACACCACTATTCCACAACAACATAATTCAATCACAAGAACAACATCAACGTGTATTATGATATGCAACTCAATGAAATGAAAATGCATGTGGTATCATCAGAGTACAACTCCCAACGTAAACAACTGCCAGTAATTCTGAGGCATCAAGGCGTAAGCCTTCAATGTAATCATCCTGCCCCTAACGGCTCAACGTGGTTTTTTCCAACATAGGCCAACATAGTATGCAATGTATGTATACGATAATCTTAATGGCATACAGCAACAATAACGTAAACCACAACGTAAAACAACACATCCATCAGCAATATTGACTATCAAGTCTTAACAAACAACAATGTTCAATAACAATTTTCTACAACATCAACTTCTAACAACTCTCAATAACAACGAATTTCCATACGTAAAACACATCAATTCATCAATATTTTCACCTCCTATATTTGAAACTACTTTCATAGGGTAAATCATACTTTTAGCCATCCAAGGGTTCAAACGGCAACTAAATCGGAGTTACGGTCGCAAAAATATGACCAAAACAGTTTCTAGAGTTATGTTTTTGTACAGTATGAGTCGATACAAAAGTCTTTGTATCGATGCAAAATCCACTTGTATCGACACATGCATCGTATGAGTCGACTCATACGTTATTCTAAATTCTTTTTTTCTGATTTCTTACAGTATGAGTCGATACATACAGGCTTTGTATCGATACATACTTCACAGTTTGCCTCCATGAGCCGATACATGGCTGTTTGTATCGATGCAAGCTGATTCTACGCTTCTGGGTTTTCTAACCCAGTGCAACATGTATCGATGCATACATGCTTGGGTCGATCCATATTTCACAATTTGACCCCATGAGCCGATGCATGGTTGTTTGTATCGACACATACAGTCTCTAAGCTTCTATTTTTCAAAATCATCACAGTATGTATCGATACATACATGCTTGTATCGACTCATGCAGTGTGAGAATGCCCAAATTACAGTTTCCATGAAATTCCACGATCAAATTTGGGGTTTTCATCAATTTCAATAGCAACATGATACAAGCTAGAAAAATCATAAATCTCTAACTACCTATCATTCATCATATTCCCAATTAGAGAGCAAGAACCCCACCCTTACCTTGGATTGAGGGTTGCTCTATGAATTCTTGATCGTTCCAATTTCTTTCTCTCTCTCTCTCTCTCTCTCTCTCTCTCTAAGCTTTACATATCGTTCTGTTCCTTTTTCCCAAAATCCTTATTTTGTTCCTTTTTCTCTACTGACAGCCAATTAATCTATTTTTTTTCTATTTTTATAATTCATTAAAAATCCTTATAATTTAATTTGGGCTTAAACTCCGTACCCCCATCAATGCTACTACTATCACCACAATTAAGCCCACTAACACTAACCTTATAGTTATAACATCGTTTCTAGTATTATTCTACGACCAAACCAACTTAAATCTCTGCAACAACAATATCAACCAATAATTCACAAATAAATCGCTAAATATTTAATTAAGGAAATAATTAAATATTCGGGCGTTACATGAAGCACCTAGAAAAAATCATCATTATTCGATTACAATGAAGTCGTCATCGAACATTTATTTATTCCAAAGATGTAAAGGGAAATATCGAATAAAACCCACAAGCAAGAGATAAGACAGTCTACGAGACCAAAAGAGATGGATTTGGGAGTCGGTTATGCAAGGGGAAGGTATTAGCACCCCTCACATCCATCGTACTCGATGGGAACCATTTAGTTCATGTGTGTGTTGTGTGTTATCATAATAATGCTATCTTCTAATTAATGATCAATAAAGGAGAAGAAAGAAAGGGTTTTTATTTTTAGTATTTTGAGTTCGCCGCGGTTTCAAAACCTTGTGCCTACGTATTCCCTCGTGAAATGGGAAAGTTAGAACTTCGTAGTTCTTCTTGAAAATGTTTTAAGTTGGTTGAGTTGATTTTAGAAGAAAATTTTTGTGCGTTTAGACATTTCAAATGCTTTAACGTTGACTTGTTTAGTTTGTTTAAAAAACTAAGTCTTTGTTCGTATTTGAAATGGCTATTGCACACTCTTTGTAAGAAAGTAGTTTGATGATCGCATATGAGCGAAAAAAGGATTTAGTAAGTTGAATTGATTTTAAGTGGGTGAAAAGTACCGTACAATAGGACTAGCGTCCTACGATTCAAATACTAGAAACCAGGGGAGATCAATGTTCAACGAGTCATCTAGCATCCCAAAAGTTTTCTTATGAAAAAAAGTGAAGTGAAACAAAGTTCACGTAATTAAGAGTCTTTAAACAATTGGTCTATCGTCCAACAATTTAATGAATCGGAGTTCATTAGTCACAAGTTTTTAAACAATTGGCCTAGCGACCAACGATTTAAATACTTGGAGTTTATTATGAAAAATATTTTTGGAAAAGTCACTCGATGCTGGATCGAGGTTTTTAACTTTGATTATGAAAGTGTTTTGATGTTGGTTTGTGGAAAGAATTTGACGGGTCATGGTTAACCAAGGGGTCGTACTTGATTAACCACATAAAAGCAAGTGCTCCTACTCCCAACCATGAAACCCTTTTGTATGGAACACTTGGTATATGGACCAAGGTGAGAAATCGGGTTATTAACCAAGGTCGAAACTTGATTAATCTGGTGAGAATGACCATGCCCAAAATCAACTATGAAACCCTTTTGGAAAGGCTTGGTATGTGGACCAAGAGGATATGAGAATCTGATTAGAGAAGTAAGGAGGTAGGAAAGCAAACGAGCCCATACAAAGTTGCTATATATATGCTCTTAGAAAGTGGGACTAGCGTGGCTCTAGTATTCTAAGCGGCCAATTGGAACAATCGATCGGATAGTTGTCGCTGTAGAAAAGCCCAGGACCAAACTATGAATGTGTGCGAGTGTGCACTGTGTATGTATACCTATTCATTGATGAAGAGCCCAAGAGGAGGCTATGTGCTATAATATGATGACAAACGCGTAATTAAGCAATAATTAGAACACACAAGGAAATAAAATCCTAAACTATTACAAACCATGCGGGGATGGGGGTACAAGTTTATGAATGGGGATACATCAAAGCAAAAAGTGCGATAAAAAACCTAAATAAACAAGCAATACAACCAAATTGAATTAATTCAAATAACTAAAAATAATTCCATCGCGTGGTGCGAGAAAATGCTTCAAGTAAACTTCAAGATGTCATATAAAACTGGATGCATCAGATGAATACAGATGGAAGTCCTTGCATCAGATGAAAATCCAAAGAATACAGACAGATAGGATAACAAAGAAATAATCTACGGATCCCATCAAATTCGAGCGATCTAGAAACCTGTAATAAAACTACAATGAAACAAACAAATCATGGATCAATTAATTAAGAGTTTATTAACTTAATTAATTGAGTTAAGAAAAATATATTAGTAAACTAATCCATTTTAATTAACTAAATCAAATAACTAAATCAACATCTAATTAATTGATCAAAGTGAAAAGAATAAGAAAGAAAATCAATTAGTTAAATATTAATTAAATTAATTAACGAAGTTAAGGAAAATAGATTAGTAAACTAATCCATTTTAATTAACAAACACCAACTAGTTAAAACAATATAGAACTAATGGATTAAATAGAAACTAGAATTAGAATGGAATTGTGAGGAGAAATGGTTCTTTAGAATTCTTGAAAGCTTGCACAAATGATCAAACAAGTTAGTAACTACAAGATAATATCGAACGAAACTTGTATCATGTACATGAACAAATGAAGAAACAAACAATTGATTATAATAGAAACCAAATAATTAATGAACAAGTTAGTATTTACAAAGTATAAAATTGGAATGAAACAAGTATGAATGTACATGAACAGACGAGTATTTACAATGGAATTAGAATGAACCGAATGAAACTTGCATGAATGGTATGAAAAAAAAAATATTTACAAGTAAGAAATAAGAAAAACAAGTTAATATTCAATGTACATGTACAAAAAATCAGCATTGTATCATTATGTTAAACACATTTAAAATCAAGTAAGCACGACGATAAACATGATTTTTCGATCATAAATGAAACAAGGGTCAAAAATCACATTGCAACATGAAAATTTGAATTCAAAATGGACTTTAAAACCCTTAACTTAAATCCCGGGCGGCAGCTATGCATAAGATACAATACTCGAAAAGATCACCTTAAACACAATTAACACAAATGGAAACAAGAAAGTAATAACACTCAAATTAAACTTTCGAATAATCGTTCAACAAAACAACAACCAAATCTCCTTTCAAATTGGTTCTAATTAAAATGCCACAACTTTTAAATCTCACTCAAAATTCAAACCAAAAAATATCAAATTGCAAATATAAATTCCAAATGGTTTTACCATGGTATTGTCCTCATAACTTCCTCATATTGATCTAACGCAATATAATGACAACACCAATCCAAGTCGACATCCAAATTATCACAATCAAGAGACAAGTATCGATATCTATACATATCAATCGAATTCAACACGGATAACCTCATACAATTATCAAGAAGCTATAATATGGCGATAACGTGGTAAAACATATCAAAACTCTAACATGCCAATAGATGTATAGCACCTATAGTCGCAAGATCTAACACAAACAGTGAAATACATATTACTCAAAATAGATCCTACTAAAATACAAACATCAAACTATCTTTGGTAGTTCAATCATTAACCTCACGGCATATCAATTCGCATCAAAAGTATTTCCACAAAATTATCACAATTGTTTGGCTCATGATGAAGTTTAATGAAGAGCATGGTCTTGATTTTGGGAAAATTACTTGTTTTCAATAAGGATCTTATCTTATGTTTTAATTTTTAAATTTGAAATAAATGTGGGTTTAGTTGATTTGAATTGGGATTAGTGAAGTTCATTCATAAGAATTTTAAATTGTTTTCTTCAAACAAGTTTAAGATACGAGCTTTATGGCTAAAGACTTCAAGGTTGCAAGAACATAACTCTTGTTGTTTGCTTAAGTTTCAAAAGTTAGAGGTTTAATTCTTACATGTACATTACAAGTTATATCAGCATGATACAAGGTTCAAGTTCCATGCCAAAACTTGAGTTCTATGCCAAAACTTTGTACACTACAACTTTGTGCACCTAAGTTCTATGTCAAAATTTCAAGTTACAAGAAGAATATAGGTTGTTATATCTCAAGATCCTAATTGATACAAGTTTGTTCAAACTTCAAGTCATCAATTCATCAATGGAATTTACAAAGAAGCTCAAAACATGCATACAAGACTTTCAATGTTACAAGCTCTATCAAGTTTGTTTGCAAAAGAAATGTGTTGATACAAAGTTCGAATTTGAATATATTATTTCGAGTTACATCAATGTTACACAAAAGAGTTTCTCGATATTTCTTCCTAAGAGCTAAATTTTAAGTTGGAATCATCATCCAAGCTCCACTTCAAGCACAAGTTAGAATTCATTCATCCTTGCCAATCCTCGACCTCATCACCACCAATTCCCATGAAAAACAAGAAAAGAGATGGTTATAAATCAAAGCAAAACAGGGGTTTTAATCATGCTTAAGCTCAACCAAGGGCCTCATATTATGTGACGTCATAGCCTATCATTGGCAAATACTACAAATCGCAAATGGGTGTCAAGTTCAAAGCAACATAAAGCCTCATAGAATCAGAATTTTATCAATCATAGACCACAAATCCTATTGAAAATCACAAAAGGGAGGTTTACAAATTAAAACTCATAGTACAGAAATTCGCAGCAGTCCAACAAGCACAAGTCAGAAAAATGAATTAAAGGCCTTTTCCAAATAACTAAATTTCCAGCAAACCAATAACAAAGCCAAATCAGAAAATCAGAATTAGTGAGGCCCAAACACAAGAAAGAAAATCAAGTTCAGCCACAAAAATTCGTAAGGGCCCTATTTCTAGAAAATCAGAATCACAATCAAAACCCTAACAGTGTCAGTCTAAAAGGATTGACGAGCACAGAAATCGGGAGGGGAGTTAAAATGGAAAAAAAGCAAAGATGGCCACTGAAACCCTAGATCTGAGAAAATCCCAAATACAACATCATCATCTTCCCACCAAATAATCCCTTCACAAACAAAAAAAGGAAAGAAGAAACACGAAACAGAAGGATCTCACCGTGTAAGAGGTCTCAAATCGACCCAATCAAGGAGACCCAGGCTCCGTTCTCTTCCCTTTTTACTCTATTCAGCATCGATTCATCATAAAACACCATTACCGCCGCTGTTTTCACAAAAAGAGAGTTAGGGTTTTAAATTTTCCCCTTTAGATCTATAGCAATCCATTAAGAGTCTGTAAAAATAAATTACGAATTGGGATAGTAGAGAGAGACGATCAGAAATCTATAAAAAAATCGAGGTTTGAGTCCAGGCCGCCGTTGTCGCCGCCGTCGGGCAATTTTCGGCGCGGCCGGACCATCTTCTCCTGCGACCAAAGATGAAGAGAGAGGAGAGAGCTTCACGCGTGAGAGAGAGAGAGAGTATATGCCTTTTTTCTATTTTTTCTGATTATAATTTGTTTTAATTATTAATTGTTGTTAGTGTGTAGCTAAGTGATTAAGTGTTGGGTTATTGTCACCACCCATAATTACTTTCTGGAAAAAATATCATGCAAGAGCCTCCATGATCTTGCCACGCGCCCTTGCCCCCATCACCATACGATCTCCCCAAGTTTTCTCTACAGCTTGATTGTGCGTCCAAAGATTATTTCCACGGTGCACCCCCTTCCTGGAACATGAACTAGATTATTCAGAAACATATTGGGCTCTTTATTTGGGGTTGGACCTCCTCTTTGGTTTTCTTTTCTGCACCCCCCGGAATTACTTCTAGCAGGCTATTTCTAAACTCTATCTTTCATTATTTTGTTTCATTATGAAATTGAATTTTTATTGTGTATTAAATAATTATTAGTTCAAAATAGTTTTTATTGGATAATTATCAATTAAATTATTAATTAATCTTTATCAAATAAAAAAGATTTTTTCTAGTAATTGTTTAAGATTTTGGACGTGTATTGTGTGACTTAATTATTTACTTATTTCCTTGTATGCTTGTATGAATTATCCACAAATTGCACATCCCACACACTTAACATAAGCAATTCCATTTCTTTTAACTTGGCTCAAATGCCAAGAGGGTCTCATAGTTGGGAATGAGCATGGTCATTCTCACAAGGTTAATCAAAGCCCTAGTTTGCTTTGATTAACCATAACCCGAATAAACCTTTGTCCACATATCAATTATCCATGTACAAGGGTTTCATAGTTGAAGATAGGAGCACCTATCTCCACGAGATTAATTAAGTCCATATACTTGATTAATCATGACCCGATTCAACTTCTCTTGGTCCATACACCAATAGCATTATAAAACACTTACAAAAATTAAATTAATAAAATTGAACTTGTTTTTCAAAAACTGATTTTTCATTAAAAAAACTTGGATGAAGTTCATTTAAATTGTTAGATGATAGCCTAACGGTTTAAATGAACTTGAAGTTTCTAGATTGTTGGATGATAGCCCAATAAGCTAAAAATTTCTATCCACATTTAAGGAAAATATAGTGTAGCGATATTCAGTTAAATTGTTGGATGATAGCCCGACTATCTAACCAAATTTAAGGTCTTTAGATTTTGGATGATAGCCCAATAAGCTAAACACTTTTATTCGTACACTTGATAACGTGAACCTTGTTTCACTTTATTTTTGTTATAATAAAGTTTTGGGATGATAGACGATTGGATGAGCTCACTCGTTCAATTTCTAGTATTTGAATCATTAGATGTTAGCCTAATGTTTCAGTACTTTTCACCCACTTAAAATCAACTCAACTCACTCAACTTTTTTTTGCTCATACGCAATTATTCAAACTATTTTCTTACAAAGAGTGTGCAAATAACCATTTCAAATTACGAACAAAGACTTAGCTTTTCAAAGAATCTAAACAAGTCAAAGTTCAAGCATTTGAAATGTCTAAACGCATAAAAATATTCTTAAAAACAACACAACGAACTTAAACATTTTCAAGGAGAACTACAGAGTTTTGACTTTCCCATCGCACGAGGGAATACGTAGGCACGAGGTTTTAAAATCGCAGAAAACTCAAAATAATAATAAACAAAACCCTTTCTTCTTCCTCCAAAAAGCAATAAATACACGTAAACACGCACGAGCTAAACGATTCCCATCGAGTACGATGGATATGAGGGATGCTAATATCTTCCCCTTGCATAACCGAGTCCCGAATTCATATCTTTTGGTCACGTAGACCGCCTTATCCAATTTTGTGGGTTTTATCTATATTTTCTTGTTCTTTATGAACAAATAAAATTAGGTGGTGACTTCATTGTTTTAAAAATAAATGATTTTGAAAAACCAGTTACGACACAAACATAGGCTCACTACCTCGAATTCATTTTAATGAACCGGCTCGGGCACAATCCGGCGTTTTGCCAATACTTAGGCTCACAGCCTCAAATTTCATTTTAATGAACCAGCTCAGGCACAACCAGGAATTTCGCCAAACATAGGCTCACTTCCTCGGATTTCATTTTAATGAACCAGCTCTGGCACAACTCGGCATTTTGCCAAACATAGGCTCACTGCCTCAGATTCATTTTAATGAATCGGCTCAGGCACAGTCCGGTGTTTCGCAAAAATATAGGCTCACTGCCTCAAATTTCAATTTTAATGAACGGGCTCAGGCACAATCCAACGTTTCGCCAAAACTTAGGCTCACAGCCTTAGATTTTAGTTTAACGAACCGACTTAGGTACAGTCCGACGTTTCACCAAACATAGGCTCACTGCGTCAAATTCATTTTAATGAACTGACTCAAGCACAACCCAACGTTTCGCAAAACATAGGCTCACTGCCTCAGATTTCATTTTAATGAACCGACTCAGGCACAACCTAGCATTTCGCCAAACATAGGCTCACTGCGTCAGATTCATTTTAATGAACTGGCTCAGGCACAGTCTAGCGTTTCTACAAACATAGGCTCACTGCCTCAGATTCATTTTAATAAATCGGCTCACGCATAGTTCGGCGTTTCTCCAAAATATAGGCTCACTGCCACGAATTTCATTTTAATGAACTGGCTCAGGCATAGTCCGGCGTTACGCCAAAACTTAGGCTCACTGCCTCAAATTTCATTTTAACCAACTGACTCAGGCACATCCCGACATTTCGCCAACCATAGGCTCACTACCTCAGATTACATTTTAATAAACCGACACAGACACTGCCCGGTGTTTCGTCAAACATAGGCTCACTGCTTCGGATTCATTTTAATGAACTGGCTCAGGCACAGTCCGACGTTTTGCCAAAACATAGGCTCATTGTATCAGATTTCATTTTAATGAAGACCTGGCATGGTATCGCGTTTTTCCAAAACTTAGGCTCACTGCCTCGAATTTTATTTTAACGAATCTGCTCAGGCACAACCCGACGTTTCGCCAAACATAGGCTCACTACCTTGGATTTCATTTTAATGAATGGCTCAGGCACACCCCTACGGTTCGTCAAACATAGACTCACTACCTCGAATTCATTTTAATGAACCGAATCTAACACAGTTCGACGTTTCTCCAAAACATAAACTCACTCTCTCGGATTTCATTTTAATGAACCGGCTCAGGCACAGTCCGGCGTTTCACCAAAACTTAGGCTCACTACCTCAAATTTTATTTTAATGAACTGGCTCAGGCACAACCAGGAATTTCGCCAAACATAGGCTCACTTCCTCGGATTTCATTTAAATGAACCGACTCAGACACTGCCCGGTGTTTCGCCAAACATAGGCTCACTGCCTCAGAGTCATTCTAATGAACTGGCTCAGGCACAGTCCGATGTTTTGCCAAAACATAGGCTCATTGTCTCAAATTTCATTTTAATGAACTGGCTTGGCACAGTATGGCGTTTTGCCAAAACTTTGGCTCACTGCGCCGGATTTCATTTTAATGAATCTGCTCAGGCACATCCCGATGTTGCGCCAAACATAGGCTCACTCCTCAGATTCATTTTAATGAACCGGCTCAGGCATAGTCCGAAGTTTCGCCCAAACATAGGCTCAATGCCTCTGATTTCATTTCAATGAACTGATGAGACACAGCCTCACGTTTCGCCATAAATAGGCTCACTGCCTCATATTCATTTTAATGAACCGACTCAAGCATAGCCCAAAATTTCGCCCTGTATCGGCAAATGCTCCACTAACAACGCAAAATTCAAAATTACAAATTCAAATGTATAGAAGGATTCATGTCCTCTCTCGTGAATAAGTCATCATGGTCTTTACAGATCCACTTGACTTGGGGCTACCATATACCCATAAATCCTTTCATACATAAATGACAAAGTAAAAAATTGCTACGTTGAAACAAAAGATAAATTTCACAAAAGCAAAGAAGTACGATTAAAGAAATAAAAGCCCAAAAGGTGATTGTCAACAAATATATTCAGAAATTATACAAAATGCACCCACCAAAAAGGGTGACTAACATGAACATAAACGATTAAAATCATTTGGAGATTTTGGCCCGCGAAGCATCGACGGTTTCTAGCTCTTCAGTGACCGGGGACTCATCATCATCGTTGACTTCCGCTAACTTCCCGTCTATTATGACCTTGGAGAAATCCACGGCAGAAATATCCAGATCGGGATAGAGGCGGGCCACCTAGTCTTTTGCCTGGTCGAAAGCCATATCCCCGACATTAAGAACGTCTATCTGGGTCTTCTCTAGAGACTTCTTCAGGTCGGCGCAAGTTTTCTCTCAGGCTTTTAAGCCCGCCGCAAACTCGATATCCGAGGACTTAAGGGTTTCAAGTTCTATTTCCAAAGACTTGATTTTCTTATCATCCTCAAATGCCTTCATCTCCAAATTTAGATACTTGTCAGCAAGGGACTTTTCGTTATCGTCCATCCTTTGGACCTCCTTCTTGAGATTAGACACTTCGTCTCCGCAACATCTCCAGACTCAAACAAACCTCAGGCTAGTACAACACACCTCATCAGGTATGAGGTAAAATGTTGAGTAAGCTTCTGGGGGCCAAGATTTTTCACCTTGTTAACGTCTTCGGTAGCGTTGAGCTGGTCATATTGAAACTTTATGCCATCGAACTCATTGGACTTAAACTTGTTCTCATTTGAGGAAGGGGATGAACTATCACCGGCTTGCTTCATCAGCGCCGAAACTTCTGAGTCGACCTGGTTTATTTCATTCGTCATCATGTTATTGTGCCGCTTCGGAGTCTTCTCAGCAAGCTCCTCGGTAACTGGAGCACGCTTGGCCGAGGACGAGGGAAAAACTACGACACTAGCCACAGAACCCCTACTTTTAGGTCGATATTCTTCTTCTTCTTGGTAGCACGAACCTCCAAGCCGGCCAGATCCAATTTGGACTCGGAGGAACCTTCAGCGTTCTTCTGGGCAGCACGGACCGCGACCATCAATTTCTTCTGTTCTTTTACAAAGAGGTCAGTCACCCTGTCTAGGGCTGTTCACAAAAACCATAGAACCGTATTGAACCGTAGAACCGAACCAAACCGAGCTGAATTTAAAATAATTGAATAATTATTAATGGTTAGTGAACTGAACTTATATTTTGGTAATGGTTCTAGAACCGAACCGTTAAGCAATTAAACAATTTCAAAGTAGTTCGGAACCGAACCGTTAATACTTTAGTATTTAAATTAAAAAAAGTTGATTTTTTTCAAAAAAAAAAGATTTTTTTGAAAATAACAAAATCAGTTGTTTCCGAAAAATAAAAAAAGTCATTTTTTAAAAAAAAAATAGTTTTTTTCTCGATATAAAAAGAAAAATTCAATATTTTTCAAAAAAAAAAAAATTCGATAAAAAAAAGTCAGCTTTTTTTAAGAATTAAAAAAATTGATTTCTTTCAAAAAAAAGAAATGATTTTTTTAAAAATAAAAAGTCAGTTTTTCCTAAAATAAAAAAAAATTGATTTTTTTCGGAAAAAAAATCAGTTTTTTCCTAAAAATATAAATAAAATCGATTTTTTTCAAAAATAAAAAGTCTGTTTTTTTCGAAAATAAAAAAATCAATGTTTTTCGGAAAAAAAAAGTTCAGTTTTTTTTGATAAAAAAAAAATACAATTTTATCGAAAATAAAAAAGTCATTATTTTTCGACAATAAAAAATATCGATTTAACAAAATCAAATATAACTTTTTTTGGATATTTAACAAATGATTTGGTTTTGAAAAAAAATGTCTTATAATGATTTGGTACAGTTCGGAATCTCGAACCGTTGTACCAAACCAAAACTTTTGGTTCAGTTCGGTTCTATAAAAATTAAGATAGTTCGGTACGGTTCGGATAACCTTATATAATGATTCGGTTCGGTTCAGTTTTCTAACAAAATTGTACCATCAACAACGCTAATCTTGTCTGCATAAAAATAAGAAAACAAATGCATAAGAAAAGAACAAAAAGTTTCTAGGTGGCGGTAAATTAAATAAGCCTTACCAAGGAAGGTCGGGATGTCCTTATCAGGTAAAGGTAGCAAGTCCTTAAACCTGATTGGCTGGAAAGGGTCTAAACCTTCAAGAGACTTGCTCTCAGTATCACTCAGCTTATCATAGTCAAAACCAGAGATTGGAAGCGGGTTACTCGTCCAATATAGTAGGAATTTGTGGTGACCATTAGCACCATAGATAACCTAGGGACACCGCAGACTGCATCTAACCCGGAGAAATCGTTCCTTGAAGCCTTTGTAGTTGGTGGTGAAATCCTGGAGGAAGTTTCTCCGGGAACGCCGCTAATGGCTACCCAGATCCCGGTATCTATGTTTTTCACCTCAAAGCAGGAGAAAAACAACCCGGCCATATCCTCTAATACCCCGACGTAGAAGTAGAACCACTCATTCTCTACCCCTTTGGGTCGGGACATGCATACACGTTCGCCGGGAATGCAAGCTTCCAGTATTATATCGTCCTCACTTCCAATTGAGGATATGCTCCATAAAGAGCGAAGTTTAGCGATCTCTGTTTCGTCCAAAGTGCTATGATCATAACCTAGCACTTCATCGCTAAAAGTTTTATTGGTTTCCATCAGGAGCTCCACTGAACCTGAAGAGTCAGGATCAGAATCACTTTCACAAGTTAGAACTTCAAAATAGACTGTGTTCATAACCCTCATGAGTTCCTCTACCCCTAAGGCGTCCCTCATCTCTTGTATGCATTCTTCCCACATAAACCTACGTTAATCACTACTAAGGTGTTTTCTATTTCTGAATTCGTCATATTCCTTGATGATAACTATACTTTGAAAAGGAATAGCACAGTGAAATAACTAGAAGTAAAGAGGGAAATACCTGTTAGATGAAGGTTGTTCAAGAGACTTTGAAGAGGTATCCAAGCGAGAGCATTGGAGAGAAGAGTTTTGTAGTTGTAAGCAGAAAAGGAAGTGTTTTGGTAGAAAAGGAAAGGGAAGCGTTTTAAAAAGGGAAGAGGAAACGTGCACGGAAATTTTAAACTCACTCCGTTATGATTACACCTAGTGAAACTAGCTGACTGTTGGGTAAGCTAGAGCGTGAGTTTCATGCGTGTTAAAATGTCTATAGCTGGTTTATACCTCGGCCAAAGATTCACACTTTCATTTATCAACCATAAGGCTTCAAGTCTAGAAGCCACATGCTCAGGGGGCTTATGTTCGTGCATAAACTCTATTGTCCGGGGTATAAGTGTTAGGCAAGAAATATGCGCAACCAGACAGATAAAGACAAGGGTGTTCCACCGGGAATATACCCTAGTTCATGGGGATGAGTATAGCCGAGCTACAAGACCGGAACCACCGATGAAATAAGTTTAACAGAAGACGAAGAGACGATTGATCGAGCTCGTATCCCGAGTCCAGGGGTTATGTGAAGTCCGACAATTATGAATACGTTATGGTAAGGCCAACTATTTAAAAGATGTAACTGTCTGATTATACCTGACGACACGTGTTACATTATTGGCCATCATTGACAGCGACGTATGTTACAAGGCTTTATGGCAACCTAGTTACACTTGATGAAGGGTCACAACAGTTATACGTAATGAATGATGAGGTCCATGCATCTCTATAAATAGGGTTTCCGACTGAGGGGTAAGCAAGACACATAGCTTGGAGCTCAAGACAACTAACTTGAGCCTCTGA
Organism: Vicia sativa; assembly: GCA_021764765.1. Lineage (NCBI taxonomy): Eukaryota > Viridiplantae > Streptophyta > Magnoliopsida > Fabales > Fabaceae > Vicia > Vicia sativa. The sequence continues at coordinate 113,041,586 of CM038796.1, read as the reverse complement.
ATCCCTAAACATCTTAGATATATTTTTTCTAGCAAAAACAGTGGGGAGTGAATATGAAGCTAGAAAACAGAGACCAGTTGGAATGAATTATCATTATCTCATTCTGATCCTCGAACGAAACAATCTGAACTAAAGTTCAAAAGATAATTCACTTGCAAATCTTAGCAAATCAACTACCAAATTCATTCACTGATCCAAAAGGCGTGGATAAATCATATATACCAGCTGCAAATGCTCCAATAAAAATGGATATCCCTGTAGGACAATCCAATGAGTCTCAACCACGGCTGAAGCATGGAAGACCAATCAGTTTCAAAGATAAAAATCCTCGAACAAGAAAGAGAGCTAAGAATAAAAATGGCCAAAATGAGGATATAGAAAATCTAAAAGAATCTTCAAACATAATAAACATTTCATCCCAAGAAGAGATTGATCAGGTACCTTAAACTCATGAAAATAAAGAGATCTCGATAAGTTATGTCCAAAATAAAATACAATGGAATCGACACGAAGTCGACATTGATGATATTTTTCCGTAGAATATAGCACTAAATGTGATAAATGATAAATAGGATCATGAACCAAAGTCTATTAAAATTTATAAACAAAGAGAGGATTAGGCAAAATGGAAAGATGCAATTGAAGTAAAATTAAACTCACTCTACAAAAGACAAGTTTTTGGACTTGTAGTCTGAACACCTCAAGGTGTGAAGCCAGTTGGTTACAAATGGATTTTTATGCGAAAGCGAAATTAAAATAATGAAATTGTGAGATACAAAGCTCGACTTGTTGCTCAAGGATTTTCACAAAGACCTGGAATTGATTTTGATGAGACGCACTCACCTGTAATGAGTGTTTAATTTTCACATGATGGGTGTTGTAACAGCTTATCTGTATGGTTCACTTGATAGTGAGATTTACATGAAACTCCCTAAAGGGTTTAATGTACCTAATGCACATACTTTTGAATCTCAAGAAAACTACTCCATAAAATTGAATAAATCTCTTTATGGGATAAACCAATCTGGACACATGTGGTATAATCGTCTTAGTGAATATTTGATTAAAGAGGGATATACAAATAACTCCATTTGTCCTTGTATTTTTATAAAAAGATCAGGAAAATAATTTACAATAATAGTTGTCTATTTTGATGACATAAATATTATTGGAACTCTTGAAGAGTTTCCAAAAGCTATGAATTGTTTAAAGAAAGAGTTTGAGATGAAGGACCTAGGAAAGACAAAATTATGTCTAGGCTTACAAATTGAGCATTTGGACAAAGGAATATTTGCACATCAAGAAGGCTATATAGAAAAGGTGTTAAAACACTTCTGTATGGACAAATGTCACATGTTGTCTACTCCAATGGTTGTTAGATCATTAGATGTAGAGAAAGATCCTTTCAGACCTCAAGAAAATGATGAAGAATTGCTTGATCCTGAAGTACCATATCTTAGTGCGATTGGAGCACTGATGTACCTTACTAATTATACACATCCTGATATATCATTTGCGGTTAATCTACTAGCAAGATACAATTCTTCACTCACACGAAGTCATTGGAATGAAGTGAAACGTATACATAGTTATCTTAGAGGTACAATAGACATGATTTTGTTTTATACCAAAATATCCAAACTCAAATTAGCAGGCTATGCAGATGAAGATTACTTGTCAGATCCTCACAATAGTAGATCACAAACAGGTTATTTGTTTACATGTGGCGGTACAATTATTTCATGGATATCGGTGAAATAAGCAATAGCAGCAACTTTATCTAATCATGCAGAACTTTTAACACTACATGAGGCAAGCCGAGAATGCGTTTGGTTGAGATCCTTAATCCAACACATACAAAATACTCGTGGTTTGTCTTCAGGAAAAAAATATACAACGACCATATAGGAAGATAATACTACATGCATCACTCAATTGAAAGATGATTACAATAAAGGAGACTGAACAAAATATATCTCTTCAAAGTTCTTTTTCACTCATTATCTTCAGAAGAACGATGATATAAACATCCAACAAATTCGTTCATGTGACAATCTTGTTGACTTTAAAAAGGATATTGTACTCTTTTCCCTTCACTAGAATTTTTTTCATTGGTTTTTTTTAGTAAGGTTTTAACGAGGCATATCCAAAACAAACATCCAAGGGAGAGTGTTATGAATAATTAGATTTTTTTTATATGATGTGCTATAAATATGACCAATTTCATTGTATACAAACACAAATCAACTAATATAGAATCATTCTAATATCTCTCTCTCCCTCCCTCCCTCTCTCTCCCTCCTTCCCTCTCTCCCCTTTTCATTCTTTATCTCCCAATATATTATTATAAATTTTTCAGTAACACATTAGAATTTTGGTAGTTAATTTTAAAATCGCTAGTATTAAATTATATCAGTTTTTAGGAAAAGTCTGGTATCTTTAAATTAATACTGATAATTCAAAATTTTCAATAAAAGTACAAGAGTTTTTATCAGAAATTTCAATTTTTTTTAAAAAATAAACTAATAAATATTTTGATTTTTTACAATAAATTTGAACACTGTCAATAAAAAAAATCACGAAAGTATAAAAAATTCTCACTTTTTGATGAAATTGCTGTTGAATTACAAAATTTTCGATAAGGTAAAATAAATTTTGTTAAGTACGTGAATTTTTCGTGGATTTGAAAATATCATTTGAAAATTGTGAAAAATAATATAATCAATTTATTCAATATATAGGGTGTCAAATATAAATTAAAGGTGACTGTTTAAATTCTTGTGATAGAATCATTTTACCCAACAGATTGGATTTTTTTCTCAGGCCCGTGCTCTAATGAATTAGGTTTTCTTTCAAGCCCGTAACTAGCGCCAATGGATTTAGTCACGTGGCTAAGTGACTTTGATTATATTTGATCATTATTTTCTGAACTTTTTATCTAGGCAAAAAAAAAGTTTTAAATTTAAAAAATGTATAAATAATTTAAAAAATACGGGATATATTTTGAGAAGAGTTAAAAAAAATATGTGTGTAAAATATTTTTACACTTTAAACCAATCAAAGGTGTGTATCCAGCCAAATCAATTTTTAAAATTTTTTTTTTAAAGGCCAAAGCAATATTGCAATAAAGAATTTGACATTAAAAATGTCATGATAATAATCTATTAGATACTGATAATACGCTACGTTTAATCATTAAAAATAATATTTTTGGCATATTTATATGTAAATTTTGATAAGAAAACATAAATTTAATAGAGATGCATTGATAATGTAAATTTTTTAAATATATTATTCAATTATAGCATACACATAATTTAAAATTTTAATATAACTAAACATGATACATAATGATAATTAATTGAGAATATAATTTTTTTAAATAATCTGTATAATTTTATTTTTTCAAAAAATACGATATTAAAAATTAATCACAAAAACAATTGTGGCTAAATATGATTTATATGCATATAAAAAGTACAGTAAATTTTACTTTCTTTCTCCCCTCCTATATATACACTCGTCTCCTCCTTTATGCCAATATATTAGATAAAACTACATTTCCCTCTCCTCCTGTAAAAGATAATTGGATTACACTTGCAATATATCACTAAAATCTAATTTTAAAAAAAAAGTCCTGTTATAAAAAATGAATTAATACAAAATAGTTGTAAAATATTGAAAAATGACTATATATATGAGAAAATATAGCAATTTAAAAATGAGTTTATATTCTAATTCATTGATATATACACTATTAAAACAATTGAGGACCAGCCTGATAAATTTGAGGTTTAAATCGAATGTACATATATTTTACAACTACATATCATACTTTTATGATAAAAATTTGATATGTTTAAACATAAAATAATAAGCCTCATAAAAATGTGTGTTATATTTAATCGCAAGTCCCATTTATTTTAGTTTTTTTTTTCTAACTATCTATACTATTACATGTTTTTGTTAAGAAAATTAAAAATATTTTTCACAAAAAATTATTTTAACTATTTTATATTTTTTTAGATATTAAAATTTTAAATAAATCTAATTTGAATAAATCTAATTTTGTTAAATCTATTTTGTTAAATAAATCTAAATTGTAAAGGACCAAAAAATTATCTACAAATATATCTATATTTTGGTCCTTAACAATGATCTATAGAGTTTAGGGTTCAATAGATTCTTTACTTTATGTACACCACTATGTTGTAGTAACTTGGTATAGTATGTTTGTCTAGTTAAGTTTTAAGATTCAACATCACTCGTAGCTGTTGTTGAGGTTGATTACCAGGGTTTAGTGATTGAAAGACCAAACACTTGGGTTAGTGTTTAAGATAAAGTGAGAGGGGTTCTCATATTTTGGGGGAGACCTAATTAGAAGTTATGGGGTGGTGTTTGGTAAAGGCAAAGAACAACATATGGTTTGTTGTTGCTTGTAAGACTTAATATACTAAGCTACTAATAGTGAATTTCCTTTCTTGGGTTGGAAGTTAACCCTTCAGACGTATGTGCATGTTGTATCAAACTGTGATAGAAATTGACTGTGGTATTTATGGATTTTATGCTTCATCATCTTGTACAAGTTAATTATGGTGATTCTTGTTAACCTTGTTGAAGTAGTTACCAAAACATCACGTGTGACATTTGTCCCCTAAGGAACATAATTTCAATATACGATTATATCTAATACTTTTAAGGAGTTTCTCATCCTTATCTGACACCAATACAAGGGAGAGACCCATAAAGTCACCCCTTCATGAGATTTTATAGGAGGAACATGTACAGGTTGACCATGTTGAGGATGTTGTTGTTACCTTGAAAAATTATAAGGTATTCAAGCACGTTTAGTAAATGAAGATGTTTCCATAAGCTAAGGGTAATCTTGGAAATAAGGGCTTTTAAGAAATTGAAGTCCGTGAACTAAAGAAATTAATGATTAAAGTGAATATCAAGCCAAAATGTCGAAGCTGAGTTGTGTCGACCAGAAGGAGACAAGAACAAATGTTGAGATATTTGGAAATTGTTCTAATCGACCAAAGTATGAAAGACAAGGAAAATGGTCGAAGTTGGTATTGTCGACCAAAGGGAATTATGGACATAACATAATTCTGTTGTTTTAATTTTGCTAAAGGAAACACGTCGAAGCAAGCTAGAAGCGGGAAGATTCAAATTTCGAAGTTACTAGCAGTTCCCAGCGATTTACATTCTGATTAAGCGCCAAATAGGTGGAGACATCAAGTGGAGCAATTTTCTTAAGATTCAAATATGTCTGTAGATTACATCTAGGCAGTTACATTGTAAATACTATAAATAAGTAGGTTCAATAAAGTTTTTTCGTGTGTTCACTTGTACTAAAATCACTTGCCAAAACTCTATCATTCCGAGCGTTAGGAAACAAAGGTGAAGAAGTGCTTGATGTACGTGAATCACCATCTTTATTTCAATGCAAATCATCTACTTTTCAATTGTCTCTTTTGAATACTTTACTAGCTTTCTATTTACTTTTGAGAAAACTCTTTACGTTATTTTCTGCTTCGCGTAAACAATTCAATACTCTATGTCGGTCACGAGTCATCGGTCAGTTAATTTATTGAGTCTTATTTCGTATGAAAACCTGATGTCAGTCACGAGTTACCAGTCAGTCGGTCGAATCATAGTGTGGAAAGTCGTTATACTTGTTCTCTTAGTCACAGAAAACCGTTTCTCTTGATAAGGATTTCGACAAAACTAGTATAATATCAAAAATCCTAGCACATGTATTAAAATCAACTGGTCGATCTTACGAGTAACCCTTAGTTTTTAGGGCTTTGGGAGGACCAGCGATTGTTTACCATTTCCCACAGTAAACAAATTGGCACGCCGAGTGGGACAAGTGCTAAGTGTCTTTTGTTAGATGTTATAAGTATATGATACTTTGAAGTGGTAGTTTAACCAAAGAGTACAATAAACCACCAACCAAAAGACGTACACCCAGGATGACTAATCCTACTCCAAATGTAGACGAAGTTTTGTCACATACTTTAGGTACTACGGATCCAGTGATTTCTATGGTTGCACATTTGCCTCCTATAAACAATACAATTGTTCCCCTGTCGACTGTAGTCTCTACGCCCATTCCTCAGGCTCCGCTGGTGAGTCCAGGGACTACGATGACTACAACAGAAATACCCATTGTGCCTCATTTTGGCATTGCAAATCCTGTTTATGGAATGTCATATTCCATGATGTCAGGATATCAGTCGACATCAAACGCAACAATGGTGTTAGATAATGTTCAAAATTTGAATTCTCCTTTACAAGGATCTGCGCCAAGAGGAAATAAAGGCAACCAAAATAGGGAATGCCTTCTCAGCCAGTAGTGTTGCCTTTCACTAACACTTCAATAGCGGTATTAAGGCAACAAATGGACGATAGTAACCATGAGTTAGTTAATATGTTAACTACTCAAATGGGTAATGTATTCAATCCCATAGTGCAAGAGTCGGTTGAGACTAATAGGCAGTCCGCTGAAATAAATCGACAAGTGATTGCCCAATTAACACGTTTGTGTAATTTCTTAGGTGCTCCCCCAGCGCCTGTTCGTCAGGCGCCACCTATTCGACTAGCTGCCCCTAATTGAGTTGACATGGGGGAAATAGAGGATGAAACCGTCCATCAGGGACAAGTTGTAGTGCCTCAGAGGAATATTGTTGTCGATCCACCTAGGATATTAGTCAATCGACAACAAGAGGTTGATCAAATTATTGATCAAATTCGACAAGAGGATTTAGCTGTAGAAAATAATCTAACCACTATTGTCGAGAGAATTATGGCTAGGAATGATATGAGTACCACACTTCAAAGGCCAACATATTCTTCTCCTTTGTATGAATATATTTTACAGACTAAAAACCCTATAGGTTGGAAAATTCCTAAGTATACAAAATTTGGGGGAGAATCTAGGGAGTCGACTATGGAACATATTGCTAGGTACTTGACTAAGTCTGATGATATGGCGAATAATGAAAACTTAAGGGTAAAACATTTTTCTTCATCCCTCACTAAGGCAGCCTTCACGTGGTTTACCACTTTGCCTCCAAATTCGATTGATTCGTGGACTAAGTTGGAAAAACTTTTCCATGAACAGTTTTATGAGGGTCATTCAAAAATTAGTTTGGTTGAATTGTCAAACATTAAAAGAAGGTTCAATGAAACCATTGATGACTATCTTAATATATTTAGGTCATTGAAAGCGAGATGCTTTACTCAAATTTCCACAAAATGAGCTTGTTCAAATGGTTGTTGGAGTTTTAGATTATTCCATTAGGAAGAAAATTAATATGACCTTTGTTACGAGTATGTCACAGTTAGCTGATAGAGTTCGCCATCTTGAGCGGCTGCGACTAGAAAAGGTCAGGCATACTAAGGCTAAGGCTAAGAAAGAAAATGTAGGCTACATAGATTATGATGACACATATCCCATATATGAGGCCGACTACATTTCACCGACTGAGGCAGAAGTCGACGTGGCTGAAATGAAGCCAGGGCCTGCATATGAGTAAATCATTATTTCCTGCTAAAGGGAAAAATATTGTCGAAAACAATTCAAAGTTTCCATCAAACACTTATACTTTTGATGTCACTAAATGTGAAGAAATGTTTGATTTGTTAGTTAAAGATGATCATGTTTTAGTACCTCCAAATGCTAAATTACCACCATTAGAACAACGACAGGAAAGAGGTTTTTGCAAATTTCATAACTATCTTTGTCACAAAACCTCTCAATATTTTATTTTCAAGGATCTCGTTCAGAAATCATTATAGGAAGGCCGACTAAAATTTGCTGCTAGGAAAATGAAGATTGATGCTGACCCTCTCAGGCAAGAGGAGGCTCTATTTGTTGATCCTATCGAAATCAACATGGTGAAAATCACTGAATTTCCAGATGATGACATGGTTGAAGAGGGTACTGGAGAAAGTCCTGACGTCGAACTAGATGATGTATACCCAAGGCCTGAAGAGGATCTGCTGGATTTGCTATATCATTGTAAGAATAAGGGCTCGCAAGCTTGCTTGTTCCCTAGGCGCGATGCCTTGATCAACAAAATTGCTGTTGAGAATATTCAGAAGTTGCAGTTAGAAAAAGGCAAAACCAAGCTGTATAATCAAAGGTTTCCTAACCCAAGGGATCCAAGAAGAATTTTGGGAAACTCCCAAGACAAACCAATGAGTTATATTCCTTTAGCTGCTGCTCCCAGAGGTACTTGGATCAAGCCTCAGGGAAGAGTGGGGGCACCAACTGATGGTGCTATTGCTAGAGATTCAAAAAGAAAGTCGGCTATGAGCTATCGGCACGAGTTCAAGTTCGAAAAAAAATAGCCACATTTTTGAAAATTACATGGGCAAAAATCCCATGACTTGGACCCAATGGAGACGCTTCCAGCTTCAAAAGTAGACTGAGAGATAAGCTAATGCTGGGAAGATTGCTGCAAATAATGCAGGCAATCCTAAACAGTATAAAGTGAAGGTCGATATTGCTGCTAAAGAGAAAATCAGGAATTCGTGAATCAACCATTCGCTAAATGCTCTGAAGAGGCCACTGATGACTTTAAGTATGAATCTGAAGAGAGTTTAGACATCTTAGTCAATGTGGTATCAATGATGCCAGCAGAATATGACTGTATGACTAAAGTAGAAGATTCAAAAGATGTCGATGTTGAAGAGATGGCTTTGCACAAGCCAACATGCTATTTTGTTATGAATAATGGTCCGATTGAGAGCCAAGATGCCTTCTCTGAAAGGCCATATATGGCTATAAGAAGCCATTTGAAGCCCTTGTTAATAAGGGCTAAAGTTGAAGGTGTTGCTATCAACAGAGTGTTGGTAGACTGTGGCGCAACTGTCAACATCATGCCAAATCACATACTCAAGAAAATTGATAAATTCGACATCAGTGTTAGATCTCATAATATGGTCTTATCATACTACAAAGGAATAACTAGGAACACATGAGTGTGATCCAAGTTGACATTATTGTCGGCTCAGTTACCAGGCCGACTATTCTTATGGCGATTCAAGGAAAGCCAAGTTACAACCTCTTGGTGGGGAGGGAATGGCTACATGGCATTGGATTTGTGCCTTATTCTATGCACCAACGTTTGGTAATATGGAGAGAAGATGGCATAGTCGAAAATATTGAAGCCGACCATGGGTAGTTTATGGTTGATGTGAACAATGTCAGAAAAAAACATTTTGACAGGAAATTAGCTAACATTTCCCCATGTCAACCTGCTGAAGATGTATATGCCAACGTGGATGAGGCATTTGTTTCATTAAAGCTGCATGAAACACATGGTTTTAAGTGGGATGTGGAACCTCTTGAGGATCCATATAGTGAAAATCGGCTGATAGGCTAGGGAGACATCAGCGATAATGATGTTTGAGCTAGAAGCTCTGAAAAGGATTTCAACATATATTTCCGAAAATAAGATAAATTCGACGCTAGAGGCTGAAGAAAATATGGTTGTCGAAGCCAACAAAATTCAAATTCTGGATGAAGGAATTACTTTGGCTATTGAGCCAAATCCACCAGATAAAAAAGAAATGGTCGAAGAAAACATTGATAAGCAGCGCCTGGGCTGCATATATGACAATGAGCCTTTAGGTTTCAAAAAGGATCCAGTTGCGCCTGAAAGGATGCAGCCATAAGATAGTTTGGAAGAAATAGATCTTGGCGAGAAGAGGGATAAAAGTCCAACCTATATCAGCGCCAAGATGGACCAAAGTTTGAAGGCTGAGGTAATAGCTTTATTAAAATAATTTAAAGATTGTTTTGCTTGGGACTAAAATAAAATGCCAGGTTTAAGCAGGGATTTGGTCGAATTAAAGTTTCCAATAAAAGCTGGAAAGAAGCCAGTGAAGTAGACACCTAGACGCTTCGCTCCAGCAATAATGTCAAAAATCAAAGAGGAGATAGAAAGACTCCTCAAAATTAGATTCATAAGAACTGCAAGGTATGTCGACTGATTGGCAAATATAGTGCCAGTAATTAAAAAAAAGGGAAGTTAAGAGTGTGCATCGATTTTAAAGATTTAAATGCTACAACTCTTAAAGATGAATATGTTATGCCTGTAGTAGAAATATTGGTTGACTCTACTGCTAGTTTTGAATATTTAAGTATGCTTGATGGTTATTCTAGTTATAATCAAATTTTTATTGCAGATGAAGATGTGTCGCAGACGACATTTCGTTGCCCAAGGGTATTAGGGGCCTATGAATGGGTTGTCATGCCATTATGCTTGAAAAATGCCGGAGCAACATATCAAAGGGTAATGAATTCGATGTTCCATGATTTAATTGAAGATTTCATGCAAATTTATATTGATGATATTATAATAAAGTCGAAAAGCAAACCAACTCATCTACAACACCTTCGAAAATCTTTTGAAAGCATGAGGAAATATGGATTAAAAATGAATCCATTAAAATGTGATTTTTGTGTGAAGGTAGGTGATTTTATTGGCTTTGTGGTGCATAAAAATGGCATAGAAGTGAATCAAAGCAAGACCAAAGCCATCATGGACGTCAAGCCTCCGTCGACCAAAAGGAACTTCAGTCTTTGTTGGGCTAAATAAATTTCCTAAGGAGGTTCATATCCAACTTAAGTGGCAGAACCAAAGTATTTTCACCACTACTTCGATTGAAGAATGAGGATTTCATCTTGCAAGAGGAACATCAAGAGGCTTTAGATAAAATTAAAGAATACTTAATGAATCCTCCAATATTGGCACCTCCTGTTAGACATAGGCCTATGTGGTTGTATATTGCAGCTTCAGAATCGACTATAGGAAGTATGTTAGTCCAATAGGACAAAATAGGTGTCGAGAGACCTGTGTATTACCTTAGTCGAATGCTAAATGATCCTGAAACTAGGTATAGTGATATAGAAAAACTATGCCTATGGTTGTATTTCTCTTGTAATAAATTGAAGCAATATATAAAGTATGCTGATGTGTATGTGTCTTCTAATTTTGATATTATTAAACACATGTTGTCCAAACCAATTTTACATAGTCGAATTGGTAAATCGGATTTATCATTAACATAGTATTCTCTGACTTATGTGCCCTTAAAAGCAATGAAAGGGCAAGTGGTGGCAGACTTCCTTGTCGACCATTCAATGGTTAGTATGCCCCAGAATTATGTAGATTTAGTGCCATGGAAATTATACTTCGACGGTTCTAGCCATAAAAATAGAGCTGGAATATGAGGAATTATAATTTATCCCAATGGAATTCCAGCATAGTTCAAGTATACAATCGACTGTATATGTACTTATAATGAAGCAGAATACGAGTATTTAATAACAGGACTTGAATTGCTGCTAGAACGGGGGGCAAGAAACGTCGAAATTATGGGAGATTCTAAATTAGTAATTAAACAAGTATCAAAGGAGTATATATTTGTTAAAGAAAATTTAATCATGTATTTTGTGATCACCATTATATTGCTCAAGCAATTTGAGCAAGTGAATATTCGACACATACCTCGATGAGAGAATCAAGAGGATAATGACTTAGAACAAGAAGCTTCAGGATACAAGAAAGATAAAAATGAAGAACCTGTTCAGGTAAGAAAGAAAGTTCGAGCAAATTTTTTATCTCCTTCAGATTTGTCAATTATAAAGTTAGGAGCTATAGATGCCAAAATTTTCAAATTTTAACTATTGAAAATGGGCAAGAGAATGATTGGCGAAAGCCATTGATCGACTACCTGCGTTACCCTATGTTTTCGATAGAACGTAAGATCAAATATCATGCCCTCAATTATGTTTTGATAGAAAATGAATTATTTAAGAAAAATTCTGGAGTATTGCTTAAATGCCTTGGAGAAAGTGAGGCATATGTAGTAGTGTCAAGTGTGCACATTGGAGCATGTGGTGCACATCAAGCTAGGCATAAAATGAAATGGATTTTGGTACATTCAGGTGTCTATTGGCCTTTGATGTTGAAAGATTGCGTTGAATTTTCTAAAGGTTGCCAAGAATGCCAAATACATAGGGACATACAACATGTTCCTGAAAGTAAGTTGCATGCAATTGTAAAACCTTGGCCATTTAGAGGATGGGCATTAGATGTGATCGGAGAAATAAAACCAGCTTCATCCAAACAACAAAGGTAAATTTTAGTTGGCATTGATTATTTTACAAAATGGGTTGAGGCTGTAACCTTAACAAATATTGACCAAGAAGTTGTTATTGATTTTATACAAAATCACATAATGTGTCGGTTTGGGATTCCATAAACAATTACAACTGACCAAGGATCAGCGTTTACTGGGCGAAAAATGCAAGAATTTACACAAGAAGTTGGAATCAAGTTGTTAACTTCTACTCCTTACTATGCTCAGGTAAATGGCCAAGTCGAAGCTTCCAATAAGGTGATAATTAACCTAATTAATAAGAAAGTAGGAAAGAAGCCAAGGAATTGACATAAAACACTAGATCAAGCCTTATGGGCATGTAGAACTTCTCCCAAGGAAGCAACAAGAACTAATCCATTTCGACTTGCATATGGACATGATGTAGTGTTGCCAGTGGAGATACAAGTTCTAAAATTTTGGTATCAGATATGAGATGTCGAATGTAATGTCACGACACTAATATCTGCTATGAATATAGCTAAACAGAACAGACTTTAAAGAGTGCTGAATACAATAAAAACACAGTGAATTGTTAACCCAGTTCAGTTTTAACTAACCCACGTATGGGGGCTTCCAAGCCAGAGATGAAGTTCACTATCAACAATATTAATTTGAAGGGAAACCTTCCCTATTTACACTCTTCACTTAATCAGACTATCCAATGACCCTTCTACCTAAGATTCCACACTTAGATATGAGAACCTCTGTTCACTCCCTAAGTCACATGCTGACACTCAAAAAAATCAAAACTGAAGACACTCTTCAAAGACACATAATCACACTCGCTTCAAAGCTTATGGTGATTAAAAACTCACAACTCAAAGAAAACATCCTACTCAAGTAGAAATACGAGAGAGGCTCACAATGAACAATTAACAACCAAAATAATGAACAACCAACAATTAAAATCTAGACTTCTAAATCTGGAACAACCAAACTGCAAAATAAGGTTTGCAGCCTTTAAATAGAGTAACATTAACTAGGGTTACTTTACTCACAAGTCTTTAGCGCCTCTTGTGACACCCCAAATTAATTCAATTATTAAATAATTAGAAATTTAATTATTAATTTAATTAAAGGTTTAATTATTAATATTTTTGGGTTAATGGATTTAATTATTTAATTAAATAATGGAAGTTGGGGGTGTAAAGTTGAATTGTAGGGTGTATGGAGTAAAAAGCTCTACTTAATCCTAATTAATTTATTTATATTATTTGGCAAATAAAAAGGAATAAATAAAGGAATAAAAGGAAAAAGTGAGAAGATGAAAAATAAGGATTTGCATTCTACGTAAAGTTGGAGAAGAGAAGAAAAAGAGAAGAAAAAGAGGAGAAAAAGCCAAACGCCGAGAATTCGAAGATTCATCGCGAGGTAAGGGGGGATTGAATCTAATTTTTATGCCTTATAGGTTTTGAGAATCGATAGAATAATTCAATCCGTTAGGAATCTCGAATTAGAATAATTGAATATGCCCTAATGTTATAATCCGACGTAAAACCTTGATTGGAATTGGTATGAACGGTGAATTTGTGTAATATGATTCTAGGATGATTAGAAAACATGTTTCTGTGATCAAAAGTATGTAAAATTGCATGAATAAATTCTATTTTATGGGGATATGAGTTTTGGTGATGATTGGATTTGATGGTGATTTGTAACAGTGAAGAAAAACTGGATTCTGGGTGAAAACAAACTGTATGAATCGACACAAGACAATATGAATCGATGCATGCTGTGAAATTTTAGAAAAACCAGATGCTTTGGAAAGCTATGCATCGACTCATAGAGTCATGCATCGATTCATAGGAAGAAAAAAGGGGCCATGTATCGATGCAAAGGAGTTATGGATCGACACAAGGAAGTTATGCATCGACACATGATGCGTATGTGTCGACACATACTGAAGAAATTTTTAAAAATGCAGAAATTTTATGTTATGCATTGATGCATATCAATTTTGGGTCGATGCAAGCTGGTTATGCATTGATGCATAGCCTTATGCATCGATGCATACTGTGTTGGGCTGAACATGATTTTTCTGAAACGGTTTCGGTCATATCTTTTCGACCGTAACTCCGATTTAGGCGTAGTTGGTATCATTGGAAAGCTTAGAACGAGTACTATCTGTTAATATCAAGACCATAAATTGAGATCTTGAGGAATTAATATGGTTTCCGTAATAAGAATTCATTGTGATTCGTGAAATATTCGTTGCGTATATGTGCTGTATGTTAATTCTATGTGTTATAATTAACGGCATATAATTGTGATTGTATTGCTATTATATATTGTTGCTGATGCTGTATATTCATGAATGCTTGTTGATCTCATGAATTGTTGTTGTTGTTGTTGTATATACCGGTGACAGTCTTACTAATTGAAGGGTAAACGTTTGGCATGTTTATGCTTTGTGATAATTTGTTTCATGATTATACTGTACCTGTTATCCATTATGATTGAGTTGTTATCATGTGATATATATTGGTGTTGGTATTGTGTGGAATTATGTAGTGATCATATTCCGTTGACTGAAAGTTGCATGCTTCTGATGTGCATGCATAAGCATTGTTGATGGTTCATTCCCATTGTGCGGAATTGAACTTGCAGGGCCAATAAACTTACCTAATGGACAGAGGTGGTGAGGCTAGAATATTGACCCAGTGATGTATGGGCGAATCATTGAATTGACGCTGTTTTCCGAGGTGTAAGCGGAACAGGGTGTGGACTTGGTTCACGATTGGTACCACATGCATTTGAGTCTGCATTGCATATGTACTTGTAACATGTTAGGATGAATTCCAGTGTTGCAATTGCATTGATTGTTGTTGTATGCATGATGAATATGTGAATTGTGTTTGTGAATCGTATGCTAACGTTGTTAACAAGGGTGAATAATGAATTGATTGTTTTATTGTTTTTGAGAAATGTATAATGCATTTTAATCTTGATGAAATCTCACCCTTACTTTAATGATTTCAGATTGAGGAGTATAGCTGCTCGAGAATTGGTGAGGACAACTTTTAGAGTTGTGCTACTTAGTTAGTCTGCGTGTCAGTGTCATGCTCTGGTAGTTGTAACACTGGGGAACGATTGATCGAAATTTTATGGATTTATCACTGTTTCCTTTTGGTTTATGTTTTGGACTAATTATTGATTTGAATTATTCTGGAGATTTATGTTATTTCCGATGTATAAACATAATCCTTGGTTTTGGTTTTATTTAATAAGTTCTTCAGTGAAAAGGTATGATTACTATTTTTGGTTATTTGAATTCTTAAAATTGTGACGCCCTTGATGTTATGAATAAAACTCTGATTAAAATTATATAAATCGCGGGTAAATTAGAAGGGGTGTTACACTTCCTGTCTTTTCTCCATGAAAGCGGGATATTGAATCTCCAATTATATTGCTGAAGGCGTTCTCAAGCTTCCTTAGTCGAAGCATACAAATAACAAACAAACTGACTTCCTGAAAAATCTGCACTTGAATTACTTCTGTCAGTTTCAATGTTAGGACATCTTCTGTGACATCTGCTACTTCAGTATTTTTCATGGCATTTTTTGAGCAGAATGTTTTTCCAAAATTGATGCCAATTCATAGAACTCACAAACTCCCCATTTGGAAAATTTAGGCTAAAAAATTATTTAGAGTATAAGCCATACAATTAAAATAGCAGCACAATAAAAGCAACATCACAATCAAAACAAAGATAGCAGCAGATAAATAACAAAGATGTTCAAACATCAGTTAGAACATTCACAGATGCATCATTTTACTCCCCCTGCATGAAGCACACACAGATGCACAATTGATAATCAAAATTTTAGCTCCCCCTACACAACAACTTCTTCTCTTGTGGAAACATATAGTATCTTCAAAGATACACAACGGACAAACATCACAACAGCTTCTCCTCTTTGTGGAAACACACAGTATCTTTAGAGATACACAAGAAACACATAATTAATAATTAACACATAGCAGCAGCAGCTCCCCCTCAGCATAATCATCACATCAGCTGCACACATATGTGGAATCACAAAACAAAACACAACACACACAATCGCTCACAGCTGCAACAGTTCACAGCTGCCCCCTCAAAGGAAGAACACACACACTCTTCCCCTTTTTAGCCATAATTGGCCAAACCACTAAGAGTAATTTATGGAGAATGACACAAATAAATACTAGATTCAACTAAGTCACTAATATCTATTGTTAGGTACAACCCCAAATAAAATAGATGTTATGCACTTAAGTGCCAAAATTACAATAAAGAGGAATCAACATGACATAGATGGAAACACAATTAACATCTCCAAGCACAATCATTGTTCTGCAGAACTTGCACACTCTCCACTTCCTCCACTTCCTTCTTCTTCTGAGCCAGCTTCAGAAAAGCCTTAAGTTGATGGGCTGCTTGCTTCTTCTTCTGGTACCTCTTCAGAAACACTTGCAACAACATTCCTTTTAAGAGCTAGGATGGTCTCTTCAAGTTTCAGATTCCTTATTGTGCTAAAGTATATGACCTCATCCAATTCTCTGCAAGCCTCAATAAGTTCAACAATCAAATCCCCTTTATTGGTTGTTTTCTGTTCAGCACTTACAGATGTTGAGATAATGTTTGGGACATGTGCTGCTACAAACAACTTCTGATGTAGTGACAGAGGGGTTTCTCTTTTACATTCAGCATCCAAGGTTGTAGATAGAATTTCAGGATGTTGATGAATAATTATTCCACATATGAGAGTGGGGAAAGCTATGGGAAGCTTTATTGCACAAGTGTCATCATGCTTTAGAGTCTGATCAAAAATATAAGTACCATAGTCAAATGGTATCTTCATGTCAATTGCATAAATGGATTTTCCCAATCCTACTGAGATAGTTGAAGTGTGGTTCGTTGGCACCCAGTTTGCTGCACCTATTCAATGCAGAATATCATACTTTATACTTAGCTTTCCAGCAGATAGCTTCTCCTTCATAGGCCAGGTCTTGACTTGATTTGTAGTGATAGTCCTGCATAGTTGGTCATCAGTGATTTCAAGATCACTCTCTTCCTTCTTACTTCTTCCTAGATATTGATTGATGATGGCATGTTAGAACTTTACACACTTTCCTCTAACAAACACCTTCTGAACTCTTTTCTTTTCTTGTCATCATAGTCTTCTGGGATGTTGACAATGAATTCCTTGACTAGAGTTTCATAGCATTTTTGTCACTATCTTCATTTTCCATGCTTCAGAGGTCGAGTTCATCACTTCATTGTATGCCAAGGCTTCTTTTCCTAGCTCACTCTCTAAGGTCAGTCTCCTCTGATATATGTATTTCCATCTTGAAGCCAACTTGATGGAATGGAATGATATGTTGTCAGTAGGAGCATCAGGGACATTGTCAGTGGACCTCTGAATAATAGACTTCTTTAATGGTGAGATGTTTGGAACATCTGTTTGACATCATAATCAGATTCTGATATATTTTTCCTCTTGCTGGATGATGGAGTAGCTTTGCTCCATGCTTTTGGAGGTCCATACATAAACTTCTTCTTGACAGGCTTGGATGGAGTGCTGGAAGAAACAACCTTGCCCTTTCTTGTTTTAAGTATTTTGGGAATCCCAGGGTTAACATTAATGATAAACTTATTGTCAGACAGAGTGTCTACATCGATAACAGCCTTAGCTACATCTTTCTCAGTCCTTTTACCATTTGAGTCATCATGCTTATCTTGAGGAGTTGTCTTCAAGGAAGATGTTCCAACATCAGCTGTGACTTCTTCAAGAATAGTTTCTTTTTCAAGATTTTCTTGCGGAATCGCTACTTCCCTCATAGATGATTCAACATGCTCTTTCGGAGCAACCTCACCAGGCATTTGGGTAAGAGGGATGGTGATCCCTTCAACAGATAGACCCACTTGTAGGGTATCAGCAACTAATCTCCTTATAACCCTGTCTACATATCCTCTATCTTGATCAGTATTGTCATACCCCAAAATTTTCCCTCCTACTTCTCAAGACATTTTACACATCCATATTCAAGGATTCCTCAAGGGTTGATCAGACAAACCCTCTCCTAGACAATCAACCCAAACTAGGGTTTGGCAATTCTCAGATCCAGATGGACTTCCAACATCTCCAATGGTCATCATGCCTCCTCATATGCTTCAAAGATTCTCCATGTCAAGTTTCAAGCCTCACAAGTCAAGTTTCCTCAGACAATTGCTCAGATGGTTGAAAATCAATTGTATTGGACAAAAAGTCAACTGTGGTCAACATACAGTCAAACTTCCTGATTTTTGGTCAACATTCTCATTTTGAAGTTACATTCATCATTTGATCAAGGGTTGATCATGATTCATCAAGAAAACTCAAGATTTGCTCAAAAGTCAAACTTTCCAAATTAGGGTTTCTTGAGGAAAAGTCAACTGAACTTTGACTGAGCATAACTTCTTCATACTTTCTCAAACATTTTTCCACCACATCTCATTTTGAAGGAAATTCAATTTTCTACAACTTCATGTCTCACAAGAATGTTCAAAAAATGCTTCATTTGGAAGGTATGGATCAAAACATTACAGGTCCTTTTCAAAGTCAACAAAAAGTCAACTTTTTGTTTTGAAGATTTATTGCGCATGGAAACTCCAATTGAGATGAAACTAAAGAGGTTGGTTAGAGGACACTTAGAGATTTCTAAAAAGTCCAAGAACACCCCAAAATGTGGAAAATTGAGCAAAATACACCATTCAAAAGTTGGGCATTTTTGAACAATTGCACAAAAGGAAATATTTGTCAAAATCCAATTTTTTTTCCAAATTGGCCTATAATTTTATGATCCAAACTTGATCATAGTATTATTTGTGACCTATTGATGCCTTGCCATGACAACTTTCTATTTTATTGATTTATTTTTGAATTTAAAACCATTTAATTCAAATTTAAATTATATAAAATATGAAAATAAGATATATTTTCAAAAGGAGTGGATTTTTATCAAACTTGAGGTCCAAGATAGCCCACAATACTTGCCAATTTCGTGATAGCTTGCATATGGAAGAGAAAATCAAATTTTCTCCAAAATTTGATTTTATTTGAAAGGAATTTATTTCACATTCAATATCCAATCTTTTTTCCTTCTTTTTGCTCCAGCATTACACTCTATAAATACCTAGTGCATTGTCAAGAACAAAGGACGAAACCTAGCCCCAACAACAACCCTTATTTTGCTAAAATTTTTCTCAAAGTTTCAAAAATCGAATTTTAATTTCCAGCAGGTTTCAAGGAGTTCTAAGCACTCAAACACCTTCCTGAGGTTCCTAGGATTCAAAACCATCCCTTACACGAAGCCAGAACTACCCAGATCGTGCTCAAGAACTTGCTCCGATTTGGTATTTCTTTGAAATTTGAATTTCATTAATCATGCATTGTTAACTGTTTTCATGTGTTTGTTTGAGTTCAGGATGTTCATTAGAGTGTGTTTGATGCCTTACATGCGAGTTTCCACGTGAAAATCACAGATCACCATGGCTAGGGCTTTTTGAACTGTTTGAATCGAACCGGTTGATACAGGTGTTTTCAGGGCAAACGAACACCACCATCGTGTTCGCACCCCTGATTTAGGGGGGTAGGGTGCTCTTTTCTCTTTTATTCTACGTATTTTGCAGGTTCCAGAAAGTTGCTCGCCGGAGAAGACGACCGGAGCTAGGGCTCCGGCGTCGTGGACTTTGTTGACCGGTGGCTTGCATGCGTGGCGCGATCCAGCATTCTGATTCGTCCATTCCATCCAACTGGGGTCCACGCGTGTTGACTGGGTTTGGTGTTATAATCAGGACACGTATTCGTTTATAATCACACCTTTGCAATTTCCAAACACAAAAGACACGTTGGCTCAGTGGTTAAGGCGTTTGGATTGGAAGATTCCCTCAAAGGTCACAGGTTCGAACCTGGTCAGGACTAAATGTTTTTCTCTTTTACAAACTAACTCTATTTTTTTTCATATTTTCTTATTTTTATTTAATATTTTCCATGCATTTTAATTTATCTTCTAATATTTTTATCATGCATTTAAAAAACACCAAAAATATTTGTTTTTTTTATACTCATCAGAAAAATGCTTATTTATTTTTTAAAATTAAAAATATTATTTTTGCATGCATATTTAATTTAATTTCTAATTAATCATTTAAATAGCTTTTAATTGTTTTTAAATTATCAAATTAACTCCAAAAATTACCCAAAAATTATTTTATCATATTAATGTCATTATTAACACAAAAACTTTTTTCTCATTCAAACATACTTATTTTTACTAACATTTTCCTCTTATGCAATTTTCTTCCGTTTTTTGATTTTGCATCTGTTCACAGGTTATACCGTTTCGGACGATTTTTCTTGCTTTTATTTTTCAATTATGTAATTGCCTATGGGATGTAATAGTTTAATTAGGACTTTTATTTTCCGCACTTTCAATTATGTATCTGCCCCAAAGCCATGTAATAGCGTAGGACTTTATCTTTCCGCACTTTACATTTCCGCAATTTACTTTTCGCACCCTATAAACTGCTAGTAATTAGGCGTGTATGGCAAGATAAAATTGGACATAGATCACACATAATTTAAAGATAAAATATCTGAAATCAACACACTCTTTTCACACATGCACCCTGTTCGCGTTAAAAAGTGACGCGCGAGGGAATCGAATCTGAATTCGGATTCTGTGGCTCGAAACGATTTACTCTTTTGATTTGTTTATAAAGATTCCGCGAGCATCAAGCTTTATTATTTTCAACACAAGAAAAATGATTATGAAAAAGGGGAAAGCTGTTAATACCCTCAATTGATATGATATGCATTACGACTAGCGCAAACTAAACGTAACGCAATGGGGAGATTCCGGGCAAGGGGGGTTTGTTATATAAAGGGAATAGATGGAGCACCCTAAATATATATGGTTATCCATAGCTTTATATATGAATATGTTTGATATGTTTGTGTGTTTTAATTGCTATTTTTATGATTGGGAAAGTTTCTCCTTTGGATTTTAAGAAGGATAGATTATGTGGGATCCTAGGTTTTGTTATTATTGTGCTCGCAAATATCTTTGGGATCTTCTGCATACATATCCCTTAATGGGAATCAGAGCATTTGTAGCTCGGATCTAAAGGGATCTATGGTTTGTTTGGTTTGAGGGAGAAGTTTTGCTCGCCAAGGATGAGACCTTGTGCCTACGTATTCTCAAAAGGATGTTGAGAAAGTCAGAGCAATCGTAGTTCCCACTTATGCTAGTGGAAACAACAGGATGTTAGTAAGAGACAGAGACGAATGTCATCTTAATGAAAAATGTATCTAATCTATTTCATCACATACATTTTGAAAGGTTGATTGATTGAATCTTTCGTCGTAAGTTATAGGTGTTTTGCTTGAGTGTACAAGCGTTACCACTTACGAGTTTTAGAAAGATGTTTGAAAAAGATGATTGAATCTTTTAATTGTAAGCATTGGATGTTTTGCTTGAGTGTACAAGCGTTACCACTTACGATTAAGAGATGTTTTTGTTTAAAAAAGTTTGAAAAAGTTTTTGATTGTATGTGATGTGATAGATTAGATACTTCTTCCGTAGAGATGATAAATGTCTAAATCTCTAGGAGAAATTGATTGGATTAGGGGGATGCTTTTAAGAAGCCCATGGGTCCTTGTATTATAAGCCCAAGAGGAGGCATTTCGAGGGTCATCGAGGGTCATCGAGGGTCCTTGTATGAAGCTCAAGAGGAAGCTATAAGGTATGGCTGGCTTTGGCTTTAAGAGGGATTTCACCGGGAAACCATCCTCTTAGGATTAAGAGCAATTTCACCGAGAAATTATACTCTCTAGGTTCTATCCTAGCGCGGGTGATTCTTTGTATTGGAAGCCTAATAGGAGGTTGTTAAGAGATTTCCTGGTCTCTTTCTTGTTTGATGCCCAAGAGAAGGCTAAACTCAATGAGGAGTTCTTTTGAACGAAGCCCAAGAGGAGGCTGACTTAGCAGGGGAGTGTTGTCTTATATGAAGCCTAAGCGGAGGCTAAACTCAGATGAATGAGTTTTCTTATATGAAGCCTAAGAGGAGGCTGACTTTGTGGGGAACCTACTGGTTAGACTAGTTGTTATGTTATAACTAGACAATTGTATAAACAATGCGTGTAAAGTTTATTTTACAAGAGTTTATGAAGGAAATATAAACAAGTGTGTGTTAAACGAACGTTTAAAACGAGCGTAACTTGATTATTTACAAGTTTGAATTATGTACAAGGAAGTAAATATGTACACGAACGAGTATTTATGTAAAAGGAGTTGTGGATGTACATAGGAGGGTTGGGACTTACACCGTAAGGGAGGCCCATTGGTTTAAAAGCATTTTCACCGGGAATAATGCTCCTTTTAATACCAATGGTATTCAGTGTATATACAAGCGAAATGAAAACAAACAGACGAAGTTTGTATGTACTTGAGTATTTACAAAGATGTTCGTATTATGTACAAGTAAAATAGATTTGTACATAAAAGAATTGGATATGTACAAGGAAATAATTATGTACATAAAAGAATTTTTTTGGGACTTACACCGTGAGGGAGGCCCACGATCGATTAAGAAATTCGAGGAAAAAACGAATTCGGTTTTATCGTCAAATCGGATCGATCATGGAAAAAGATGTAAGTTTGATGAAAAGTTTTGAAGAAAAGATCTTGAAAGTGTTTTTGAAAAGTGAAATATACTTACAAGAAGTTTGAAAAAGAATCGGGCTTCGAAAGTTTGAAAAAATCACCTTTGAAAGTGCTTTGAAAAGTACTCAAATGCATCGTTTTCGGCTGGATAAAAATATAATCAGATGAAAGTATTTTTGAATTTTTTTGACACTATCATAAAATAGATATGTTGATTGACAAGTGTACAAAAAATCACCTCAAAATGAGGAGTTTTGGTTGGGTTTTGAAAGAGTTAAAGTTTGAAAAAAATATGAAGGAAAAATGAAAATTTTGGCAAAAATGGTCCCAAGGCTACTCGAACCCGGGACCATTGGGCAAGGCATGGCAAGGGAATGACTTAAGAGTGAGCTGGCAACCGCTGGGGCGGCAATACATCCGTGTATTGATTCCAAATCATGTTATAATATTATAAACTGGATATTTGAATTTGAAAAAAACGCGTGCACTCTTCTTCTTCTTCTTCCCCGATCCTTCAATCAGCCATGGTTTCTTTGTTTCTCAATGAAATTGCTCGATGTAAACATCAAACTTGATCGGAATTAAACCAGGAACATGATGATGTGGTTTAATTTCATTTATTTTTAGTTTAACATGATTAAATTCCCAGAAATCACGAAGAACCCTATTTCCTAAAAATCAAATTGAAATCGTGTATGGTTAATGAAATAAGCAATTGATTGAGGGTTAATGATCAGTGATGGTGCAGAAACAAAAAGGCCAAGAACTTTTTGAACTGGAAGCAAGAAATCAAGGAATTCGAAGTTGAGTTACATACCTCTTGAAGCTGAGATTGAAACCTTCAATGGAGTGTTTCCAGAACTGTTTTAATGATTGCTATAGCACCAGTGTACTTCAAGGATCGTGTGAGGATGGTCTGCTCACTTTGAATTTGCCTGAATTATTCCAACCAAGTCCACCTGCATATGCTTCAAAGTGAAACTCGAATTCGATGTTATAGGTGTTACAGGTCAAAGTTAATGATCTGCATCATCCATATGGAGTATCTTGATGATGTTTGAATGGAAAAAACACAACTTGCTCGAGCCAAATATCAATTTCGAAAGTTAAGGTAGTTTTGGCAAGTTTAGAAACATGAAATGTAATTCTGGTTTTTAGCTTTTCTTATGTTGATTTTAAGTTACAAACCAATTACATATGATGTTTATGACATGTTAGACACCAAATCCCTCATGGTTTTTCACAAGTTTTGGAAAATGCAAGAATTTCTCAATTTGAACTATGTTACTTGAATTTTAAGAAAGAAATGAGAAAGCTTATTTTGGCATAGCTTTAGTGTCGTTTCAAATGGAAAACATGACCTCTATTTATAGGTCAATATTTCTGAATGGCAAGTGAAAAGGATTAGCTTGGATTTGGACAACTTGCCTTAGAGGGCAAGAAAGTCATTTTTGCCATAAATGCAAAAGGAAGCTTTCTTTTAACCATGGTTAAATAATTCAACTTGATCTTATCCCATCATAATTACTCTCCATCTGATTTTTATCAGCTCTATCCCTCTTGGCTAGGTGGCATGGCTTCTAGAAGAAGAAAATCAAAAATGACTTGTAATTTTGAAACTTTGTACTTGAAAATCCATGATTTTGGAGCTCTATGTTTCAAAATCAAAAGTATAGCTAGACACCATGGATTTGCAAGTTCTTGGACATTTTGGAAAGCTTGTTTCAAGGGATACAACTTTCATGTTTTGAGGTTTTTCTAATTCCAAATGGAACTATGTGAAAAAATGCCATGAAGTTTGGAAAAAATGTGAAATTTTAACACTTGAAAAATTTTCTAAGTGTTGAAAATTTTGACTTTTTGTTGACTTTTCCAAATTTCTTGATTTTTTATGATCATGATGGATCATTTGAAGTATTTTGATGATGGAAAAAGTTTTATCTTGAAAAAGTTGACCAAAAGTCAAAGTTTGACTTTTCAGTGCAGATGAAATTTCATCAGATGATCCAGAAATTGACTGATGAATTTTGTGAACTTCTGTGATGTTTTGAATCCAGAAATTAGGTCAACATGTTGTATTGAAGATATGAAGATCAATATTCAAGCAAAAAAGTCATTCATTGATCAGAAAATCAGTGATTGCTTATCCTCGATGAAAACCCTAATTGGTCTATCTTCGAGAGATCAGGAGGAAAAATTTGATATCTGAAGATCAGAAGTTGATGGTTGATTAGGATAGGTCAATTGAGGTGAGTAAAACTCAAACCCTAATTGATTACCTTTGAATCAGATGAAAAATTGATGAAACCCTAATTTTGACCTGTAGAAGCTACACTCGATTAATTCTGTTCTGAACTGTTAGTGATGCAATGATGCAGATGTAAGGTGGTATATTAGGTCAAAATTTGGGGTATGACAGATGCCCCTATTTAAGTTTCTTTACCCTGAGATATGAAGATGAATATCTTCGTCTCGATAGGTGTGAAGAGACTTAAATATCAGAATACGCAAACTTTGGACCTAAGATACCAAAAATGCGAGTGATGCAAAATGATTGCAAAAAGTTTACCCAAGAGATATCAAGGATTGATATGATGGGGAAGATTTGTGAGGATAACTCAATCTGTCTAAGAAAAGAGAATCCTGTTTGTTGGGAAACAAGCAATATGTTTCATTGGGAAAATAGATTCACAATGCATGTGAATATCTGTTTCGCTTTGGGAAACGAGGAGATTACCTTCTGTCAGCCTTGTGACAATGTTTAAGGTAAGTGAAAATGATATTACCAATTATCAGCCTTGTGATAATTTATGGTAACGAGTTCTGAAGATATTACCAATTATCAGCGAAGTGATAACTATAACAAGGTAATTCTTGAGAAATTTACTGAGTGTTCAGCCTTGTGAATAACAGACAATGATGGAAATAGATCTCAAACGAGTTTCTATTTTCTCAGTTACAATCTTGCCGGGGATCTCTCTCTTGAGAAGATGCGGACATTTTGATTGAAAAGACACAGGTTTTCTTTAGACAGAAAGACAACTGCGGAGATTTCTTGAATTTTCATAATTTGAACTTGCTGAGAAGAAACAATCATTTATGACAAGTTTCAAAATGAAAAGGAAATAAGCGGCTCGGATGACGAGGCTATTGCTTATTGTAGTAGACTTTTTGTGAAATCTAAACTGAGTTGGTCGAGAGGCGGGTTACATCGAGAATGAACTGGAAAGAAACAGTCAATCAAGACTTTGTTCCCAAGGAGGAATGCTCTCAAGGGAATAAGGGAGAAAATGTATTTTTCTGCTTGGGGATACTCTACTGGAGAGATGACACACCCATACTTGTTTTCTTTGGGAGAAAATGCAATCCTAAACAAGTGATATTGAAGCAAACATTTGAGAAATGCAGAAATGCATTAATGATGCTATTATGTATGAATGATGAATGTTATGAATGTCATATGCATGCTGACGATACTTGACAAAGACAACAAAAAAGGTATTTGGGAAAAGGACTACGTCACAGTTCAAACAAATACTCAGCAAAATCTGCCGCAATGGTGTAGACGTTTACTGATGAAGAATCTGAGTTGCATGCTTTAAACTTTCTGAAAAAGGAATTTCTATGGCAACCTTGTTGGGAATTCTTTTTGGATAAGAATACCGTCCTTTGATAATCTCTGCTGAGGAGAAAAAAACTTATGTAGAAGTTGTTCTATCTTTCAGAGGTCAAAATACTTTATGGAGAAAACTGTTGAAGTTCCTTCCGTGTTCATAGTTCAAAGGAAAATTCGCTTTTATTTCAAAAATTTTGAAGTAAAAATTCATTTAAAACCTTTTTAGTTTCAAAAAGTGATTTTCACAATAAAAAGCGTTATTTTGCAAAACAGAACAAAGCAAGAATTGCAAATAAAAGGCACAAGGCTCAAATGTTATTAATAGAATGGTAATCAGCCAAAGGCGTGATTCCATGAGCTATTTACAAGAGTTGGAAATGATAATTTATTGGGAAAAGGCTACATTGAAAACAAATAACCGCTATTATCCCTAACAACTTTGAATTCCAACGATGCTTGTTACTTCAGAAGATTTTGAGTGAAGATCCGTTGATGGAAGTTTCTTCAGATTGACGAAGTACAGACTGATGCAGTTACTTTGTCATTTTTTGTATCCCTACTTTTTTTTGCATAGATTGCCCTTTCAGGTTTTCAATCCATCAGGATAATTTCTGTTTATTGTCTCTAATTTTTGCCTGGACCGCCCTTCCAGGTTTTCAGTCCACCGAGACGCTCAATTTTGCCTAAGCCGCCCTTTTCGGGTTTTCGACTTACCGAGCTGTTCTTTTGTTTTTTAGACAAAGTATTTCTTGACTGCATCAGCATTCACAGGATGCGGGAGTTCATCACCGTCCATGGTTGTGAGAGTCATAGCACCACCAGAAAAGCTTCTTTTGACGATGTATGGGCCTTCATAATTAGGAGTCCATTTGCCCCTAGAATCTGGTTGAAAAGACAGAATCTTTTTAAGCACGAGGTCGCCTCCTCGGAATTCACGAGGTCGGACTTTTTTGTCGAAAGCTCTCTTCATCCTTCTTTGATATAGTTGTCCATGACACAGAGCGATCAGGCGCTTTTCTTCGATTAAGTTTAACTGGTCGTATCTGCTTTGACACCATTCGGCCTCAGATAACTTAGTTTCCATGAGAACTCTCATTGATGGAATCTCAACTTCTACGGGGAGCACTATTTCCATGCCGTATACTAGAGAAAAAGGAGTTGCCCCTGTTGAAGTACGTACTGAAGTACGATACCCATGCAGAGCAAATGGCAGCATTTCGTGCCAGTCTTTGTAGGTGATAACCATTTTCTGGATGATCTTTTTGATGTTCTTGTTGGCAGCTTCAACGGCGCCGTTCATCTTTGGCCGATAAGGAGATGAGTTATGATGCTCGATCTTGAATTCCTCACATAGTTCTTTCATCATTTTGTTGTTCAAGTTTGATCCATTGTCTGTAATGATCTTACTTGGAACTCCATATCGGCAAATGAGGTTGTTCTTGATGAACCTCACAACCACTTGTCTTGTAACATTGGCGTAAGATGCTGCTTCCGACCCATTTGGTGAAGTAATCAATAGCCACTAAAATGAAACGATGTCCGTTGGACGCTTTTGGTTCGATCATTTCAATCATGTCGATGCCTCACATGGAGAAAGGCCATGGAGAGGAGAGAATACTGAGTAGAGTTGGCAGCACGTGGATCTTATCAGCGTAGATCTGGCACTTGTGACATCTCTTGACGTGTTTACATCAATCAAATTTCATTGTTATCCAATAGTATCTTGCTCTCAAGATTTTTCTGGACATTGCATGTCCATTTGAATGGGTTCCAAATGACCCTTCATGCACTTCATGAATTATCGTGTCTGCTTCATGTCTGTCGACGCATCTGAGCAGGACCATGTCAAAGTTTCTTTTGTATAGCACATCTTCATTCAGAAAGAAATTTCTAGAAAGCCTCCTTAGAGTTTTCCTATCTTTGTACGATGCCCTGAGTGGGTACTCTTGAGTTTGGAGGAAGCGTTTGATGTCGTGGAACCACAGTTTATTATCGAAGACTGCTTCAGTTGCAAATACATATGCAGGTCTTTCAAGGCGTCTGATACGGATCTTAGGCATATCATTCCAATTGTTGACTTTGAACATGGAAGATAGAGTAGCCAAGGCATCTGCCATTCGATTATGATCTCGAGGGATATGATGCAGTTCAACTCTGTTGAAGAAAGTCAACAAACGTCTTGCATAATCTTTGTAAGGAATCAAACCAAGATGATGAGTTTCATACTTGTCTTTGATTTGGTTGATCACAAGGGCTGAATCTCCATATATGTCAAGGATCTTGATCCTCAAATCGATGGCTTCTTCGATACCCATGATACAAGCTTCATATTCTGCGATGTTGTTGGTGCAATCAAACAGCAACCTGGCAAAAAACGGGATATGAGAACCCTCGGGAGTGATGATGACTGCCTCAATTCCATTGCCAAAGACATTAACTGCTTCATCAAAGATTAAGCCCCATCTAGATTCTGGATCAGGACCTTCTTCAGGTAGCGGTTCGTCACAATCTTTCATCTTTAAGTACATAACATCCTCGTCAGGGAAGTCAAACTTGAGAGATTGGTATTCGTTGATCGGTTGATAAGCCAAGTGATCGGCGAGAATGCTTCCTTTGACCGCTTTTTGGGCACGGTATTGGATGTCATATTCAGATAATAGCATCTGCCATCGAGCAATTCTTCCTGTTAAGGCAGGCTTTTCAAAAACGTACTTGATTGGATCCATTTTGGAGATTAACCAAGTCGTGTGATTGATCATGTACTGGCGGAGACGTTTTGAAGCCCATACCAAAGCATAACATGTTTTCTCGAGCATGGAGTAACGAGTTTCACAGTCTGTGAACTTTTTACTCAAGTAGTAGATTTCATGCTCTTTCTTACCGGTTTCATCTTGCTGTCCAAGCACGCAACCCATGGAATCTTCTAGCACGGTAAGGTACATGATTAACGGTCTTCCTTCGACTGGAGGAATCAATGTCGGTGGTTCTGACACGTATTCCTTGATACTGTCAAACGCTTTTTGGCAATCTTCTATCCACACAACCTCTTGATTTTTGCGGAGAAGCTTGAATATCGGCCCACAGGTAGCAGTCATTTGAGAGATAAATCTGGAGATGTAATTCAACCGTCCAAGAAATCCTCTTACTTGCTTTTCTGTATGTGGCGCAGGAATTTCTTGAATAGCCTTGACTTTGTCAGGGTCAACTTCAATACCTCTTTGACTGACGATGAAACCTAGGAGTTTTCCAGATCTTACCCCAAAGGTGCATTTGTGAGGATTTAGGCGAAGCTAAAATTTCCTTAGTCGCCGAAACAACTTTAAGAGATATTCTATATGCTCTTCTTCAGTGTCAGACTTTGCTATCATGTCATCCACGTAGACTTTGATCTCTTTGTGCATCATGTCATGAAAGAGAGTAGTCATCGCCCTTTGGTAAGTTGCGCCTGCATTCTTTAATCCAAACGACATTACTTTGTAGCAAAATGTGCCCCATGGCGTGATGAAGGATGTCTTTTCCATGTCTTCGGGAGCCATTCTGATCTGATTGTAACCAGAGAAACCGTCCATAAAGGAAAAGACGTTGAACTTTGCAGTACTATCCACTAGCATGTCGATATACGGTAGTGGGAAATCGTCCTTTGGACTAGCTTTGTTCAAGTCCCGGTAGTCAACACACATTCTGACCTTTCCATCTTTCTTGGAGATAGGCACTATGTTGGCTAGCCATTGAGGATATTCAGTAGTGACGAGGAAACCTGCGTCGAGCTGCTTTTGAACTTCCTTTTTGATTTTGTCGGCCATTTCAGGGTGAACTCTCCTCAGTTTCTGCTTAACTGGTGGACACTCCGGTCTTAATGGCAAATGATGCTCCACGATGCTGGTATCTAAACCCGGCATGTCTTGGTAGGACCAAGCGAACACATCAACATATTCTTTGAGAAGATCTATCAGTTTGCCCTTGACGTTGCTGTCGAGTAGAGCTCCGATGTTCACTTCTTTTTTGTCTTCCTCAGAACCTAAGTTGATTGCTTGAAAAGGCTCTTTGTGAGGCTGAATGATTCTTTCCTCGTGCTTAAGTAGTCGAGAAATCTCATTCGGGATCTCTTCTTCAACTTCTTCCTCTGCGACTTCACTGGGGATTTCAAAGTTGGGAGAAAGCATAGAGTTATTGCGTTCAATGGATTTGTCCATCTGCATATTTGATTTATGTTTGATTAATTAACTCTCTTTTTTTTAGAAAAAGTTAATGTGAAAGTGTATGCAGATTATTATTAATTTTTTTGAAGATTTTTATTGTGTTTTTTAGGATTATCATTTCCAAGAAAAGGGTAAAAATGAAAAATAAACACAAAATGTGGAATCAAAACAACGTATTTTATTTATGATTCACAATATGAAACAGGGCCCTAAAATACAAACTCATTTGTCTTGGGCAAGACAAAGAGAAATTATTTAAAAGCTAAACCCTATAAAACATCTCTTCGCTTTGGGCGAGGCGAGAGTTCAAAACAAAAGCAAAATAAACTACTTAGAACTATGAACATTAGTTCGAACTTCAACAGGCTTCCAATAGTGGCGCACTCCTTGGAAATCGAGGTACTCCGGTAGTTTTCCACTTGGCTTAATTCTTGAATAGACTTTGGTCGTTGGTCGAACAGGGCTTTGAAGACTCTGGACGATTGACCTTGCCTTTTGTGCTACTGAAACGATCTTCTTCTGCTTGATGGACAGATCGAGAAGTATTGGATACAACATATGTACTTTCTATGGGAATTCGTGTTGAATTCTGAGGATGTACTCTCCAATCTTCTGAGTGAAGAGACTCATTGTCGGCGACACTTTCCAATTCGTATCCCGAATCGTATCCCTGCTCTTCAGTAATTACGTTGATGTAGTGGTAATTAAGATCTGGTTTAACAAACTCCACAGGCGCGTTAAAGCAGAGATCTTCATTTGGAACCTCAACTGGTTGATGAGATCGAGAAGATGCGTATAACTCTTCTGGTTGACTAGGATACTCAAAAGAATCACCCCATCCAGTTGGCTGGATATCTTCAATTCTGATTTTTGAGCTTTCAGGCGCAGTGTATTTCACCATGTAGTCAAACTTTCCACTTGGTTCTCCCAAGGTATCCCAAACTTCAGAAGGGACAGGTGGATTTTCATTCTTTTGTAGGGACATGCCTTTGAATTGATCAGTCGGAGGATAAAACGGTGCGTACGATTCTTCCTGGGACACATATTCAGGGCTGGTAAGATAAGTGCTCCACTCTTCAGATCCATAGAGATTATCTTCATCACCTTCATTGGTAAGAACATTAACTTCTTGAATAACAGGATTTAAGAAACCCCCACTGTGGAATACTTCTCTGATTGGACGAAGTGTTTCATCCCTTTGATTATCTTTAGGAAATACTGGAGCAAAACCAAGTCAGGCCTTTGTCTCGTTGTTGACAGGTTTTATTACTTGTCCCCAACCTGCAGCATTACCATCTTTCACTATTTGCACCGCTTCTTTGTAAGAGGAAATAGACGATCTGCTTTTGCTGGTAGATTCATCTTCTAACGGATGTCCTTGGAACTGTGTCCCTTCAACGTCGTTGGCTGTGATGAAAGAAAAGTTGGATAAATGGCTGACTAGTAAGGCTTGTTCACCGATGATGGTTACTAGTTTTCCATTTACTGTGAACTTCAGTTTTTGATGGAGAGTGGATGTCACAGCTCCTGCTTCATGAATCCATGGTCTTCCTAGCAAACAACTGTAGGCAGCTGGCACATCCATGACCTGGAAAGTAATTTGGAAGGTATGCGGACCAATTGTCATCGGGAGATCGACTTCCCCAATAACAGATTTCCTAGACCCATCAAAGGCTCTTACCACTATGTCATTGAACTTCATCGGCGTTCCTTTGTAAGCTAAACGAGCGAGAGTCGTTTTTGGCATTACATTTAGGGATGAACCAGTATCCACTAGTACGTTGGACAGAGAATCTAATTGGCAAATCATTGAGATATGCAGAGCCAAATTGTGATCTTTTCCTTCCTCCGGAAGTTCTTCATCACTGAAGCTTAAATTGTTGCAAGCTGTTATATTGCCTACAATTCCACCAAATTGGTCGGTACTCACATCGTGATCTACGTAAGCTTGATCTAGTACTTTTATCAAAGCTTCTCGGTGGGCTTCAGAATTCAGAAGTAAAGATAATATCGAAATCTTGGAGGGAGTTTGCATCAGCTGATCCACATCTCTGTACTCGCTTTTCTTAATTAGCTTCAAAATTTCATCGAAATCTGAGTTGACGTTGGTTCCATCAGACGGTCCAACGTTTACATTTGAATTGCCAACGGGAATCCTCGTGGGGTTCTCGGGAGGTGTATTAACTGGATTTTGCCTAACAATAGGAACAACAGGCGGCTTTGGCGGCAACGGAGTATGTACTCGTCCACTTCGCGTTACTCGTCCAATTTCAGTTATGTTGACATTGGCTGAAAGAGTTGGCATGGGTTTCTCCTTCCCATCTTCTGTCATAGTTGCACTGTATTGGTAGAGAATTGCTTTGTTAGAACTGTATGGAACAGGACCGGGTAAGCAGATCACCAAAGGAGACCCTGGGACATTTGTACCGTTGTATTCAATCTCCACATGCTTGGGCATATTGAAACAGGGGATAATGACGTTTACTTCGGGAATTTCCAAGTTGATATCTGAGACTAAAAGCTCATGCGGAAAATGCCCTACCATATTCACGTCATAGTCATTTCTATTTCTGAAGATCTGTATGTCACCAATGTCCAATAATCGTTGAATGTCTGCTCTTATGGTTGGACATCCTCGAAAGTCCTTGAAGTAGATGCTGCAAGCAGCGTAATCATGTTTAGTGAAAGCACCCATTGTACTGTATGTATCATGGAGTTGTACCAAGCTTTCTCTTATCAGATTCACATCTGTGACAAGATACCGATCTGTATTCCTTAGTATCAAATTCACGGTATGTCCATTATGACTGGGAAGTGGATTTGCTTGCACGTTTGGATTTATATTTCTAAAGGAAAGAAGATTAGACCTTACTAACCTTTGTACTTCACTTTTAGTGCTATACAATGTTCAAGATCATGACCGGTGCCCTTGATAAAAGGGCAAGATCGTCCGCTTTGTACCACCATGGCAATTTATGCAGTGGGAGGTGGTGACCTTGTTTGCACAAGATTCCTTTCTATTAATGCGGGATAGTTACGTATGCGTCATCGAATTGGATCAAATTGTGAGACCACAGGCGTCGGTTACGATTGTTGAGCTGCGAGCTGTTGTCGATTTGTTGAGTTTCTTGAGCTGAAGCAATTCACGTATTTGGATTGTATTAACGATGGGTGCTATGGCAGCTACCTGTTGTTGTCGGCTGACATTCTTTCGTGGTTTCCCTCGGGATACCATGCCTATGTCATGTTACTTTTTCTTTGGAAAACTGGTTCCAATCCTCTTAGTTCCACTAGAAGATCCACTCTCTTTGACTAGACGTCCTGTTCGAACTCCTTCCTCTAATCGCATTCCCATGCTTACCATCTCGGTGAAATCTCCGGGGGCGCTGGCGATCATTCGTTCGTAGTAAAATGGGCCAAGAGTATTTAAGAAAACCTTGGTCATTTCCTTCTCTTCTAACGGTGGGTTGACTTGGGCAGCCATTTCCCTCCAACATTGGGCATACTCTTTGAATGTCTCTTTTTCCCTCTGAGACATGGAGCGGAGTTGATCCCGATCTGGAGCCATGTCCAAGTTGAATTTGTATTGTTGGACAAAGGCTTCGCCTAGGTCATTGAATGTTTGGATATTCGCACTGTCTAGTCCCATGTACCACTTCAGTGCGGCGCCTGTGAGACTATCTTGGAAATAGTGAATTAACAATTGGTGATTGTCGTTGTATGTAGACATCTTCCTAGCGTACATCGTAAGATGACTCTGTGGACAGAAATTTCCTTTATACTTTTCAAAGTCAGGGACTTTGAATTTCACAGGTATCCTTACGCGAGGAACTAAGCTAAAATCGTGGGCATTCTTCCCAAACAATTCCTTTCCACGGATTGTTTTAATCTCAAGATGCATCTTGAGGAGCTGTTCCTGGAGAGTCTCCATCTGGCCACGAGGATTCGTGTTGTTGCCTGGATTATGATAGACTTCTTCGTCTGCAGTAGTGTGAACTACAAATGCTGAGTTTGTCATGATCGGTTGGGAAACCGTAATAGTGACTTGCGGAAAGGTTACTCAATGCTGTGGAGTAAGTGTTGAGTTCTGTAAAGTAGGCACCTCAAGCGTGGTTGTTTGGACCTGAGAAGTAGGTTGACGAAACCCGATGCCGAAATTGAAAGGCATGCCCCATGGATAACCTTCTGGCATACTGAAGAGTGAACTACTGGCTGCAATAGTTGAAACTGGAGTAGTAGTGATCTCTGAAATCGTCGTTTGATTTTGACTGCTTAATGTTGTTTGCTGACTTTGCGCAGTTGGCAACGAATTTACCAAAGAAGTGAGTCTCTCCACCTCTTCTTGAAGTGTTGTTACTGTGCTACGAAGCTCAACATTTTCTTGCTCAAAGCCTTCCATTATTTTCCTTCTTTTTAAATGAGTATTGTAAGTACGAGTTGGCTGTGGACGTGGTCGAGAAACTCTAAGACGCGACAGCTTGACGATCTTTCTCTTTCTGGAAAAAAATTCCAAAAGATAAGACTCTAAACAATAAACTCGATATGCAAAGTATGATGCATGATTATGAATGCAGAGAGAAAATAATTTCCAAAGAATTTACGCTAAAAGAGAAATTTCTGGCAAATATTTGGATGGAAAACGCTTATTTTATTAATTATTGAAAGAAGATTACAACAATTTTGTTTTTGAGCACGGCTCGTACAAATGATAAAATAAATGATAAAAATTACAATCTAAACTAATTAATCGTCCTCGTCGGATGAAGATCCAAAGGCTTGATGTAGCTTCAACTTCAATATTTCCTTCCCAAAGTGAGCTTTCAGTTCAGCTTTCTCGGCTTTTAGCTTGCTGATGACTTTCTTCCATTCGTCAGGAGCAGGATCGTTGGTTGTCATTTCCTCAAGCTTTCTTTTCCTTTCTTTGATGTATCTTTTGATCGCGTTATCTTTCTGACGAATCTTCTCATCTTTCTCCATGAGCCATTCATCTTGGAAGTAAAGCGTCTTTTCATGATCTTTGACCTGTTTCTTAAGCTTCTCACTTTCGAGGTCAGTCTTAAGGAACTTGTCTTCCAAAGCCTTTTTCTCGAGTCTCATCTTGGCCAAAGCTTCTTGGTATTCTCCCATAGTCTCAACGGGAAAAATTGTTGATCTGGAAGTTATTGAGAACATAGGTTCCTCATAAGCATAAGGCATTCGAAATTCCTTTGCTCTTTTCTTCACCCAAAAAGTGTAGATTTCCATGGCTACACAATTCCTTGCATTACCCTTTTCCTTTCTTCGGATGTGATGCCAAGCTCTTATCATTCTGGCTTTCAAACCTTGGGAATCTTCCCCTTCATGATAGAAGTAGCTTTCTACTGTAAAACCAAGAGGTTTACTAGAGTTTGCATACCCGAGTTGACGTCTCGCCAAGAATGGGTTGTAGTTGATTCCTCCTTTCGTACCAATGAGAGGTACGTTGGCAAATTCTCCACAGCTCTCAATGATTTCCATCTCATTGTCTGCCAAGGTATACCAATGGATATTGTCGTTTGTAAGAGACATGAGCCTTCGAGACCAATGCCAATCGTCTTTGTTTTCGCGGAAGATAGGAGATTTAGGCAAGTGTGAGACAATCCATTTGAAAAACAGAGGTACACAACACACAATAGTTCCATCTCCTTGACGATTCCTATGATGAATGGAGAAGTACATGTCACCAAGCAAAGTGGGAACGGGATTTCCAATCAGAAAGATCCTTATGGCGTTGATATCAACGAAACTTGGGACGTTGGGAAACAACACCAATCCATAGATGAGTAAAGCTAAAATAGCTTCAAAGGCTACCATACTACCGGCTTCAGAAAATTTAAGAGCCTTCTCCATTAGGAACTTTGAAGTTAGTCCTAAGAGTTTTCCTTTGGTAGTTAGGTTTTTGTCTATCTCAGATTTCTTTAAGTGAGTCATTGTTGTAATGACTGGTGACTTAGGAATGGCTTCCAAATCATTGAAAGGCACTTTGTCTGATACTGAGATACCTAGGATTTGTGCGTACTCTTCCAAAGTAGGCATCAACTGATAGTCAGGGAAAGTGAAACAATGATAAACTGGATCGTAAAACTGAATGAAAGTTTTGAGAAGTCCTTCATCAACGTTAGTGTTTAGGACAGTTAAAAGAGTTCCATAGCGTTTTCTGAAATCCGAGGGATCTTCTACCAAGGATGCCAACTCTTTTAACTTCCCTACATCAGGAATCCTAAAACTGTATTTCTTGGTGAATCTTCCTCTGACGTCCATCACTCTAATCTAAAATATTCACAAAGAAAAATCTCATAAATTCTTTGGAAATGGGAAGAGAAATGAAGTTTTTGAATGAATGCATGAATGCTACAAACATGGTTAGTAGTTATACACACGGTCAAGCGTTCGAAGTCACGAGCATGAGGCCAACGATAAGAACCAAACGTGGGTAAGTTCTAAGGGCTTATTCATCTGTGAAACGGGTTCTATTGATAATACAGGCTCAACGCTTCTCTTTGAAATATTATCGGATTTGTTGAATACTCGAAGTCCAATAATATTTTTCAAGAAAAACTCGCCTGATCGTAGTCTCGCATGACAATTATTCTAAGCTTACGCCTGAATAATCTCTGCACTACATCCTACATGGCCAGGATGGGTTATGTGTTCTACAGCCACTCAGCTTTGTAAGTTCTCTTGAAAGCAAAATGTCTTCGCAAATACTTGCTAAACACAAATACTCCCAAGACAACCTCCACTGAGAGAGGGATCTCAAATTAACTCCGTAAGTACTGAGACTTCTCACAAGTTAATAGGACTATACCCCCACCTAGATCTTAAAATGTTTCTTAAATCCGGGTTAGGATTTCTTTCCATCAGATGAAATCGCAAAAACACACAATAAAGAAAAACAAACAAATGCACATATGACAGCTTAACCCCTCTTTTTTTCTTTTTGAAAACAAAAAAAGCTTGGTGCTCTTGAGCAGAGTCACATTTTTTTTTGAAAATAAAAAATTCAGCGTACTCCCCAGCAGAGTCGCCATTTTTTCTGTTCGCGTTAAAAAGTGACGCGCGAGGGAATCGAATCTGAATTCGGATTCTGTGGCTCGAAACGATTTACTCTTTTGATTTGTTTATAAAGATTCCGCGAGCATCAAGCTTTATTATTTTCAACACAAGAAAAATGATTATGAAAAAGGGGAAAGCTGTTAATACCCTCAATTGATATGATATGCATTACGACTAGCGCAAACTAAACGTAACGCAATGGGGAGATTCCGGGCAAGGGGGGTTTGTTATATAAAGGGAATAGATGGAGCACCCTAAATATATATGGTTATCCATAACTTTATATATGAATATGTTTGATATGTTTGTGTGTTTTAATTGCTATTTTTATGATTGGGAAAGTTTCTCCTTTGGATTTTAAGAAGGATAGATTACGTGGGATCCTAGGTTTTGTTATTATTGTGCTCGCAAAGATCTTTGGGATCTTCTGCATACATATCCCTTAATGGGAATCAGAGTATTTGTAGCTCGGATCTAAAGGGATCTATGGTTTGTTTGGTTTGAGGGAGAAGTTTTGCTCGCCAAGGATGAGACCTTGTGCCTACGTATTCTCAAAAGGATGTTGAGAAAGTCAGAGCAATCGTAGTTCCCACTTATGCTAGGGGAAGCAACAGGATGTTAGTAAGAGACAAAGACGAATGTCATCTTAATGAAAAATGTATCTAATCTATTTCATCACATACATTTTGAAAGGTTGATTGATTGAATCTTTCGTCGTAAGTTATAGGTGTTTTGCTTGAGTGTACAAGCGTTACCACTTACGAGTTTTAGAAAGATGTTTGAAAAAGATGATTGAATCTTTTAATTGTAAGCATTGGATGTTTTGCTTGAGTGTACAAGCGTTACCACTTACGATTAAGAGATGTTTTTGTTTAAAAGAGTTTGAAAAAGTTTTTGATTGTATGTGATGTGATAGATGAGATACTTCTTCCGTAGAGATGATAAATGTCTAAATCTCTAGGAGAAATTGATTGGATTAGGGGGATGCTTTTAAGAAGCCCATGGGTCCTTGTATTATAAGCCCAAGAGGAGGCATTTCGAGGGTCATCGAGGGTCATCGAGGGTCCTTGTATGAAGCTCAAGAGGAAGCTATAAGGTATGGCTGGCTTTGGCTTTAAGAGGGATTTCACCGGGAAACCATCCTCTTAGGATTAAGAGCAATTTCACCGAGAAATTATACTCTCTAGGTTTTATCCTAGCGCGGGTGATTCTTTGTATTGGAAGCCCAATAGGAGGTTGTTAAGAGATTTCCTGGTCTCTTTCTTGTTTGATGCCCAAGAGGCTAAACTCAATGAGGAGTTCTTTTGAGCGAAGCCCAAGAGGAGGTGACTCGGGGGAGTGTTGTCTTATATGAAGCCTAAGCGGAGGCTAAACTCGAGATGAATGAGTTTTCTTATATGAAGCCTAAGAGGAGGTGACTTTGTGGGAACCTCTTGGTTAGACTAGTTGTTATGTTATAACTAGACAATTGTATAAACAATGTGTGTAAAGTTTATTTACAAGAGTTTATGAAGGAAATATAAACAAGTGTGTGTAAAGCGAGCGTTTAAAGCAGCGTAACGATTATTTACAAGTTTGAATTGTGTACAAGGAAGTAAATATGTACGAGCAGTATTTATGTAAAAGGAGTTGTGGATGTACATAGGAGGGTTGGGACTTACACGTAAGGGAGGCCCATTGGTTTAAAAGCATTTTCACCGGGAATAATGCTCCTTTTAATACCAATGGTATTGATGTATATACAAGCGAAATGAAAACAAGCAGACGAAGTTTATGCATACTTGAGTATTTACAAAGATGTTCGTATTATGTACAAGTAAAATAGATTTGTACATAAAAAATTGGATATGTACAAAAATAATTATGTACATAAAGAATTTTTTTGGGACTTACAGTGAGGAGGCCCGATCGATTAAGAAATTCGAGGAAAAAACGAATTCGGTTTTATCGTCAAATCGGATCGATCATGGAAAAAGATGTAAGTTTGATGAAAAGTTTTGAAGAAAAGATCTTGAAAGTGTTTTGAAAAGTGAAATATACTTACAAGAAGTTTGAAAAGAACGGGCTTGAAAGTTTGAAAAATCACCTTTGAAAGTGCTTTGAAAAGTACTCAAATGCATCATTTTATTTCGATAAAAATATAATCGGATGAAAGTATTTTTGAATTTTTGACACTATCATAAAATAGATATGTTGATTGACAAGTGTACAAAAAATCACCTCAAAATGAGGAGTTTTGGTTGGGTTTTGAAAGAGTTAAAGTTTGAAAAAAATATGAAGGAAAAATGAAAAATTTGGCAAAAATGGTCCCAAGGCTACTCGAACCGGGACCATTGGGCAAGCGTGCAAGGAATGACTTAAGAGTGAGCTGGCAATGGGCGGCAATACATCGTGTATTTATGCCAAATCATGTTATAATATTATAAACGGATATTTGAATTTGAAAAAAGCAGCGTGCTCTTCTTCTTCTTCGATCCTTCAATCACCATGGTTTCTTTGTTTCTCAATGAAATTGCTCGATGTAAACATCAAACTTGATCGAAATTAAACCGGAACATGATGATGTGGTTTAATTTCATTTATTTTTAGTTTAACATGATTAAATTCCCAGAAATCACGAAGAACCCTATTTCCTAAAAATCAAATTGAAATCGTGTATGGTTAATGAAATAAGCAATTGATTGAGGGTTAATGATCAGTGATGGTGCAGAAACAAAAGGCCAAGAACTTTTGAAGCAAGAAATCAAGGAATTGAAGTTGAGTTACATACCTCTTGAAGCTGAGATTGAAACCTTCAATGGAGTGTTTCCAGAACTGTTTTAATGATTGCTATAGCACCAGTGTACTTCAAGGATCGTGTGAGGATGGTCTGCTCACTTTGAATTTGCCTGAATCATTCCAACCAAGTCCACCTGCATATGCTTCAAAGTGAAACTCGAATTTGATGTTATAGGTGTTACAGTCAAAGTTAATGATCGCATCATCCATATGGAGTATCTTGATGATGTTTGAATGGAAAAACACAACTTGCTCGAGCCAAATATCAATTTGAAAGTTAAGGTAGTTTTGGCAAGTTTAGAAACATGAAATGTAATTCTGGTTTTAGCTTTTCTTATGTTGATTTTAAGTTACAAACCAATTACATATGATGTTTATGACATGTTAGACACCAAATCCTCATGGTTTTCACAAGTTTTGGAAAATGCAAGAATTTCTCAATTTGAACTATGTTACTTGAATTTTAAGAAAGAAATGAGAAGCTTGTTTTGGCATAGCTTTGGTGTCGTTTCAAATGGAAAACATGACCTCTATTTATAGGTCAAGATTTCGAATGGCAAGTGAAAAGGATTAGCTTGGATTTGGACAACTTGCCTTAGAGGCAAGAAAGTCATTTTGCCATAAATGCAAAGGAAGCTTTTTTAACCATGGTTAAATAATTCAACTTGATCTTATCCCATCATAATTACTCTCCATCTGATTTTTATCAGCTCTATCCCTCTTGGCTAGGTGGCATGGCTTCTAGAAGAAGAAAATCAAAAATGACTTGTAATTTTGAAAGTTTGTACTTGAAAATCCATGATTTTGGAGCTCTATGTTTCAAAATCAAAAGTATAGCTAGACACCATGGATTTGCAAGTTCTTGGACATTTTGGAAAGCTTGTTTCAAGGGATACAACTTTCATGTTTTGAGGTTTTTCTAATTCCAAATGGAACTATGTGAAAAAATGCCATGAAGTTTGGAAAAAATGTGAAATTTTAACACTTGAAAAATTTTCTAAGTGTTGAAAATTTTGACTTTTTGTTGACTTTTCCAAATTTCTTGATTTTTTATGATCATGATGGATCATTTGAAGTATTTTGATGATGGAAAAAGTTTTATCTTGAAAAAGTTGACCAAAAGTCAAAGTTTGACTTTTCAGTGCAGATGAAATTTCATCAGATGATCCAGAAATTGACTGATGAATTTTGTGAACTTCTGTGATGTTTTGAATCCAGAAATTAGGTCAACATGTTGTATTGAAGATATGAAGATCAATATTCAATCAAAAAAGTCATTCATTGATCAGAAAATCAGTGATTGCTTATCCTCGATGAAAACCCTAATTGGTCTATCTTCGAGAGATCAGGAGGAAAAATTTGATATCTGAAGATCAGAAGTTGATGGTTGATTAGGATAGGTCAATTGAGGTGAGTAAAACTCAAACCCTAATTGATTACCTTTGAATCAGATGAAAAATTGATGAAACCCTAATTTTGACCTGTAGAAGCTACACTCGATTAATTCTGTTCTGAACTGTTAGTGATGCAATGATGCAGATGTAAGGTGGTATATTAGGTCAAAATTTGGGGTATGACAGATGCCCCTATTTAAGTTTCTTTACCCTGAGATATGAAGATGAATATCTTCGTCTCGATAGGTGTGAAGAGACTTAAATATCAGAATACGCAAACTTTGGACCTAAGATACCAAAAATGCGAGTGATGCAAAATGATTGCAAAAAGTTTACCCAAGAGATATCAAGGATTGATATGATGGGGAAGATTTGTGAGGATAACTCAATCTGTCTAAGAAAAGAGAATCCTGTTTGTTGGGAAACAAGCAATATGTTTCATTGGGAAAATAGATTCACAATGCATGTGAATATCTGTTTCGCTTTGGGAAGCGAGGAGATTACTACATCGACCTTGTGACAATGTTTAAGGTAAGTGAAAATGATATTACCAATTATCGACCTTGTGATAATTTATGGTATGAGTTAGAAGATATTACCAATTATCGGTAGTGATAACTATAACAAGGTAATTCTTGAGAAATTCTTGAGTGTTCAGCCTTGTGAATAACAGACAATGATGGAAATAGATCTCAAACGAGTTTCTATTTTCTCAGTTACAATCTTGCCGGGGATCTCTCTCTTGAGAAGATGCGGACATTTTGATTGAAAAGACACAGGTTTTCTTTAGACAGAAAGACAACTGCGGAGATTTCTTGAATTTTCATAATTTGAACTTGCTGAGAAGAAACAATCATTTATGACAAGTTTCAAAATGAAAAGGAAATAAGCGGCTCGGATGACGAGGCTATTGCTTATTGTTCTGTAGGTAGGTAGACTTTTTTTTGTGAAATCTAAACCTGAGTTGGTCAGAGACGGGGTTACATCGGGAATGAGCCGGAAAAGCAGTCAATCAAGACTTTGTTCCCAAGGAGGAATGCTCTCATTGGGAATAAGGAGAAAATGTATTTTTGGCAGGGATACTCTACTGGAGAGATGACACACCCATACTTGTTTTCTTTGGGAGAAAATGCAATCCTAAACAAGTGATATTGAAGCAAACATTTGAGAAATGCAGAAATGCATTAATGATGCTATTATGTATGAATGATGAATGTTATGAATGTCATATGCATGCTGACGATACTTGACAAAGACAACAAAAAGGTATTTGGGAAAAGGACTACGTCACAGTTCAAACAAATACTCAGCAAAATCTGCCGCAATGGTGTAGACGTTTACTGATGAAGAATCTGAGTTGCATGCTTTAAACTTTCTGAAAAAGGAATTTCTATGGCAACCTTGTTGGGAATTCTTTTTGGATAAGAATACCGTCCTTTGATAATCTCTGCTGAGGAGAAAAAAACTTATGTAGAAGTTGTTCTATCTTTCAGAGGTCAAAATACTTTATGGAGAAAACTGTTGAAGTTCCTTCCGTGTTCATAGTTCAAAGGAAAATTCGCTTTTATTTCAAAAATTTTGAAGTAAAAATTCATTTAAAACCTTTTTAGTTTCAAAAAGTGATTTTCACAATAAAAAGCGTTATTTTGCAAAACAGAACAAAGCAAGAATTGCAAATAAAAGGCACAAGGCTCAAATGTTATTAATAGAATGGTAATCAGCCAAAGGCGTGATTCCATGAGCTATTTACAAGAGTTGGAAATGATAATTTATTAGGAAAAGGCTACATTGAAAACAAATAACCGCTATTATCC
This sequence comes from Vicia sativa, assembly GCA_021764765.1. Lineage (NCBI taxonomy): Eukaryota > Viridiplantae > Streptophyta > Magnoliopsida > Fabales > Fabaceae > Vicia > Vicia sativa. The sequence continues at coordinate 112,997,839 of CM038796.1, read as the reverse complement.
CTAACAACTTTGAATTCCAACGATGCTTGTTACTTCAGAAGATTTTGAGTGAAGATCCGTTGATGGAAGTTTCTTGATTGATCTGATGATCTGATTACTTTGTCATTTTTTGTATCCCTACTTTTTTTGCATAGATTGCCCTTTCAGGTTTTCAATCCATCAGGATAATTTCTATTTATTGTCTCTAATTTTTGCCTGGACCGCCTTTCGAGTTTTAGATCCATCGAGGCCTTTCAATTTTGCCTAGCCGCCCTTTTCGGGTTTTCGACTTATTGTTCTTTTGTTTTTAGACAAAGTATTTCTTGGCATCGGCATTCACGGGATGCGGGAGTTCATCACCGTCCATGGTTGTGAGAGTCATAGCACCACCGAAAAGCTTCTTTTGACGATGTATGGGCCTTCATAATTAGGAGTCCATTTGCCCTAGAATCGGTTGAAAAGCGAGAATCTTTTTAAGCACGAGGTCGCCTCCTCGGAATTCACGAGTCGGACTTTTTGTCAGCTTTCTTCATCCTTCTTTGATATAGTTGTCCATGACACGAGGCGATCGGCGCTTTTCTTGATTAAGTTCAGGGTCGTATCGCTGACACCATTCGGCCTCAGATAACTTAGTTTCCATGAGAACTCTCATTGATGGAATCTCAACTTCTACGGGGAGCACTATTTCCATGCCGTATACTAGAGAAAAAGGAGTTGCCCCTGTTGAAGTATGTACTGAAGTACGATACCCATGCAGAGCAAATGGCAGCATTTCGGGCCAGTCTTTGTAGGTGATAACCATTTTATGGATGATCTTTTTGATGTTCTTGTTGGCAGCTTCAACGGCGCCGTTCATCTTTGGCCGATAAGGAGATGAGTTATGATGCTCGATCTTGAATTCCTCACATAGTTCTTTCATCATTTTGTTGTTCAAGTTTGATCCATTGTCTGTAATGATCTTACTTGGAACTCCATATCGGCAAATGAGGTTGTTCTTGATGAACCTCACAACCACTTGTCTTGTAACGTTGGCGTAAGATGCTGCTTCGACCCATTTGGTGAAGTAATCAATAGCCACTAAAATGAAATGATGTCCGTTGGACGCTTTTGGTTCGATCATTCCAATCATGTCGATGCCTCACATGGAGAAAGGCCATGGAGAAGAGAGAATACTGAGTAGAGTTGGCAGCACGTGGATCTTATCAGCGTAGATCTGGCACTTGTGACATCTCTTGACGTGTTTACATCAATCAGATTTCATTGTTATCCCATAGTATCCTTCTCTCAAGATTTTTCTGGACATTTCATGTCCATTTGAATGGGTTCCAAATGACCCTTCATGCACTTCATGAATTATCGTGTCTGCTTCATGTCTGTCGACGCATCTGAGCAGGACCATGTCAAAGTTTCTTTTGTATAGCACATCTTCATTCAGAAAGAAATTTCTAGAAAGCCTCCTTAGAGTTTTCCTATCTTTGTACGATGCCCTGAGTGGGTACTCTTGAGTTTGGAGGAAGCGTTTGATGTCGTGGAACCACAGTTTATTATCGAAGACTGCTTCAGTTGCAAATACATATGCAGGTCTTTCAAGGCGTCTGATACGGATCTTAGGCATATCATTCCAATTGTTGACTTTGAACATGGAAGATAGAGTAGCCAAGGCATCTGCCATTCGATTATGATCTCGAGGGATATGATGCAGTTCAACTCTGTTGAAGAAAGTCAACAAACGTCTTGCATAATCTTTGTAAGGAATCAAACCAAGATGATGAGTTTCATACTTGTCTTTGATTTGGTTGATCACAAGGGCTGAATCTCCATATATGTCAAGGATCTTGATCCTCAAATCGATGGCTTCTTCGATACCCATGATACAAGCTTCATATTCTGCGATGTTGTTGGTGCAATCAAACAGCAACCTGGCAAAAAACGGGATATGAGAACCCTCGGGAGTGATGATGACTGCCTCAATTCCATTGCCAAAGACATTAACTGCTTCATCAAAGATTAAGCCCCATCTAGATTCTGGATCAGGACCTTCTTCAGGTAGCGGTTCGTCACAATCTTTCATCTTTAAGTACATAACATCCTCGTCAGGGAAGTCAAACTTGAGAGATTGGTATTCGTTGATCGGTTGATAAGCCAAGTGATCGGCGAGAATGCTTCCTTTGACCGCTTTTTGGGCACGGTATTGGATGTCATATTCAGATAATAGCATCTGCCATCGAGCAATTCTTCCTGTTAAGGCAGGCTTTTCAAAAACGTACTTGATTGGATCCATTTTGGAGATTAACCAAGTCGTGTGATTGATCATGTACTGGCGGAGACGTTTTGAAGCCCATACCAAAGCATAACATGTTTTCTCGAGCATGGAGTAACGAGTTTCACAGTCTGTGAACTTTTTACTCAAGTAGTAGATTTCATGCTCTTTCTTACCGGTTTCATCTTGCTGTCCAAGCACGCAACCCATGGAATCTTCTAGCACGGTAAGGTACATGATTAACGGTCTTCCTTCGACTGGAGGAATCAATGTCGGTGGTTACGACGGTATTCCTTGATCTTGTCAAGCGCTTTTTGCAATCTTCATCCACACAACCTCTTGATTTTTGCGGAGCTTGAATATCGGCCCACAGGTAGCGTCATTTGAGAGATAAATCGGAGATGTAATTCAACCGTCCAAGAAATCCTCTTACTTGCTTTTACGTATGTGGCGCAGAATTTCTTGAATAGCCTTGACTTTGTCGGGTCAACTTCAATACCTCTTTGTTGACGATGAAACCTAGGAGTTTTCGGATCTTACCCCAAAGGTGCATTTGTGAGGATTTAGGTGACTAAAATTTCCTTAGTCGTGAAACAACTTTAAGAGATATTCTATATGCTCTTCTTCAGTGTCAGACTTTGCTATCATGTCATCCACGTAGACTTTGATCTCTTTGTGCATCATGTCATGAAAGAGTAGTCATCGCCCTTTGGTAAGTTCGCTGCATTCTTTAATCAAACGACATTACTTTGTAGCAAAATGTGCCCCATGGCGTGATGAAAGATGTCTTTCCATGTCTTGGGAGCCATTCGATCGATTGTAACGGAGAAACCGTCCATAAAGGAAAAGGCGTTGAACTTTGCGGTACTATCCACTAGCATGTCGATATCGGTAGTGGAAATCGTCCTTTGGACTAGCTTTGTTCAAGTCCCGTAGTCAACACACATTCGACCTTTCCATCTTTCTTGGAGAGGGCACTATGTTGGCTAGCCATTGAGGATATTCGATGTGAGGAAACTGCGTCGATTTGCTTTTGAACTTCCTTTTGATTTTGTCGGCCATTTCGGGGTGAACTCTCCTCGGTTTACTTAGCGGTGGACACTCGGTCTTAATGGCAAATGATGCTCCACGATCTTGGTATCTAAACCGGCATGTCTTGGTAGGACCAAGCGAACACATCAACATATTCTTTGAGAAGATCTATCAGTTTGCCCTTGACGTTGCTGTCGAGTAGAGCTCCAATGTTCACTTCTTTTTTGTCTTCCTCAGAACCTAAGTTGATTGCTTGAAAAGGCTCTTTGTGAGGCTGAATGATTCTTTCCTCGTGCTTAAGTAGTCGAAATCTCATCGGGATCTCTTCTTCAACTTCTTCCTCTGCGACTTCACTGGGGATTTCAAAGTTGGGAGAGAGCATAGAGTTATTGCGTTCAATGGATTTGTCCATCTGCATATTTGATTTATGTTTGATTAATTAACTCTCTTTTTTTTAGAAAAAGTTAATGTGAAAGTGTATGCAGATTATTATTAATTTTTTTGAAGATTTTTATTGTGTTTTTTAGGATTATCATTTCCAGAAAAGGGTAAAAATGAAAAATAAACACAAAATGTGGAATCAAAACAACGTATTTTATTTATGATTCACAATATGAAACAGGGCCCTAAAATACAAACTCATTTGTCTTGGGCAAGACAAAGAGAAATTATTTAAAAGCTAAACCCTATAAAACATCTCTTCGCTTTGGGCGAGGCGAGAGTTCAAAACAAAAGCAAAATAAACTACTTAGAACTATGAACATTAGTTCGAACTTCAACAGGCTTCCAATAGTGGCGCACTCCTTGGAAATCGAGGTACTCCGGTAGTTTTCCACTTGGCTTAATTCTTGAATAGACTTTGGTCGTTGGTCGAGCAGCTTTGAAGACTACGGGCGATTGACCTTGCCTTTTGTACTCTTGGCTTGATCTTACGCTTGATGGACAGATCGAGAAGTATTGGATACAACATATGTACTTTCTATGGGAATTCGTGTTGAATTCAGAGGATGTACTCTCCAATCTTCTGAGTGAAGAGACTCATTGTCGGCGACAATTCGTATCCGAATCGTATCCCTGCTCTTCAGTAATTACGTTGATGTAGTGGTAATTAAGATCTGGTTTAACAAACTCCACAGGCGCGTTAAAGCAGAGATCTTCATTTGGAACCTCAACTGGTTGATGAGATCGAGAAGATGCGTATAACTCTTCTGGTTGACTAGGATACTCAAAAGAATCACCCCATCCAGTTGGCTAGATATCTTCAATTCTGATTTTTGAGCTTTCAGGCGCAGTGTATTTCACCATGTAGTCAAACTTTCCACTTGGTTCTCCCAAGGTATCCCAAACTTCAGAAGGGACAGGTGGATTTTCATTCTTTTGTAGGGACATGCCTTTGAATTGATCAGTCGGAGGATAAAACGGTGCGTACGATTCTTCCTGGGACACATATTCAGGGCTGGTAAGATAAGTGCTCCACTCTTCAGATCCATAGAGATTATCTTCATCACCTTCATTGGTAAGAACATTAACTTCTTGAAGAGCGAGTTTAGAAACCCCACATGGAATACTTCTCTGATTGGACGAAGTGTTTCATCCCTTTGATTATCTTTAGGAAATACTGGAGCAAAACCAAGTCAGGCCTTTGTCTCGTTGTTGACAGGTTTTATTACTTGTCCCCAACCTGCAGCATTACCATCTTTCACTATTTGCACCGCTTCTTTGTAAGAGGAAATAGACGATCTGCTTTTGCTGGTAGATTCATCTTCTAACGGATGTCCTTGGAGCTGTGTCCCTTCAACGTTGTTGTGATGAAAGAAAAGTTGGATAAATGGTGACTAGTAAGGCTTGTTCACGATGATGGTTACTAGTTTTCCATTCTTGTGAACTTCGATTTTGATGGAAGTGGATGTCACAGCTCCTGCTTCATGAATCCATGGTCTTCCTAGCAAACAACTGTAGGCAGCTGGCACATCCATGACCTGGAAAGTAATTTGGAAGGTATGCGGACCAATTGTCATCGGGAGATCGACTTCCCCAATAACAGATTTCCTAGACCCATCAAAGGCTCTTACCACTATGTCATTGAACTTCATCGGCGTTCCTTTGTAAGCTAAACGAGCGAGAGTCGTTTTTGGCATTACATTTAGGGATGAACCAGTATCCACTAGTACGTTGGACAGAGAATCTAATTGGCAAATCATTGAGATATGCAGAGCCAAATTGTGATCTTTTCCTTCCTCCGGAAGTTCTTCATCACTGAAGCTTAAATTGTTGCAAGCTGTTATATTGCCTACAATTCCACCAAATTGGTCGGTACTCACATCGTGATCTACGTAAGCTTGATCTAGTACTTTCATCAAAGCTTCTCGGTGGGCTTCGGAATTCAGAAGTAAAGATAATATCGAAATCTTGGAGGGAGTATGCATCAGCTGATCCACAACTCTGTACTCGCTTTTCTTGATTAGCTTCAAAATTTCATCGAAATCTGAGTTGACGTTGGTTCCATCAGACGGTCCAACGTTTACATTTGAATTGCCAACGGGAATCCTCGTGGGGTTCTCGGGAGGTGTATTAACTGGATTTTGCCTAACAATAGGAACAACAGGCTTTGGCGGCAGCGTATGTACTAAATCCACTTGGCGTTACTCGTCCAATTTCGATTATGTTGACATTGGTGAAAAGAGTTGGCATGGGTTTCTCCTTCCATCTTCTATCATAGTTGCCTTTGTATTGGTAGGGAATTGCTTTGTTAGAACTGTATGGAACAGGACCGGGTAAGCAGATCACCAAAGGAGACCCTGGGACATTTGTACCGTTGTATTCAATCTCCACATGCTTGGGCATATTGAAACAGGGGATAATGGCGTTTACTTGGAATTTCAAGTTGATATCCGAGACTAAAAGCTCATGCGGAAAATGCCTACCATATTCACGTCATAGTCATTTCTATTTACGAAGATCATATGTCACCAATGTCCAATAATCGTTGAATATACGCTCTTATGGTTGGACATCCTCGAAAGTCCTTGAAGCGAATCTTAAGGCTGCGTAATCATGTTTAGTGAAAGCACCCATTGTCTGTATGTATCATGGAGTTGTACCAAGCTTTCTCTTATCGATTCACATCGTGACAAGATACCGATCTGTATTCCTTAGTATCAAATTCACGGTATGTCCATTATTTGGAAAGTGGATTTGCTTGCGTTGGTTGTATTTCTAAAGGAAAGAAGATTAGACCTTACTAACCTTTGTACTTCACTTTTAGTGCTATACAATGTTCAAGATCATGACCGGTGCCCTTGATAAAAGGGCAAGATCGTCCGCTTTGTACCACCATGGCAATTTATGGTGCGGAGGTGGTGACCTTGTTTGCACAAGATTCCTTTCTATTAATGCAGGATATAGTTACGTATGCGTCATCGAATTGGATCAAATTGTGAGACCACAGGCGTCGGTTCGATTGTTGAACTGTTGAGCACTGTTGTCGATATTGAGTTTCTTTGGGCTGGAGCAATTCATGTATGGTTGTATTAACGATGGGGTGCTATGGCAGCTACACATTGTTGTCGGTGACATTCTTTCGTGGTTTCCTCGGGATACCATGCCTATGTCATGTTCCTTTTTCTTTGGAAAACTGGTTCCAATCCTCTTAGTTCCACTGGAAGATCCACTCTCTTTGACTAGACGTCCTGTTCGAACTCCTTCCTCTAATCGCATTCCCATGCTTACCATCACGGTGAAATCTCCGGGGACGCTGGCAATCATTCGTTCGTAGTAAAATGGGCCAAGAGTATTTAAGAAAACCTTGTTCATTTCCTTCTCTTCTAACGGTGGGTTGACTTGGGCAGCCATTTCCCTCCAACATTGGGCATACTCTTTGAATGTCTCTTTTTCCCTCTGAGACATGGAGCGGAGTTGATCCCGATCTGGAGCCATGTCCAAGTTGAATTTGTATTGTTGGACAAAGGCTTCACCTAGGTCATTGAATGTTTGGATATTCGCACTGTCTAGTCCCATGTACCACTTCAGTGCGGCGCCTGTGAGACTATCTTGGAAATAGTGAATTAACAATTGGTGATTGTCGTTGTATGTAGACATCTTCCTAGCGTACATCGTAAGATGACTCTGTGGACAGAAATTTCCTTTATACTTTTCAAAGTCAGGGACTTTGAATTTCGCAGGTATCCTTACGCGAGGAACTAAGCACAAATCATGGGCATTCTTCCCAAACAATTCCTTTCCACGGATTGTTTTAATCTCAAGCTGCATCTTGAGGAGCTGTTCCTGGAGAGTCTCCATCTGGCCACGAGGATTCGTGTTGTTGCCTGGATTATGATAGACTTCTTCGTCTGCAGTAGTGTGAACTACAAATGCTGAGTTTGTCATGATCGGTTGGGAAACCGTAATAGTGACTTGCGGAAAGGTTACTCAATGCTGTGGAGTAAGTGTTGAGTTCTGTAAAGTAGGCACCTCAAGCGTGGTTGTTTGGACCTGAGAAGTAGGTTGACGAAACCCGATGCCGAAATTGAAAGGCATGCCCCATGGATAACCTTCTGGCATACTGAAGAGTGAACTACTGGCTGCAATAGTTGAAACTGGAGTAGTAGTGATCTCTGAAATCGTCGTTTGATTTTGACTGCTTAATGTTGTTTGCTGACTTTGCGCAGTTGGCAACGAATTTACCAAAGAAGTGAGTCTCTCCACCTCTTCTTGAAGTGTTGTTACTGTGCTACGAAGCTCAACATTTTCTTGCTCAAAGCCTTCCATTATTTTCCTTCTTTTTAAATGAGTATTGTAAGTACGAGTTGGCTGTGGACGTGGTCGAGAAACTCTAAGACGCGACAGCTTGACGATCTTTCTCTTTCTGGAAAAAAATTCCAAAAGATAAGACTCTAAACAATAAACTCGATATGCAAAGTATGATGCATGATTATGAATGCAGAGAGAAAATAATTTCCAAAGAATTTACGCTAAAAGAGAAATTTCTGGCAAATATTTGGATGGAAAACGCTTATTTTATTAATTATTGAAAGAAGATTACAACAATTTTGTTTTTGAGCACGGCTCGTACAAATGATAAAATAAATGATAAAAATTACAATCTAAACTAATTAATCGTCCTCGTCGGATGAAGATCCAAAGGCTTGATGTAGCTTCAACTTCAAGATTTCCTTCCCATAGTGAGCTTTCAGTTCAGCTTTCTCGGCTTTTAGCTTGCTGATGACTTTCTTCCATTCGTCAGGAGCAGGATCGTTGGTTGTCATTTCCTCAAGCTTTCTTTTCCTTTCTTTGATGTATCTTTTGATCGCGTTATCTTTCTGACGAATCTTCTCATCTTTCTCCATGAGCCATTCATCTTGGAAGTAAAGCGTCTTTTCATGATCTTTGACCTGTTTCTTAAGCTTCTCACTTTCGAGGTCAGTCTTAAGGAACTTGTCTTCCAAAGCCTTTTTCTTAAGTCTCATCTTGGCCAAAGCTTCTTGGTATTCTCCCATAGTCTCAACGGGAAAAATTGTTGATCTGGAAGTTGTTGAGAACATAGGTTCCTCATAAGCATAAGGCATTCGAAATTCCTTTGCTCTTTTCTTCACCCAAAAAGTGTAGATTTCCATGGCTACACAATTCCTTGCATTACCCTTTTCCTTCATTCGGATGTGATGCCAAGCTCTTATCATTCTGGCTTTCAAACCTTGGGAATCTTCCCCTTCATGATAGAAGTAGCTTTCTACTGTAAAACCAAGAGGTTTACTAGAGTTTGCATACCTGAGTTGACGTCTCGCCAAGAATGGGTTGTAGTTGATTCCTCCTTTCGTACCAATGAGAGGTACGTTGGCAAATTCTCCACAGCTCTCAATGATTTCCATCTCATTGTCTGCCAAGGTATACCAATGGATATTGTCGTTTGTAAGAGACATGAGCCTTCGAGACCAATGCCAATCGTCTTTGTTTTCGCGGAAGATAGGAGATTTAGGCAAGTGTGAGACAATCCATTTGAAAAACAAAGGTACACAACACACAATAGTTCCATCTCCTTGACGATTCCTATGATGAATGGAGAAGTACATGTCACCAAGCAAAGTGGGAACGGGATTTCCAATCAGAAAGATCCTTATGGCGTTGATATCAACGAAACTTGGGATGTTGGGAAACAACACCAATCCATAGATGAGTAAAGCTAAAATAGCTTCAAAGGCTACCATACTACCGGCTTCAGAAAATTTAAGAGCCTTCTCCATTAGGAACTTTGAAGTTAGTCCTAAGAGTTTTCCTTTGGTAGTTAGGTTTTTGTCTATCTCAGATTTCTTTAAGTGAGTCATTGTTGTAATGACTGGTGACTTAGGAATGGCTTCCAAATCATTGAAAGGCACTTTGTCTGATACTGAGATACCTAGGATTTGTGCGTACTCTTCCAAAGTAGGCATCAACTGATAGTCAGGGAAAGTGAAACAACGATAAACTGGATCGTAAAACTGAACGAAAGTTTTGAGAAGTCCTTCATCAACGTTAGTGTTTAGGACAGTTAAAAGAGTTCCATAGCGTTTTCTGAAATCCGAGGGATCTTCTACCAAGGATGCCAACTCTTTTAACTTCCCTACATCAGGAATCCTAAAACTGTATTTCTTGGTGAATCTTCCTCTGACGTCCATCACTCTAATCTAAAATATTCACAAAGAAAAATCTCATAAATTCTTTGGAAATGGGAAGAGAAATGAAGTTTTTGAATGAATGCATGAATGCTACAAACATGGTTAGTAGTTATACACACGGTCAAGCGTTCGAAGTCACGAGCATGAGGCCAACGATAAGAACCAAACGTGGGTAAGTTCTAAGGGCTTATTCATCTGTGAAACGGGTTCTATTGATAATACAGGCTCAACGCTTCTCTTTGAAATATTATCGGATTTGTTGAATACTCGAAGTCCAATAATATTTTTCAAGAAAAACTCGCCTGATCGTAGTCTCGCATGACAATTATTCTAAGCTTACGCCTGAATAATCTCTGCACTACATCCTACATGGCCAGGATGGGTTATGTGTTCTACAGCCACTCAGCTTTGTAAGTTCTCTTGAAAGCAAAATGTCTTCGCAAATACTTGCTAAACACAAATACTCCCAAGACAACCTCCACTGAGAGAGGGATCTCAAATTAACTCTGTAAGTATTGAGACTTCTCACAAGTTAATAGGACTATACCCCCCACCTAGATCTTAAAATGTTTCTTAAATCCGGGTTAGGATTTCTTTCCATCAGATGAAATCGCAAAAACACACAATAAAGAAAAACAAACAAATGCACATATGACAGCTTAACCCCTCTTTTTTTCTTTTTGAAAACAAAAAAAGCTTGGTGCTCTTGAGCAGAGTCACATTTTTTTTTGAAAATAAAAAATTCAGCGTACTCCCCAGCAGAGTCGCCATTTTTTCTGTTCGCGTTAAAAAGTGACGCGCGAGGGAATCGAATCTGAATTCGGATTCTGTGGCTCGAAACGATTTACTCTTTTGATTTGTTTATAAAGATTCCGCGAGCATCAAGCTTTATTATTTTCAACACAAGAAAAATGATTATGAAAAAGGGGAAAGCTGTTAATACCCTCAATTGATATGATATGCATTACGACTAGCATAAACTAAATGTAACGCAATGGGGAGATTCCGGGAAAGGGGGTTTGTTATATAAAGGGAATAGATGGAGCATCCTAAATATATATGGTTATCCATAGCTTTATATATGAATATGTTTGATATGTTTGTGTGTTTTAATTGCTATTTTTATGATTGGGAAAGTTTCTCCTTTGGATTTTAAGAAGGATAGATTACGTGGGATCCTAGGTTTTGTTATTATTGTGCTCGCAAAGATCTTTGGGATCTTCTGCATACATATCCCTTAATGGGAATCAGAGTATTTGTAGCTCGGATCTAAAGGGATCTATGGTTTGTTTGGTTTGAGGGAGAAGTTTTGCTCGCCAAAGATGAGACCTTGTGCCTCGTATTCTCAAAGGATGTTGAGAAAGTCGAGCAATCGTAGTTCCCACTTATGCTAGTGGAAGCAACGGGATGTTAGTAAGAGACAGAGATGAATGTCATCTTAATGAAAAATGTATCTAATCTATTTCATCACATACATTTTGAAAGGTTGATTGATTGAATCTTTCATAAGTAAGTTATAGGTGTTTTGCTTGAGTGTACAAGCGTTACCACTTACGAGTTTTAGAAAGATGTTTGAAAAAGATGATTGAATCTTTTAATTGTAAGCATTGGGTGTTTTGCTTGAGTGTACAAGCGTTACCACTTACGATTAAGAGATGTTTTTTTTTAAAAGTTTGAAAAGTTTTTGATTGTATGTGATGTGATAGATTAGATACTTCTTCCGTAGAGATGATAAATGTCTAAATCTCTAGGAGAAATTGATTGGATTAGGGGGATGCTTTTAAGAAGTCCATGGGTCCTTGTATTATAAGCCCAAGAGGAGGCATTCGAGGGTCATCGAGGTCATCGAGGTCCTTGTATGAAGCTCAAGAGGAAGCTATAAGGTATGGCTGGCTTTGGCTTTAAGAGGATTTCATGGAAACCATCCTCTTAGGATTAAGAGCAATTTCACCGAGAAATTATACTCTCTGGGTTCTATCCTAGCGGGTGATTCTTTGTATTGGAAGCCCAATAGGAGGTTGTTAAGAGATTTCTGGTCTCTTTCTTGTTTGATGCCAAGAGAGGCTAAACTCAATGAGGAGTTCTTTTGAGCGAAGCCCAAGAGGAGGCGACTTAGGGGTGTTGTCTTATATGAAGCCTAAGCGGAGGCTAAACTCAGATGAATGAGTTTTCTTATATGAAGCCTAAGAGGAGGCTGACTTTGTGGGGAACCTACTGGTTAGACTAGTTGTTATGTTATAACTAGACAATTGTATAAACAATGTGTGTAAAGTTTATTTTACAAGAGTTTATGAAGGAAATATAAACAAGTGTGTGTAAAACGAACGTTTAAAACGAGCGTAACTTGATTATTTACAAGTTTGAATTGTGTACAAGGAAGTAAATATGTACACGAACGAGTATTTATGTAAAAGGAGTTGTGGATGTACATATGAGGGTTGGGACTTACACCGTAAGGGAGGCCCATTGGTTTAAAAGCATTTTCACCGGGAATAATGCTCCTTTTAATACCAATGGTATTCAGTGTATATACAAGCGAAATGAAAACAAACAGACAAAGTTTATGCATGCCAGTATTACAAGATGTTGTATTATGTACAAGTAAAATAGATTTGTCCATAAAAGAATTGGATATGTACAAGGAAATAATTATGTACATAAAAGAATTTTTTTTGGGACTTACACCGTGAGGGAGGCCCACGATCGATTAAGAAATTCGAGGAAAAAACGAATTCGGTTTTATCGTCAAATCGGATCGATCATGGAAAAAGATGTAAGTTTGATGAAAAGTTTTGAAGAAAAGATCTTGAAAGTGTTTTTGAAAAGTGAAATATACTTACAAGAAGTTTGAAAAAGAATCGGGCTTCGAAAGTTTGAAAAAATCACCTTTGAAAGTGCTTTGAAAAGTACTCAAATGCATCGTTTTCGGCTCGATAAAAATATAATCAGATGAAAGTATTTTTGAATTTTTTTGACACTATCATAAAATAGATATGTTGATTGACAAGTGTACAAAAAATCACCTCAAAATGAGGAGTTTTGGTTGGGTTTTGAAAGAGTTAAAGTTTGAAAAAAATATGAAGGAAAAATGAAAAATTTGGCAAAAATGGTCCCAAGGCTACTCGAACCCGGGACCATTGGGCAAGGCGTGGCAAGGGAATGACTTAAGAGTGAGCTGGCAACCGCTGGGGCGGCAATACATCCGTGTATTGATGCCAAATAATGTTATAATATTTTAAACTGGATATTTGAATTTGAAAAAAACGCGTGCACTCTTCTTCTTCTTCCCCGATCCTTCAATCAGCCATGGTTTCTTTGTTTCTCAATGAAATTGCTCGATGTAAACATCAAACTTGATCGGAATTAAACCAGGAACATGATGATGTGGTTTAATTTCATTTATTTTTAGTTTAACATGATTAAATTCCCAGAAATCACGAAGAACCCTATTTCCTAAAAATCAAATTGAAATCGTGTATGGTTAATGAAATAAGCAATTGATTGAGGGTTAATGATCAGTGATGGTGCAGAAACAAAAAGGCCAAGAGCTTTTTGAACTGGAAGCAAGAAATCAAGGAATTCGAAGTTGAGTTACATACCTCTTGAAGCTGAGACTGAAACCTTCAATGGAGTGTTTCCAGAACTGTTTTAATGATTGCTATAGCACCAGTGTACTTCAAGGATCGTGTGAGGATGGTCTGCTCACTTTGAATTTGCCTGAATCATTCCAACCAAGTCCACCTGCATATGCTTCAAAGTGAAACTCGAATTCGATGTTATAGGTGTTACAGGTCAAAGTTAATGATCTGCATCATCCATATGGAGTATCTTGATGATGTTTGAATGGAAAAAACACAACTTGCTCGAGCCAAATATCAATTTCGAAAGTTAAGGTAGTTTTGGCAAGTTTAGAAACATGAAATGTAATTCTGGTTTTTAGCTTTTCTTATGTTGATTTTAAGTTACAAACCAATTACATATGATGTTTATGACATGTTAGACACCAAATCCCTCATGGTTTTTCACAAGTTTTGGAAAATGCAAGAATTTCTCAATTTGAACTATGTTACTTGAATTTTAAGAAAGAAATGAGAAAGCTTGTTTTGGCATAGCTTTGGTGTCGTTTCAAATGGAAAACATGACCTCTATTTATAGGTCAAGATTTCTGAATGGCAAGTGAAAAGGATTAGCTTGGATTTGGACAACTTGCCTTAGAGGGCAAGAAAGTCATTTTTGCCATAAATGCAAAAGGAAGCTTCCTTTTAACCATGGTTAAATAATTCAACTTGATCTTATCCCATCATAATTACTCTCCATCTGATTTTTATCAGCTCTATCCCTCTTGGCTAGGTGGCATGGCTTCTAGAAGAAGAAAATCAAAAATGACTTGTAATTTTGAAAGTTTGTACTTGAAAATCCATGATTTTGGAGCTCTATGTTTCAAAATCAAAAGTATAGCTAGACACCATGGATTTGCAAGTTCTTGGACATTTTGGAAAGCTTGTTTCAAGGGATACAACTTTCATGTTTTGAGGTTTTTCTAATTCCAAATGGAACTATGTGAAAAAATGCCATGAAGTTTGGAAAAAATGTGAAATTTTAACACTTGAAAAATTTTCTAAGTGTTGAAAATTTTGACTTTTTGTTGACTTTTCCAAATTTCTTGATTTTTTATGATCATGATGGATCATTTGAAGTATTTTGATGATGGAAAAAGTTTTATCTTGAAAAAGTTGACCAAAAGTCAAAGTTTGACTTTTCAGTGCAGATGAAATTTCATCAGATGATCCAGAAATTGACTGATGAATTTTGTGAACTTCTGTGATGTTTTGAATCCATAAATTAGGTCAACATGTTGTATTGAAGATATGAAGATCAATATTCAAGAAAAAAAGTCATTCATTGATCAGAAAATAAGTGATTGCTTATCCTCGATGAAAACCCTAATTGGTCGATCCTCGAGAGATCAGGAGGAAAAATTTGATATCTGAAGATCAGAAGTTGATGGTTGATTAGGATAGGTCAATTGAGGTGAGTAAAACTCAAACCCTAATTGATTACCTTTGAATCAGATGAAAAATTGATGAAACCCTAATTTTGACCTGTAGAAGCTACACCCGATTAATTTTGTTCTGAACTGTTAGTGATGCAATGATGCAGATGTAAGGTGGTATATTAGGTCAAAATTTGGGGTATGACAC
Source organism: Vicia sativa (assembly GCA_021764765.1). Taxonomy (NCBI): domain Eukaryota; kingdom Viridiplantae; phylum Streptophyta; class Magnoliopsida; order Fabales; family Fabaceae; genus Vicia; species Vicia sativa. Next base: position 112,982,720 of record CM038796.1, on the reverse strand, counting down.
ACCCCTTAGGGTAATTCTCTCTCGTTGCCTTTACGAATACAAATGGTCAAGTCCCTCGAACGTAGAGGTATTCTAGCATCGTTGCCTTCAAAACAAATCATCATAGTCCCTTCGATACAAAGATCATAGACCCACGATGTCGCCTACGAATACATGATCTTGACCCTCGATTGTGCCTACAAAAATGATGATAGTCCTTGAATGTGCTAGGATATTTCCTACAAGTTGCTTTCTATGACCATCCGATGTCCTTGAATGTCCCGCTTACATCCAACGAATAGGGTTACCTACCAACTAATGGTATGGATAGCACTATTCTAAAGGAGCATAAAATAACATGAAAACGACCAATTACGAGTAGGTAATAAGACTTTTAGTTGCTTGCTCTATCAAAATACTTTTCACACCTCACACTTTTTGTCAAAGTTCAAACTCTTTCCAAAACGAAACATTTCCGAACACTTTGTATACATTCCTACATGAATCATTACAAAGTCAAAGCGAAATGCCTTTTCAAAACATTTTTCAAATACACAGAAAGCACAATTTTTAAAGTGATCTAAGAGCAACTAAGAGCCCGTAGATAACTACGGATGGAAAGGGGTTCTAATACCTTCCCTTTTCATAACCTTCTCCCTTACTCAGAATCTAACGAAGGTCTTTTCTGTACTTTTTACCTTCCCTTAATTGGATAAAAGAAAAGTCGGTGGCAACTCTTGCTATCCGCACATTTGCGATACAAAAATCTCAAAGTCAGTTCACCGTATTACAAATATCAACATCAATAGGTGGTTCAAATACATTACCTCCAACTGAGATAGGTGTTTCTCTTGGTGGTCTTGCATGGCGGGTGCGAAGCTTGGTAGGTCTTGCATCCGAGTATGGAATCATTGAAATAGGAACAATGTCTAGGGCTTCTTCAGTTGGTATACTTTCATTGATGTTAATTGGTCCTGAAGTATTATGTTGAGACATTTTGATAGAGAGATGTTGAAGATTGTTTTTCTGAGAATTGAAGGTGAAGATTTTGAGGTTTTCGGGAAGAGTATAGTGTGTGGCGATACTTTGAAATATTTGAACTTGGAATAGGTCTTTTATATTTTGCGCCTTATGATGTAATATCGTTGAGTGATATTTTGAAAATTTAAGCCCCTTAATGACGTTCCCACACACTTTTAATTGCTATAACTTCTTTAGTGAACAAACCCCTTGTTCTCTTCTTGAGCATTCATATACATCCCATCCTCTTGAATAACAATTGACCAGTTTCAGTTCAGAGAATTCCGGACCAGGTTCATAGTTCTTCTTTCAGCAGACTGGTCATTAACTTTAATAGACTTAGTTGACGTCATGACATCCCTTGGGACATTAAGATTAGTTGACCTCATATGTGTCTTGTTCTTCTGGAGATTTTTTCCCGTAAGTTGTCTGAATTCCACACATGTGATATGATTTGTCTATAGAGGGACCCATAAATAACAGTTGTCTTTGTTCCTTATTCCCTTCATAGTAACTTCACCTTTCTTGTTTGTGATGACACATTCAGTTTTTGTGAAGTTCACATAAAATCTTTGATCACATAGTTGACTTATGCTAATTAGGTTGGAAGTCAATCCCTAGACAAATAATACACCTTCAATGTTAGGTAACTTTGTATTGTGTGTCTTCCATGTTCCCTTGATTTCACCCTTCATTCCATCTCCAAAGTTGACATAACCAGTTGGATGATCTTGAAAATTGACCAGTAAGTTTTAGTCTCCTGTCATATGCCTTGAGCATCCACTATCAAAATACCAGTCTTTTATGGTCTTCACTGTATGTGACGTGTGAGCTAAGAAACATGAGACTTTTGCTTTGGGAATCCACTGTTTCCTTGGGATAGCCTGAGTCACATTTGATTGGTGTGTAGAGTTGGGGTAACCATACAACTTGAAACAAAATGGCTTTATGTGACCATGTCTTCCACAGTAATGGCATCTCCAGTGTTTAGGTCTTCTGTTAGGTTGTCTGTAGTTGTTTCTTCTATGATGTTGAAACATCTGATTCGACATCTTTGACTCAGCCTGAATCTGATAAGATTGTGTAGAAGACTCCTTGGTACCATTGTACCCAAGACCACTAATGTATCCTGCTACTTTTCCAATTTGAATTATCTTATCCAGTGTCTCAGATCCACTGTTTAGCATCTTGATAGATTTTGTCATCTTATCAAGGTCAAATTTTAGCCCAGTTACTTCACTTTCTAACTTCTTAATCATCTCTAGATGCTCCTTCTTTATGTCTTGGAATTGCATTAAGTGCTTCTTCTTCTTCTCATTCTCCTGGAATACTTCAACACTTTTGATGCATAGTTCTTTATAAGTACCAGCCAGTTCTTCAAAAGTCAATTCTTCATTACTTGAGTCTCCATCAGAAATATATATACCAGTCAGAGTTGTTACATGTTTGTATGATTCGTCGCCTGCCTCACTCTCAGAGTCTTCACCTGACCATTGTGCATTCAATCCTTTGTCTTGTCTTTTGAGAAAGGTTGGACAGTCCCATTTGATGTGGACAAAGCCTCCACATTCATAACACCTTAACTCTCTGCCCTGAGTAGGTCTTTCCCCAACTTCTGCTTTCTTCCCAGAATTATTTGTCCTACTAGTTTCATATAGAATGTTTCAGACATTTAATCTTGAGCTACCTTCCATCCTTTTTAGTACTTTATTGAATTGTCTTCCAAGCATGACTATGGTGTTTGACAATTCTTCCTCAGTGCACAAATCACATTCCTCACCTTTCTCTATAGTGTTGGACTTGAATGCTATGCTTTTAGGCTTCTTCTTAGACCTCTCATTAATACTCAACTCAAATGTTTGGAGTGAACCTACTAGTTCATCCACTTTCATGTTGTTGATTTCCTGAGCTTCTTCAATAGCTGTTACTTTCATATCAAATATCTTAGGTAGAGATCTTAGCATCTTCCTTACCGACTTCTCTTCTGGTATCTTCTCACCCAAGGCACTGCAAGCACCCGCTATTTCAAGAACATTCATATGAAATTCTTGAATGTTTTCTTCTTCCTTTATTCTAAGGTTCTCAAACTTAGATGTGAGTAGCTGTAGTTTTGACATTTTAACCTTGGAGGTGCCTTCATGAGTAGTCTTGAGAATTTCCCAAGCATCCTTGGCCACTTCACATGTATTAATCAATCTGAAGATGTTTCTGTCAACTCCATCGAATATAGCATTCAACGCCTTTGAATTTCCAAGAGTTAGTTCATCATCATCCTTTGACCAATTTTCTTCAGGCTTCAGCTCACCAGTAGGTTGATTATCAGCTCCAATTATGACAGGATGTGTCCATCCTTTCAAAATAGCCTTCCAAGCTCTATTGTCTAAGGACTTTATATAAAGATCATAGTTAGAACCATCCAGAATGGGTGGTCTATTCAAAAATATTACCTCCTTGTCCATGTTACTAGAAAGTATCTTCCCTATATCTCACCCAAAGATAGAGCAGGATGCCTGCTATGATACCAATTGAAATTCTAGTATCAGACATGAGATGTCAAATTTAATGTCACGAAACTAATATCTTCTATGAACACGGCTAAACAGAATAGAGTTTAAAGAGTGCAGAATACAATAAAAACACAGAGAATTGTTAACCCAATTTGGTTCTAACCAACCTACGTCTGGGGGCTTCTAAGCCAGGGATGAAATTCACTATCAGCAGCATTAATTTGGAGGGAAACCTTCCCTATTTACACTCCTCACATAATCAGATTACCTAATGACCCTTTTACCTAAGATACCAAAATTAGATATGAGAACCTCTTCTCACTCCCTAAGTCACACACTATGACACTCAACAAAATCAAAACTGAAGACACTCTTCAAAGACACACAATCACACTCGCTTCAAATCTTGTGGTGATTGACAACTTACAACTCAAAGAAAACGTCCTACTTAAGTAGGAATACGAGAGAGGCTCACAATGAACAATTAACAACCAAAATAATGAAAAACCAACAAGGATGCATGAAGAAAGTCAAAGGCGGTTCTCGAAGTCATATACTCTTATGTATATAGACCAATCTAGGTGGATTCGTTTGAAGGTAATAAATAATTTATCACATTCATAGATGATTTCAGTCAAAAACTGTGGACTTACCTGATCAAGAAGAAAAGTGAAGTGATCAAGGTATTTACCAAGTTTAATTCTATGGTCGAAAGCTCAAAGTTTTGAGAACTGGTGGTGGTGGAGAGTATGTGTTGAAAGACTTCGACAAGTTATGTGAAAAAGAAGGGATTATGCATGAGGCGGTGCCACCGTACACTCCACAGCAGAATGAGACTGAAGAAAAGAAGAATCAAACCATCATGAATATGGTTCAAAATATGTTAAAAGGCAAGAATTTACCTAAAGAGTTTTAGGGTGAAGCTGTGCCTACTGCAACTTATATTTTGAACAGATGTCTGACGAAGATACTAGAAGGAATTACTCCATGTTGGTCTGGTGTAAAACCTTGTTTGAGTCATCTGAAGGTAGTTGGATTTATTTCACATAGACATGTGCCAGATAAATTGAGAAGAAAACTTGATGACAAGTCGAGTCAACTGATTCTAGTTGGATATCATTCGATAAAAGATTACAAGTTGTTCGACCTAGTGAACAAGCAAATTGTGATCAACAGAGACGTGATCGTAGATGATCTGAAAGAATGAGATTGGACTCAAAATGTAAAGAAAGATTAAGTGAGAATATTACTTGAAGAACCAAAAACTCAAGTCGAAAGAGAAGTTCGACAAGAGGAACCATCAGTTATAGATCAACCAATATAAGTACAAGCAGACCTCAGAGAACAAGTCACATGCCTGCAGGATTGCAAGATTGTGTGGTTATATCAGATGATGTGATTGATAATAAAGGTGAACTTGTACAATATGGTTTTTATGCAGATGTCAAACCTATCAATGCAGCTGAAGCATTGAAATATTTTATGTGGGTGAAAACGATGAACGAAGAAGTGAAGTTTATCGAAGACAACAATACTTGGTCACTTGTCGAATTGCCTCAAGGAAAGAAGGAAATTGATGTCAAGTGGGTATACGAAGTGAATATGAATCCCAAAGGGGAAGTAACATGACACAAAGCAAGGCTAGTGGCGAAAGGATTTCTCCAGAAAGAAGGACTTAATTTTGATGAGGTTTTTGCACATGTGGCTAGGATCGAAACAATCAGGTTGGTTATTGGTTTAGTCGATATAAAAAGTTTGCACATATGTCAGATGGACATAAAGTGTGCATTCCTGAATAGACCCTTAGACGAAGAATTTTTTGTTAAACAACCAGTTGGGTTTGTGAATCATAACAAAGAGAGAAAGGTGTACAGGCTTCATAAATCCCCGTATGGATTGAAACAAGCTCCAAGAGCTTGGAATAAGAAGACTGGTTGTTTTCTAAGGGATAAGGAATTTGTGAAGTGCACAACTGAACATGAAGTATACATAAGAACAAGAAATAATGAATTTCTTATACTATGTCTCTATGTCGATGACTTGTTGATATCAAGTAGCTGCAAGAAGGACATCAGAGACTTCAAAGGTGATCTCAGCAAGGAATTTGAAATGTATGATCTCGGTGATATTTAATATTCCCTTGGCATCAAACTCTACAGGACTAGTAGAGGTTTGATGATGCATCAAAGAAGATATGCAAGATAAATTCTCAAGGAATTTGACATGGAAGAATGCAATTCGACTTCGACACCTGCAGAACCAAGACAACAACTGTCGAAAGACTCAGAAGAAGATGATGTCGATCCAACCCAATATAGAAGACTTATTGAGTCCTTAAGATAGCTTTTTCATACGAGGCCTGACTTAGCATACATTGTGGGTAATGATAGATTCATGCAGAAGCCAAAGGTATCACACGTAGCAGCGGCAAAGAGGATATTGAGGTATTTGAAAATAACTCTTGACTATGGCATTTTATTTCTAACAAATGATAAAAGAAAAGAATGCAAGTTAGTGGGTACACAGATTCGAGTTAGTGTAGTAATACTGAGGATAAAAAAATCTACAGCAGGATATGTGTTTATGTTAGGTGGTGCACCAGTTACTTGGAGTTTGAGAAAGGAACCAATAGTGGAATTATCATCATGCGAAGTAGGATACATAGTTTCTTCTCTTTGTGCATGTCAAGCACCTTGGATGGTGAACTTGGTCGAAGAACTCACAGGTAAAGATCATGGAGCAATTACCATAAAGATCGACAGCATGTCAGTTATCAACCTGGCAAAGAACCCGGTAGCACACGGTCGAAGCAAACACATTGAATGAGGTTTCACTATCTTCGAGAACATGTAGCTGATAGGAAGATGAACTTGGAACACTGTAGAGCTGAGAATCAGATTGTAGATATCATGACGAAGGGAGTGCAGGTCGAAGTATCTAGAAGACTAAGAGCTATGATGAATATAGATAGCTTGGACACAATGAATTAGGTGGTGTGTTGAAAGTAATTCCTTGTGTCGAAAAGATTTGATTTGATTTATTTTAGGAGTGTGGAAACAATTTGTGACACACAGATTTGATTTTAGATTTAGATAGATATGATTTAGATCTAAAATAGATAGATTTGATTTAGCTCCAAAATAGGTATTTTGGGCTTTTATAGTTTTGGATATTAACTAACCTAAATCTATAAATAGAGGGAGTAACCCCTATTTTTGTAATCAAGTCATTCACAATATTTTGCAGCTGCAAAGTGAATAGTAAAATTTTCCACAGTTTATAGACAGAGAGTTACTCTGCAAAAAATAATTCGTTCTTTTCTTCTTTAATTTTATTTCATTATCATTGTTATTATGTGGTGATATCAATCTTGATGAAGATTATCAAGATTGACGGTAATTCGTCATAAATATTGATGGATTTTCACCATTTTCAATTCTTTTAACATTCCATTAACTCTAAATACTACATAAATAACCCTTTTGTTCTCCCATCATTTAATTTCATATCTATCAACTTCTAAGATTGTGTTGCAATCGGAAGCTATTACAAATTCATAATGTAATAGGTTTGATTTATTCTTTTCCTAATCGCTATTTAGTGTTAGCAAATCAAATCTTATAAATTATATAAACATTTTTTCCAGTTTGCAAATCAATACCTAAGTTATTTGTATTATTTTCCAATCTTTTGTCGTTTAACTTTATCAAATTTATTTCAAAATGTTATATACATGTTTTCAAAATAATCCATTTACGTTTCTGCATCTATTTAATTTATATTTTCTGAGTATTTTTTATGTAGTCTTTTTATTCAATATTCTTTATTCTTTGTGATTCTTTGGTTTCACGGGTTTTCAACCGGTTGATTTACGACTGCTGTAGAGAGGAGCATATAATTAGGGTTTTTGGTTTTTGTGTTATCTATATCTCAGAGCTCTATATTATTTACAAATTTTTGATTTTGTTTTTTAAATGGAGTTGATTTGTTTTTGTTTTTGGAGTTTTCGATTTACAATGTTTTGTTTTTGTTTTGTTTTGTTTTAAATGGATTTAACATTTTTATTGGTGTAAGGTGGGGAAACATGTTTTGTTTTTTAAATGAATTTAGCATTTTTATCGATGCAGTACAGGGAACCATGGTTAAGATCTAATTTTATTATAAAATAATTGTTAAGAACATAGTTTGATTCTAATCATATCTTAGAGTTTTGATGATAACAAGTGAAATAAATTTTGTATTGTAAATATGATACTCTGATAAGTATTATTTTTATTTCAGATGATGTTCTGACTCAAGCACTCAAGAAAAGTGAAATGTCAAATTATGTTGAGCAGAAAAAGAATTAGAAGTTCTAGAAGATAAAAAGAACTTCTGAACATGCAAGCTGAAAGCAACTGCTGAAAGAAGCATGCAAGCTCAAGCTCTGATAAGAGAAAAGCTGAAGCAACCTCTGATAGAAGATAAGATAACAAAGGCTTACAGAAGATAAAGAAATAAGTTATCAATACGTCATCTTCTAAGACAAGTTCTGCTACAATACCATTACTCTACTAAGGCTAAGACGACTTAAGTACTCAAGTGGAACGAAGTTCGAGGTCATTGAAAACACAAAGTACAAGCAGACAAGCAACATTAATTACATTCTCTTCACTCAAGACACGCAACAGATTAATTTAATTGGCATCAGAGCTCTTAGTTCTGGGTGCAAACACTTAACCGTGTCAGAAAAAGATCTAGAAGGAAAACACTATGGCAACTGATCAAAACAACAACACAAAACCTCATGTCTTTGATGGAGAAGATTTTGAATACTGGAAAGATAGATTAGAAAGCTTTTTTCTAGACTATGATCCTGATCTATGGGATATGGTCTTAGATGGCTTCAAACATCCGGTAGACGAAGAAGGAAAAAAGATGGATAGAAAGACAATGGAGAAGCAACAGAAAATAGATATAAAAAATCACCACAAAGCCAAAAATATCCTGTTGAACGCCATTTCAAAAATGGAGTATGAGAAAATCACAAATAGAGATACTGCACATGTGTCTCGCGAAGGAAATGCCCGAATAAAAGAAACTAAAACTCTGGCTCTCATCTAGAAGTATGAAGCCTTCAGGATGGAAGAAAATGAGTCCATTGAAACAATGTTCTCAAGATTCCAAACTCTGACTGCTGGCCTGAGAGTTCTGAACAAAGGGTACACCAAAGCAGACCACGTCAAGAAGATCATCAGAAGTTTACCCAGAAGATGGGCACCAATGGTCACTGCATTCAAAGTTTCAAAGAATCTGAATAGTGTATCTTTAGAAGAACTTATCAGTGCATTAAGAAGTCACGAGATAGAACTTGATGAATTTGAGCCTCAAAAGAAAGGTAAATCCGTTGCCCTAAAATCTACTAAAAAGTTTGAAAATAATGCTTTTCAGGATGAAGAAGGAAGCTCTGAAGACTTTGCATCAGAATAAGATGAGTTATCTCTTCTTTCCAGAAGGATCAATCAGCTGTGGAAGCACAAACAAAAGAAAGTCAGAAACTACAAGAGATCAGAAGATAGAGGAGAATCTTCTCGACATAAGAAGTTTAGCAAAAGAGACATCATTTTCTATGAATATAAAGAACCAGGACACTTCAAAGTGATTGTCCTAAGCTGCAAAGAGAAAATCCAAAGAAAAAGTTCGGAAGGAAGAAAGGTATGATGGCCACCTGAGATGATTCAGAATCTTCTGAAGCTGAATCTAACTCAGAGGATGAACACGCTAACTTGGATTTTATGGCTACCACGACAGATGACTCAGGCTCTAAATCAGAATCTGAAGAGGTATTTTCTGAATCTACTAGAGCTAAACTTGTAGAGAGTTTATCAGAACTTCTTGAAAACCATAGTCAACTCAAAATCAAATACAAGAAACTCAAAAAGAGTCTTGTATCTGAAATTGAGCAACTTAAAGCAGAAAACTCTGAACTAAAAGAAAATAATGTTAAACTCAAAGAGGAATCTCAAAATGTTCAAAACGTTTCTAGTTCAGATACTGCTTCGAGTTCAAAAGATATTCTTAAAGAATATGACTACAGTTTTCAAAAATTTCTGACTAAAAGCATAGATAGAAGCAAAATGGCTTCAATGATCTATGGTGTTAGTGGAAACAACAAAAGAGGTATTAGATATGAAACTCTCTAAGGGAAAGAAACATATCAACCTAAACCCGTTGAGAAAATGGTTATCACATATAAACCACTACACAAACAATTTACTTATGGTCACGCACATGACATAAAATACACATCTTACTCTGAAAATGTTTATGCTAAACCAAAGTTCAAACAGAACTTTAGGAACTATAACCAAAAAGGACCCAAAAAGATATGGGTACCTAAGGAGAAAATCATATATGTTGCAGATGTCCTTAACAACAAAGTTGAAACACCAGTCATGGTACCTGGACCCTGGATGCTCATGACACATGACGGGAAGAAAGTCTATGTTCCAAAGTATGGAGCTTAAATCTGGAGGAGAGGTAAAGTTTGGAGGTAACCAGAAAGGAAATATTATTGGTTCTGGAACCATTGGAAACGGTAACCTCCCTTCTATATCTAATGTTCTATTAGTAGAAGGATTAACGCATAACTTATTATCCATAAGTCAATTAAGTGACAATGATTATGACATAATATTTAATCAAAAGTCATGTAGAGCTGTTAGTCAAAAAGATGGATCAATATTTTTTACTGGAAAGAGAAAGAACAACATCTATAAAATTGATCTTTTTGACCTTAAAACTCAGAATGTAAAATGCCTTTTGTCTGTTAACGATGAACAATGGGTCTGACATAGAATATTGGGACATGTTAGCATGAGAAAAATATCTCAAATTAACAAACTCAATCTGGTCAGAGGACTTCCTAATTTGAAGTTCAACTTAGAAGTTCTGTGTGAAGCATGTCAGAAAGGAAAGTTTTCAAAACCTTCTTTCAAATCAAAAAATGTTGTTTCTTCTTATAGGCCATTAGAACTTCTACACATTGATCTATTTGGACCAGTGAAAATTGCATCCATCAGAGGTAAGAAGTATGGATTGGTCATAGTAGATGACTACAGTAGATGGACATGGGTTAAGTTATTAAAACACAAGGATGAGTCAAATTGTGTGTTCTTTGACTTCAGTAACCAAGTTCAAAATGAAAAAGAGTTTAGGATCATAAAGGTTAGACGTGGTCATGGTGGCGAATTCGAAAATCAATTTTTTGAAAAATATTTTAAAGAAAATGGCATTTCTCACGATTTGTCTTGTCTTAGAACTCCCTCAATAAAATGGAGTTGTAGAACGAAAGAATAGAACTTTGCAAGAAATGGCCAAAACCATGATCAATGAAACTAATATGGCTAAACACTTCTGGGAAGAAGCAGTGAACACAACATGTTATATTCAAAATAGAGTCTCTATAAGACTTATTCTTGAAAAGACTCCCTATGAATTGTGGAAGAACAGAAAACCCAACATTTCATATTTCCATACATTTGGATGTACTTGCTATATTCTAAATAATAAAGATCATCTGAATAAGTTTGATTCTAAAGCTCAAAAGTGTATTCTGTTTGGATACTCTGAACGCTCAAAAGGCTATAGAGTGTACAATACAGAAACTCTAATTGTTGAAGAATCAACCAAAGTAAGATTTGATGACAAGATTGGCTATCAAAATCCAAAGCAGATTGAAAATTCTGCAAGTACAGAAGATCTGTTGACAAACTCTAAAAAATCTGAAGAAAACCCAGAAGATCCTCCCATTAACAATGCTCTGGATAAATTAAGAATTTCTGAAGAACCCTCATAGAAAAGATTTTCCAAAATCACTTCAACACATCCAGAAGATGTGATTATAGGAAAGAAAGATGATCCCATAAGAACAAGATCCTCTCTTAGAAACAATGAAGAATCACTGTTTGGATTAGTGTCTCTAATTGAACCAACCTCAATAGATGAATCTCTTTAGGACAATGATTGGATAATAGCTATGCAAGAAGAACTTAATCAATTCACCAAAAATGATGTATGGGATATATTTCCAAGACCTAAAGGATTCAATATCATTGGAACCAAGTGGGTATTCAGAAACCAGCTAAATGAGCAAGGAGAAGTTGTCAAAAATAAGGCACGACTGGTTGCACAAGGTTATAGTCAACAAGAAGGAATTGATTATAATGAAAACTTTTCCCCAATCTCCAGGTTAGAATTTATTACATTATTAATTTCTTTTGCTGTTCAAAATAACATCACTCTATATCAAATGGATGTTAAAAGTGCATTTTTAAATGGTTACATAAAAGAAGAAGTTTATGTCCGTCAACCTCCTGGTTTTGAAGATTCAATATTCCATGAACATGTCTTTAAATTGAAAAAATCTTTATATGGTTTAAAACAAGCTCCCAGAGCTCGGTATGAACGTTTAAGTAATTTTCTTTTAGAAAAGGACTTCACCAGAGGAAAAGTGGACAATACCTTGTCTCGAAAAACATTTAAAAATGATATTCTGATTTGTCAAATTTATGTAGATGCTATTATTTTTGGAACTTCTAATGTCTCTCTTGGAAGAGAATTTTCTAAGTCTATGCAGGCAGAATTTGAAATGAGCATGACGGGAGAACTCAAATTCTTTCTCGGAATTCAAATAAATCAGTCTCCAGAAGGTACTTACATACATCAAACAAAGTATGTTAAAGAACTTCTGAAGAAATTCCAGCAGTCAAAAAGTAAAGAAGCAAAAACTCCAATGCACCCTACTTGCATTCTTGGAAAAGATGGGGTAAGTAAGAAAGTAGACCAGAAGCTCTATAGAGGTATTATTGGATCTCTTCTTTACCTAACTGCTTCTAGGTCAGATATTCTATTTAGTGTTTTTTTATGTGCAAGATTCCAATCAGATCCTGTAGAATCTCACTTAATTGTTGTTAAGCGAATTTTGAGGTATCTGAAAGGTACTACTAATGTTGGACTATTTTACAGAAGATCCAAAGATTTTAAATTAGTAGGCTATTGTGATGCTGACTTTGTTGGAGATAGAGTAGAACATAAGAGCACCTATGGAAGCTGTCAGTTTCTAGGTAACAACTTGATCTCCTGGTACAACAAGAAACAAGCCACAATTGCACTATCAACAACAGAGTTAGAGTATGTAGCTGCTGCAGGCTGTAGCACTCAGATGCTCTGGGTGAAAAGCCAACTAGAAGATTATCACCTCTATGAGCGTAACATTCCTATTCTCTATATAATACTTATTCTATATGTTTATCTAAAAATACTATTTTGCATTCTAAGGCAAAACATATAGAAATTAAGCATCATTTCATAAGGGACTATATTTAGAAAGGTGTTTTAACTTTAATTTTTTTTGACACAGACCATCAATGGGCTGATATTTTTACCAAACCACTTTTTGAAGATATATTTAAATTCATTTTAAAGAATATTAGTATGGAATTTTGTCCTGAATGAAATTGTGTTCATAATTATTGTTATTATCAGAAGTTTTGTTCTTAAATGAATATTCTAGTTAACATCTCTTCAGAAGTTAGAAGAGAAGTTAAATTAGAAACCATATCTAGAAGTTCTGAAATATCTTCTAAATGTTTCATTACAAATATGGTCAGAAGTTCATTATATCAAATAGCTGTAACGCTTTTAACCTAGAAGTTGAACACGTGTTCAAAACTTCTGAAAGGTTACGCATGCGTGCAAGCTATTGACACGCCGTCCCTAGGTAACTGTTCCAATCTTATCAAATCACACGAAATTCCTCAAAATGTCAGGTGCTATTAAATGCGTGTGATGATTAACTTTCGTTTTTAATTATTTTTTAAGTTTAAATTAATTTCTAAACTGCATTCATTCTCTCTATAAATACCCTTTCAAAATTCTTATTTCACTTTTCACTCTCTTTATCTTCGAAAGTTTATGCATTTCTGCACTCTCTTCTCTCCATTCAAAAACCCTAAACCTAGAAACTCAACAATGGCTTCATCTTCAATCTCTCACCCAGATACCTCTGCTACAAAAAATCCTTAACCCTCTGTTACAACAACCAACCCCCAACAATCAGGCCAGTACATCACTCCACAGAGAACGACACTAATTCCTGCTGATATCTTAGAAGTTGTTTGTGAAATGTTAATTGATTTGGAAAATCTGAGGGATAATGGGTTTAATCTGTTCCCAGCGGTGGAATTTCAAGGGTGGACACAATTCTTTGACAGATTGATTGGGCCTGTGTTCCCACACTTAGTTAAAGAATTTTGGCTTCACGCCATTGTTACCCCTAAAGCTATTCTGTTTTTCGTTATGGGTAAAGAAATTTCAATCACAAAAAACCTCATCAGAACTTTGCTAGATCTTGAAGGAGAAGGAGTTATAGGTGTCCCAGAAGGATGTATTGACATGTCTCTAGTTTATGATGAAATCTTCACTTCTGGAAGAGCCTCCAACAACATTAAAGACTTAAAGGACCAGTACAAGATCTGGGCGAAGATTATTCACAGTTGTATTCATCATAGGGAGGAAACAAGTTCTCCTGACTACATCAATGCAGACCAATAATACCTTATGTTCTGTCTTGGAACAACATCACAATTGATCTACCCTATCTTCTATTCAGCCATATGTGGTTACATGTGAAAGAAACAAGAGAATAAGCTAGAACCAAAAATCCAAAGGCCAAAAGAAATTGGATCCCTCTGTCTAGATTGATATCAGATATTTTGACTGAGAATGGTCTGATAGCCTATCTAGAGGATGCCAATCTGCTTGGAGAATCAGATTCTATTTGTGGAAAACCTTTGACTGGGAAGAATCTGGTGAAAAGGAAGATTATTGATAAACTTCTGGTTGAACCCACTCTAAACGTCTGGGGAGATGTCCATAAGAGGAGAGTTCTTCTGAATAATTTTCCTTCATTCAACGCTAGTGATCATGCTGAAACTATTAAAGAATACATCAAAAGATGAAAAAGAAAGGCATTCCCATTGGTCCAGCTTGGCATCAAGGCAGAAGTTCACCAAGTCTAGTCAAGAAAACGAAGAAGATAAAGGAAGAAGGAGAGGGTACTTCTACAAGACCCAACAAGACTCAGAAGAAAAGGAAGAAGACCACAGGTACATCTTCTGACCCCATTTCTGTTGAAAACTCTGAGAATATAGTAACATCTGCCTCACACACCACACAAACTTCTAACCCTTATGCACCACAAACTCTAGGTAACATAGAAGTAGATATTGACCTTACCACTTCCCCAAAACTTCAAGAAATCCATCCTCAAATTTCTCAAGTGTTATCTGACATAGATAACTTTGATGTTCCCACCACAGAAGTTTCACCACACACCACTCAGACACAATCATCAATCATCACACCATCTAGTCCTCAACAGGAAATTCCTGTTTCTGCTCCCCACGAGACAAATCCAAACAATTCTTCTGAAACACCACCTCAAACACCACTTCCATAAACAATCCTAACATTTCCCGTACGACCACTGTCACCAAAATCCACTGAATGGTATGATGGATCTTGGAGAATCTCAGGCATAAATGTGCCTCTGACCACTCAATTCCCTTCTGTTTCTATACCATCAACAAATATTTTTTTAGTGCCTAAGTCTCCAATACATATTCCCACTTCATTCTCTGAACCTACCATCACTCCAAATTCTCCAGAACTTCCACAAACCACTTTCTCTCTATAACTTGCACCATCTAACTCTCTAGAACTTCCACCAGACCAAACTACCATATTTATGGAACTTCCACCTCCTCACTCTCCAGAAACTACTGTCAATCCAACCTCTGAACTTACACCTTCCCCACAAAATTCACCTTCCCCACAAAACTTACCTTCCACTCCAGAACCTCTAAACCATCATGCATCTGACTTTCTGAGGACTGTAGTTGATCTTAAATCACTAACCAAAAAGAAAGATGTTCACACATATGTTAGTATACTTTTGCAGAAGTTTGAAACAGAAATGAAGGGTTGGATAGAACTGCTGAAGGAAGATTGTGTCAGTAACCTGAATCTAGCTGCATCAGCTGATCTGTGGAGAACTTTCAGAAGGAGATTCAATGCTGAATCCATCAAACTTAAAGACCTGTGTTACTCTCATGTTCATGAGAAATTTGCTGAGTGTATGAATGGTCTGAAGACAACATTTTACTGTATTTGGAATGAAAAGCCTCTACTGCAGCTTGACAATGTTCTGTGGCAACCACCTGTTGACCGAATGGATATTTCTGATGATGAATCTTCTGAATCAGAAGTTGCTGATCCAAGCTCTGTAGCATTAGTTATGTATCGTCCATCTATTTTTTGTCCCAGAGATACTCGTAAGAAGGTGACAACACTAATGATTGATCTTGAAACCCTTTTCTCAAGTGCCTTATGTCCTAGAGCTAATGGTTCGTCTTCTAAGGTTGTTTCTATTGAAGATGCTGCTCCAACTTCTACTGTAATGGAAACTCTGAAGGAGTTAAAAAAGGAAAATGAAAATGTGCGTAAACGTATGGGCAAGCAAGATGACACAAACAAAGAGATCAAATCTTGGATGATGAAGCAAGAAGAATCCTCTAATGAAATCAAGAATCTTCTTCTATCCCTAGCCTCATGTCAACCTTTGTCTCAGTCTCCTTGAAACATCTATGCATCTATTTTTAACTGTTTTTGTTGTTCTTGTTTTTGTTTTGAAACTGTTCGCGTTAAAAAGTGACGCGCGAGGGAATCCAATCGGAATTCGAATTCTCTCGCTTGAAACAATTTACTCTTTTGATTTGTTTATAAAGATGTCGCGAGCATCAAGCTTTATTGTTTCCAAAACAAGAAAAATGAGATGAAAAAGGGAAAAGCTGCAATACCCTCAATAAATATGATATGCATTACAACTAGCGTGAACTAGACGCAATGCATTGGGGAGATTCCGGGCAAGGGGGTTTGTTATATAAAGGGAACAGATGTGGCACCCTAAATATATATAGTTATCTATAGCTTTATATATGAATAGTTTGATATGTTTGTGTGTTTTAAATTGCTATTTCTATTCTTGGGAAAGTTTCTCCTTTGGATTTTAAGAAGGGTAGATTATGTGGGATCCTAGGTTTTGTTATTATTGTGCACGCAAAGATCATTGGGATCTTCTGCATACATATCCCTTAATGGGAATCAGAGCATTTGTAGCTCGGATCTAAAGGGAGCTATGGTTTGTTTGGTTTGAGGGAGAAAGAAGTTTGCTCGCCAAGGATGAGACCTTGTGCCTACGTATTCTCAAAGGGAGGTTGAGAAAGTCAGAGCAATCATAGTTCCCACTTATGCTAGTGGAAGCAACGGGTGTTATTAAGAAACAAAGACAAATGTCATCTTAATGAAAAATGTATCTAATCTATTTCATCACATACATTTTGAAGGGTTGATTGATTGAATCTTTCATCGTAAGTTATAGGCGTTTTGCTTGAGTGTACAAGCGTTACCACTTACGAGTTAAGAAAGATGTTTGAAAAGATGATTGAATCTTTAATTGTAAGCATTGGGTGTTTTACTTGAGTGTACAAGCGTTACCACTTACAGATTAAAAGATGTTTTTTTGTTTGAAAAAGAGTTTGAAAAGTATTTGATTGTATGTGATGTGATAGATGAGATACTTCTTCCATAGAGATGATAGATGTCTAAATCTCGAGGAGAAATTGATTGGATTAAGGGGATGCTTTTAAGAAGCCCATGGGTCCTTGTATTGTAAGTCCAAGAGGAGGCATTTCGAGGGTCATCGAGGGTCCTTGTATTGTTAGCCCAAGAGAAGGCATTCCGAGGGTCATCGAGGGTCCTTGTATGAAGCTCAAGAGGAAGCTATAGGGTATGGCTGGCTTTGGCTTTAAGAGTGGTTTCACCGGGAAACCATCCTCTTAGGATTCAAGAGTGATTTCACCGAGAAATCATACTCTCAGGGTTCTATCCTAGCGCGGATGATTCTTTGTATTGGAAGCCCAATAGGAGGCTGTTAAGAGATTTCCTGGTCTCTTTTTTGTTTGATGCCCAAGAGAAGGCTAAACTCAACGAGGAGTTCTTTTGAACGAAGCCCAAGAGGAGGCTAACTCAACAGGGGAGTTGTCTTATATGAAGCCTAAGCGAAGGCTAAACTCAACGAATGAGTTTTCTTATATGAAGCCTAAGAGGAGGCTAACTCAGATGAATGAGTTATCTTATACGAAGCCTAAGAGGAGGCTAAAGGGGAACCTAGTTGTTAGGCTAATTGTTATGTTATAACTGAAAAGTTATATAAACAAGTGTGTGATGTGTATTCACAGGAGTTTATGAAGGAAATATAAACAAGTGTATAAAACAAGCGTTTAAAGCAAGTGTAACTTGAATATGTACAAGGTTTTTGGATGTGTACAAGGGAATGAATATGTACACAAAGGGGTATTTATGTACAAGGAAATGAATATGTACATAGGAGGGTTGGGACTTACACCGTGAGGGAGGCCCATTGGTTTAAGAGTAGTTTCACCGGGAATAATGCTTCTCTTAATACCAATGGAATCGGTGTATAAACAAGCGGATGAAAACAAACGGAAGAAGTTTGTTTATGCTTGGATATTTACAAAGATGATTTAGTGTGTACAAGGAAATGAATATGTACACGAAGAGGTTGTTATGTACAAGGAAATAAATATGTACATAAAGGGGGTTGGGACTTACACCGTGAGGGAGGCCCATGATCAATTAAGAAATTCGAGGAAAAAACTGGTTCGGTTTTATCTTCAAATCGAGTCGATCATGGAAAAAAGGTGTGTAAGTTTGTTGAAATGTTTTTGAAAAGGTTTTGAAAATGATTTTGAAAAGTGAAGTATATTCACAAGAAGTTTTGAAAAGATTTATGTTTGAAAGTTGGAAAGAAAACATCTTTGAAAAGTATTAAAATACTTAAAATGTTTCATTTTTGACTTAATAAAAATATAATCAAAAGAAAATATTTTTGGAGTTTTTTGATATAATCATAAAATAGGTATATTAAATGACAAGTGTGCAAAAAATCATCTCAAAATGAGAAGTTTTGATTGGTTTTTGAAAATGTTGAAGTTTGTTAAAAAAACTTGAGAAAATTAGTGATAAAAAGAAGATTTTGGTCCTAAGGAGGTTTGAATCCAGGACCCTTGGTTTAGAAGTGAAAAGTTTTACCACTGAGCCATGTACTTGACTTGTCATTTACACGCCTTTATTTGATTATATTTAAAAACAAGTTTTTTTTGAAAATGTTTGAAAATAGTGAAAATGGAAGGAAAAGTGAAAAAGATGAAAAAAATGGTCTCAGGGGGATTCGAACCCTGGACCATAGGCAAGGCAAAGGACTAAGAGCGTGCTGGCAACCGCTGGGGCAGCTATACATCCATTAATTTATTCTCTTTCATGTTATTATATTATAAACGAGTTATTTGAATTTCCTAGAAACGAAATAACGCGCGCAACTTCATCTTCTTCCTCCAATCTTCCTCAAGCCATGGATTCTTCATTTCTCAATGAAATTGAAAGATGTAAACATGAAACTTGCTCGACTTTTAAGCCTAAGATGACTGATTTCAGAGAAAAATAGATGAACCCTAATTCTAAGAATTGATCATGAAATCGTGTATGGACCAAAATTTATGCAATTGATTGAGGGTTATCATTCAGTATGAGTGCAGAAACAAGATGGCCAAGCAATTTTTCATCTGTAATGCAAGAATCATAGAGTTCAAAATTTGAGCAACTTACCTCTTTGAACTGAAATCGAATTCTCAGTTAGAGTGTTTCCAGTTGTGTTTTGGTGATTGCTATAGCTCCACTGGACCTCAAGGAACGTGTGGAAGTGCTTAGCTTGGATTGAAATGGTCTGGAACTCCCTACCCAAGTCCAACTGCAGCTCGAGCAAGTTGAATATGAAGATGATGATTCTGTAGTTACAGAGATGTTCTAAGGGTTTGGATCATCTCTATGAAGTGTATGGATGATGTTTGAAGTGAGAAATCAAGGCTAGCACGAGTAGTTTTCTAGTTTGGAAGTTTTGGCTCAAAACTTGCACAAATGGAGTTTTGTGTAGAAAACTGTTTCTTAGCTTGTTTTCTGATGGTTTTAAGTTTTAAGCTACTTCTAAATGATGTTTAGAACATGTTAGAAACTTAAGTTTGCTCAGATTTTGCAAGGTTTGAAGATTGCAAAATTTCCCTCTTTGAACTTTGAAATTTGGAATTTAAGAAAGAAAGAAGGAAATCTTGATTATGATAGCTTTGGTGTGATCTCAAAATGAAGAAATGACCTCTATTTATAGGCCAAGAAATCTGAATGATAAGGCAAGGTTATCATTGAGAGAGCTTTGCAACTTGCTTAAGTGGTAAGAAGGAATCTTTTGCATTTAATGCAAAAGTTACTTTCTAACCATGGTTAGAAATTTTCTTTGATTCAATCCGCTTCTTAAATCATGTCTAACTGATATTTATCAGTTATAATCTATCCAAAGCTGATGACAAGGCTTCTAGAAGAGAGATTTGTGAAAAATGACTTATAATTTTGATACATGATCTTAGAATTCCATGGTTTTGGAGCTCTATGTTTCAAAATCAAAAGCCTAGCAAGACAAAGTGTTTTTGCAAGTTCTTGGACATTTTGGAAAGCTTGTAACAAGACCTACAACTTTCATGTTTTGAGTTTTTTATGAATCCAAATGGATCTAGGTGAAAAATGGACATGAAAGTAAGGAAAAACCATGTTTCTTAACACTTGAAAATTTTTCTAAGTGTTAGAAAAAATTCAAATCTTGACTTTTTGTTGACTTTTTCACATTTCTTGATTTTTTATGATCATTATGGATTATTTGAAATGTTTTTATGATTGAAAAAGTTTAGTCTTGAAAAAGTTGACCAGAAGTCAAAGTTTAACTTTTTGAGCAGATGAATTTTCATCAGATGGTTCAGAATTTGTCTGATGAAGAAACATGGATTTTGCAATGTTTTGAACCAAGAAATTAGGTCAAGATGTTGCATTGAATATGTTAAGATCAATCTTCAAGCAAATAGGTCATTCATTGAGCAGAAAGTCAATGATTCACTATCTTCTATCAAAACCCTAATTGGTCAATTCAAGGTAGATCATGAGAAAAAGTTGGGAATCTGAAGATCAAATGTTGATGATTGATTAAGATAGATCAATTGAGGTGAGTGGAAACTCAAACCCTAATTGATTATATCTTGAACAGATGAAATTTTGAAGAAACCCTGACTTTGACTTCTAGAAGCCACGCACGATCTATTCCGTTCTGAAACTGTTAGTGATGCAGTGATTCATATGTAAGGTGGTATCTTAGGTCAAAAATTGAGGTATGACAGAAACCTCTGTAACCATGTTTTTTTTGGCATCATTATTAAAAATACTTTGGTTCGTCTTTTAAACTGTTTGCATTATTTTTAATGCTTTTTTATTATGACAAAATGGGAGAGAAACTGTGATTTGATCTGATTAAATATAGAAATTATTGGGACTAAGTGTCAAACATTTCTAACAAAATATACAAGTGTATCTTCTTCTGAAAGTATTCAGGAATATCTAAGCTCTGGAAGAAAAATCTGAAGTAAAAATCCAAGCTCTGAAGTGAAAAGTCTGAAAGCAAACTTTGAAAGAAAAGAACAAACTCAGGGAAGTTCTACCTTGCATTTATTCTTTTCTAGTATTTATCTCAGGGGGAGATTATCTATCTTAGGGGGAGATTATCTATCTCAGGGGGAGATTTCTTTTTCACATTTACAAAAAATTTCAATCAAAATCTAAACGTTTTTGTCATCATCAAAAAGGGCGAGATTGTTATAACATAGTTTGGTTCTAATCATATCTTAGAGTTGTGATGATAACAAGTGAAATAAATTGTATTGTAAATATGATACTCTAATAAGCATTGTTTTCATTTCAGATGATGTTCTGACTCAAACACTAAAGAAAAGTGAAATATCAAATTATGTTGAACAGAAAAAGACTTAGAAGTTGTAGAAGATAAAAAAAAACTTCTGAACACGCAAGCTGAAAGCAACTTCTGAAAGAAGCATGCAAGCGTAACCTCTAATAAGAGAAAAGCTGAAGCAACCTCTGATAGAAGATAAGATAACAAAGGCTTACAGAAGATAAAGAAATAAGTTATCAATACGTCATCTTTTAAGACAAGTTCTGCTACAGTACCGTTACTCTACTAAGGCAAAGACGACTTAAGTACTCAAGTGGAACAAAGTTCGAGGTCATTGAAAACACAAAGTACAAGAAGACAAGCAACATTAATTACATTCTCTTCACTCAAGACACGCAACGTCAGTAGCTATATATATATATATATATATATATATATATATATATATATATATAAGTTCAAGTTTTCATAGGAAAAGCTAATGTCGATTATTATAAACTTACGTTGAACAAAAGTTGAACATAGAAAAACTTTAATTTTATTATTTTGAGCTTAAACTTCGTGTAAAACATCATTGTTGTGATAAAGCTTTTTAGAAGCAAATTTAAACACTGTTAGAAGTTTCATTTTGAAATTGTTCCTTGAGAGACCAGTTGGGTCAGATTTCTCAAGAGGGCTAGGACTAGAGAGTCTTATAGGTGTTAGTCACTTGCAGTTGGTTTGTGCATTTTTTGTTAGTCACAACAGTTGGTTGTGCAATTGCAAGCAGTTCAGATTATAGTGAATTAAGTCCTCGTTGAGAGAGGCGATATCACCTTGGCGGGTGGATTGGAGTAGTTTGAGTTCCAAACAAACCAGGATAAAAATAAATGTGTGTTTAGTTTGTTTCTATGTAAAAGAAAATTAAAAGAGGAAAAACTTATTCAACCCTTCCCCCTTCTAAGTATTTTCTTAGCCTTCAATAATGACCGCTGAAATTTCTAATGAAACTCTTCGCATCTTAAATGGTGAAAATCTTCCCATATGAAATTTTAATTATTTTGGAATCAAAACGTAGATTCAAATGACCAACATATTCAACCATACTCAACCATGGTAGAAAATGAGTTCTGATCCTTTTGAAGACCACAAACATACCATTTTTATTTGCTCCATAAAATGAAATATATTAGTGCTAAGAGGTTTATACAAAAATGCATATATATTATATGAATTAAATCTATGGTTTCTTTGGTAAAAATAGTGGTTGAATGATAAATTAGTTGATAGTTTATAGTTTATGGTTGATGATTGATAGTTTATAACTTATAGTTGATGGTTGAGACTGATAGCTGATAAGTTAATTGAAGTTTTTAGTAAAATTAGTGGTTCAATTAACTTATAAATATAAAATGACATATATAATATTTAATATATAATTATTTTATTTTAAATTAAAATAAATTATAGAAGATAAAAGTGGTTTTTTTGTTAAAATAATAAGGATAAAAAAGGAAGGAAAAATAATAAGTTATAAGTTAAAACGCTATTTGAAATAGCGTCTGAAAAATAAGCTACAAACTACTAAAATAAGTTATAAATTCGTGATCAAAATACAGTTATCAAATAGGTCTAAAATATCATATGAGCTTATAAACTATAAGTCATAAGTTCAAAAATATAACCAAACATACTCCTACTCTACTTTTTATACTATAAAGCAGACTACTACCACATTTAATTGATTATCCACACTAAATTAGTTTAACAAGCATTTTGAAAATCACTGAATGTCATTTCATCTTTCAAATTATTTCTTATTCTAATTAAATATTACAATTAATTTCCATAACCGAACAACAATTCAGTAAAGTGCAACAACCAAAATATTTATTCAACATACATTAAAAACACGCAAACTTTTTCTCATTCCTTTGCACATTTTCATGCATTTATTAAAGCCAATTCACTTACTATCGTTCTTATTTCATCGTACATTAAGTTTTCTCTAGGGATAACAATTTGCCTCATTCCCAATGGATACCCACAAAAATCTCTATAATGGGAAGGTAAAAACCCGCACAAATGAGTGCGGACACGGGCTCAGGTAATTATCAGTTAAAATAAACGGGTATGGACATTTTATTATCTACTCCGCCTTATACCCGTACAATATATATTTATATACTTTAATTTATATCATTATGTTAAAATAAATATCTATTAATTTTAAAAAATACATCGGTATTAAACTATTACATTTATAACATAAGTGTTCTTTTTGTTTAATAATTCAACAAAAAGTTTATTGAAAAAATTTAAATATTCTTAACATCATAAAATAATATGATATTGTATACTTTGTATATTTATTTTTTATTAGAAGTACAGCTAACGGATATGGTATGGGTACTTACATACCCATGAGACTCTGATATGTTTGATAATATTGTTATCCAAAATAGATTTGAGCTCGGATACTAAGATTTTTGATAACTACATGTACGGGAACTGGTATTATAGTACCCTACTCATACCATACCATTTTCATCCCTACTTTTCTGTTATGTTACTTTTTAAAAAAATAAGTAATAATTGAATGACAATATGAAAATATTAATTGAATCAATGAAAATAAAAAATTTGATGACAATAATAAATGACATCAAAATTTTAATTTATAAAAAAATGTTAGTATTATTTTTATTATAAAATATTATCAGTTATACAAAAATAAATTACAAGTCTTTGTTTTTGATAAAAAAAACACAGGAAAATAATGATAGGTGAATATACAAATTTGATAGGATAATTTTGGTCCTATAAAAATTGATTAATCAATTAATTATAATTTTTTTAAAAATTATTTAAAACAATATCATAAACTTCTTAAAGAAAATTATCTAATATTATGATATAATACAAGAAATACTTAACTCCTTATAATAAGAATTTAAGATAATTTATTTTTATTTTAACTTAAAATATAAAAAAATTATTTAGTTTTTAATCCAAATTATTTAAAAAAATACTTAACACCTTATAGTAAGAATTATAATTATATACCTCTAATATTATTTCAATTCACTTTCTTATCTAAATTTATTTATTATAACCAAAACATAAGTTGATGATTAATGTTTTGTATTATTTAATTTATATATTTAGTATATATCTATATATCATATATTTTTTAGATATCTCTACTTTTATTTTAAATTGATAATTAATTCAATTAACATAATTTTATTGTATATCTTTACAAAATACAACTAGCTTATAAATTAAATTAATATTTTTATGAATATCCCAATTTAAAATATTTTCTTCTTAATTTATATATCTTTTATATAAGTTCTTGATCATCACTATATTATATTTATTTATCATTTATAACGAGATTGTGTGAAATGTACGAAAGCATGGATAGATGACTACTTAATTATTCATTTTATTTTTGTACTAAAATATACATTTTTGAGTGTCGATATTATTTAATTTGTATATCTTTTATATTAATTTTTTAACCATTATTATATTATACTTATCAGTTTATATGTGTCTGAAGTGTAATAAACCATATACTCATATATATTTTAACATAATTTTTATGTCTATTCTAACAACTACTACAATGTAATAAATTTAATTAAAATATATACGAAAATCATCATTGAAATTTCTTTTCTTTATATATATATATATATATATATATATATATATATATATATATATATATATATATATATATATATATCTTAGTCATAACTATATAATATTTATTTAATATTTATATCGATTTTACACGATTCGTGAGAACGCATGGGTCCTTCTCTAATCGTATAATCTAAGTATTATAAATATTAAATAATATCTAAAGTTCAATATCATAAACATGGAATGGTTTATAACTTTATCTCTAATATTCCACGTTGAAATAAAAACAATAAATACTCCATCAACTTCAAACAACAAAAACGAAAGCTAGTTGTATTAAAATTATAAGAAGTCATTCATTCTAATATATGTTTTTTTATAAAATAGTTCAGTTATTTTAAGACTGAAACTGCAAATGTTAGTAATCTGAATGTCATTCTTCACTTATTTATTTATGTCATAAATAAGATTCTTTGTATAACACAAAAAGTGGATTTTACAGTAGCTATCACTTTACTCCAACACCATGATTTAATCAAGCAATCACATCCCAAAACTTCTTTTTCTACACTTTTGTTAAGAAGATAGAAACAAAATACAAAGGGAACCTAATAATACACACACGACAAACAAGCAACTTATAAATATTAAAGAATTCTCATTGTGTTGTGTCACGTTTGGCAAACCAATTGATATTCTTTTTCAAGTGACTCTTTTTCCAGCTAAGATGCTTTGTTTGAACGTCTAAATTAGCTTTGATTTAACTTTCATCATTTGAATTCCGTGTGCTTTGAACTTCGATGCATCCACGAATTTGAAAATTCTGTTCATAAAGTAAGCAAAACATTGTCATATGACTGTTCATTTATTGGGATTCTTACAACAATTAGGATTGCCAAAAGGTTACACGAGGACATAAGGTCATCAACTTTATTTATTTCTTTTGTCGAGAGTAACTTTCCTCTTTGTTTTATCTACATGTCTCCTCTCAAATTAAAGTAGGATTTGTGGGGATAGGATAAATTAAGTGTTTTAGATATTGGAACATGCATAAAGATATTTTGAAGAATTAATGGTAAAAATGAATGAATTGGTTAATTGAAGAAGATAAAGTTTTGAGAGCAATTGACATTAGAGAGAGTAATTGAGGAGAAAAATATTATTCATAATGACATTAACCATATAACACATTACAAGAGAAATTATATAGTGTGCTCAAACATAACACACACAACTAACAAAACTACAAGACAACAAAAAAAAATAATCAAATATCGCACTAAAAATCGGTTTCTCCTATTGAGAGTCAGTTCTGGCAACAAACACGTGACAAAAATCGGTTTTCCCAAACATAAAAATCGGTTTCTTCTCCGGAAAAAAAGTTCCAAAACTGCATAAATGACTTTTCCAAATAAGTTGTTTTTCAAAACAGCTTCCAGAAGCTATCAAACTACATTTGACTTATATGTAACATCCAATACACCACCTTAAATCAAATGCTTAACATTCCTCATGCTCAAACTCCTCACAAGCCTTTTGAACACTTCATTTGTCACCGCTTTCGTTAACATTATTCTTCGCTTCGACAGTAGGCTAGCTTCAATTGTCCTGCACAGATCAATTTCCTTAAGTAATGAAACCTCATCTCTATATGTTTGCTCCTTCCATGTGCAATAGGATTCCTTGCAAGGTTAATAGTTGAGATGTTGTCAACAAAGAGTGTGACACTTTTTCTTCATTGTTGTCCAACTCCCTTAGCAGATTCATCGGCCATACATCCAGACACGCACACATTGACGCAACGATATACTCGGTCTCATAAGAAGAGAGTGTCACCACAAGTTCCTTTTTAAAGCACCAAGAGATTGGAGCTCCGCCGAACATAAATACATAATCAACTGTAGAATTTCGATCATCTTTATCTTCGCACTAATTAGAATCCGTGTAACCGAGTAACTCACAAATGCTGCTCGTATCAGGTGCGGGAAAGGGAAATCTGCAACCAAGAGTGCCTTTGATGTAACGAAGGATCCTCTTAATTGTTTCCAAGTTAGAAATCTTTGGTCTCTCCATGAATCTACTTGTAATATCGGCACTTATTGTCAAATCTGGCCGCGTATAGCACAAGTAACATAACGATCCAATCAACCTCCTATATTGAATTGGATCCACATCTGCCTCATCTTCACTCTTGGACAACTGCAACCTTGCTTCGGCTGGTGTATTGTCAGCATTACAATGCTCCATATCACGCCTCTTCAATATTTCAAGAGCATACTTTCTTTGATGCATGACCAGTCCCGGTTTTGACTTGTAGAACTCTATGCCAAGAAAGTAAGTCATAGTGCAAGGCCACTCATTTAAAATTCTTCCATAAGCTCACCTTTGAACTTGGAAATGAACTCTTCATTACTTCCCATAATCAATAGATCGTCCACATATAAGCAAAGTAAATCACACCTTTGCTTGCATCCATTTTCACATAAACACCATGTTTGGATACACACATCTTAAAGCCAACCTCAATAAGAAAAGTATCTAGGAGCTTGTTTCAAACGATGGAGTTCCTTCTTCAATTTGTAGACTCTTCTCTCTTGATTTTTCACCACAAAACCAGGAAGCTGCTCTAGTTAGACTTTCTCTTCAAGTGGACCATTAAAAAAAATGTAGATTTTACATCCATTTGATACATCGACCAATTTTTGCTTTTAACAATACCAATAACCAGTCGTAACGTCTCTAATCTAGCCACCAGAGCAAACACTTCATCATAGTCTATACATTCTCTTTGCAAGAATCCTTTCGCCACTAGTCGAGCCTTATGCTTGACAATATCGCCTTTAGGATTTGCCTTCTCTTTATAGACTCATTTCACTCTGATTGCCTTCTTTCGTTTCGGTAAATCAACCAGCTCCCAAGTACTATTTTTCTCAATAGATTCCAACTCGTCTTTCATTGCACACACCCACTTTGAATTGCTTAATGCCTCACGTGTGCTCACCGAATCAAATTCGGCCATAAGCGCAAAGTGTATAATATCACCATCATTGTTGATCTCATTATCATGGAATACTTCACAATCTTGGAGCCTTTGAGGTAGACATCTACGCCTTGTTGGACGTCTATTGGACTCACCGTTTTTGACTTCGACCGACTGTTGAATATGTTTTGCAAAATTCTCATTTTCTTCATTTTCTAGTGGAAATCGCTTTCCAAAATCAGGGAACCAATTTCTACTTCTAAAAATTCAATCCCAACAGCTTTAGTGTGCATATATTATGAGGGAAACCAATTTCCTTCTGTTGAGAAACTGGTTTCCTTCTATTGAAAAACTGGTTTCTACTACTGTCATGTGAATTTTTCTACTGTCATGCAGCCTTCGTTCGTCCACTGCCACATTTTGACTAATCATGATATTCTTGCTACTCATATCAAACAATTTGTAGCCTTCGGTAGGATGATAACTAACTAGAAATATTACCTTTCCTTTGTCATCCAACTCCTTTTGAAGTTGACTCGGAATATGTCGAAATGTTATCGAACCGAAAACCTTTAAATGTCTCAAGCTCGATTTATGACCAGACCATATCTCTTCTAGTGTCACTTTGTCCAGCTTCTTAGTAGGGCACCTATTCAACAAATAGGAATCAGTAGAAACCACTTCACCTCAAAGTCCCTTCGACAAGTTTTTACCTTTTACCATGCTACGAACCATATTCATTATAACGATTTCTTCTCTTGGCGATACCATTGACTGTTCATGTTATATATTGTTTGGTGTGTGATTCTTCACATAATAAAAAAAAATTAAATTATATATTTAGAGCGTGAAAATAAATGGTGGATGGTTCGATAATAGAAATTTGATATCAAGTGATATATCGAATTTTAAATCAAATTCTTGATATCATATTAAAAATCTAATTTAATCCGAATTCATTCGTATAAAACCAACTTGTAAAGTAAAAATTATTACCACTTATTAAAATATGTTCAAATTATATATTGTTGGACGTAAGACCCTTAACCATTAGTCTAGAGACAGGGCTATTTCCGACAATTTGGAGGTCATGTGCCAATTTTTAAAATTGGCTTCAATAAAAAGAAATGTAGACAAATAATGTTATATTTTGAAAGTTTTTGAAAAAATATTACATTTAAATAATAAATGTATAGGCATCAAAGATTGAACCATTGATCTTTAATTATTAAAAAATATAAAAAAAATCTAATATATATTAACTAGCTTACACTACAAATTAAATTGAACAAAAAATATTAATATATTTATTTTAAATTTATGATTTATAAAAAAATAATTTTGAGGCCCCTATATTCTAAAGACTCTCGAGGTTTCGTGCAGTAGATCAATGTTGTCGAGTATTCCATATTGTCATGTTATGACATGTTACATTGACAAAATTGAAAATTTGGTGAACTTTGTCTCTAACTTTTACAAGAAAAATACATGTCAACAATGCTATGAACCAATATTTATCCAACAAATGGGGATCATATGGGGTGTGGATCCTCTGACCTTATTCAAGAAACTGCATTCTATCTTTCACTCTATCTCTCTAATAAATACAATCTTTTTTTTATATCTTTTTTTCTTTTTTTCACCTCTTTTTCACTACTCCTTCATAGAATAAGTCTAAAGTTAGAAGAAATTAAAGAATAGAAAGTTACATTTGAATTTGATGGGAGTGTACACCGCCCTTAATATTTTACCATCAATGTTTAAAAGAATGTCGTAAATGTCTCACTGGTTAATTAAAAAGGAGAGTGGATTCTCTCCCATGACATTTTAATCCAGTAATATGTCAAACTTTCACTTAAAAATTTAAAAACACAAAAAATATAGAAAGATAGAAGTTTAAGGGTGGAGATGTAAACTACTCTACCTCAAGCGAAATTCACACGGGACGAATTCATTCCCATTAAAAGAAAATTACTAATAAGTGGTCACTCGAAAAACAAACTGATCATAAAAACAAAAAACATCTTGCAAGATAGCTTATGGCATTCTTAAACCTAAATCAATTTTTAAACCTAAATCCATAACAAAAATCAAATCCGTCTAAAATATTTAAATATAATGAATTGATTATTAATCAATTTAGTTAATAATGATTAGTTATTCATCTGTATATTTTTTTAATTTGGGCATCTGATTTTATTTTTTTTAATTTTAAATATAAAAAAATTAATTTTTAATTTTTCAAGTTGAATCTTTTTATTTTCTAGAAAAAAATTTTGATTTTTGTAATTTTCCATATATTTTTATTTTATATTTTCGAAAAAAGCTTCTTTTTTTTTTAATTTTGGAATTTTTTTTTGATAAATACATTTCTGAAATAAATAAATTTTCTGTTTTTCGTAAAACAATTTTTTAAAATACATTTTCCCCATTTTTTAAAAACAAATGTGTTTTTTTTTTTCAATTTTTTGTTACCTTTTTATAAATAAAAAATTAAATTAAATATTATCAATTTAAGAAATAATTAGATTTTAAAGAAAAAATAATCTTCTATTTCTAAATTTATAAATAATTGGTTTGGAAATGTTTTTTATAGAAAAATTATCCGATTATATAACAATAACTAAATTTATAATTGATTTTAGGGTTAAATATATTGTTGATGTCTATAAATTACCAAATTTTATTTTTGTTATTTATAAAAATATGATATTTTTAGTTCTTACAAAATTTTATGTATGTAATTGTACTCTGTGTTGTTAAACTGATGTATATTTTTTAATGATTATTTTACAGATATGGTTAGAATGTTATAAAAAAAAAATCAAAATTTATTTTTTAAGTTGAGATTTTTATTACTTTCATCGATATCTTTTTAAATTTAAAAATATTTATTTTTATTTTATTTTATTTTAAAAAATCCTAAAATTTAATAAAAAAAAATTTTATACTATTCTAATAACGTATGAAAAAAATTACTAAACATTTTTAAAGTTTAAAGGTGATTTAACAATTTTCAAAATTTTAGAATATAACATGAACTGCATGAATAAAAATTTTGAAGGATTAAAATATTGTTATTTTTTAATAAGAATTAAAAATAATTTTTTTTAAATATTTATATAGAGATCAAAAAATATATTTAACCTTTAATGTTATAATTTTTTTTTGGATTTAGCCAAAAAAAATTAATCCATATAATAAAACGATTAATCCAATTTCTTCTTTTTCTTCAGAGAGATAACTCACTATCCAAATCTTATTTCTACCAAAAAAAATCGAACATGATTAGTACCCAAACAATCTGTGTTTTGTGGAAACTCCTTTTCTACGATAATCCAAATACTTAGTTGATTTTATAATTTTTTTTGAAATCTAATTATGATTATAAATTCAAACTATTTAAATAATTTTTAATATATTAAAATAAAATACATATTTAAACATTAAATTTATAGTAAAATTCTGCCTAAACACGTACATCGCATGAGATGAAGTACTAGTTTAAAAATGTATGATTTTCCTTTTAAAAATAACCAACTATGCATCCCTCCATACTATTATGTCACAACCTTCATTTTCTACCATGTTACCTCCTAACATATGTCACATTCAGCTTCATCATCAGAAATTGTTCTTCCCATGCTCATGCATCACAACCTGCACCTACTATACCATGTCACATCCAACCATGGCATCACAGGCTGCTCTTGCCTCCGCTTATGCATCACAACCTGCACTTTCTACCATGTCCTGGCAACTTCATCAGAACCACTTGACCTTGCTCATGCACCACAACTAGCATATACACCAAAATATGCAAAACCTACATCTAATAAATTTTCACCAAAGGTTGTTTTCAACCCATTCCAACCACAATAATTAGTGTCAGATTGTTTCAGCTTTAAAAAAATAGATTTTTTCTTTGTATTGTTAAAAATAGATTTTATAAAATTATTTTTTAAATATTATAAGGTTTTTTATATTTGATTTTTCTAGATTGTAATATTTATTTTAACATCGTTTAACATAAACATATATTATTAAAGATCAAAACATAATTAAAATCACAACTTTTTAAAAAAGTTGTATTTCAAAACTGATTTTTATAAAAATCTATTTAAAATAATTTCAAAATTAAGTGATCTTTTGAAATTTTGATATCCAAAAAATGTTTCAATAAAATAAGAAAATATTTAAAATAACATTTTAAGAATAACCATTCAATCCAAATTTTTATTTGAAGTTTTTATGAAAAATTTCTTTATAAATTTTTTTAATCCAAAATTGTTTAACACTATAAAATTCTTTTAAAAAAAAGTCAAAACAAACGCGCTTTTTAACAATTGAAGAAAACTTTTGCTTTGTTGAAATAGGTTTACACTTCAAGAATAAGGACAGAGTTTTAGATGCAAGAGGCTAGAATCTTAGAATTTTAAATCTTATTTTAGAATCCTTATTATTTTGCGCATGACTGTGATATTTAAACGACATTATATTATGGGAATTTCTTTCCCCATCTAGTAGGATTCTCCTTCACTCCTGGTGAAAATACAAAAATATCCTCAAGTTTCGTAAGTTAACTTACGAATTTCTCAAATGAGGTGAATTCGTAAGTTAATTCTGAAATAATCCACATTTAAAAATAAAGGTGAATTCGCAAGTTAACTTGTGAATTCACCTTATTTTGTTTAAAAATAAGGTGAATTCTGAAGTTAACTTGCGAATTCATCTTATTTGGAGAATTCGCAAGTCAACTTGCGAAGTCTGCGTATAATTTTAGAAAACTCATAATTTTCCCCTTTCCCATTCATTTCAAACTCTACTCAAAATCTTCCCAAACTACTCTAAACTCTAATTACTGCAAATACATTTCAAGCTACTCCAAGTCACTCTCATCATTTCCACCAACACATTTCAACTCCTCCAAAGTTCAAACTCAACCAATTTTATAAGTTTTCTTCACTCTTCACTATTCAAATTTATGATTTTTTATTAGATTATACGGTTTAGGTTGTAGAAATGTAGTAGTGTATGAAGTAGTAGTAGGATAATGTAGTAGAAAAAATAGGATTTTGGAGGTTTTGGGTCTGAAATTCTGGTTTTTGAAAAATCTGGACGCAGGGGGTTTTGCAAGTTAACTTGCGAAATATACCATAGGAGACTTCGCAGGTTAACTTGCGGATTTTGGTCTGAATGGAAAATTCTGAAGTTAACCTATGAATTTTGGTTGTATTGTTTTTGAATTAATTTTGGCTATATTTTATTTCAGTAAAATGGCCAATCAGAATAAATAGATGACACGTTTGAGACAGGGCAAACAAATCCAAATAGCGTCGGCTCGTCGAGAGCGCGAGCAAAGGGCTAGAGCATAAAGGGAACAAATGTCACAACTCGATATAGCATCACCTTCTGCACTGCAACGGAGGAGACGTCTCCATGAGGCGTCTTCGTCTCGTGCACATGAGGAGGAGGTACCAGAGGTCGAGTCGCCGATGGAGGAGGCCCGGGATGCCCAAAGAGCCGACAACGATGTTGAGGAGCTTGCAGAGGCGGAGGATGTTGGCTATCCAGGAGGGTCATATGATAGATCCCTCCTGATTTATTATGGGGACCATATTGCCCGCTATGTTTGGAGCGGAGAGGTATTATAATTTTTATTTCGTATTATTTATTTATTTTATTTTTGTATTATTTCCTATGATTTATTTTATTGTCATTTTATTTTGTATTATTTATTTATTTTTGTATACTGGTCGTTCAAATTATTTATTTATTTTTGTTTGATTCTTATATTTCAGGAAAGAAAGGTGTTGAAACATTTTAACCACTCCCACAAGATATTTGAGTTGTATACTCCGAAGACTCAATGGTTCCATACTACTATCCTCGCATCCGGTCTTGCCAAATTATACAGTACTGGTTATGGGACCATTAGCACCGGCATACAGGGTGCTTTTGCTGAGAGATGGCATAGGGAGACGTCATCATTCCACTTTCCAGTTGGGGAGTTGATGATCACCTTTGACGATGTTGCATTCTTGCTCTGACTACCCATTAGAGGTAGGTTGCTCAACCATTCAAAGATAACCAGAGTTGAGGCTGTTGATTTGATGGTTAAGTACCTGGGAGATGATCCATATAGAGCTGCAGCGGACTACGACTCCACAAACGGGGTGCACGTGACATTCTCCTATCTGAAGGAGTTATATGAGGAGCACCTCCATCAGGCAGCTTGTAACACCCCATCTAAATACCCCGAATATATTAATTAAATTAATATCTAAATCATCTTTAATCAGAGTTTAACACGGTATAATAAGGGATGTCACAATTAATAACCAAAATAACTTCATTCAAACAGTAGCCATGCTACACTGAGGATCATCATCCAACAATTCGATCATTATAAGACCATGTCTTACACAGCGGAATTACCAAAAATCAAAATTTAATAAAACATCATAGTTCTCAAGGAATTCAAATCCAAAACTATTAAACAATAATGATTCTCTTAACTAAGCGTTCCCTAGTGTTACAATCTAATCAGAGCATGACACTGACACACGGACTAAAAGATAAGCTCTAGAGCCATCCTCACCGACTCCTCAGCTGCTAATTTAATCTGAAATGGTAAAGTAAGGGTGAGACTTCTCATAACTAAAGCATATTATAAGTCTTTCAATCAATAATACATCACAAGCATATTATTTCACCCACTTAACATAAATTCAGATTCACACACACAACCATATTCATCTTGCTTAATCATAACAATCAACGAAGAGTAACACTGGAAGACATCCTAACATGTTACTACTTCATACAAATATATAATGCAGACTCAATGCATGCGGTACCGACTCGTGACCAAGTCACCTAACACTGATCCATCATCAACCGGATACAGTACCATCGATTCGTCCATAACCACTCGGACACGAATCCAGCCTAACCACCCATCCTCACTCGGGTATCGGTTATCGGCAATCCAAGCCAAATTCCGCACAATGGGAATTAACTTCACCAAAACAATGCATATGCACGCACATCAATAGCATGCAACATTAATCAGTCTATGTAATACATCAATTCAACATAACTGAAACCACCATCCATCATGATATCTCAACCAATCATGCATACAATCAACATCAGCATAAACATGCAAACCAATCAACATGATATATCAATCCATCATGCATATATCTAACATCAGTGTAAACATGCCGATACATCTATACATTATCAGTACATCCATCAACACAGGATCTCCACCACACACCATTAACTATGCGTCAGTCAAAAGTCACTTATCTCAGAAATTGGCTCATTTTCTAAATAACTTCAAGTTTTGGAAAATATTTTCAGTTTATAAAATAGAGCATTAAATTTAGAAAATAACGTCCAAAACGGCGCTCAAAACGGACTTACGGTTTGAAAGTTATGAATTTTCAAAGTTTGGCATTTTTCAAAAATTTGAGTTGGAACCCGGTTCCTACATATACAGGAACCGGTTCCTAAAAAGCTTCAAAACCTCGCTGCTGGAAAAATGTATGGGAACCCGGTTCCGACACATACAGGAACCGGTTCCCACGTGTATTTTTCAGAGTTTTATAAATTTTCAAAGGGCAACCCGGTTCCTACCCATACAGGAACCGGTTCCCACGTGTTAAAATGTCATTTTCTGCACTTTTGACAGCATCCTTCCATTTTCAAATAAACTCATTTTTACCCATTCGAACTCCAACATGGGAAACACTAAAATACATCATTTGGCATCATCTATATCATCAAACAACATATTTCCATCATCTATTTTCATCTACTGACACTCTAATCATATTCCATACATGTTCTGACACAATCAGACTCAATCTGACACCAACTGACACTATTAGGTATACTTCCATGGAAACCTAGAATTTCCTAAACATAGATTCCTAACATGCCATGGTCTATAATATTAACATCGAAACCTATAATAAGCAATAACCAGTCGAAATCACCCTCACCTTGTGGGTTCTTGAGATTACGCCTTCTAGGTTTTCCTTCTTCTTTCTCCTCTTCTCACTTTTACGTAGTCTTGTTTTCTCCAAAATGATTCTATTTTCCTCTTTTCCTTATTTAATTCCTTTTATTCCTTTTAACCTAAATAAAATAATTATTTATTTCTCATTCTCCAATTAATTCCATAATTAATCTCAATAATTCAATATATTAAATAAACTATGCTCTCAATTAATTTAATAATTAAAACCATAATTATTTAATTACCGAATTATTTTCGGGGTGTCACAACTCTCTCCAACTTAAAAGAGTTTTCGTCCTCGAAAACATACCTCAGACGAATAGTTCGGGATACGAGTCCTTCATCTGACTCTCCAGCCCCCAAGTGACATTTCCATCAGCTGGTCCTCCCCAAGCCACTCTTACCAATGCAATCTCTTTGCCTCGCAACTGTTTCAACTTCCGATCCTCAATCCTCGCAGGTACCGCTTTCACAGTTAAATTCTCTCGTACCTGTATGTCATCTACCCGAATCTCATGAGACGGATCAACAACGTACTTCCTCAACTGAGACACATGAAAAACATCATGCAGATTC
This sequence comes from Vicia sativa, assembly GCA_021764765.1. NCBI lineage: Eukaryota > Viridiplantae > Streptophyta > Magnoliopsida > Fabales > Fabaceae > Vicia > Vicia sativa. The sequence goes on along the minus strand of CM038796.1, from coordinate 112,946,031 downwards.
GCAAGTGGCGGCAAAGCAATCTGATATGCAACCTTCCCAACTCTTTTGGTAATCTGAAAAGGACCAATAAATCGTGGAGTCAACTTCTTTGACTTCAAAGCTCGACCAATGCCAGTCATCGGAGTAACCCGCATAAACACATGCTCTCCTTCACTGAACTCAAGGTATTTCCTCCTCTTATCATGGTAACTCTTCTGACGACTCTAAGAAGTCCTCATCTTCTCCTGAATCATCTTAATCTTTTCCGAAGTTTGCTGAACAATTTCAGGTCCAATCACAGCACTCTCTCCGGTTTCATACCAACACAATGGTGTCCGACACCTCCTACCATACAATGCCTCAAACGGAGCCATACCAATACTCGAGTGAAAGCTATTGTTGTAGGTAAACTCAATCAATGGCAGATATCTATCCCAAGCTCCACCCTTCTCTAACACACAAGCTCTCAGCAAATCTTCCAACGACTGAATCGTTCTTTCCGTCTGACCATCTGTCTGCGGATGATAAGCGGAACTCAAACGCAACTTGGTACCCAAAGCTTCTTGCAACCCTGTCCAGAACTTAGATGTAAACCTCGGATCTCGATCCGACACAATACTAGACGGAATACCATACAAGCTCACAATCTTTTCGACATACAATTCTGCTAATCTCTCCATCGGATAATCCATTCTTATCGGAATGAAGTGAGCAGATTTTGTCAACCTATCCACAATAACCCAGATAGAATCACAATTCTTAGCTGTCCTTGGCAAACCAGACACAAAATCCATTGAAATTCCATCCCACTTCCATTCTGGAACAAACAACGGCTCCATCAACCCTGATGGTTTCTGATGTTCGATTTTCGACTTCTGACAAACCAAACAAGCATACACAAACTCAGCAATTTCCTTTTTCATTCCCGGCCACCAAAACAACTTCTTCAAATCATGATACATCTTAGTAGCACCGGATGGATACTCAACCCGCGATGTCCTTCTTCCAAATGCTCTTTCTAATCTCGCAACATCCTAACACACACCGATCACCAAATCTCATAACACCATTCTCGCAATCCGAACTCGCCTCCTTGACCTTGGTTGATCAATGTCAACCTATCAACTAAACCAACATCGATTTCCATTTCGATCTCTTCCGTATACCACTAGTCACTTCAACATACCCAATTTCACACTATCCTGAGTAGTTTCACAAACCAAACTTAGATCTCCGAACGCTCAACCAAATCTAACTCACGAACCATTAACATCGACATGTGCAAAGACTTTCTCAAAGCATCGCAACCACGCTTGCTTTACTGGATGATAATTCAAACCAAATCATAATCCTTTAAGAATTCCAACCATCTTCTCTGCCTCATGTTCAACTCTTTCTGATCAAAGAGATACCTCAGACTCTTATGATCACTGAATACCTCAAACCGAGAACCATATAAATAATGTCTCCACAACTTCAAAACAAACACAACAGCTGCCAACTCTAAATCATAAGTCGGATAATTCCTTTCATGCACTTTTAACTGTCGCGAAGCATAAGCCACAACCTGCTTATCTTGCATCAACACACCACCTAATCCCATTAATGATGCGTCGCAATACACCACAAAAGACTTAGTCGGATCTGGCAAAATCAAGATCGGAGCACTTGTCAACCTCCTCTTCAACTCTTGAAATCCCTCTCATTCAACATCCCAAACAAATATCGACCCTTCCCGGTCAACTTAGTCAAGCAACGCCATTTGGAAAATCCTTCAATAAACTTCCTAGTAACCCAAGACCGAAAACTACGGATCTCCAAGCATTCTTCGACGCTTCCCATCGAGACACCGCTTCTACTTTCAGGATCCACAGAATTCCATTCTTGGAAATCACATGACCAAGAAAACTCACCTCCTCTACGAATTCACACTTGGACAACTTCGCATAAAGTTTCCTTTCCTTCAAAATTCCAACACAACTCCGAGATGCTCGCATGCTCCTCATCACTTTTGAATAAATCGAATATCATCAATGAACACCACTACAAACTTGTCAAGATATGGATGAAATATCCTGCTCATATACTCCATGAAAACACGGTGCATTAGTAACTCCAAACGGCATAAAATATTCATAATGTCCATACCTCGAATGCGTCAATATCCTCCGACTTTACACGAATGATGATATCCGGATCTCGATCAATCTTACTAAATACACAAGCTCCACGAGTTGATCCATCAAATCATCAATCCTGCAAAGGATACCGATTCTTGATTGTAACTTTGTTCAACTGCCGGTAGTCAACACACAACCTCATTGAACCTTCCTTCTTCTTAACCAAGAACACCGAGCACCCCACGGCGACACACCGGACAATAAACTTCTTCTCAAGCAATTCTTCTAATCGCTTCTTCATTAGTTCAGATGCGACATGCGATAGGCGCCATCGACACCGGACTAGTTCCGTGAATCAAATCTATAGTAAATTCTACCTCTCTCTGTGGCATTCACTAACGCCTTCCGAAACACCTCGAAATTCATTCACCACCAATCCATCACTCTTTGCCTTTCCTTCGCCTATCGGAATACAACATAAACACCACAAGACCATCCTTCACAGCTAGGTTCATCCGCTTAATCGACATAATCTCATTTTCGATCTTAACCTCTTCGTGAAAAATGACCGCCTTCTCAAAATAGCTTGATATGAACTCGTTGAATTCCAACCATCATTCCAAGGATGATATCAAGTTGTTCTAGCGGTAGGCACACTAAATCCATACCGAAACCCCTATCAAAATCACAACAGACAATTCCTACAAACATAATGAAGTAGTCACCGAACCCGACGCAGAGTATCAATAACCATACTTCCATCCATATTAGAAATTTCCAAATTCAATCTCTTAGCACAATCTAACGCAATAAAAGAATGCGTAGCTCAAAGATCAATAATCGCAATCAAAGGTATGTCATTAATAAAACATGTACCTTTAATCACCGATCATCCGTTTAGTTTCGATCCGCATAATGCAAACACTTTACCACCATCTTGCTCTTTCTTGGGTTTGCACCGAGGACAGTATGACCCTCCTCACCACAGTAGCAAGTCACCACTTTCATCATAATTGGCCACATGGCCGAACTTTCCACACTTGAAACACTTCTTATCATTGCTCTTACACCACCATACGATGTCCTGCCTCACCACACTTATAGCACCTAGCGGAAGAACTAGAATCTCCTCCACTGCACTTCTTCCAACCTCCGGATCTCGATTACTCCTATCATAAGGCTTACCACGATCCATCTGTTGCTTACCTTCCTATCAACATACCCCGAGCATTCGACTTAGTGTTAGCAAGATCCTCCTCAAGAATCCTACTACAATCAACCGATCGAAAACCTTTGATACGCCGATACCGAACACCGCTTAATCTCGTCACGAAGACCATTCTCAAACTTAATACATTTGGAAATTCTCCATCTGCATCATTAGGTAATGAGCATAATACTTTGCTAACTCAAAAACTTTGAAGCATACTCACCGACAGCCTTGTTACCCGCTGAGTTCCAAAACTCAATCTCCTTCTTACCTCCGACATCCTCGTGAGTACCTCCTCAAAAGCTCTCCTGAACACACCCAATTCAATGCAACACCATCTTCTTCCAGTTCACTGTAGCAACCCACCACCATCGCCTCCTCACCCAACATGTGAGTTCCATATCTCACCTTCACCCTCCTCGCATCAATCACCAAGATCCTCTCGATCTCCTTCAACCACTGAGCACCTTCGGATCATGCGTGCCTTTGAACAATGGAGGATTATTCTCCAAAATTCCCCAATTGTCTCGTCAACACCAATCGCAGCCCCTACCGGTTCCTCCGAGCACTCCACCAACATTCCCAAAGCCTCAAAGAATGGCATCATCATTCCTTCCGTTACCTCTTCCCGCCATTGTTCCAGAACATAACAAAACAATCTACATCAAGACACAAGTATCGATGTGTCACTTCACACTAGTCGCATACTAAAGGGATAACGACACGTGACAATACCGACTATGCTCTGATACCACTATTGTAACACCCCATCTAAATACCCCGAATATATTAATTAAATTAATATCTAAATCATCTTTAATCAGAGTTTAACACGGTATAATAAGGGATGTCACAATTAATAACCAAAATAACTTCATTCAAACAAGAGCTATGCTACATCGAGGATCATCATCCAACAATTCGATCATTATAAGACCATGTCTTACACAATGAAATACCAAAATCAAAATTTAATAAAACATCATAGTTCTCAAGGAATTCAAATCCAAAACTATTAAACAATGATGATTCTCTTAACTAAGCGCCTCGTTACAATCTAATCGAGCATGACACACGGACTAAAAGATAAGCTCAGAGCCATCCTCACCCTCACCGCTAATTTAATCAAATGGTAAAGTAAGGTGAGACTTCTCATAATTAAAGCATATTATAAGTCTTTCAATCAATAATACATCACAAGCATATTATTTCACCCACTTAACATAAATTCATTCACACACACAACCATATTCATCTTGCTTAATCATAATAATCAACGAAGAGTAACACCGAAGACATCCTAACATGTTACTACTTCATACAAATATATAATGCACTCAATGCATGCGGTACCGACTCGTGACCAAGTCACCCAACACCGATCCATCATCAACCGGATACAGCACCATCGATTCGTCCATAACCACTGGACACTAATCCAAATTAACCACCCATCCTCACTCTGCATCTGTTATCGGCAATCCAAGCCAAATTCGCACAATGGGAATTAACTTCACCAAAACAATGCATATGCACGCACATCAATAGCATGCAACATTAATCACCTATGTAATACATCAATTCAACATAATCGAAACAACCATCCATCATGATATCTCAACCAATCATGCATACAATCAACATCAAGATAAACATGCAAACCAATCAACATGATATATCAATCCATCATGCATATATCTAACATCAGTGTAAACATGCCGATACATCTATACATTATCAGTACATCCATCAACACAGGATCTCCACCACACACCATTAACTATGCGTCAGTCAAAAGTCACTTATCTCAGAAATTGGCTCATTTTCTAAATAACTTCAAGTTTTGGAAAATATTTTCAGTTTATAAAATAGAGCATTAAATTTAGAAAATAACGTCCAAAACGGCGCTCAAAACGGACTTATGGTTTGAAAGTTATGAATTTTTAAAGTTTGGCATTTTCAAAATTTGAGTTGGAACCGGTTCCTACATATACGTGAACCGGTTCTAAAAGCTTCAAACCTCTCTGAAATATGGGAACCCGGTTCCGACACATACAGAACCGGTTCCCACGTATTTTTCAGAGTTTTATAATTTTCAAAGGGCAACCCTTCCTACCCATACAGAACCGGTTCCCACGTGTTAAAATGTCATTTTCGCACTTTGACAAAGATCCTTCCATTTTCAAATAAACTCATTTTACCCATCGAACTCCAACATGGGAAACACTAAAATACATCATTTGGCATCATCTATATCATCAAACAACATATTTCCATCATCTATTTTCATCTACTGACACTCTAATCATATTCCATACATGTTCTGACACAATCAGACTCAATCTGACACCAACTGACACTATTAGGTATACTTCCATGGAAACCTAGAATTTCCTAAACATAGATTCCTAACATGCCATGGTCTATAATATTAACATCGAAACCTATAATAAGCAATAACCAGTCGAAATCACCCTTACCTTGTGGGTTCTTCGAGATTTTGACGCTTCTAGGTTTTCCTTCTTCTTTCTCCTCTTCTCACTTTTACGTAGTCTTGTTTTCTCCAAAATGATTCTATTTTCCTCTTTTCCTTATTTAATTCCTTTTATTCCTTTTAACCTAAATAAAATAATTATTTATTTCTCATTCTCCAATTAATTCCATAATTAATCTCAATAATTCAATATATTAAATAAACTATGCTCTCAATTAATTTAATAATTAAAACCATAATTATTTAATTACCGAATTATTTTCGGGGTGTCACAACTCTCCCCAACTTAAAAGAGTTTTCGTCCTCGAAAACATACCTCAGACGAATAGTTCGGGATACGAGTCCTTCATCTGACTCTCCAGCTCCCAAGTGACATTTCCATCAGCTGGTCCTCCCCAAGCCACTCTTACCAATGCAATCTCTTTGCCTCGCAACTGTTTCAACTTCCGATCCTCAATCCTCGCAGGTACCGCTTTCACAGTTAAATTCTCTCGTACCTGTATGTCATCTACCCGAATCTCATGAGACGGATCAACAACGTACTTCCTCAACTGAGACACATGAAAAACATCATGCAGATTCGCAAGTGACGGCGGCAAAGCAATCTGATATGCAACCTTCCCAACTCTTTTGGTAATCTGAAAAGGACCAATAAATCGTGGAGTCAACTTCTTTGACTTCAAAGCTCGACCAATGCCAGTCATCGGAGTAACCCGCATAAACACATGCTCTCCTTCACTGAACTCAAGGTATTTCCTCCTCTTATCATGGTAACTCTTCTGACGACTCTAAGAAGTCCTCATCTTCTCCTGAATCATCTTAATCTTTTCCGAAGTTTGCTGAACAATTTCAGGTCCAATCACAGCACTCTCTCCGGTTTCATACCAACACAATGGTGTCCGACACCTCCTACCATACAATGCCTCAAACGGAGCCATACCAATACTCGAGTGAAAGCTATTGTTGTAGGTAAACTCAATCAATGGCAGATAGCTATCCCAAGCTCCACCCTTCTCTAACACACAAGCTCTCAGCAAATCTTCCAACGACTGAATCGTTCTTTCCGTCTGACCATCTGTCTGCGGATGATAAGCGGAACTCAAACGCAACTTGGTACCCAAAGCTTCTTGCAACCCTGTCCAGAACTTAGATGTAAACCTCGGATCTCGATCCGACACAATACTAGACGGAATACCATGCAAGCTCACAATCTTTTCGACATACAATTCTGCTAATCTCTCCATCGGATAATCCATTCTTATCGGAATGAAGTGAGCAGATTTTGTCAACCTATCCACAATAACCCAGATAGAATCACAATTCTTAGCTGTCCTTGGCAAACCAGACACAAAATCCATTGAAATTCCATCCCACTTCCATTCTGGAACAAACAACGGCTCCATCAACCCTGATGGTTTCTGATGTTCGATTTTCGACTTCTGACAAACCAAACAAGCATACACAAACTCAGCAATTTCCTTTTTCATTCCCGGCCACCAAAACAACTTCTTCAAATCATGATACATCTTAGTAGCACCAGGATGGATACTCAACCCACTGCGATGTCCTTCTTCCAAAATGCTCTTTCTAATCTCGGCAACATCCGGAACACACACCCGATCACCAAATCTCATAACACCATTCTCGTCAATCCGGAACTCGCCTCCTTGACCTTGGTTGATCAATGTCAACCTATCAACTAAACCAACATCAGATTTCTGTCCATTTCTGATCTCTTCCAGAATACCACTAGTCAGCTTCAACATACCCAATTTCACACTATCCGGAGTAGTTTCACAAACCAAACTTAGATCTCTAAACTGCTCAACCAAATCTAACTCACGAACCATTAACATCGACATGTGCAAAGACTTTCTACTCAAAGAATCTGCAACCACGTTTGCTTTACCAGGATGATAATTCAAACCGAAATCATAATCCTTTAAGAATTCCAACCATCTTCTCTGCCTCATGTTCAACTCTTTCTGATCAAAGAGATACCTCAGACTCTTATGATCACTGAACACCTCAAACCGAGAACCATATAAATAATGTCTCCACAACTTCAAAACAAACACAACAGCTGCCAACTCTAAATCATAAGTCGGATAATTCCTTTCATGCACTTTTAACTGTCGCGAAGCATAAGCCACAACCTGCTTATCTTGCATCAACACACCACCTAATCCCATTAATGATGCGTCGCAATACACCACAAAAGACTTAGTCGGATCTGGCAAAATCAAGATCGGAGCACTTGTCAACCTCCTCTTCAACTCTTGAAATCCCTTCTCACATTCAACATCCCAAACAAATATCTGACCCTTCCTGGTCAACTTAGTCAACGGCAACGCAGCTTGGAAAATCCTTCAATAAACTTCCGTAGTAACCGCAAGACCCAGTAAAACTACGGATCTCAAGCATTCTTCGACGCTCCCATCGAGACACCGCTCTACTTTCGAGGATCCACAACAATTCCATTCTTGGAAATCACATGACCAAGAAAACTCACCTCCTCTAACCAGAATTCACACTTGGACAACTTCGCATAAAGTTTCCTTTCCTTCAGCAATTCCAACACAACTCGAGATGCTCGATGCTCCTCATCACTTTCAATAAATCGTAATATCATCAATGAACACCACTACAAACTTGTCAAGATATGGATGAAATATCCTGCTCATATACTCCATGAAAACACCAGTGCATTAGTAACTCCAAACGGCATAATGTAATATTCATAATGTCCATACCTCGCTCAATGCGTCAATATCCTCCTCGACTTTACACGAACTGATGATATCCGATCTCGATCAATCTTACTAAATACACAAGCTCCCACGAGTTGATCCATCAAATCATCAATCGCAAAGGATACCGATTCTTGATTGTAACTTTGTTCAACTGCGGTAGTCAACACACAACCTCATTGAACCTTCCTTCTTCTTAACCAAGAACACCGAGCACCCCACGGCACACACTCGGACTAATAAACTTCTTCTCAAGCAATTCTTCTAATCGCTTCTTCGCTCAGCTAGTTCAGATGCCGATATGCGATAGGCGCCATCGACACCGGACTAGTTCCGTGAATCAAATCTATAGTAAATTCTACCTCTCTCTGTGGCACCACTAACGCCTTCCGAAACACCTCCGAAATTCATTCACCACCGGCAATCCATCACTTTGCCTTTCCCTTCGCTCACCGCGGAATACAACATAAACACCACAAGACCATCCTTCACAGCCTAGGTTCATCCGCTTAATCGACATAATCTCATTTTCGATCTTAACCTCTTCGTGAAAAATGACCGCCTTCTCAAAATAGCTTGATATGAACCTCGTTGAATTCCAACCGCCATTCCAAGGATGATATCAAGTTGTTCTAGCGGTAGGCACACTAAATCCATACCAAACCCCTATCAAAATCACAACAGACAATTCCTACAAACATATAAGTAGTCATCGAACCCGACGCAGAGTATCAATAACCATACTTCCATCCATATTAGAAATTTCCAAATTCAATCTCTTAGCACAATCTAACGCAATAAAAGAATGCGTAGCTCAAGATCAATAATCGCAATCAAAGGTATGTCATTAATAAAACATGTACCTTTAATCACCGATCATCTGTTTAGTTTCGATCCGATAATGCAAACACTTTACCACCATCTTGCTCTTTCGGGTTTTGTGCACCGAGGACGAGTATGACCCTCCTCACCACCGTAGCAAGTCACCACTTTCTCTGGTCATTGGCCACATGGCCGAACTTTCCACACTTGAAACACTTATCATTGCTCTTACACCACCATACGATGTCCCGTCTCACCACACTTATAGCACCTAGCGGAAGAACTAGAATCTCCTCCACTGCTTCTTCCAACCTCCTGATCTCTCGATTACTCCTATCATAAGGCTTACCACGATCCATCTGCTTACCTTTCCTATCAACATACCTCGAGCATCGACTTAGTGTTAGCAAGATCCTCCTCAAGAATCCTACTACAATCAACCGTATCAAAACCTTGATATACCGATACCGAATACCGCTTAATCTCGTCAAGACCATTCTCAAACTTAATACATTTGAAAATTCTCCATCCGCATCATTAGGTAATGAGCATAATACTTTGCTAACTCAAAAACTTTGAAGCATACTCACCGACAGCCTTGTTACCCCGCTGAGTTCCAAAACTCAATCTCCTTCTTACCTCCGACATCCTCAGAAAGTACCTCCTCAAAAGCTCTCCGAACACACCCAATTCAATGCAACACCATCTTCTTCCAGTTAGCAACCCACCAACCCACCTCACCAACATGTGAGTTCCATATCTCACCTTCACCCTCTCGACAATAATCACCAAGATCCTCTCGATCTCCTTCAACCACTTCGAGCACCTTCGGATCATGCGTGCCTTTGAACAATGGAGGATTATTCTCCGAAATTCCCAATTGTCTGTCAAGACCAATCGCAGCCCCTGCCGGTTCCCTCCGAGCACTCCACCAACATTCCCAAAGCCTCAAAGAATGGCATCATCATTCCTTCCACACCTCTTCCGCCATTGTTCAGAACATAACAAAACAATCTACATCAGACACAAGTATCGACTGTCACTTCACACTAGTCGCATACTAAAGGGATAACGACACGTGACAAGACCGACTATGCTCGATACCACTATTGTAACACCCCATCTAAATACCCCAATATATTAATTAAATTAATATCTAAATCATCTTTAATCGTAGTTTAACACGGTATAATAAGGGATGTCACAATTAATAACCAAAATAACTTCATTCAAACAAGAGCTATGCTACATCGAGGATCATCATCCAACAATTCGATCATTATAAGACCATGTCTTACACAATGAAATACCAAAATCAAAATTTAATAAAACATCATAGTTCTCAAGGAATTCAAATCCAAAACTATTAAACAATGATGATTCTCTTAACTAAGCTGCCCCTCAGTGTTACAATCTAATCGTAGCATGACACCGACACACCTGGACTAAAAGATAAGCTCTAGAGCCATCCTCACCGACTCTCACCGCTAATTTAATCTGAAATGGTAAAGTAAGGGTGAGACTTCATAATTAAAGCATATTATAAGTCTTTCAATCAATAATACATCACAAGCATATTATTTCACCCACTTAACATAAATTCAGATTCACACACAACCATATTCATCTTGCTTAATCATAATAATCAACGAAGAGTAACACCGAAGACATCCTAACATGTTACTACTTCATACAAATATATAATGCACTCATGCATGCGGTACCGACTGTGACTAAGTCACCCAACACCGATCCATCATCAACCGGATACAAGACCATCGATTCGTCCATAACCACTGGACACAATCCAAATTTAACCACCCATCCTCACTCTGCATTATCGGCAATCCAAGCCAAATTCGCACAATGGGAATTAACTTCACCAAACAATGCATATGCACGCACATCAATAGCATGCAACATTAATCACCTATGTAATACATCAATTCAACATAATCAAACAACCATCCATCATGATATCTCAACCAATCATGCATACAATCAACATCAAGATAAACATGCAAACCAATCAACATGATATATCAATCCATCATGCATATATCTAACATCGTAAACATGCCGATACATCTATACATTATCAAGACATCCATCAACATGTGATCTCCACCACACCATTAACTATGCGCACCAAAAGTCACTTATCTCGAAATTGGCTCATTTTCTAAATAACTTCAAGTTTTGGAAAATATTTTCAGTTTATAAAATAGAGCATTAAATTTAGAAAATAACGTCCAAAACGGCGCTCAAAACGGACTTATGGTTTGAAAGTTATGAATTTTTAAAGTTTGGCATTTTTCAAAAATTTGAGTTGGAACCCTTCACATATACAGAACCGGTTCCTAAAAGCTTCAAAACCTCGCTGCTGGAAAAATGTATGGGAACCCGGTTCCGACACATACAGGAACCGGTTCCCACGTGTATTTTTCAGAGTTTTATAAATTTTCAAAGGGCAACCCGGTTCCTACCCATACAGGAACCGGTTCCCACGTGTTAAAATGTCATTTTCTGCACTTTTGACAGCATCCTTCCATTTTCAAATAAACTCATTTTTACCCATTCGAACTCCAACATGGGAAACACTAAAATACATCATTTGGCATCATCTATATCATCAAACAACATATTTCCATCATCTATTTTCATCTACTGACACTCTAATCATATTCCATACATGTTCTGACACAATCAGACTCAATCTGACACCAACTGACACTATTAGGTATACTTCCATGGAAACCTAGAATTTCCTAAACATAGATTCCTAACATGCCATGGTCTATAATATTAACATCGAAACCTATAATAAGCAATAACCAGTCGAAATCACCCCTTACCTTGTGGGTTCTTCGAGATTTTGACGCTTCTAGGTTTTCCTTCTTCTTTCTCCTCTTCTCACTTTTACGTAGTCTTGTTTTCTCCAAAATGATTCTATTTTCCTCTTTTCCTTATTTAATTCCTTTTATTCCTTTTAACCTAAATAAAATAATTATTTATTTCTCATTCTCCAATTAATTCCATAATTAATCTCAATAATTCAATATATTAAATAAACTATGCTCTCAATTAATTTAATAATTAAAACCATAATTATTTAATTACCGAATTATTTTCGGGGTGTCACAACTCTCCCCAACTTAAAAGAGTTTTCGTCCTCGAAAACATACCTCAGACGAATAGTTCGGGATACGAGTCCTTCATCTGACTCTCCAGCTCCCAAGTGACATTTCCATCAGCTGGTCCTCCCCAAGCCACTCTTACCAATGCAATCTCTTTGCCTCGCAACTGTTTCAACTTCCGATCCTCAATCCTCGCAGGTACCGCTTTCACAGTTAAATTCTCTCGTACCTGTATGTCATCTACCCGAATCTCATGAGACGGATCAACAACGTACTTCCTCAACTGAGACACATGAAAAACATCATGCAGATTCGCAAGTGACGGCGGCAAAGCAATCTGATATGCAACCTTCCCAACTCTTTTGGTAATCTGAAAAGGACCAATAAATCGTGGAGTCAACTTCTTTGACTTCAAAGCTCGACCAATGCCAGTCATCGGAGTAACCCGCATAAACACATGCTCTCCTTCACTGAACTCAAGGTCTTTCCTCCTCTTATCATGGTAACTCTTCTGACGACTCTAAGAAGTCCTCATCTTCTCCTGAATCATCTTAATCTTTTCCGAAGTTTGCTGAACAATTTCAGGTCCAATCACAGCACTCTCTCCGGTTTCATACCAACACAATGGTGTCCGACACCTCCTACCATACAATGCCTCAAACGGAGCCATACCAATACTCGAGTGAAAGCTATTGTTGTAGGTAAACTCAATCAATGGCAGATATCTATCCCAAGCTCCACCCTTCTCTAACACACAAGCTCTCAGCAAATCTTCCAACGACTGAATCGTTCTTTCCGTCTGACCATCTGTCTGCGGATGATAAGCGGAACTCAAACGCAACTTGGTACCCAAAGCTTCTTGCAACCCTGTCCAGAACTTAGATGTAAACCTCGGATCTCGATCCGACACAATACTAGACGGAATACCATGCAAGCTCACAATCTTTTCGACATACAATTCTGCTAATCTCTCCATCGGATAATCCATTCTTATCGGAATGAAGTGAGCAGATTTTGTCAACCTATCCACAATAACCCAGATAGAATCACAATTCTTAGCTGTCCTTGGCAAACCAGACACAAAATCCATTGAAATTCCATCCCACTTCCATTCTGGAACAAACAACGGCTCCATCAACCCTGATGGTTTCTGATGTTCGATTTTCGACTTCTGACAAACCAAACAAGCATACACAAACTCAGCAATTTCCTTTTTCATTCCCGGCCACCAAAACAACTTCTTCAAATCATGATACATCTTAGTAGCACCAGGATGGATACTCAACCCACTGCGATGTCCTTCTTCCAAAATGCTCTTTCTAATCTCGGCAACATCCGGAACACACACCCGATCACCAAATCTCATAACACCATTCTCGTCAATCCGGAACTCGCCTCCTTGACCTTGGTTGATCAATGTCAACCTATCAACTAAACCAACATCAGATTTCTGTCCATTTCTGATCTCTTCCAGAATACCACTAGTCAGCTTCAACATACCCAATTTCACACTATCCGGAGTAGTTTCACAAACCAAACTTAGATCTCTGAACTGCTCAACCAAATCTAACTCACGAACCATTAACATCGACATGTGCAAAGACTTTCTACTCAAAGAATCTGCAACCACGTTTGCTTTACCAGGATGATAATTCAAACCGAAATCATAATCCTTTAAGAATTCCAACCATCTTCTCTGCCTCATGTTCAACTCTTTCTGATCAAAGAGATACCTCAGACTCTTATGATCACTGAACACCTCAAACCGAGAACCATATAAATAATGTCTCCACAACTTCAAAACAAACACAACAGCTGCCAACTCTAAATCATGAGTCGGATAATTCCTTTCATGCACTTTCAACTGTCGCGAAGCATAAGCCACAACCTGCTTATCTTGCATCAACACACCACCTAATCCCATTAATGATGCGTCGCAATACACCACAAAAGACTTAGTCGGATCCGCAAAATCAAGATCGAGCACTTGTCAACCTCCTCTTCAACTCTTGAAATCCTTCTCACATTCAACATCCCAAACAAATATCCTACCCTTCCCGGTCAACTTAGTCAACGGCAACGCCAGCTTGGAAAATCCTTCAATAAACTTCCAGTAGTAACCGCAAGACCCGTAAAACTACGGATCTCCAAGCATTCTTCGACGCTCCCACCGAGACACCGCTCTACTGTGAGGATCCACAAGAATTCCATTCTTGGAAATCACATGACCAAGAAAACTCACCTCCTCTAACCGAATTCACACTTGGACAACTTCGCATAAAGTTTCCTTTCCTTCAGAATTCCAACACAACTCGAGATGCTCGATGCTCCTTTCGAATAAATCGAATATCATCAATGAACACCACTACAAACTTGTCAAGATATGGATGAAATATCCTGCTCATATACTCCATGAAAACACCAGTGCATTAGTAACTCCAAACGGCATAATGTAATCATAATGTCCATACCTGCTCAATGCGTCAATATCCTCCGACTTTACACTAATCGATGATATCCGATCTCGATCAATCTTACTAAATACACAAGCTCCCACGAGTTGATCCATCAAATCATCAATCCTCGGCAAAGGATACCGATTCTTGATTGTAACTTTGTTCAACCGCTTTAGTCAACACACAACCTCATTGAACCTTCCTTCTTAACCAATAACACCGAGCACCCCACGGCGACACACTGGACTAATAAACTTCTTCTCAAGCAATTCTTCTAACTGCTTCTTCAAGCTAGTTCAGATGCCGACATGCGATAGGGCCATCGACACCGGACTAGTTCCGTGAATCAAATCTATAGTAAATTCTACCTCTCTCTCGTGGCAATTCACTAACGCCTTCCGAAACACCTGGAAATTCATTCACCACCGCAATCCATCACTCTTGCCTTCCCTTCGCCAACATGAATACAACATAAACACCACAAGACCATCCTTCACAGCCTAGGTTCATCTCGCTTAATCGACATAATCTCATTTTCGATCTTAACCTCTTCGTGAAAATGACCGTTCTCAAAATAGTTGATATGAACCTCGTTGAATTCCAACCACTCATTCCAAGGATGATATCAAGTTGTTCTAGCGGTAGGCACACTAAATCCATACCGAAACCCCTATCAAAATCACAACAGACAATTCCTACAAACATACGAAGTAGTCATCGAACCCGACGCAGAGTATCAATAACCATACTTCCATCCATATTAGAAATTTCCAAATTCAATCTCTTAGCACAATCTAACGCATAAAAGAATGCGTAGCTCAAGATCAATAATCGCAATCAAAGGTATGCCATTAATAAAACATGTACCTTTAATCACCGATCATCCGTTTAGTTTCGATCCGCATAATGCAAACACTTTACCACCATCTTGCTCTTCTTGGTTTTGTGCACCGAGGACGAGTATGACCTCCTCACCACTGTAGCAAGTCACCACTTTCACTCTGTTGGCCACATGGCCGAACTTTCCACACTTGAAACACTTCTTATCATTGCTCTTACAGTCCACCATACGATGTCCTGTCTCACCACACTTATAGCACCTAGCGGAAGAACTAGAATCTCCTCCACCAGACTTCTTCCAACCTCCGGATCTCTGATTACTCCTATCATAAGGCTTACCACGATCCATCTGTTGCTTACCTTTCCTATCAACATACCCTCGAGCATTCGACTTAGTGTTAGCAAGATCCTCCTCAAGAATCCTACTACAATCAACCAGATCAGAAAACCTTCGGATACGCTGATACCGAATACCCTGCTTAATCTCGTCACGAAGACCATTCTCAAACTTAATACATTTGGAAAATTCTCCATCTGCATCATTAGGGTAATGAGCATAATACTTTGCTAACTCAGAAAACTTTGAAGCATACTCACTGACAGTCTTGTTACCCTGCTTGAGTTCCAAAAACTCAATCTCCTTCTTACCTCTGACATCCTCAGGAAAGTACCTCCTCAGAAAAGCTCTCCTGAACACAGCCCAATTCAATGCAACACCATCTTCTTCCAGTTCAGCTCTGGTAGCAACCCACCAGTCATCAGCCTCCTCAGCCAACATGTGAGTTCCATATCTCACCTTCAGCCCCTCTGCACAGTCAATCACTCTGAAGATCCTCTCGATCTCCTTCAACCACTTCTGAGCACCTTCGGGATCATGCGTGCCTTTGAACAATGGAGGATTATTCCTCTGAAAATTCCCCAATTGTCTGTCAGCACCAATCGCAGCTCCCTGCTGGTTCCCTCCGAGCACTCCAGCCAACATTCCCAAAGCCTCAGCAATGGCATCATCATTCCTTCCGTCTTCTTCCGCCATTGTTCTGTAACATAACAAAACAATCTACATCAGCACACAAGTATCGACAGTGTCACTTCACACTAGTCGCATACTAAAGGGATAACGACACAGGACAAGACCGACTATGCTCTGATACCACTATTGTAACACCCCATCTAAATACCCCGAATATATTAATTAAATTAATATCTAAATCATCTTTAATCGAGTTTAACACGGTATAATAAGGGATGTCACAATTAATAACCAAAATAACTTCATTCAAACAAGAGCTATGCTAATCGAGGATCATCATCCAACAATTCATCATTATAAGACCATGTCTTACATGAATTACCAAAATCAAAATTTAATAAAACATCATA
The DNA here is from genome assembly GCA_021764765.1 of Vicia sativa. Lineage (NCBI taxonomy): Eukaryota > Viridiplantae > Streptophyta > Magnoliopsida > Fabales > Fabaceae > Vicia > Vicia sativa. The sequence goes on along the minus strand of CM038796.1, from coordinate 112,928,843 downwards.
GTTCTCAAGGAATTCAAATCCAAAACTATTAAACAATAATGATTCTCTTAACTAAGCTGCTCCCAAGTGTTACAATCTAATCGAGCATGACACCGACACACGGACTAAAAGATAAGCTCTAGAGCCATCCTCACCGACTCCTCACCGCTAATTTAATCAAATGGTAAAGTAAGGGTGAGACTTCATAATTAAAGCATATTAAGTCTTTCAATCAATAATACATCACAAGCATATTATTTCACCCACTTAACATAAATTCGATTCACACACACAACCATATTCATCTTGCTTAATCATAATAATCAACGAAGAGTAACACCGAAGACATCCTAACATGTTACTACTTCACAAATATATAATGCACTCAATGCATGCGGTACCGACTGTGACCAAGTCACCCAACACCGATCCATCATCAACCGGATACAGTACCATCGATTCGTCCATAACCACTGGACACTAATCTAGCCTAACCACCCATCCTCACTCTGTATCGCTTATCGGCAATCCAAGCCAAATTCACAATGGAATTAACTTCACCAAAACAATGCATATGCACGCACATCAATAGCATACAATATTAATCAGTCTATGTAATACATCAATTCAACATAACTGAAACCACCATCCATCATGATATCTCAACCAATCATGCATACAATCAACATCAGCATAAACATGCAAACAAATCAACATGATATATCAATCCATCATGCATATATCTAACATCAGTGTAAACATGCCGATACATCTATACATTATCAGTACATCCATCAACACAGGATCTCCATCACACACCATTAACTATGCGTCAGTCAAAAGTCACTTATCTCAGAAATTGGCTCATTTTCTAAATAACTTCAAGTTTTGGAAAATATTTTCAGTTTATAAAATAGAGCATTAAATTTAGAAAATAACGCCAAAACGGCGCAAAACGGACTTACGGTTTGAAAGTTATGAATTTTCAAAGTTTGGCATTTTTCAAAAATTTGAGTTGGAACCCGGTTCCTACATATACAGGAACCGGTTCCTAAAAAGCTTCAAAACCTCGCTGCTGGAAAAATGTATGGGAACCCGGTTCCGACACATACAGGAACCGGTTCCCACGTGTATTTTTCAGAGTTTTATAAATTTTCAAAGGGCAACCCGGTTCCTACCCATACAGGAACCGGTTCCCACGTGTTAAAATGTCATTTTCTGCACTTTTGACAGCATCCTTCCATTTTCAAATAAACTCATTTTTACCCATTCGAACTCCAACATGGGAAACACTAAAATACATCATTTGGCATCATCTATATCATCAAACAACATATTTCCATCATCTATTTTCATCTACTGACACTCTAATCATATTCCATACATGTTCTCGACACAACGATCAATCGACACCAACTGACACTATTAGGTATACTTCCATGGAAACCTAGAATTTCCTAAACATAGATTCCTAACATGCCATGGTCTATAATATTAACATCGAAACCTATAATAAGCAATAACCAGTCGAAATCACCCCTTACCTTGTGGGTTCTTCGAGATTTTGACGCTTCTAGGTTTTCCTTCTTCTTTCTCCTCTTCTCACTTTTACGTAGTCTTGTTTTCTCCAAAATGATTCTATTTTCCTCTTTTCCTTATTTAATTCCTTTTATTCCTTTTAACCTAAATAAAATAATTATTTATTTCTCATTCTCCAATTAATTCCATAATTAATCTCAATAATTCAATATATTAAATAAACTATGCTCTCAATTAATTTAATAATTAAAACCATAATTATTTAATTACCGAATTATTTTCGGGGTGTCACACAGCTCGTGCAAAAAGAGATGCACAGGAAGCTGGGGAGCCTGATGCGGAGGATGTTTTTGTTCAGTATCATCGGGGTTGTGTCATCTGGTGTTTTTTGATGTACTTGGTAGGCAAATTCGTCTTTGTGGACACAAGTGTCCGCTACACCGACGTGACCTACCTGAGATATTGTACGGACCTTTCTCAGCTCACGATCGAACTGGGTGCTCTGTTTACTTACTCTACCGTAAGCTTAATGAAGCTTGTGTAGAGGGCTATGCTATCGGCTCGTGCACACTCCTCACAATACGATTTTATTTTAACGATTAATTTTAATTTGTTTTAATTAATTTTAAGTAGTTTTAATTAATTTTAATTAGTTTTAATTGATTTTAATTATGTTAACATTTTTTTTCGATGCAGAGCTGGATTTTATCGTGCTTTCACCGGATCCATGGTTACTATGTGAATCCGGACTATGAGGACTTCATGCCCAAGGCTGCCAGGTTTATTCTCAACAGGGGAAACGATAATGTGGCTCCTTATCGGGTGTTCCTTGATTTCACCCAGCACGAAGACATCATCTGGACCCCGTTTGAGGACTACCAGGATGTTGTCCCCTTTGATACCATTTCATTATACTCCGGGTGGATAGCTTGTGGGGCTAACATGACGGTCTGCTATCTACCCGAGTGGTGTATGCGCAAGTTTGGCTATGCGCAGAGCATACCCCGATCTCATTTCCAGGCTTCTCCCGACACCATCACACAGAGGGCTCTAGACGATATCTTCTAGGATTGGAAGAATCATGTCGTTCCAAAGGAGTTTCGTTTGATGATGGCATCCCGTATGTGACACTCTGTGGAGGGGTACACGACATGGTTCTATTTGGTGTCGCACCCTTACATGACACCGGAGGCTGAGGGACGTCCGCCGAGGCTAGCACATGAGGAGCTCTTGGAAAAAGAGCAGGCTGAGGATGATAATGTCATTGATCTACTGCCCATCTGTCAAAGTATGCGCCAGATTGGACAGGAGACATTGGATGACGGGATTATCGATGGTGGCGGACCCGGTGCAGTTGTCGTGGTGGAGAGGATGGTCGTTAAGGCAGAGCGTGATGCGTGTTACCACCGGCAGAGGATGGGGCGGAGGGTCAGAATTAGGCATATCCAGTAGCCTTTATGTTTATTTATTTGATTTTGTATGATCGCATTTTGTTCGGAACAATTTATGTAATAATATTTTTGATAGTTTTTCTCTTTATTATTTATAACATATTATTATTTACATGGTTTGCGTATATATAAGTTTTATGTATACGCAAACCATGTAAATACATTTTAAAATTTAGTTTTGGTTCTGTTTCTGCATAATTCGCAGGTTAATTTGTGAAATGCACTAAATACGGTGAATTCGTAAGTTAACTTGCGAATTATGCATGATTATTTTAAAAAAACAAAACAGGAAGCATTTCACAAGTTAACTTATGAATTCACCTTGTAGGGTGAATTCGTAAGTTAACTTACGAAATAATCCACGATTTTAAAAAAGTAAGGTGAATTCGCAAGTTAACCTGCAAATTCACCCAAAAAGGTCACTTCGCAGGTTAACTTGCGAATTCACCCGATAAGATAAATTCGTAGATTAATTTGCTAAGAATATTTTTTATTTTTCAAGAGTGTGGAAGAAATCCACTAAGTGAATGAATTAATTCTGTTACGTTATTTAGAATCTTTATACTTTGATCATATGTCATTATTATGATCTTTTTGAATAATTCTGATTTAAACAAATTGGTTCAAGAAACATATTATATCAGATTTGTTAACTTCTTTACAATTTAAGTTATCTTGCCGATCTATATTAAAGACAATTTTATTTAAGATTATTAATGATATGTCTTATTGTTGTTTTTATAGGCAATGGAATTCTATAACAAACGAGTACATGGGTACTAGCCGGATTATCATCTCGTTGTACAATAAGAAAATACATTAGACTTTGATTCCACAAGTAGAAGCTACGATAAACTTTGGACTTTAGTCTATTTACATTTCAAAATAAAGATAGTAGTAGTTTTACCTTATCCACAAGTCCCCTTATATTAAAAATTAGGGATTTCCTTATTCGCTTTTATGTCTTTTCACGAAATTCTTATAATAACTCCTTCATTTGAATATGTATATTCAAATAAACTCTATTTTATTTTCAGATATCATATCTAAACAAATCTTTACATTTCATTTTCAGAAGTTTTTCAGATATATATATATATATATCCGAAATAACTAATATTTTATTTTCAGAGTATTTTCTGATATACATATCCGAAATAAAACTATCATTTAAAATTATAATTAAATTTTTTAATTATTACTAACTTTTTAAAGTAATTATTTATCAAAATAACATACTAGAAATAAATTATTATTAACTTCCTATTTAGAATAAATTATTTGGACTTTAAAGTTTTTAAGCAATTTTATTGTATTCTTTTAAAATTATCCCAAATTAAAATAGTAATTTATTTTAAACAAAATAAAATGAATATGTATATTTTAAATTGAAATAAGTTAAAGAATACATTAAGAACATTATTACGTCAAAGGGATTTTTGAAAAGTTAGAACAAATTTTTGTCTCAATTTCTTTCGTACAATTAGAGAAAACCAAAATGGAGTGCTTCGATGAACTTATCAATCCCTGATTGTACATGAGAGGCCATTGCAGATAATTTCATTGGAATTTCCCTCCAAAAGCTCCTAACAATTTTCTTAGACATTGATTTGAACTTTGTTTCTTGAATGAAACTGTTGGCTAGGATTTTGACAAAGTAAAATCCAGTCAATAAGAGAAGAGAATGCCAAAAGATTTTCTTTATATATTTATTGGTGTTTTTCTAGGTCGACCGAGTGGTGTGGTCGAACGAGGCATGTAGCCAGCTGGGATGAGGTCGACTTGAAGGTTAAATGGGCTTTGAGACGGTAAAGGCCCAAATGTTCAGGGTGATCCAAGCTATTCAAATTCTTGGAAGAAAGAGAATAAGGAATAGTGAATGTGAGTTCGTGGGAAGGAGTTACAGGGAACACGTGGCGTCCGGGGAGGAAAGGCCCACCTACAAATAGTTATCAAATATGTAGTATAAATAAAGCACTTAGTGCATCTTGTAAAGGGTTCAAACTTTCACATTCCTAACACTAAACACTCAGAGTAACCAAGTGATCGAGCAAAATGAGTCAGGCTAGGACAATGTATGTTTGAGTCAGTTTTTTCTATTTTCTTAAGCAATTTCAATGTTATGTCATTTACATTTATCTTTTTGAACTTTTTGTTGCTATTTTATAAATTTATCTTAAGTATTTCTCAATCACACAAAAGCATTAGACGTAGATTCGAACGCACGTATTTCCTTCATAACACTTTATAAAGATTAACACTTGAAATATAACATAGTACTGAGATTCACTGGTCGATCTCACTAGTAAACCTTTTGGCAAGAGATTAGCGTTGTTTACCAAAACCACGGGTAAACAAATTGACACACGTGATGGGACTGTGTTAATTGATTTGGTCTTAGTGTTAAGTGTTCTTAGCAATTTATAATTTCTTTGTGGTGTATGAATTTAAGAAATGGTAAGTATTTGTCAAATTCTGAAATGACATGTTCTAACACAAACACTTCAGCACATGCGCATACACAAGTTTCTACACAAAATCAAGAGGTTGTGCCAGTAAGTGCCACAACACAAGGTGCGGCATTTTTATCTCCTATGAGATCAACTGATGTTCAAGGTTCATTGACTATTGTCACGACAGTTGAGCCTAGATGAGGCATATCATCGTTTGATCCAAATCGATCACCTTTTGCAAGAGGTATTGGGTCGACTTTTAATCCTTATCAATATGGTATGCCTTCTTCCATGATGGTGGGGTTACAATCTAGTCCATCTATTTATACTAAAAATATGGTAGCCAATGGTCATCAAGGTGGTTATTCCCAAGGGGCTCGACCAAATGGCATTGAGTATGTCTCTCAGTCGACACCGTCATTAAACACTACTTCTGTTATGGATTTGAGAAAACAGATTGATGAAAGTAATTTAGAATTAGTGAATGTCTTAACTCAACAGATGAGAGTTGTCTTCAACCCTATAGTCGATTGTTTAGACAGGGTTATTGGATCGATGGAACCTAATCAGGGGCATAATAGGCCGTTGAGAGGCATAGAGGAACCTCCTGGAGTAGAGACACCTACGTATGAGGAGGAATAATTAGTCGAACAATATGATCCTAGACCAATCGTAGTTAGGAGAAATCATAATGTTGATCACCTGATGAGGAATGTTAACCTTGGGCGTAATAACATTGTGAATGTAGTGGAAGAAGTGTTAACACGCTCTAGGGTAAATATTGGCCTTAGAAGGCCTAATTATTCATCCCTTTTGCTTGATTATATTCGACAGACAAAGTTACCTAAGGGGTGTAAAGTGCTTAAGTTTACTAAATTTGTTGGTGAGGCCAGTGAGTCAACTATTGAACACATCGCTAGGTACGAAACAGAAGCTGGGGATATAGCTAATGATGAAGGTCTGAAATTTAGATTTTCCTAATTCGTTAACTAAAAATGCTTTCACCTGGTTTACTACGCTAGCTCCGAATTCTATACGCACTTGGGATCAGTTGAAAAGTATTTTTCATGAACAATTTTATGTTGGTTATTCCAAGATAAGTTTAAAAGAGTTATCATCAATTAAGAGATGGTCGTCTGAAATCGATAGAGGCTTACTTGAATAGGTTAAGGGTACTAAAGTCAAGGAGTTTTACTAGAGTCCTTGAACATGAGTTAGTCGAAATGGCTGGTGGAGGTTTAGATTACTCAATTAGGAAGAAATTTGATCCTTAATCAGTTACAAATATGTCTCAATTGGATGATAAAGTTCATTACATCGAACGACTAAAAACAGAAAAAACTAGGGTCTCAAAAGATCATAGAAAAGGCAAGGTGGCCTATGTCGATACTGATGAATATTCCATGGATTCTGATTATGAATTCATTGAAGAATGGGAAGTAAATATGGCTGAGTTGAAAGTTGGACCCCCTTATACGTGTGAATCTATTAGACCATCTAAGGGAAAGGCGGTCAAAGAGCCAAAAAATTATAAGTTCGTAGCTAAAACATACATTTTTTATGTGTCAAAATGTGATGAAATATTTATGTTTTGGTTAAATAGGGTCAGATTATAGTACCCCATGGTATTAAAAATCCACCATTAGAGCAAAAACAGAAAAGAGGTTTTTGCAATTATCATAATTTTTTGGGTCATAATAATTTTCAATGTATTCTTTTCAGAGATTTGATTCAAAAGGCATTGAAAGATGACAGACCGAAGTTCGGCAAGAAGCCAACACATTCTATGAAGATCGACTGGACCCTCTACATGTTGGTGAGGCTAAGTTTGTGGAACCTCTAGAGGCGATGTTGGTCGAAACTACTAATGGTTTCGGAGACGAACAAACAAATATCATAGATTTAATGGTTGCGTTAACAATTCAAGATACTGGCAGTCTCCCGAGTAAACAAGTAATGGGTGTTGGATCAATACCAACTACAATGTATGGGGTTGCTGAAGACCTTAAAGATGGTAAGGTTACTGAATCACAAGAAGTGATGGTGGTCGATCTGGCCAAAGAACTTGAGGTTGATCAGGGATCCAAAGAGAAGATGGACTGTGAGATGGATGTCAAGAATGAAGAATTTCCAGATGAGACAGTTGTTGAATTGATGAAGGTGGTGTTTCCTCAACCTGAGGAAGAGTTGGTGGATTTTCTGAATCTTTGTAAGCTAAGTGGTTCGAGATCCATGTTATGCCCAAACTGTAACAGTGAGGGATGGAAAAGAAGATTGAAATCCTGAGGAGGAATAATCCTCCAACAGAAAGTCCAAAGGTGGTCTTCGACCATGCAAAAGGACCTTTCAAAGTCCAGGTGCCTCTGAAGAATCCAAAGTTCCTATACCAAAAGACCTTTGTGCCACCAGCTAACGTTTCCAGCAATAGTTGGGTTTGCCCCTTTCACCCAAGGGGGGGCACATCAAAATTGGAAGGTAATCGAGAAAGGCTCAGGTTCGAGCCATAAGTGGGAAATGATGGAAAAGGGATTAAGTTCTTCGCAAATCATCGATTCTAGGAAGAAATATCATGTTCTTACTACTTACAAAGGGAGGAACCCTATGATAAGGACTCAATATAGAAGGTTCCAGAGAAATAAGAAAGTTTCTAGGGAAGTTGGTTCAAAGGACGCCCCAATAAAAAGTGAGGTCGAACAGAAAGAGGTACACCGTCGACCAGCAAAGGAAAGGCTATCAATGCCAGCTAACAGTTTGACATTATTAAAAAAGGCTGACAAAGATGATAACATGAAAGATGAATTGTCAGATGACTTTGGGGACAATTCAGAAGATGGCTTGATCATTCACTGTAACATTGTTTCGATCTTGCCAAATGAATATGGTTTCACTCTTGAAATCTCAGAGGATGAAGAAGAAGAAGTATTGTGCGAAGAGTCTGCAAGCCAAACTCCTTTGTGTTATTATATCATGAATAATGGTGTGATAGAGGAACAACAGGCTATGTTTGAAAGACCGACATCTTATATGAAGTACCATTTGAAGCTCTTGTTCATAAGAGTTAAAGTTGATGGTTTCCCAGTGAACAAAGTTTTTGTTGATGGTGGTGCTGCTATGAATTTGATTCCACAATCCTTATTAAAAAAGATTGGTAAGTTCGACACTGACCTCAAGCACCATAACATGGTTTTCTCTAATTATGAAGGAAAGACCATTAACATTCCGGGAGTGCACTGAGTGAACTTATCAGTTGGTTCGACCTCGAGGCCAACATTATTTATAGTGATTGCATCTAAGGCGAACTATAATTTACTCCTGGGGCGCGAATGGATTCATGGAATTGGTGCAGTGCCTTCAACCCTACACCAACGTCTGTCCATCTAGCGTGAAGATGGGATAGTGGAAAATATAGAAGTTGACCATGGATATTTCACCACTAATGTGAATATGGTGAACAGGAGAAATTTTGACAAGGCATTAGCTACCATTCCTCCTTGTGCACATGAAGAGGAAGTTATAGAACAACACCCTGATATGATAAACTTTTTAACCTTACACCCTACTCATGGTTTCATTTGGGACCAAAAAAAATTATACACTTATCCAATTGAAGAAAGGGAGTTTTAACCCATTGGGTGGGAACGAACGTATGGTGATGTCTGAGTCGGACGCTCTGGAAAGGATTTTCGCCTATATGGCTGAAAACAAAATAAATTCGGTATAAGAGAATAACGAAATTGTAGATATGGAGCCTGAAGCCATTATGGTGGAAAAGCTTGAGGAACCAAGCCAAAGAACAACTTTAGAAAGTCGGAGGCTTGATTTCATCTACGATGAAGAGCCTTTGGGGTTTGAAAAGGACCTGCGAGATAGAATACCAAGAATGGAAGCTCAAGATCCATTGGAAGAAGTCGACCTCGTGGGCCTACAAAGAATTGTTTTGTAAAGACGGCAGAATGATCGATTATTGATGGTATGAATACAGATAATGCACAAATCGTAGAATCGAAAGGATACTTGACTGGGTTGTTCGGTCACTTTTTGCTTAGCGTTGATTTCTCTTTCAGAGAGACATCTGGGTTTAGAGCGGCATCAATATCCGGATCTCTCTTTTGTTTCTTAGTAATTTCTGAGAATGATGGGTAATAGGTGAGAAATATGCAAGACAGAGGAAGGAATTCAATTCAGAGTTGGAAGAAAGAATCATATCTGTTTGGAACTTTTGGTTCTGAGTATCAAAAGCTTTTTGCAACCGTGCCTTGAAGGTATTGAGGGCACCAATTTTTTGGATGAAGTATATGTTCCACCAATCATAGAATTCCTTAGTGGTGTAGAACAGAGGCTCAAACCTAATGGGATTCAAGGTAGGAGTGTTAGCACCGAAGTAGGAAAGTCTTTCAGTAATTATTTCTTCGTCTAGGTTGGAGCACCACAAACATGTCTCATCCGATGACTTGTAAAAGCTTCGAGGGATTGGTTAACATAGACTGAATTTCCTAGATACCAAATTGGGTTGATAACACCGAGTTGCTCCATTTTCATGGGAGATTATCCTCGAGACAATGATCTTGGGATTAAGGAAGGCTTTTCAAATAGCTTTCAACTCAGAGGCATGGTTTGGATTTTATGGTGGGAACGGTCTAGTAAACCACTCAGGACCATAATGCCTGATGGCGAAAGGCTCCATAGTGGGAAGGAAAGTCTTAACTCTTTAAAAGAAATTGAGATACTTCCTGAGCGATGGTTCCCGTTCCATTATGTTATTCGGTGGTGTTAATGCAGCAAGGCGAGGCCCCTCAATGTTGCGGTGAGCGAACGTTTCTTCTTCTTCAGAAGTGAGTATTAGTCCAAGTTGGGGTGCAAAACTTGTGTTCAACCAAAGTTGGAGAAGCCAGAAAGGACCAACGAGGAGATAATTGGCATTAGGGTGCAAACTTTTTCCACTAATTTTAAAGACTCTCAGGCGGAGGGATTCATAAAGTGATCCCAAAATCAATTAGCTCAAGCACACATCCCGACCCTGATGCAAATGGTGGGCCAATGCAATGAATCGCTTGGCCACCTTGAGTGATCGAGAACAAAATATGTATTTGGAGAGTGTTACCTTGAAAAATCTCAAGGTATTCAAGCACATTTATTAAATGAGGATGTTCTCATAAGCTAAGTGTGACTTTCTGAAATAAGGACCTTTGGAAATTGAGAGCAAAGTGTTTGAAAATTTGGTTTTAGAAAATTAAAGAAATGATTAAGGAGAATATCAAGCCAAAATGTAGAAGTGGATTTATGTTGACTAGAAGGAGAACATGTTAAAATATGTGGAAATTGGTCGAATCGACCAAGGCATATAAAGCAAAGGAAATGGTCGAATTTGGTCTTGTCGACCATAGAAGATTCTGGACTTAGAAGAACTCTGGTGTTTTTATTTTATCAAAGGGGGAGCATGTCGAAGCAAGTGTGAAGCGGTTGATTTTTAGTCAGAAACGGGAAGGTTCAAAATTCAAAATCTCCAAGCAGTTTCCAGCATTTTGTAACTCGTTTAAATGCCAAAGAGGTGGCAACGTCTAGTGAAGCAGTTGCCTTAGGATTCAAATGTCATCCATCAATTATGTCTAGGAAGTTACTTTGTAAATACTATAAATAAATAGTTTCAATGTAACTTTTGTGTGTTCACTTGTATACTCAAATCACTTTCTAAAACTCTGTCTATTCCGAGCGTCAAGAAACAAAGAGTTGTGAAGTGCTTGATGTACGTGAATCACCATCTTTATCTCAATAAAAAACATTTATATTTCAGTCATCTCTTTTGAAACTTTTACTTGCATTTTATTTAATTTTCCGCAATCTCTTTGTGTTATCGTCTATGTTGATTCTATTTTCGTTACAAGTTTCGAGTTAACAAAAGAGTCAGTCAACAGGTACTTTGTTTAGGACAAGTTTGAAGTTCACAGCCTTCTGTCGGTCACGAGTCACCATAGTTGGTCAAATCATATTGTGAGCGATCATATTGTTAGTTATTTCGTTCAGGCTCTTTCTGTCGGTCACGAGTCACCAGTCAGTCGAGTCTAATCATAGTGTGGAAAGTCGTTATACTTGTTTCCTTAGTCTTAGAAAACCGTTCCTTAGATAAGGATTTATACAGAACTAGTATAATTTCAAAATCTTAACACATGTCTTAAGATCAACTGGTCGATCTTACGAGTAACCCTTAGTTTTAGGACTTTGGAAGGACCAGTGGTTGTTTACCATTTTCCACAGTAAACAAATTGGCACACCCAGTAGGAAAAGTACTACGTGTATGTTGTTAGATGTCACAAGTGTATGAGACTTAGAAGTGGGAGTTTAACCAAAGAGTATAATAAACCACCAACTAGGAGACGTACACCTAGGATGACTAACTGTAACGTAGACAAAGTTCCATCACGAACATTAAGTTCGAAAGATCCAGTAGTTTCTCAGATTGCACCATTACCTCCTCCACATGTCTCAGTGTCGACTATAGTCACTGCGCCTATTCCTCAGACTCGGTAGGTGAGTCTAGGGCCCACGATGACTATGACTGAAATCCCACAAGTGCCCTATTTTCCACTACAAATCCTCTTTATGGAATGTCATATTCCTTAATGTCAGGTTATCAGCCGACTTCAAATGCAGCAGTGGTGTCAGATAATGTTCAAAATGTAAACTCTCCTTTACAAGGATCTGCACCAGGAGATAATAGAGGCAAACAAAATAGAGGAGCGCCTTCTCAGCCTATAGTACCGCCTTTTACTAACACTTCAGTAGCGTTATTAAGGCAACAACTGGATGATAGTAACCATGAGTTGGTTAATATTTTAACTAACCAAATAGGTAACATATTTAACCCTATAGTACAAGAGTCGAATGAGACTAATAGGCAGTCTACTTAAACAAATCGACAGGTGATTTCCCAATTAACACTTCTGTGTAAATTTTTGGGTGATCCCCCAGCGCTTGTTCGACAGGTGCCACCTGTTCGACTAGATGCCCCTGGTCAAATAGACATGGGGGCAATGGAATATTAAATTTTCCATCAAGGACAAGCTATAGTGCCTTAAAGGAATTTGGTTGTCGACCCACCTAGGGTATTAGTTCATCGACAACAAGAGGTTGATCAAATTTGATAAGAGAAATTAGCTGTAGAGAATAACCTAACTATGATTGTTGAAAGAATTATGGCTAGGAATGGCATGAATACCACACTTCAGAGGCCAACATATTCTTCCCATTTGTATGAATATATTTTACAGACTGAAAACACTAGAGGATGGAAAATTCCTAAGTATACCAAATTTGGGGGAGAATCTGGGGAATCGATAATCGAGCATATTGCTAAGTACTTGATGGAATCTGGTGATATGGAGAATAATGAAAACCTGAGGGTAAAGCATTTCCCTTCATCCCTCACTAAGGCAACCTTCACATGGTTCACCACTTTGCCTCCAAATTCTATTGATTCATGGACTAAGTTGGAAAATCTTTTTCATGAACAATTTTATGAGGGACATTCAAAAATTAGTTTGGTCAAATTGTCAAATATTAAGAGAAGGTTTGCTGAAACTATTGATGATTATCTAAATAGATTTAGGTCATTAAAAGAAGGATGCTTTAACAAAGTGCCAAAACATGAGCTTGTTCAAATGGATGCTAGCGGTTTAGATTATTCTATTAGAAAGAAAATAGATCCGACTTTTGTTAAGAGCATGTCACAGTTAGTCGATAGAGTTCGACATCTTGAGTGGCTGCGACTAGAAAAGGTCAGACATACTAAGGATAGATCTAAGAAATAAAAATTAGCCTATATAGACTATGATGATACTGATCCCATATATGAGACCGACTATATCTCGCCGACTGAAACAGAGGTCGACGTGGCTGAAATGAAGCCAGGGCCTGCATATGAGTATAAATCGCTATTTCCAGCCAAAGGAAAAAATACTGTCGAAAATAATTCAAAGTTTCCTGCAAAAACTTATACTTTTGATGTCACTAAATGTGAAGAAATCTTTGATTTATTAGTTAAAGATGGTCAAATATTAGTACCTCCAAATGCTAAATTACCACCATTAGAATAACGACAGAAACGAGGTTTTTGCAAATTTCATAACTATCTTGGTCACATAACCTCTCAATATTTTCTTTTCCAGGATCTCGTTCAGAAATTAGTGCAAGAAGGTCGACTGAAGTTTGCTGCAGTTAGACATAGGCCTATGAGGTTGTATATTGCAACTTCAGATTCGACTATAGGAAGTATGTTAGTTCAAGAGGATGAAAATGGTGTCGAAAGACCCGTGTATTACCTTAGTCGAATGCTAAATGATTCTGAAACTAGGTATAGTGATAAAGAAAAACTATGCCTGTGTTTGTATTTCTCTTGTATAAAACTGAAGCAATATATAAATCTTGTTGATGTGTATGTGTCTTCTCATTTTGATATTATTAAGCACATCTTGTCCAAACCAATTTTACACAGTCGAATTGGTAAATGGGCCTTAGCATTAACAGAATATTCTCTGAATTATGTGCCCTTGAAAGCGATGAAAGGGCAAGTTGTGGTAGATTTTCTTGTCGGCCATTCAATGGTTGGTGTGCCCCAGAATTTTGTCAATTTAGTGCCATGGAAGTTATACTTCAACGGTTCTAGCCATAAAAATGGAGCTGGAATAGGGGGCATTATAATTTCTCTCAATGGAATTCCAGCAGAGTTCAAGTACGCAATCGATGACATATGTACTAATAATGAAGCAGAATATAAGTCTTTAATAACAGGACTTGAACTACTGCTAAAATTGGGGGCAAGAAATGCCGAAATTATGGGAGATTGTGAATTGGTGATTAAACAAGTATCAAAAGAATAAAGATGTGTTAAAGAAAATTTAATCATGTACTTTGTGATCACCATTAGATTGCTCAAACAATTTGAACAAGTGAATATTCGACATATACCTCGACGAGAAAATCAAGAAGCTAATGACTTAGCACAAGAAGCTTCAGGATACAAGAAAGATCAAAGCGAAGAGCGTATTCAGGTAAGAAAGAAAGTTTGAACAACTTTGTTATCTCCTTCAGATTTGTCAATTATAAATGTAAGTGCCTTTGTTTAGGATTGGCTCAATTCTTGTAAAACAAATAATAACAACAATAATGTAATGTACAATAGGATAGTGAACAGCCTGAAAATCCTATTGTAATGCCTAAACATGTTGTGTTGAATCAACATTTGGAACAACATGTCACGAGAGATGTCATGACATCATATCAGACATCATGCTACCGAATCTGCAAGTCTCATATAGCTGCTTCTCGAATTATGCGAATATTCGCATAATAGAATGCATAATAAGTAGCGCAAAATTGAAGGCATATGTGGAGCCCTAGAAGATTCAATCAGAAGCTAAGAATGAGGAGAAAAGCTAGATTGAAGACCTAACTTGTAGCAGAAGTTTTCTGCTTATTTTATGCAGGTTGTTAAAGTTGCTATGCTGTCACAAAAAGGCCCAAATCCAGTTGGGTAAAAGGTTATAAATAAAAGCATTGTAACCTAGTTGGAGGTAAGCCAAAAGAGCATTAAAGATGTGATAATTAGGGCTAGTTGTAGTGAACCACCCGGGCTGTGGGATGGTCACCATACTCCTTGAAACCCAGGTAAGAGGATGTATGTATTGTACTTGATCAAGCTTTTAAGCAAGATCAAGTTGTGTAATTGAAGTGTAACTTCGAACAATTTTGTTCTCAGGTAATAATCACACGGGTGTGATTGAGGGGAGTGAGTAAACTCATATCTAAGTAGGACTTAGGTAAAAGGATCATTGGGTAGTGATTAAGTGAGAAGGTCACAACGGGTGTGTTGGCTGTAGGGTCTTTGAATTGATATTAATAGTGAACTTTATCCGGCTTGGTAGCCCCCAGATGTAGGTTTGTTGAACCGAACTGGGTGAACAATTCTGTGTGTTATTTACTTTCTCGCATTATTTGTATGATGTCATAACATTATTTATGACATCGTTGTTCTTATTAACCTTAACGCTCGTAACTTCATTAGATCGTAACTCGCATAATTTGATGGTGTTAAGTGTTCGTATGATCGATAATTATCCGTGTAGTACAGAAATTATAAAGGTCAGCCTCTTCTACCTGTGCAGTACTTAATGTCAGATCAGATGTCTTAACATCTCATTCGACATCCTGAGTTTGTCATACCAGGAATTTCAATTGGTATCAGAGCAGGCATCCTGTCTGTTTCTGGATGAGATCCATGGGGGATACTTTCTGGTTGTGTACAAGGTAGAAGATTGTTTGAACAAAGTAGTGTTCATTTTGATTGGTTCCTAGAAGTGGAGGATGGACCAATTTGGGAAAAACTAGACCAACCTGATCAGCTATGCTAAAAGAAGATGAAAGTGTTTGAACAAATTCAAAGACTTCATGCGGGAGTGAAGATTTTGGATTGCATTGTTCAACTTTTTTCCAAAGAGAGAAGAAAATTATCGGAACCTTCATGCGGGAGTGAAGATATTGATAAGGTATCCCTTGTGTTTAAAAAGCTTCTATATGACAGGGCTTCAGAGTTGGGTCTAGGATGGTGCTTGGTGAAGAAGCAAACAATTTGTAGGATTGATTTCTTTTCAATCTTTATGTGTCATGCTTACAATATGGAGTAAGCATTGTGCAAGTTCTCATTGAAGTATGGCTATTCCACGATAGCTTCCGATACAACCCCTAAAGTGAAAGAAGAACTCTAGGGTTATTGTTTTGTCTCACTGAATTTTAGCGACTTTACAACCTATCAATATTGTCAAAGATACTTGAGATTTCCTCAAGTCCACTCATAAAGGCATTTATTAATAGTGTTGATGAGTATCAATTGATCAATGATTCTCATATTCATCCGCAAGTTGTTTTGAAGACCTTGAAGATCATCAAGAATGATGTGTTTTAAGGAGATGGAACCGATGTTCTTAAGGATGTTAGAACATTATGCAGCCCAGTTGAAGAACAAATGTTGGGTGCTAAACACATGTAGTGTGAGTACATATGTTTAGAACCTACTCCCGAATCGGAAGAGGAGACATCGCTTGTTTTAGTTGATCGTGACACGATCAACAGTTACCTACTCCAGTTGTGTGTTTAATTCTGACCAAAGCTTATGGGAGTATAGTAACTAAGCTCAATGCACTTAAAAGGACTTATAAAGGTATCTTCTGCAATCCCTTTATGCGAAAGCAAGATGAGCTTTTGTCAGGAAGATCCGTCTGATCAAAGGAACCAGAATTGTGGAACTCTGTTCATGACCATAGAACATTTTTCTCTTGAAGCAATTCATTATGATCATTTGATCCTGATACTTGAACAACTGAGGTTAGTTGTGATTTCCATGTTTCCCCTCATGTGATGGATGATGTTTTATCTGTTGTTGGAACATCATCTCTGTGTCTTCAGCCAAGTAAACATGCTTGGTTAGTGTGAAGAAGTAATCAGTCAGGATCATCTAGTGTGAGTTGATAATTCTGACTGAATAGTTGATGGGAGCTGATTATCTAATCAGAATCAGGAGATATAAAATTTGTAATGAAAAAGGATGTTCTACATGAAGATTCAACATCACAACTATTGAAGTCACCAGTTTTTTTTTCAGGCTGAGATCCAGACTTATTGAACATTCTCATGGTTGATAATGAGGTTTCTTCTAGTACAAGTAACAGAGTGTGGCAATCTGAAACTTGTGTAGCAAGCAAACTAAGGATTCTTAATTTGGAACCTGTGGCAAATTCCAAATAAAGAGTGCTTACTATGACCTGAACAAATGTGAAGAGCTCAACAATGTGTCCATGAAGAGGGTATTAATCCTACTCTGGTCTATAAGATGCTTGAGTTTATTTCTCATGATCTTTGTGTTTTCCAAGGAGGATAGGATTAGAACAGATTATGTTTACCAATCTCATAAACCGCAGATTTAAAGGAGAATTCTCATAACTCTCTAAGAAGATCTGAGCAGATATTCAGGGGGAGTCCTTAACCTGAAGCACGAAGATCTTTGAAGACATGTCATACAAAATGTCTTGACATCCTGGTATTGAGAATCTATTTTCTCAATCTAACTAGTGATGGTTCTCATCATCTGGATATAGGTCATTTTCTCAAACTTGGTAACTCGTATCAAGTCTATATGAGCATGGAACTTCTTATCTGATGAAAAATCATCCAAGGGATTATTGTGAGCACTGGAATTGTTTCAACCAATGTCCAATGGTTGGTATCTGCACTTTGGAAAGTCATCCAAATCAACTAGGATGAACTTATTATTTGTGTGAAGCAAGGAGGAGTTATTATCAAAAGATCATGATTTCCTAATTGATTCATGAAAAGTTCCTCTTCCTACTTGAGTTCATTTATGTGGTGTCCTCACATAATAGAACAGTTGGGTCTGCACTTGCCTACAGGAGTGTGTTACAAATAACTCTAGTTATTTGATCAAGGGTAGAATAAGGCATAAGGTGAAGGTGCTACATGCTAGTTGCTACATGTATTTATGGGTGTTGTGGATCTGATCATAAAGGGTGATCAGCCTCTGGTGTACTTTTGTATCCCCTACAAGAAAGTATGCTTGGATTACTATGGATGTTCCTCCAAAACCAAAGTATATGTCAGGCTGATGCATTTGAGATCAATGTCAGATCTGATGTTGCAACATCATCTCAAATGAGTTTGTCTCTTCAGCAAAGAAAGTTTGTAAGGATCAACTGGTTCTTCAAGTGTGGAGCAGAAGGTTGTTAGAATAATTATCCTACCTTGTGTGAGAAGGTGGTATATTCTGACTAATAATGAATACTTTGACGGGAGACTAAGTATTTATTAGAATTTTGCATAAAAGTTAACTACAAATACTTTGATGGGAGACTAAGTGTTTGTATAATATGTATGCAAGTCCAGATTCAACATTGTATTTCGTGAGGATGGTGGAGAGTTTATTTCTCTAGAGCATTCCGTGAGTAAATATTGTCAAGATGAATCTTGTTAAAGATCATATTGTTCATATGGGGATATAAAAGGCATGGATGAAAATAAATCCCCTGGTTGTTGACTCCAGAACCCAAACTGATTGGTACTGATGTCCCAGATGATGTTGTAACATCATTATTGTTAATAGTCTGTGGCAGAGACTTGGGACTATAAATCTTAATATTCAAACGCCTCATTCGTAGTGGCGTTCTATCTTTGGTTTAGAATAAGAAGATTCTACTTGTGTTTAAGAGTAGTTCGCTCAACAATGCATAACTACTATTTTGGTTTGAAGAATTTACCAGTATCAGGAACTACTAGTAAATGTAATATGCATAAGGATGATTTGATCAGCTTTTTGATTAAAGGAGAATTCTTTTGGTTCTGTTAGAAAGTCTGAATCTTAGTAAAGTTTTTAAACACACTAAGAAGATTGGAGGTTGGTTTCAGACTATGGTTACATGACTTCCCAACCATCCGTAGAGTCATGTCAAATTTTAGGAAATGCAAGGACATGTTTCGTAGATGTCCTTGTTATTTTAAGACTAGTTCAGGTGCTTGGAGTTATCACCTCGTAGCTAGTGGTTAGTTATATTGTCTTCCACACTGGTTTTGATTGTCCATGACATAGGAAGTCAATGGGTGTTGTGCTTTCCACTAATGACAAAATACATTAAAGGGAGACTTTGTATATGTCTCAAGAAAATTGTTGGACTTTAATCAAGATCAAAATTCGTAAGAGGACATGGATATGCCGATTTTTCTTCGATAACTTGACAAATCAAGAAAATGTGAACAATCGAGTCATTGATAATGTCACAACATCGTGGATGAATAATTGTTCCAGCTTATCCGTCTCGAGTTTAGGAAGAAAATCTCGTAGCTCCTTGAAAGTATCATAAGTGGCGCTTTGATCTTTTGGAGCAATTTTGAAGACTCGATCTTATCATTAGCAACATGGTCTGGCAAATGTTGTTATAGTAAAGACTTCACTAGTACTAACAACTGCTAGTGAAAGGAAGATTAGAAGAAGAAAATCAGATTAATGAATCTGATCTATTCAGCATATGTGCAAGGGGTTTCTTCTACTACAAGAGATAGAAGTGGCATCTAAATCTTGTGTAGTAACTTAGCAAACTGAGGTTTGTCCTGGAATTTATGGAAAGTCTCCGAATCATTGGAATATGTGTTTCCTTGATTTCTTTTGGGACCTAGACTTACTCTTGGTTTCCCTATGTCTTTTGTTCTGGGAAGAAAATTAGACTCTCTTTTGGGTATGTGCTCTAGTTTGAATTAGTCTGTGATATCTTGTGGATCATCTTAGAAGTCTTCTGGTTCATTCTTTCCTTCCTTCTTTTGCTGGCTGGAAAAAGGAAGAGAGTAATTGAGTATAGCACTGTGTTGGATCTCTGCAACACTCTAGGAAGCATGATGGTTGTTCATGCTTAATACTACTAGTCTTTTGCTACTAGTTGTTTAAAGTATTCTCCTCTTTATCTGACTAAGAGAAGTAAGATGAAGACTGCTGTTGTTGAAGACTGTAAGGTAATGTCTATCTGAATGTCATGACATTACCGAAGACATTGCACCCTTGAGGGAATCAAGAAGAATACGTGGAAAATAACTTAACCACGTGGTTGTGGCTATCCAGGAGCTATATTTGGTATTCTGTTTCTCATAAGGAATAAATCTTCAGCCTTAAAAGTCGGTCAAAGGCTGATTTTATTCAGTAATTGCCTTGACCAAGATTTATAATTGCCAACTTCTTGATCCTGCTATCTCCCTATAAAATCTCCTGTCACACTTTCTTTTCTCTCACAACCATCATGGGGTTTGTACGGATCTGGGAAAACTGTTCTTGGATTTGGTTTTGTGAGGGTTTCCTTTGTCAATTTTTGGCCAAAAAGGGGGAGAAAGGAGTACTGCCAAAATTGTGATCACAAAGGTTTGTCTCAAATTCAGCAGAAATTCAAATACTGTGAATTTATTTGTGACTTGTGATCTGAGTTATGAACACAACAGACTGTGTTCTGAGTTACAAGAGAGATATTCTGGACACTCCTTAAGGGTTCTCTGATGCCCCTGAAAGGATAGTTTATCTCCCACGGACCTCTTTTTCCACCACCTGTAACCAAAATTGGTTCATGGTCAAAAGGGAATGTGATGCATCTTCTTCCTCATGTGCATCAACTCCGCATCAACTCCTGAAAAGGTGAGGTCCTCGATAGTTAGTGTTGGTTACATATAAAGATGTCAAGATCAATGTCAAGACATCCTACAATGGTATCCCGAACACTTTTATCGCTTTTGTTTATTGTTGTAATCACTAAATAGTGAGGTTTATTTGTTTTAGCCAAAATTTGCCAAAGGGGGAGATTGTAAGTGCCTTTGTTTAGGATTGGCTCAATTCTTGTAAAACAAATAATAACAACAATAATGTAATGTACAATAGGATAGTGAACACCGAAAATCCTATTGTAATGCCTAAACATGTTGTGTTGAATTAAATCAACATCTGGAACAACATGTCACGAGAGATGTCATGACATCATATCGACATCATGCTACCGAATCATAAGTCTCATATAGCCTGTTTCGAATTATGCAATATTCGCATAATAGAATGCATAATAAGTAGCGCAAATTGAAGGCATATGTGGAGCCCTAGAAGATTCAATCGGCTAAGAATGAGGAGAAAAGCTAGATTGAAGACCTAACTTGTAGCGTGTTTTCGCTTATTTTATGCAGGTTGTTAAAGTCGCTATGTCACAAAAAGGCCCAAATCCAGTTGGGTAAAAGGTTATAAATAAAAGCATTGTAACCTAGTTGGAGGTAAGCCAAAAGAGCATTAAAGATGTGATAATTAGGGCTAGTTGTAGTGAACCACCCGGCTGGGATGGTCACCATACTCCTTGAAACCAGGTAAGAGGATGTATGTATTGTACTTGATTGAAGCTTTTAAGCAAGATCAAGTTGTGTAATGAAGTGTAACTTCCGGCAGCTTTGTTCTGGTAGGTAATCACACGGGTGTGATTGAGGGGAGTGAGTAGAACTCATATCTAAGTAGGACTTAGGTAAAAGGATCATTGGGTAGTGATTAAGTGAAGGTCACAACGGGTGTGTTGGTGTAGGGTCTTTGAATTGATATCGCTAATAGTGAACTTTATCCTGGCTTGGTAGCCCCTGATGTAGGTTTGTTGAACCGAACTGGTGAACAATTTCGTGTGTTATTTACTGCATTGTTATTTGTATGATGTCATAACATTATTTATGACATCAGTTGTTCTTATTAACCTTAACTGTTCAGAACTTCATTAGATCAGAACCTACATAATTTGATGGTGTTACAGTTCGTATGATCGTATAATTATCGGTGTAGTACGTAAATTATAAAGGTCACCTCTTCACTGCAGATTTAATGTCGATCGATGTCTTAACATCTCATTCGACATCCTGAGTCTGTCATACCAGGAATTTCAATAAAGTTAGGGGTTGTAGATGCTGAAAATTTTCAAATTTTAACAATTGACAATGGGCAAGAGAGTGATTGGAGAAAGCCTTTGGTCGACTATCTGCGTTCCCCCACGGGTTCAACAGAATGTAAGATCAAATACCGAGCCCTCAGTTAGGTTTTGATAGAAAATGAATTATTTAAGAAAATTGTTGAAGGAGTATTACTTAAATTTCTTGGAGAAAGTGAGGCATATGTAGAAGTGTCGAGTGTGCACAGTGGAGCATGTGGTGCACATCAAGCTGTACACAAAATGAAATGGCTTTTGACGCATTTAGGTGTTTATTGTCCCTCGATGTTAAAAGATTGCTATGAGTTTTCTAAAGGTTGCCAAGAATTCCAAATTCATGTGGGCATACAACATGTTCTTGCAAGTGAATTACATGCAATTGTGAAACCTTGGCCATTTAGAGGCTGGGCATTAGATGTGATTGGAGAAATAAAACCAACTTCATCAAAACAATAAAGGTACATTTTAGTCGGCATTGATTATTTCACAAAATGGGTCGAGGCTGTAGCCTTGACAAATGTCGACCAAGAAGTTGGTACTGATTTTATACAAAATCACATCATGTGTCGGTTTGGAATTCCATAAACAATTACAACCGATCAAGGATTAGTGTTTACGGGGAAAAAAATGCAAGAATTTACGCAAGAAGTTGGAATCAAATTGTTAACTTCTACTCCCTATTATGCTCAGGAAAATGGCCAAGTCGAAGCTGCCAATAAGGTAATAACTAGCCTAATCAAGAAGCATGTAGGAAAGAAGTCAAGAAATTGGAATAAAACACTAGATCAAGCCTTATGGGCATGTAGAACTTCTCCCAAGGAAGAAATATGAACTACTTCATTTTGACTTGGATATGGACATGATGTTGTGTTGCCTGTGGAGATACATGTATAATCAGTAAGAATCCAAAGACAACATGAAATACCATCTGAAGATTACTGGAACATGATGGCAGATGAGCTTATCGACCTAGATGAATAGAGGATGCTAGCTCTTGATGCGTTGAGAAGACAAAAAGAAAGAGTTGCCAGAGCCTATAATAAGAAAGTAAAAGATAAGGTTTTCGCTGACGATGATTTGGTCTGGAAAATGATATTGCCTACGGATAGAAATGATATAATCTTAGGAAAATGCTCTCCAAATTGAGAAGGACCTTTTAAGGTGATACGAGTTTTTTATAACAATGCCTATGAACTTGAAGAACTAGCCCCAGATCGACGAAATTTAAGGGTAAACAGTAAGTACTTAAAAAAGTATAAGCTTATTCTTTAAGAAATTAAAATTTTGACATAGTAGATATTTTTCGAATAAATAAGCTGTAGAGAGTTATATCAAAACCAACAAATTGAGCATACATAACATATTATGTGAGGCAAAAAGAGAAACATTATATTAAATTGGCTAAAATCTATTGTTCGAATATTACACAAAAAGATCACAGGATAATGGTTACAATGATTAAAAATGCTTAAACTTGTTCTGGAAAGACCGTAGTTCTCCTTGGAGGCACAAGGTATGATCTTCAAAGGTTTCTACTTTAGCCTTAAGAGTTATAGTCTTCGTTTCGACAGTGGAGATTACACTTCTGACGGCTACAACATCCATGGTCATCTTATTCACTTGCGCTTGAGCAGGGGTGATAATTTCATTAATCTTCTCCTCTTGCGTAGAAACGACTTACAGTTCCTCGTTTAGAGTGGCCATTTCTTTGTTCAAGTCAGCAATTCGATTGTGTATTTCAGCAGCTCTTTTCCTTTTAGGACTCAGTTCTTACTATTTTTGTTCAATCATCCCCTTTATCCCGTTAATCTCCTTATGAGCCTGTACCACCACTTCCAAATTTTCCTTCACAAAGGCCTACTTTGCCTCGTCCAATTGCTCATTCTATTTCATACGTTCGATAATTTCAAGCATAAGGGCGGAGAATTTTTCAAACATTGTCATCATGAGCCTAGCCGAATCAGAAATATCAAGATCATTCAGTTGAGTGAGAGCGTCTGAAATTTTTGAGCCAATAGCTGGATCATCATGAAGCATTTAAGGCAACTTAGGGCTCAAAGCGTAGGTTCAAATTTTATCTGTCAATTTCTTAACCTTTGTTGCCTCAGGCCCTAGCTTGTCAAGGTGAGTTTGAGATTGGTCAGAATTAGAGGAAAAAGTGCAAGAACTCACAAAGCTACGTAGCCTTACTAATGCTTCTAGAGTAGAAGCATCAATCCACAATTTTGATGAGGGATTTGGTGAGTCAATCTTATTTTCCTCTGAAGGCTTAGGTGAATCAATTTTCTTTTGTTCTAAAGGTGATGGTGAGTCGACCTTATTTTTGGGTGAATCGACCTTCTTCTCCTCAGTAGAAACTTGAGGAATGCCTTCAGGAGGGGGAGGAATTTGAAAAGTAGTAGAAATTTTATCTGAAGTGGTAGTATTTTTCTCTGCCTCTGAACCCTACAGGGAATCTGAAAGACTAGAGTCAGAGCTAGTCGAACTAGAACCCTTATGTTTGGCAGGACTAGTGATTGAATCAGAGTCCCTAAGAGTTGTCGGAACAGTCAGGTCAATGAACTCACCAGCGGATATGTCGAGATTGTTGTGATGATGAGGAGAAGAGACCTCTGACAAAGGAGAATAGTCGGCCACACTTTGTGGTTATCTAGAAGCTTCATCCTAGAGAAAACAAGAAAATATGTCAGTCCAACAAATTCAACAAACAAAAATAAATTGAATGGAAAATTAGCAAGTACATGTGTCGATGGGTTAAGATCGACAGGCTCATCCTTTTCAACAGAAGCAGCAACAGTGTTCCCCAATGGATTTTGACCTTCATCAGTTTTTGGGGCACGAGTCGGAGTGACGATGGCTGTATTTATCATTATAACATCAGCACCTAAATCTAGGTTAGCTTGAGGATTTTCAGCCAAGATCATTTTACCTCTTATTCTTGTAACAAGGGGTCGATGTTGACCTCGTCTGGTTCTTCCATTTGATAATTAGGAGTTGACCTGACCTTTGCTTCAAGGTTCTGGGCCACAGGTGTCTTCTTCTTCTTTGCCACTTTGTCTCTAGTGGATGAATCTTTCTTTCTTTTGTGGCTTTTAGATTTATGGGGGTGTTGAGGATATTAAACATCAGGTGATGGCTAGGTACTAGAAAAAGATATAAGTCGAAGTAATTGTGTAAGTTGAAAATGAAGAACGTGATAGATACCTCAGTCCTCTTAGAGGTGTGTTGTTTGTCCTTCTTGGACCTTTTGGATGTATCAGAGGGAGCAGTCAAACCCGTTGAGCGTTTTTGACTCTAGCATGCAGAGAAAATATTAGTACGTTTTAAGTCATAAAATAGAAACGATAAGAAATGTACAAATACACCTACAGAGGAACCAATCTTTTTGAGTGAATGAAAAATCAATTTGTCATCATATGGTGTATGATTAGGAACGATCTGCAAAAACATTGCTAAGTTAGAAATTCCAGATCATAAAAGATAATTGGTAAAAGCTAAAGTCGAACCTTTGTTGTCGAAGGGTCAGCTTTATTGTCAGGAGCTTTTGGTGGTGCTACCTGAAGAGGGATAGATAAAAGGAAAGATGGCAAAGTCAAATAAATAGAAAAGTCGAAATAACAAAGAAAGTCAAGCTTTCCAGAAGTTGTTACCATTTGGCACAACAACAAGTTCTCTTACATATTGAGGAGCAATATGCAGAAAACATGGGTAGTCGTGTAACCAGTACTTCGTCAGCATCACCCTGTCGCTCTTTTTCTTATAAGGGTTTTCTACATTCGATTAAGAGCTATACCACCAATCTGGGATAAGTGGGCGAAAAGCCAAGGCCAAAAGGCTAGTTGGTAAAGGAGGAAATTTAATTTTTCCAAAATGAAGTGCATAAAGCTATTTGTCTTTCGCGTAACCAGGAATTTTGAGTTGTGGGATCCTGTCAGTTACCTTCTCCTTTAAATCTTGGTTCGCGTTAGAAATGGTCTGACGAAGGTTATTAGGTAGATACACACCCTAAAATATTTCTAGAAATCTTGATTTGCTTGATGTTAGTAGCCTTACATTTGGTCGTCTTGCCCTGAAAATGATCAAAAGTTGCAGTTAGTTCAGCTATCTTCCTGTTAGAATCACCAATGAAAGTAATAAAATATGACTTCCACCAAGTCTCAAACTCCTTGGCGCAGTAGAATGATGGCTGAAAAGGGATAAAAGTAAGTATAGGCCTTTGTGCCCAGAGATTGTCGATATCCTCTTTTATAACTTCCCAAGGTTAGTCAAAGGTGATGTCGACCAGTAGCTCATGCGAGTTAAACAAAGATTTGGGAACAAGTTGACAGAGTCCAAATTATCGAGCCACCAAGTTGGGCTAGTAAGCAACCAAACCTGGATTCAGTGAGCCACTCTGAGCCAGTCTTTCCATCATAAAAAGGAGCCATTGAGGGTGTGAAAACGACTCTTGTCAAAATGATGTTGAAAAGTAGTTTAAAAACGTCGACATTTAGAGAGCCCTTGTGGATTGGAGTTAATGGAAGAAGACACTGCTAAACAACATGAAGTTGATTTTGGGGACATGTTATCTTTCTGTTTCTGAAAGGCTTAATTTCTTCAAAAAAACTGGTATTCAGCCATAACTGCAAAAGCCATAAAGGACCATGTACCAAAACATTCTTTTTCTTTGGATTAGTGGGATCGAAATTCTTGACCTGATTAGCAACATTAGTCAAGGATGCGTACAAGGAGGCCAAAATCAGTTGGTCCAAAGCAACATTCTCACTCATGTAATTGGATGGCCAGATAAGAAAATTGCTTAGCTACCTGCATCGACTTGGAGCAGAAAATGAAACGGGATAGCCAGAAGGTTAAAATGCTACATGTTCTTCATCAGTTATAGGGCCAGAATCTTGGGCATGGTGGTTGATGAAGATGTTGTATGTTAGATTTTTACTCTCACCAATGTCGAACCTTATTGGGACAGGGTTAGCATTAAGTTGGTTAAAAACTGTGTCAGTTGGTTTCAATTCTATAATGGCAGCAACGTCGAGTAGGGTAGGAGTGATCATACCACACTTGGTGTGGAAAGTGTTGGTTGACCCCTCCCAAAAGTGTAAGGCAGCCAGCAGTATGCCACTAGAGTAGGGCTGACCATAATAGGAAAGCTCCAACAATGTGTAAATTCCCATTTTTCTCTATTGACCACCTTTGTCGGTTTCTAGACGCACCATCCAAGCACTAAACTTAGGGCAATTCAAGGGTGGAGCAGTTCTAAAATTTATTTCAATGTATTGAAGTGTAATGGGGTTTGAGGAAGAGATTATAGGTCTGGTGATAGTGCTAGTAGGGAAAAATCCCCTTTATCATCTACATATATTTCAGAAGGCATATCTCCAGGGAGAGGACGTATAAAAGCTAGAGGTTTTTCTTTGAGAGAAAAGGGAATAAGTACATGGGATTTCCATATTTTGGTTTTCTCCTCAACAAATGGAGGCTCTGGTACATAGGGTTTGCCGTTGATAAGGCATAATTTAAGATCCATGGCTGGAGAAGTAGTTGGGTTGCTAGCATTCGCCATTGTAGAAAGCTTTAAGAGGTTTGAAGACGGTGAACAATGGTGGTGTTTGTGATTTCTGGTTTTTTCTAAAGTGAGAGGTTGAAGAAAGCGGAGAGGAGAAAAGAAGAAAAATGAGAAAATGGGGTATTTATAGCCTTTGAAGGAAATAAAGAATAATGGAGAAAAATATTTTGTGGTTTCCTAAGTCAGAATCGTGTCAAGTCGAGGGACACGTGCTGCGAGATTGAAGCAGGAGTAGTGGGCCATATCTGCCACTAAAATAGCAATGATGGTGAACATTAAATGACCACACGTCTCAAAACTAAAAGTGTGATACATTTCCATGATTACGTGACGTCACGGAAAAAATGGAATTGTAACGTCCACTTTTTGGAGTAGTGGGAAAGATTTACTCGAATGCTGAGTCCGACACTTCAAAGATGTCATTATCTCATGTAAGTCAAAATTCGAAAATGGCGTCTCTGGGGGGCATTTTGTTACCTTGAAAAATCTTAAGGTATTTAAGCACGTGTATTAAATGAGGATGTTCTCATAATCTAAGGGTGACTTTCTGAAATAAGGACCTTTGGAAATTGAGAGCAAAGTGTTTGAAAGTTTGGTTTTATCAAATTAAAGAAATCAATGATTAAGGAGAATATCAAGCCAAAATGTCGAAGGGGAGTTATGTCAACCAGAAGGAGAACATTTTAAAATATGTGGAAATTGGTCAGATCAACCAAGGTATGTAAAGCGAAGGAAATGGTCAAATTTGGTCTTTTCGACCATAGAGGTTTATGGACTTAGAAGAATTATGGTGTTTTTCTTTTATCAAAGGAGGAGCATGTCGAAGCAAGCCAAAATCGATTGATTTTTAGTCAGAAGCGAGAAGATTCAAAATTCAAAATCTCCAAGCAGTTTCCATCAATTTTTAACTCGTTTAAGCGCCAAATAGGTGGCAACATCTAGTGAAGCGGTTGCCTTAGGATTCAAATGTCATCCGTAGATTATCTCTAGGCAGTTACTTTGTAAATACTATAAATAAGTAGTTTCAATGTAATATTTGTTTATTCACTTGTATACTCAAATCACTTGCTAAAACTCTGTCTATTCCGAGCGTCAGGAAACAAAGAGTTGTGAAGTGCTTGATGTACATGAATCATCATCTTTATCTCAATGCAAAACCTTTATACTTCAGTCATCTCTTTTGAAGCTTTTACTTGCATTTTATTTACTTTTCAGCAATCTCTTTGTGTTATCGTTTATGTTGATTCTCTTTTTGTTTCAAGTTTCGAGTTAACAAAAGAGTCAGTCGACACGTACTTGGTTTAGAACAGGTTTGAAGTTCCCAGCCTTATGTCGGTCACGAGTCACAATAGTTGGTCAAATCATATTGTGAGCAATCAGATGGTTAGTTATTTCGTTCATGCTCTTTTTGTCAGTCACGAGTCACCAGTCAGTCGAGTCTAATCATAGTGTGGAAAGTCGTTATACTTGTTTCCTTAGTCTTAGAAAATCGCTTCTTATATAAGGATTTCGACAGAACTAGTATAATTTAAAAATCTTAGCACATGTCTTAAGATCAACTAGTCGATCTTGCGAGTAACCATTAGTTTTAGGACTTTGGGAGGACCAACGGTTGTTTACCATTTTCCACAATAAACAGAGAGGCACAAGGATAAAAAGGCGATATGCTTTTCATCCGAGACGGTATCGAACCCCTTGTCATGAAAGTTGCTTATGTATTTGGTGAAGCCAGCATCATCTTTGTCAAAAGGGATGACATTCTCGTCTACTTCAGTGGGAGAAAAGGTTTCTCCCATAGGACGAAGTCCAGTGATGGCCGCAATGTCGAACAGATTTAGGGTCATCATACCGTGAGCAAAATGGAAGGTGTTGGTAGAACCCTCCCAGAAATAAAGAGCAGAGATCAATATGTAGTGACAATAACTTGGTCCAACCCTAGAGAGATGGATCAAGTCAAAGATGTCTTGAGACTTCCAGTCTTCACCTTTCACCTTCTCTACCTTGTCTAGCCATACAAGGTAATCTTGATTGATAGTGGGAGCGGAACAAAACATCTTATAGGTGCGGTAAAAGTGTAAGAAGTTAAAAGGATAGCAAATTGCATGTGTTGTGTTTGGACGGTAAGGAAAATCAAGTTCCACATTTTTAGGGTTTCTAGCTTCATCAAGAATAGGCCATAAGAGAGCGTGAGTAGTACCCTTGCAGATGAAGGGAAGTAAAACGTTAGAACGAAACACCTCCAAGTTCCTTGAGGGGGTTGGTTCCAGGATGAAAGATTGATTGTTGTAGGTTATGAAATCATCCATATTAGAAACCAGATAAACCGCAGTGGGAATGGTAATGTGATCAACATTGTAGATTGAAGAGGCCATGAGAGAAATTATGCTAGAAAAGACGAAGGTGAACAGTTTCTCAAGTGTAGAATGCAAGATAGTGAATGCAAAGGAGAACATAAAAGAGAAACTGAAGAAAATAAAATGGGTATTTATACCATTAGAGAAAACCAAATGTTTAGAAGGTGAAGTGGGAGAATCATCATCATATGATGGGCACATGTCAGCTAGTTGGTAACTAAGTGGAGAAGTAGTTGAGTAAAAAGGCCACGTTCAGCCTAGGAATTTGGAGCTAAAATGTAGGGAAATGGATGTTTGCTTACTGAAAAGACATTTGAAGGGAAATTCATGATTATAGTGACATCAAGTCGTGACAGAGAAAGAAGAAAATGTCCATTTCACCCTTTCAGTTGAAAAGGACATTTTGGGGGGCAATTTTTTGGCTAGGATTTTGACAAAGTAAAATCCAGCCAATAAGAGAAGAGAATGCCAAAAGGTTTTCTTTATATATTTATTACATTTATTGGTGTTTTTTAGGTCGACCGAGTGGTGTGGTCAAACGAGGCATGTAGCCAGCTGGGATGAGGTCGACTTGAAGATTAAATGGGCTTTGAGATGATAAAGGCCCAAATGTTCAGGGTGATCCAGTCTATTCAAATTCTCGGAGGGAAAGAGAATAAGGAATATTGAACGCGAGTTCGTGGGAAGGAGTTACAGGGAACACGTGGCGTCCGGAGAGGAAAGGCCCGCCTAGAAGTAGTTATCTAATACGTAGTATAAATAAAGCACTTAGTGCATCTTGTAAAGAGTTCAAAATTTCACATTCCTAACGCTAAACACTCATAGTAACCAAGCGATCGAGCGAAATGAGTCAGGCTAGGGCAATGTATGTTTGAATCAGTTTTTTCTATTTTCTTAAGCAATTTCAATGTTATGTCATTTACATTTATCTTTTTGAACATTTTCGTTGCTATTTTATAAATTTATCTTAAGTATTTCTCAATCACACAAAAGCGTTAAACGTGGGTTCGAACGCACGTATTTCCTTCAAAAAACTTTATCAAGATTAACACATGAAATCTAACACAGTACTGAGATTCCCTGGTTGATCTCGCTAGTAAACTTTTTAGCAAGAGACCATCGTTGTTTACCAACACCACAGGAAAACAGAAACACACATCAACTTTACCCTTCGATAGGAATTCCTTGATTCTTCGACGTCTTAAAGGATTGTCATCCCACCTTAGCATTCAAACATATCAACTTTCAGCAAAAAATTCACTTAAGACTTTTCTTCATTCACCATCTTCAAAATTTCCATTTTTTTATTTAGAAATTTCAATTTCTTTCTTCATACAATTTTTGCGCACTAAATATTTAGCGGTTTTTTTCAATAACTAGTTTTTTAATTAAAAAAATACATCAATAACCATGTTTCTGGAATAATTACGCAAATAACCATATTTCAGAAATTGACAAAGTGGTTAAGTTAGATGAAATGGCACATGCACCTATTTTTATAAGGGAGGCACCATATGAGATGACGCCTAGGTGCATATGATTTCACATCAACTACCTCATATGGCGCCAAGGTTCCACTATATGGATTTTTTATTTTTATTTTTTATTTTAAATAATAATAAACAATTTATATTAAAACTTAGACTTATAATTTAATAAAACAATTACGTTCCGTGAATAAAAACTACATCTAATTTAGTTGTTGCTCGATATTAAAAAATATGTGTGGTTCTTCACTAGTGTCATCTCCTAACTCATTTTGTGACTCTACAATTTACCTTTTGTGATTGTGGTTGGATCGAGGGCCCTGCTAGGTCAATACGGACAGGGTCCATGAAATCAGTCAGATCATCATATCCGAAAGAACCGTTCTCAAAAATATGGTTACCCGTGTTCTCAAAGTTTGGTCTTCTTGATAGGGGTATAGGTTCCATGGATGGTTGATAACACTGATCATCGAAATAAGTTGGGTACAAAGAAAGTGAATCTTGTGGAGTTTGGCACTCATATGTTTATTGGGTGTTACGGTGATGTGATGGTTGACGATATGTTGGGGTATTCCTCAGGTAGACCTAATTCTAGGCTAAGGTGAGATGTTGAGGGGCCCATATCGAGATGTCAGATGTATGTCCTTTGTTCTTGGTATTGTGATTGTGTGTGTGGCATATGTACGTATTGATATTGGTCTTGGGATTGGGGTTGGGTGCTTGTGGATCGGTGTCACCTTTGTATTGGTTGAGAGGTGGATGTGTGTTGGGTTTGTTGTTGGGTGGTGAATGAATGTTGGTAATGTTGTTGGCTATTTAAAGACGATGTAACATATGCGTGGCTCGATCAAATATCTCGGGTCTAACAAAAACATTTAAGGCGTAGTAATTGATTTGTACCAACTCAAATATTCTTTTGTGTGTCGTATTTTTTGGTTCGCGAGCGTGACAAGAAATTTTAGGACATCACAGTCGCAACAAGAAATATTCTTTGTTGATGTGATTGTGGAAAGTTTTAAGTCTTTCATATGTTTTGCTCCCATATCATTGTAGCATGTAAGTATGCTCATCAAGATGCATTATCACTTATATCTCCCTCTTACAAGGTCAAGGCCAAGACCTTGCTCAGTGTATACAATAGTTGATTTTTCAATGGTAGAAAAAAGGATTATTGGCCTACTTATGAAGGGGAAATAGTTTGGCATAACGACCAAATGTGAAGAAAGAAAAAGGAGCGTCCCAAAATCAAGTGTATTACAACTGAAATGAATGCACTTGACAAGCTAGAAATAAAGTGTGGTATATGGCATCAGGTAGGACACAACCGGAAATTATCTCACTCGTGCTACAAGCTCAACAACATAAAAATTCTATGCACACTTTATAGTTTATTTTTAGATTTGAACTGAACTTGTTTTCATTAAGAATATTGGTTACAACAAACCGAATGCAAATAGGAAATAAAATGACATCAAGACTAAAACAACAACATTGTGAATAAAATTAGTTAACACGACAAAATATCTAAGAAATTACAATTGTCAAAACAATTTCATCTAACACATGCATCGTTACCATTGCGTCCCTGATATTTTTGACATCCTCCCACCAACGTTGAGGTTTTCCGATCGCAAGTGAGATGGTCGTTCTTTGTATCCGAATTCTTCTAATGACTTCGCCATCTTGGATAACCCTGTCTAATCATCAGATAACTCTCTCTTAAGACGCTCCATAGAATGGATGTGTCAAATTTTTATTTTAATCGGGGGTTTGGTGGCCGGGAAAAAAACATACTCATCTCTTGAGAAAATCATGATGAAAATTTTTTAGAGAGAAAGTGGAAAAATGTGTGAAGAATGATGAAGAATTAGGTATTATTTATAGAAAATTCATATACACGTAGGATTCGTATGAGATGGTGTCTCCTGCTAAAATATGTATGCATGTGCTATCTTATGTGGCTTATGGGTAATTCATCTGTCATCTCATATGGTGCCTACGTGCAATTTTAGGTGCATGCGTCATATGAAATGACTTAACCACTTTGTTCATTTTTGAAATCTGATTATTTACGTCATTGTTTTAGAAACATTGTTATTGACGTATTTTTTTATAAAAAGAATTAATTGTTGCAAAAAAAAATCATATCTATCATCTACTACCACTATTCTTTTTTATAAAAGAAAATTCATTTTTTAAATTCAATAAATAATTAATAAATTTAATCAATTTATATATTAAATTAGTTAATTATTCAATGAATATAAAAAATCAAAAGTGTCTTATTTATATATAGCAAATGAGATAGGAATATTGAATAATTTTGTTTATGTTCCACGTGAAGAATTTGCTTCCATTTTCATTGTCGTTCACTTAAATGCATTAAAAATTATTTATTCAATGTATTCTTTCAAGCCGCATGGTTATGTAACTTCATCTTCAACCTTTGAATATAATATAGTATTAAAAAATTGTTAAAACATACTGCACATTCTCTACAACTCA
Organism: Vicia sativa; assembly: GCA_021764765.1. Taxonomy (NCBI): domain Eukaryota; kingdom Viridiplantae; phylum Streptophyta; class Magnoliopsida; order Fabales; family Fabaceae; genus Vicia; species Vicia sativa. The sequence goes on along the minus strand of CM038796.1, from coordinate 112,894,977 downwards.
AAATCTAAAAATCGGTTGTTAAACTTATCACTAATAAAATTAAAGATTGTTCTTCTCTTTTTTTTTTACACAAAGATTTTACTTTTCGTACTTGTTTGCTTTAATCAATCTTAAATAAGTAAAGTTCTTCGATGAATTTTAAACATGATAACATATTTCTAATTACTTATTAAACTTTTATTCACTAACTAATATTTAACGTATCACACATGTTATTTTACCTTAAAGTTTTAAGATAATTTAGTCAAATTGCATATACAAACTAAGTCTTTACCTCAAATTTAAATAATTTAATCTATAAACTAAATTCAACAAATCAATCATACACATTAACTCTTTCAAAGTAATTTTAAAATGCTTCATTTCATTCCCAACCCTACTAGTAAATCCTAAATATATCACAAGATTCTTATGTTAAAAATGTAGGACATATAGCTTTGTCATTTTTAAAAAAGTATGATTATTATCTGCCAATGTTGTTTTTGCATGGTCACAGTATATCATGTGATCATCACAAAACAACATCAGAAAAATACAATAATCTCAAATATTTCAAAGGATCCTGTCATGTTTGTCACAATCACAGTATCCACACTTCTGCCAAGTAGCTATTTTGTTTACAAAATGGTTTCTTCTACCACAAAGTTTCTTTCTGCATAAAAACATTTCCATTTTCTTTATGCACATGCAATTGATTCCATTACCAAATACACCATTCAATAAACATATAATTACCAAAACTGTATTCAACATAATTATCTAAAAAAAAAGGGATATTTCCAATATACATGTTCTGTTCCAAACACAACATTTGTTACATTACATACATTCTTAATTTTACAACATCAAAAGAATATAAACAATAATATTTTTATGAAACTTTACCACCACTTCTTAGAATTGAAACACCTGAAAACACATTCCATATTAATATATTACACATATTGAGCTAATTTATCATCACAAGATGGGATAAAAAGCCAAAATTTCTACACATTAAAAAAGGACTAATCAAGAGGTTGCTGCATTGTAACAACTAAAGGACTTGTGACAGTGTGTTTTCCATCAAACCAAACTATGGAACCACTTTTGACTAATGAACTTCCAGGTGAAAGCTTAACTTCTCTAGTTTGTACTCTAACAAGGAAATTCAATTTCTGACCAATTCTTCTGAAATGCAATATATCTGGTTTCACAGTTACTACCATTCCCTCAGGTGGGTTAATTGTAACTTTGTAAACTGATTTCGGGTCACCGACATTGGTTACAGTTCTAATGAAATGTGTAGACATTTTGTGTTTACCATATTGTTGAAAAACTGCAGATAATGATGGATAGTTCAGGTTTCCGGAGTGTCCGGCTTTTTTAGCATTGCGACAATCTGCAGTTTTTCTTGTGATTATTTGAATATTCTTTGTGGTGTAATTTGAGTTACACAAGAAATCGACATAATCGTAAACTGAGATATCGTAAACCAAACCAGGATCCAGTGCTTTCTCTGGATGAACATGTCCTGCTCCATAATCGAACACAGATGAAACGTTCCCGTTGGATTCGTCCAACATTGGATCACCTTTGTTATCAACCGTATAAGCAGTTGTCATAAGAGCGGACTTAATAGCAGCTGGACTCCAATCAGGGTGAGCTGCTTTCAACAAAGCAGCTAAACCGGAAACATGAGGACAAGCCATTGATGTACCCGACAATATGTTAAATTCGGTCCTTCTATGATCTGAAGCGATACCAGAAGGTCCGACTCTGTCTGGCCAAGCGGCTAGAATGTTTAAACCGGGTGCTATCACATCCGGTTTCAAAATCTCGGGCGATTCAGGGTTAGGCCCTCTCGCCGAGAATGATGCCACCACGGGAGCTGGCCTAACCCCAAGCCTAGTTCCCTTAAACACAATAGTTGCGGTCGGTACTGATCCAACCGATTTATCCGCAGAGGCGATGTAACTTCTAATTACATCACCGCCTATTGCACCAACCGATGTAGCAGGTAAAATGTGGCAATCGGCCACTAACCCTTCACCGTCAAACACTCCATTTGCCAAAATCATGCCAATTCCACCGGATTTTTTCACTACTTCACCTTTATCAGCTCTCGAATTAATCCCTCTATCACAAACAACAATTTTTGCTCTCACAGACTTAGGATCCAAAGAACCTTCTAAACAAAGCGAAGACGAATAACCATCACCGCCTTCGCCACCATGTTCAGTACTCCCGGCATACACAATTGGATACATCCTCCCCGGAGTTAAACCCGGCCCACCATAGATACTAACCCCAGGTATAATCTTCCCATTTCCAAGCTTGACATCCGCAGGAAAATCTCTATCTATTGTCCCAGCACCGACAGTAGCCACCCAAGGAGCTACATTGGTGACAGTCAGCCCACCAGGACCACCGTTTCCGGCAGATGCAGAAACAAAAACTCCAGCATCAGAAGCTCCAAAAGCACCAATAGCAATCACATCAAGATGATACGGCACAACCACCCCACCGACACTGAGAGAAACCACATCGACACCGTCAGCCACCGCAGCGTCAAAGGCAGCAAGAATATCAGAGTCAAAACAACCACCGCTCCAGCAAACTTTATAAACAGCAAGACGAGCCTTGGGCGCCATCCCAGCCGCAACACCTTTCGCAAAACCCAAAGTGGACGCCGGAGAAACATATCTCCCGGCGGCGATAGATGCCGTATGTGTCCCATGTCCGTCTGAGTCTCTAACCGAACGATACTCAGTACTCTCATTCATCTTCCCGCTTGTCGCTTCGTACCCGCCGGAGAAATACTTAGCTCCGATGATTTTTCTATTACAAGAACTCACCGGGAAGTCTCTTCCAGCAATACAGCGACCCTTCCATTTCGACGGAACAGGACCGAGCTCACGGTCGTTGAAACTCTCCCTCTCCGGCCAGATTCCGGTATCGATTACTCCTATGACAAGATCCGACCCGAAGTCCGTTTCATGGAGAAGTCCAGTTCTGTCAGCGGTTTTCAAGCCTAGGAACTGAGGTGACCGGGTTGTGTGGAGAGTTCGGATTTGTTCGGGTATGACAGTGATGACATGGGGGAGTAGTTGAAGATTTTGAGCTTCTTGAGGTGTGAGTTTTGCAGAGAAGCCGTGGAAAACGGTGTCGTATGTGTGGATGATGGTAGTTGGTGTGGTTGTTGTGATGGAAGAGAGAGAGGATTGGTACCAGTTTTTGTGAGATGGGAAAATGGAAGGTTTTGAATCATGTTGGACTTGGATGATGAAGGTTTTGGTTGAGGTTTGTGAGAATGAAGGTTGGGGGAGTAGGGTGGTGGTGAAGAAGAGGAGAATGAGGAATGGAGACATTGGTTTCTGGGAGGAGTGTGTGATGGAATGTGAGGAGAATTTGATTTAAAGAAGATAAAGTGGATTTGAGTGCTGAGTGTGAGAGTGTGAGAGTGAGAGAGTGTGATTATTATTAGTGATTAATTAGTGTTGTTACTGTTAAGTATAGTAACTACAAGCCTACAATATAATGTACTCTGGCATTTACTCAAAGTTATGGATGACAGTGTTGAGGAAGGATAGTATCGTCTAACTTCTCGTATCTAACCATCAGAAAAAATTATACGTGCTCAGATTCTTCTAGGTGGAGAAACTTCAAAGTTTGTGTATGTATTATTATGGGTGTTTAGCATGCGGTTTTGAGTTGATTTGAAGTTTAAAATCATCTGACTTGTAAGAAAAAAAAATACAGTTTGATTTGTTTCGATTAGCTTTTAAGAAGAAAAAATCATAACTAAATAAATCAAATCAATAAATTGGTTTGATTTTTTACATATATTTTATTGAGTTACACATACACATATAAATAACAACAAAATTTTGTATTTAATCATTCATACAATATTAAATAACAAAATTCATCATATTTGGATAACAACTTGTTATTTAATACGTAAAAATTAGATTAGACAAAAGTTAAATAATAAATATAAAATAATATCATAAAAATAATATCAAAAATATTATAATGAAATTAAAAAAATAGAAGAGTTGAGAGATTAGTGGAGACGGAAAAAAAAGAACATAAGACAAGTTAAATTGGAGAAGAAGAAGTGCAATAAAAACAAAATTGAAAGAGAAAACATTTGCATAAAAATGAGAAAATGAAAGGAAAAAAAACAAGTATTAGAGAAGCATTTCATCTTTTAGTATCACGATTAAACCCTAATTACTAAAAGAAAAATATTTTGGTGTTTTTTGTGATTGATTTTAAATGATAAAACAAATTAAAAGGTAATTAACCATTAATTAAAAAAATAATTTTAATCAAGTGGAAAAATAAAATATTTTTTGTGTCAAAAATTAATTTAACATTTTATTGACCTAAATCTAAAAAAAAGAAAATATTTTTAGGGTTTTTTATAATAGTTAAAAATATTTATGAAAAGAATGAAAATAAGTTGAAAAATCAAAAGGAATTAGAAAATGTTAAGAAAGCAAGTAGTAAAAATTAGTTTTGGCCTTCCAAGGTGTTGAACTCGTGGCCCTGGGGTTACAGGCACAAAACTTTACCACTCAGCCACATGCCATTGGTGTTAGAGTTCTGCCTCCAAAAGTATATGTGTGTGAACCTGTAAAAATCAGAAATTATAAAAAAAAAGTTGCAAAGGCGAGGATCAAACCCGTGCCAAGAGGGACAAGAGGATAACTGTGCGCATTCTACCACTAGGGTGGCTATACATCTATTCATTATCACACTTTCATAAATATATATTGGTGAATCATTCCCAGAAATCAGATTTTTTTTAAACCAATTGCGCGTGGAACCCAGGAGATTCAAATGAGCCAATCGAAGTTTGCCACGCCTCCCGTTGTAACACCCCAATATTACCCAAGGTTTTAAATGTAGAAATCAGAGTAAATTAAAATTTCATAAATTCAATACTGAGGCATCACACCTTCAAAATCAAATCACTTTAAACAGTTTGCTTTAAAGTATAAATCTCGGATACATAGCATCGTCGGAAATCATAAATTGATTCATAAAAATCAAAACCATCTTCTTAATTAAACTTCCTTATCAAATCATGTTTTCACAAAGTATGATTCTTATTTACAAAAGGAAAAACAACAAAAGAACAACAACAATGACAACATAAATATCCCCCGAGTGCTACGTATCAGAGCGAAACCGACTCGACTAACAGCAGCTATAAACTTCGTCTTCATAACTTGTACGTTATCAATATAAAGGTAGCGGCGAAACAAGTAAAGGGTGAGATACTCCAAAACATATAATTAAAGGCATATATATATATATATATATATATATATATATATATATATATATATATATATATATATATATATATATATATATATATATATATATATATATATATATATATATATATGTAGTATTTGGAATCATAAAAGATATAGATTAAAAAGTGCATTCCAACACATAACCAAAACTCACTTACTCCAATCGTCATTCTAATGTGTATAATCTACACTTTATCGCCATAATCTCGTCGGCATAAATCATCACAACAACACATAAATGTTCGTTACCACGAAATCATCACACGTCATTACGTCACTAATCAACACGACAATCATAAACGACAACATCAAACAACAACATCAAACAATACTAATAACATAAACAACATAAATAAAATCATCACAAATTGGCTAAAGCCCATCGTCACAAACATCATCACATCATATTTGCATTTAAGCATTTCATCAAGGTTAAATCATCGCAAAACTCATCATTTATATTCATCGCATAGTTATCATGAAATTACCAAGTCATATTCATTTCATGCTCATCATAAAGATCATCACCAAACTAAGTATCATACATCATCGCAATTCAACATCATCCATCTATTAAAAACCAAAATCCAAACAACTCAAACATAAACATAACCGACTCCATGAGACACGACTATGTTATGCATGTGGTACTCGTCGCTTTGTCCATAATTAGGAACACTTGGCATAAAAGCCTCCACGCTTGGCATAAAAGCCTCGTCGCTTGGCATAAAAGCCCATCGTCGCCAATGCAATGTATGTGACTCGACAATAAAATAACACAACCCAAAAACATCATCACCGCTCATCAAAATTGGCATAAAGCCCACATCGCCATAATTTATCCAAATCAAGATAAATATATCATCGCATCATATTTGCATTATGCAAAACGTCACATATAATTCATCATCATCAAAATTCATGCATTCACAAATCGGAAGCATTTATTAACAACATCAGTATAATCATCACATCATCATGTACGAAGACATATATCATCTCATCGCATATCATCAAGTATTCATTAATAAATACATCGTCGCAAACATCATGGTTAATCACACCACATCATTATCAATTAATTCTCTAAATTCCGAATACGGAAAAATAGTCAAACACCTATAATCGTCGCGAAAGCCATTCTTAATAACCGGCATTAATCATAATCATCAACATCGAAATCGGATTGTCCATACGTGCCTTAAATCCACTAAAACGAAATTCGATTCAATTTAACCGTAAATTGGCCTATTTCGGGTCATCTCGTAAAAACTCGTAATTTCGAAAAACTAACCTCACCACTACGTTCTACACGTCGAACTTAGCTAGCACGTTAATTTTCGTTGAATTCGGAGTAACTTGCTCCGTCGTCGAATTTACCGAAATCGGAAAATCGAAACATAATCGGGTTCCAAATTTAATTGGCTAACTTATGTCCTAGTTATATTTTATTAATACTAACTAGTAGTATATGAATTTGAGAAAATGTCAAGAAACAGAATCCCAAACACACAATTATGCAGAAAACATAATTATGCAGAAAATACAGAAACGACAAACAGAGAAACAGGGAATCACCAAAAATTTGTTCCTCCTCCTATGCTTAAGGGGATGTGCGTCCCAGGAGAGTGAAGGGTAAGGGACGGCCGCCCTAGGGCTGGGGGTGGGTGCCTTAGGGATGGGGTTGGGCGTCTCCCCCTTGGCGAACCTCCATTCTTCATCTTCTTCTTTTCAGCTCCAATGCAGACAGTAAAAATGTTCTGGTTTTTTTAACAGTTTTTCCATTTTTATTTTATACTTCTAGTACCTATAATCTAACAATAAAACACTCAATAATCTATACTCCTAACTCAACCTTTCTAAACTATTTCAACAATCCACCAACCAAACTCATAAATCAACCTATCAATTTTTCCCCAAATCCAAAATATAACCATCAAACCCTAACTATAAGAGATGGAGAATCAAACCCCTTACCTCTAGTGCTTGGATGACTGCAAGATGCTCCAACAAAATCCCAACCTCAAGCTTCCTCTTGCTCTTCTTCTTCTTCTTCTTCTTCTTCCCAAAACCCTCTCTTTTCTCTCCAATTCAAGTTTGGCTTGGTGTAGGAAAAATGGAAAGAAAAGGGGGGAAAATGGTTATATAATTATGTTTTCTTACTAGCTAGGGGTGTAAACCCAATTCCTTTCAATTGCTCCCCACACCCCTAACTTAATTAATAATTAACACACTAATAATATTATTAGTTCAATTAATTAAAATAACTCTGGGAAATTAAATATCGGATCCGAATAATATTTTACCGAACCGAACGGAATAACAACCGGACCGAACGAAACGTCGTCAAATATATTATCATATATATCGATTAATATATTTATTCTCGTCGCAAAATAAATATCGATCGGTAACTCGAAAATATCAATATAATATAATATTAAATAAAACGAGCGTTACACCCATCGCTGGTCAACATGAAGTCAAAAACGTCGGAGCTAGCTCTGGTCGTCTTCTCCGATCACCCTCCATAGCAAACCTGCAAAATAAACATAATAAAAAGCAAAAGATGGCCTTACACCTTAATTCGAGGGCCACGAGTTCAATGGTGGCATTAGTTTACCCTAAAATTCTATGTATCAATGGGTTCAAAGCTTTCAAACAATTTTTCCCTAACAATGGTGTTCTATGATTTAGGCCTTAAAGCTCACATGTAACATGTGGTACATGTTCTAATAAACGTCCTGAACATAAACAAATACATCAAACATGTCAACAATGCATGAAAAATTAAAATCGATTCCAAGAAATTTTACCAAACTGGTGCGATTGAATGACACGATTCTAGGGTGCTTTGAACGCGTTCAAGGACTTGGATCAATTCCTGAGGAGAGTGAATGAGTGGTCGGTTTGGCTTGAAAACAACTGGAAGATTGACTTTGAGTTTGCCCTAGAACTTTGAATTTTTTGAAGAATTTTCTAGGGTTCTTAAGGCAGCAATTCGTGTCTTTTGAGGCTGGCATTGTTGTGTATATATAGAGGGACAAATTAGGTCAAGCACTTGAGAGGAAAATATATTGTATTCATTGAAAAATATTTGATTGGAATTTTGTATCAAATCTTTCTCTTTTTTTCTCAATCTCATGCCAATCACTTTTATGCGTTTTTGCCAGCTTCTTTGGATTCACTTGGACCTCAAGGAACTCAGCAATCAAGCCCACACGCTTTGAAACCTTTCCTTGCATTTTATTTTAATTAAAATTGAATTTAAATGAAATAATTCAAAAATAAATGAAATAAATAATAAGAGAGTGTGTAGTTGGACTTAGGAGTCATGGACCATGTTATAAACAAGTTCAAACCATGTTATTAAAGATGGTATTTGCCTCACATCTGAGGTTATAACCCTTCTTAACAACAAGAGTTTTAGTGGCAATGTTGCTTTAAAGATTGACATTTCTAAAGTCTTTGATACCATTAGCTGGGACTCTATCATTAAAGCCTTTTCTTGCTTTAGATTTAGTTCTAAATTCTATAATTGGATTTCTACTATTTTACATTCTCCGACTTTATCCCTTGGCTTCAATGGTAAGCATGTGGGTTATATCATTTTCTCTAATAGGGTGAGACTAGGGGATCCACTCCCCCTGCTTTTCTGTCTGGTTGAAGAGGTTCCCAACAGAGGCATGTCTAAGCAGGTTGCCAGTGATCAAATAAATCTGATTAAAGCCTCTAGAAATAGCATTGATCTCTCTCATACTCTGTAAGCGGATGATATTATGATTTTATGTAGACGAGATCAAAACCATGATTACTATTGCTAATTTTCTCAATAGTATTTTATTTTTTTCTGGAAAATTTTATAACAAATGTAAATCACTTATCTATGTAGGTGGCATGTCTGGTAGTAGACATAAACTGTTTGCGGGTCTAATTGGTTTCAAGATAGCCCCCCCTTCGTTTATTTACCTTGGTGCTCCTATTTTTGTTGGTAGAACTAAGGCTTGTTATTTTCATTACATTACGGATAAATCAAGCTTAGACTCCCTATTTGGAAGGCTTCACTCTTGTCCATGGATGGTAGAGTGGAGTTAATCAAAGTTGTAATTCTAGGCAAGATGGTGCATTGTATATCCATTTATAACTGGTTGGCTAGCTTTATGAAGAGGATTAAAGCTTGCATGCATAATTTTATTTGGAGTGGGAATTTGGAGTAGAAGAAATTAGTCACGATGGCTTAGAAAACTTGTTGTAAAAGCCTAAAGGAAGGTGGTTTAGGCTTAAAGTCTCTTAAATCCTTCAACAATGCTACCAATCTTCATCTTTGCTGGAACTTTCTCAAACGAAATCAAAGTTGGAATACGCTCCTTGCTTCAAGAATTAAAAGGAACTGAAGGATCATATCTTATGCAATTAAATCTTCTGTTTGGACTAGCATAAAAAGTACTACATCACTGTTCTGAAGCAGTGTCAATGGTTGATTATCAATGGTGCTAGGGTGAACTTTTGGCTGGATAATTGGACTGGTGAAAATATTGCTTCCAAATTCAATATTCTTAATATTTTCATAACTCTTTGACTACTAAAGTTAGAGATTGGCTGGAAAATGACATTTGAAAAATTCCATATAACATTGTGCTAGTTATTCCTAATCTCTTACCTTTTATATTTTCCACTCCTCTATCGAATTGTGCTATTGAGGATGCCCTGGTTTAGAAAGAAACTAGTAATGGCATTTTAAGCCTTAAATAGGGGTACGATTTATGTTAGCCTCCCCATCTCAATTCTGATTGGTCTAATTTCCCATAGGACAAGAATTCTCCTCCTTCTTATTCCATGATTGTTTGGAGGTTCCTATATAACAAAATCTTGACCGACCTCACTTTGAGAGGTTTCACCTTCCCCTCAATCCGTAACCTTTGCAAGTCTTCTTAGGAGAATTCATTTCACATTTTCTTTGAATGTCCTTTCGCATGCAAGCTTTGGAATTGGCTGCAAAGTAAAGTTAATCTTCACTTGATACACAATATGCAGATTGTAAAACGATAATGGACTCCAACTAGTTTCATCAAGGCAAGTTTGTTATCATCTCATGTGTAAATAACATCTTTCAATAGATTTGGCGTGCCAGAAATTTGTGCAGATTTGAAGATGTTTCTCTTGATTGGAAAGCTTGCACTACTGTGATTATGGATAATGCCAAATTGGATGGTAACCATACATCTAATTTTTCCAATTCCTTAATATCTAATTTCATCTTTTAAAAATGTTTTTGCATTGACGTTTATCCTAGAAAGCCTCCACGATCTTTGGATATTCTCTGGTCTCCCCTTCCGGTTGGATGGATCAAAGCTAATATTGATGGGATTGCCAAAGGTACGTCTATGCTTGCGGCTTATGGATCCATCTTTAAAGACTCAAATGTTGGTCATTTAGGGAGTTTCTCGGAGTTTTTGGGTGCTGGTAATTCGAAATATGCTGAGTTAATGGCAACAATGATAGTGTAAGTGCCTTTGTTTAGGATTGGCTCAATTCTTGTAAAACAAATAATAACAACAATAATGTAATGTACAATAGGATAGTGAACAGCCTGAAAATCCTATTGTAATGCCTAAACATGTTGTGTTGAATTAAATCAACATCTGGAACAACATATCACGAGAGATGTCATGACATCATATCAGACATCATGCTACTGAACTCAAGTCTCATAGCTGTTCTCGAAATTATGCAGAATATTCTGCATAATAGAATGCATAATAAGTAGCGCAAAATTGAAGGCATATGTGGAGCCCTAGAAGATTCAATCAGAAGCTAAGAATGAGGAGAAAAGCTAGATTGAAGACCTAACTTGTAGCAGAAGTTTTCTGCTTATTTTATGCAAAGTTGTTAAAGTCTATCTTTACAAAAAAGGCCCAAATCCATTGGGTAAAGGTTATAAATAAAAGCATTGTAACCTAGTTGTATGCAAGCCAAAAGAGCATTAAAGATGTGATAATTAGGGCTAGTTGTAGTGAACCACCCGGGCTGTGGGATGGTCACCATACTCCTTGAAACCTGTAGGTAAGAGGATGTATGTATTGTACTTGATTGAAGCTTTTAAGCAAGATCAAGTTGTGTAATTGAAGTGTAACTTCTGAGCTTTTGTTCTGTGGTAAGTAATCACACGGGGTGTGATTGAGGGGGAGTGAGTAGGAACTCATATCTAAGTAGGACTTAGGTAAAAGGATCATTGGGTAGTGATTAAGTGAGAAGGATGTCAACGGTGTGTGGCGTAGGGTCTTCAATTGATACGCTAATAGTGAACTTTATCCCGGCTTGGTAGCCTCGATGTAGGTTGGTTGAACCGAATCGGTGAACAATTCGGTGTTATTTACTGCATTGGTTATTTGTATGATGTCATAACATTCTTCATGACATCAGGTTGTTCTTATTAACATTAACTGTTCAGAACTTCATTAGATCAGAACCTGCATAATTTGATGGTGTTACAGGTTCTGGTATGATCGTATAATTATCTGGTGTAGTACAGAAATTATAAAGGTCAGCCTCTTCTACTTGTGCAAGATTAATGTCGATCAGATGTCTTAACATCTCATTCGACATCCTGAGTCTGTCATACCAAGAATTTCAATTGGTATCAGAGCAGGCATCCTGTCTGTTTCTGGATGAGATCCATGGGGGATACTTTCTGGTTGTGTACAAGGTAGAAGAATGTTTGAACAAAGTAGTGTTCATTTTGATTGGTCCCTAGAAGTGGAGGATGGACCAATTTGGGAAAAACTAGACCAACCTGATCTGCTATGCTAAAAGAAGATGAAAGTGTTTGAACAAATTCAAAGACTTCATGCGGGAGTGAAGATTTTGGATTGCATTGTTCAACTTTTTTCCAGCACAGAGAAGAAAATTATCAGAACCTTCATGCGGGAGTGAAGATATTGATAAGGTATCCTTTGTGTTTAAAAAGCTTCTATATGACAGGGATTCAGAGTTGGGTCTAGGATGTTGCTTGGTGAAGAAGCAAACAATTTGTAGGATTGATTTATTTTCAATCTTTATGTGTCATGCTTACAATATGGAGTAAGCATTGTGCAAGTTCTGTTGAAGTATGGCTATTCCACATAGCTTCTGATACAACCCCTAAAGTGAAAGAAGAACTCTAGGGTTATTGTTTTGTCTCAACAGAATTTTTAGCAGACTTTACAACCTATCAATATTGTCAAAGATACTTGAGATTTTCTCAAGTCCACTCATAAAGGCATTTATTAATAGTGTTGATGAGTATCAATTGATCAATGATTCTCATATTCATCGCAAGTTGTTTTGAAGAACTTGAAGATCATCAAGAATGATGTGTTTTAAGGAGATGGAACCGATGTTCTTAAGGATGTTAGAACATTATGCGCTTCCATTGAAGAACAGATGTTCGGGTGCTAACACATGTAGTGTGAGTACATATGTTTAGAACCTACTCGAACTGGAGGAGGAGACATCTGCTTTGTTTTAGTTGATCAGGACACGATCAACAGTTACCTACTCGTTGTGTGTTTAATTCGACCAAAGCTTATGGGAGTATAGTAACTAAGCTCAATGCTCTTAAAAGGACTTATAAAGGTATCTTCGCAAATCCCTTTATGTGAAAGCAAGATGAGCTTTTGTCAGGAAGATTCGTCTGATCAAAGGAACCAGAATTGTGGAACTCTATCCATGACCATAGAACATTTTTTTCTCTTGAAGCAATTCATTATGATTATTTGATCCCGATACTTGAACAACGAGGTTAGTTGTGATTTCCATGTTTCCTCATGTGATGGATGATGTCTTATCATTGTTGGAACATCATCTCTGTGTCTTCACCAAGTAAACATGCTTGGTTAGTGTGAAGAATCGTCAGGATCATCTAGTGTGAGTAGATAATTCGATGAATAGTGATGGGAGCCGATTATCTAATCGAATCGGAGATATAAAATTTGTAATGAAAAGGATGTTCTACATGAAGATTCAACATCACAATGTTGAAGGCACCGCTTTTTTTGAGATCCGACTTATTGAACATACTCATGGTTGATAATGAAGTTTCTTCTAGTACAAGTAACAGTGTGGCAATCAAACTTGTGTAGCAAGCAAACTAAGGATTCTTAATTTGGAACCTGTGGCAAATTCCAAATAAAGAGTGCTTACTATGACCTGAACAAATGTGAAGAGCTCAACAATGTGTCCATGAATAGGGTATTAATCCTACTCTGGTCTATAAGATGCTTGAGTTTATTTCTCATGATCTTTGTGTTTTCCAAGGAGGATAGGATTAGAACAGATTATGTTTGCCAATCTCATAAACTGCAGCATTTAAAGGAGAATTCTTATAACTCTCTAAGAAGATCTGAGCAGATATTCAGGGGGAGTCCTTAACAGCACAAAGATCTTTGAAGACATGTCATACAAAATGTCTTGACATCCTGGTATTGAGAATCTATTTTCTCAATCTAACTAGTGATGGTTCTCATCATCTGGATATAGGTCATTTTCTCAAACTTGGTAACTCGTATCAAGTCTATATGAGCATGGAACTTCTTATCTGATGAAAAATCATCCAAGGGATTATTGTGAGCACTGGAATTGTTTCAACCAATGTCCAATGGTTGGTATCTGCACTTTGGAAAGTCATCCAAATCAACTAGGATGAACTTATTATTTGTGTGAAGCAAGGAGGAGTTATTATCAAAAGATCATGATTTCCTAATTGATTCATGAAAAGTTCCTCTTCCTACTTGAGTTCATTTATGTGGTGTCCTCACATAATAGAACAGTTGGGTCTGCACTTGCCTACAGGAGTGTGTTACAAATAACTCTAGTTATTTGATCAAGGGTAGAATAAGCAGACAAGGTGAAGGTGCTACATGCTAGTTGCTGCATGTATTTATGGGTGTTGTGGATCTGATCATAAAGGGTGATCACCTGTGTACTTTTGTATCCCTACAAGAAAGTATGCTTGGATTACTATGGATGTTCCTCCAAAACCATAGTATACGTCGGTGATGCGTTTGAGATCAATGTCGATCGATCTTGCAACATCATCTCAAATGAGTTTGTCTCTTCAAAGAAAGAAAGTTTGTAAGGATCAGTTGGTTCTTCAAGTGTGGAGCAGAAGGTTGTTAGAATAATTATCCTACCTTGTGTGAGAAGGTGGTATATTCTGACTAATAATGAATACTTTGACGGGAGACTAAGTATTTATTAGAATTTTGCATAAAAGTTAACTACAAATACTTTGATGGGAGACTAAGTGTTTGTATAATATGTATGCAAGTCGATTCGAACTCGTATTTCGGAGGATGGTGGAGAGTTTATTTCTCTCTAGAGCATTCTGGTGAGTAAATATTGCTGAAGATGAATCTTGTTAAAGATCATATTGTTCATATGGGGGATATAAAAAGGCATGGATGAAAATAAATCCCTTGGTTGTTGACTCCAGAACCCAAACTGATTGGTACTGATGTCCCAGATGATGTTGTAACATCATTATTGTTAATAGTCTGTGGCAGAGACTTGGGACTATAAATCTTAATATTCAAACGCCTCATTCGTATGGCATCTTTGGTTTAGAATAAGAAGATTCTACTTGTGTTTAAGAGTAGTTCGCTCAACAATGCATAACTACTATTTTGGTTTGAAGAATTTACCAGTATCAGCAACTACTAGTAAATGTAATGTGCAGAAGGATGATTTGATCAACTTTTTGATTAAAGGAGAATTCTTCTGGTTTTGTTAGAAAGTCTGAATCTTAGTAAAGTTTTTAAACACACTAAGAAGGTTGGAGGTTGGCTTCAGACTATGGTTACATGACTTCTCAACCATCCAGAGAGTCATGTCAAATTTTGTGGAAATGCAAGGACATGTTTCAGAGATGTCCTTGTTATTTTAAGACTAGTTCAGGGTGCTTGGAGTTATCACCTCAGAGCTAGTGGTTAGTTATATTGTCTTCCACAATGGTTTTGATTGTCCATGACAAAGGAAGTCAATGGGTGTTGTGCTTTCCACTAATGACAAAAATACATTGAAGGGAGACTTTGTATATGTCTGAAGAAAATTGTTGGACTTTAATCTGAAGATCAAAATTCAGAAGAGGACATGGATATGCTGATTTTTCTTCTGATAACTTGACAAATCAAGAAAATGTGAACAATCGAGTCATTGATAATGTCACAACATCGGTGGATGAATAATTGCTCGCTTATCCGTCGAGTTTAGGAAGAAAATCTCGAGCTCCTTGAAAGTATCATAAGTGGCGCTTTGATCTTTTGGAGCAATTTTGAAGACTCGGATCTTATCATTAGCAACATGGTCCGGCAAATGTTATAGTAAAGACTTCACTAGTACTAACAACTGCTAGTGAAAGGAAGATCAGAAGAAGAAAATCAGATTAATGAATCTGATCTATTCAGCATATATGCAAGGGGTTTCTTCTACTACAAGAGATAGAAGTGGCATCTAAATCTTGTGTAGTAACTTAGCAAACTGAGGTTTGTCCTGGAATTTGTGGAAAGTCTCTGAATCATTGGAATATGTGTTTCCTTGATTTCTTTTGGGACCTAGACTTACTCTTGGTTTCCCTATGTCTTTTGTTCTGGGAAGAAAATTAGACTCTCTTTTGGGTATGTGCTCTAGTTTGAATTAGTCTGTGATGTCTTGTGGATCATCTTAGAAGTCTTCTGGTTCATTCTTTCCTTCCTTCTTTGCTGGTGGAAAAGGAAGAGAGTAATTGAGTATAGCACTGTGTTGGATCTCTGCAACACTCTAGGAAGCATGATGGTTGTTCATGCTTAATACTACTAGTCTCTTGCTACTAGTTGTTTAAAGTATTCTCCTCTTTATCTGACTAAGAGAAGTAAGATGAAGACTGCTGTTGTTGAAGACTGTAAGGTAATGTCTATCTGAATGTCATGACATTACCGAAGACATTGCACCCTTGAGGGAATCAAGAAGAATACGTGGAAAATAACTTAACCACGTGGTTGTGGCTATCCAGGAGCTATATTTGGCATTCTGCTTCTCATAAGGGATAAATCTTCAGCCTTAAAACTCGGTCAAAGGCTGATTTTATTCAGTAATTGCCTTGACCAAGATTTATAATTGCCAACTTCTTGATCCTGCTATCTCCCTATAAAATCTCACAACCATCATGGGGTTTGTACGGATCTGGGAAAACTGCTTGGATTTGGTTTTGTGAGGGTTTCCTTTGTCAATTTTGGCCAAAAGGGGGAAAGGAGTAATTCCTTGTTGCATTACTCAAAATTGTGATCACAAAGGTTTGTCTCAAATTCAGAAATTCAAATCCGTGAATTTATTTGTGACTTGTGATCGAGTTATGAACACATTGTGACCGTGTTACGAGTTACAAGAGAGATATTCTGGACACTCCTTAAGGGTTCTCTGATGCCCCTGAAAGGATAGTTTATCTCCCACGGACCTCTTTTTCCACCACCTGTAACCAAAATTGGTTCATGGTCAAAAGGGAATGTGATGCATCTTCTTCCTCATGTGCATCAACTCCTGAAAAGGTGAGGTCCTGGATAGTTAGTGTTGGTTACATATAAAGATGTCAAGATCAATGTCAAGACATCCTACAATGGTATCTGAACACTTTTATCGCTTTTGTTTATTGTTGTAATCACTAAATAGTGAGGTTTATTTGTTTTAGCCAAAATTTGCCAAAGGGGGAGATTGTAAGTGCCTTTGTTTAGGATTGGCTCAATTCTTGTAAAACAAATAATAACAACAATAATATAATGTACAATAGGATAGTGAACAGCCTGAAAATCCTATTGTAATGCCTAAACATGTTGTGTTGAATTAAATCAACATCTGGAACAACATGTCACGAGAGATGTCATGACATCATATCAGACATCATGCTACTGAACTATCAAGTCCATTACGCATTCACGAAATTATGCAGAATATTCTGCATAATAGAATGCATAATAAGTAGCGCAAAATTGAAGGCATATGTGGAGCCCTAGAAGATTCAATCAGAAGCTAAGAATGAGGAGAAAAGCTAGATTGAAGACCTAACTTGTAGCAGAAGTTTTCTGCTTATTTTATGCAGGTTGTTAAAGCTGCTATGCTGTCACAAAAAGGCCCAAATCCAGTTGGGTAAAAGGTTATAAATAAAAGCATTGTAACCTAGTTGGATGCAAGCCAAAAAGAGCATTAAAGATGTGATAATTAGGGCTAGTTGTAGTGAACCACCCGGGCTGTGGGATGGTCACCATACTCCTTGAAACCTGTAGGTAAGAGGATGTATGTATTGTACTTGATTGAAGCTTTTAAGCAAGATCAAGTTGTGTAATTGAAGTGTAACCGAGCAGTTTTGTTCTGGTAGGTAATCACACGGGGTGTGATTGAGGGGGAGTGAGTAGGAACTCATATCTAAGTAGGACTTAGGTAAAAGGATCATTGGGTAGTGATTAAGTGAGAAGGTTGTCAACGGGTGTGTTGGCTGTAGGGTCTTCGAATTGATACTGCTAATAGTGAACTTTATCCCTGGCTTGGTAGCCTCCAGATGTAGGTTGGTTGAACCGAACTGGGTGAACAATTCTGTGTGTTATTTACTTTCTGCATTGGTTATTTGTATGATGTCATAACATGCTTCATGACATCAGGTTGTTCTTATTAACATTAACTGTTCAGAACTTTATTAGATCAGAACCTGCATAATTTGATGGTGTTACAGGTTCTGGTATGATCGTATAATTATCTGGTGTAGTACAGAAATTATAAAGGTCAGCCTCTTCTACCTGTGCAGTACTTAATGTCAGATCAGATGTCTTAACATCTCATTCGACATCCTAAGTCTGTCATACCAGGAATTTCAGATAGTTATTGAAAATGCTAAAAAATTTAATTGGAAAAAGTTACAAATTGAAACTGATTGTCTGATAGTGGGCTATGCTTTTTCTAATCCCAATTTGGTCCCTTGGAAAATCAAGTCTCGTTGGCTTAATTGTTGGTCTTTCTCACTTTCGATCGAGTTCATGATAATCCATATTCATCGTGAAGCTAATTTTTATGCTGGTTTGCTTGCGAACATTGGTATCAACTCTAAGATTTTCACTTGGTATATTCATGTTCATAGAGACATAGTTAAAGACTTATTGCTAGAAAAGTCGGATACCCCTAAGCTTAGGATTTGCTCTTAAGGGTTTTGGTTTGGTCCCCTTGTGTATCTTATTTCTTTTTTTTATGGAATGTCTTATTATGGTTTTAGAAAAAGAGTAGAGATTAGAGAAGAATGGGCAAGATGAATATGGCGAAGATGGCCCGATAATGCTAGAAGACATTTGAGAAGACTTAAACTAAAATCATAAGTGTAAGGATGAGAAAATTGTTTGTAATCATAAGACTAACGTATAATAAGTTTAAGTTTGGGTTGAATGTGAGTTAAGTAAAATTTAGGTTGTAACATAATGCGGTTGTTGCAACGGTAATAACAGCAAACAAAAAGTAAAGTATTATTTTTACCGGGTGATATAGCTTATATCGTATCGTGTCCACAGAGATTGGTTATTGATTCGTCGTTTGATAAATCGTTCGTTAATGAGTTTGGGGTTAAATGGGTTGTAAAGAAAAGTACCAACAGAAATTTAATGCAAACAAAAGTATAAAAAAGATAGACAACTTATCCTGAATGAATGTACACTACCTGTCATAGAATTAAACCTATCGTCCAGTTATACTCAACCTACAATACTCGTCTATGCCATCACATATCTCTCAACACCTAAGTCATTCCTAACCCAAATTGAGAAACCTATTGCATCACCCCGGTAGTGATGTCTCACCTACCTCAACAACACATAACTCAACCGTGTCACTCGCATCGATGATGTCTCGCCCGACGCAAGCGACACAGAGGCATTAATCTCAGATACCCATAGTGAATGTCAACTTTAAACCTATGTCTAACATTCAGAAACTAACAGATAATCGTCCTAGGTAAGAATCTAAGCAGTATATGTCTATCACAACTCAAATCCCTAACACAGGGTAAAAACTTAAGATAACAACCAACACAAATTTGTAAAGCAAGATTTATATAACGCCATAGGCGACAAATATACATGAGTTAAGACTAAATATAAAAACAAAACCCAACTAAAAGATATTACACAAAGAGGAAGAGAAATCAACCATAAATCTTTTGGTTTGTCAACTTCGATCGAAGAGCAATCCACCCCGAATCATCCTTATGCAAGATCCATAATTGTTAGGGTTAAATATGTTTTAGTCCCTACAAATAGGTGACCCTGCACTTTTAGTCCCTACAAATATTTTCTTCAACTTTTGGTCCCTCTAAAATTTTACGTTAGCATAAAATATCCTTTCCGTTAGATTCCACTAACGTGTGGTGACGTGGCTTGCCATGTGGCATTAGTTATATGGATTAATTGAAAAAAGAAATAAGCCAGCGTGTCAAACATTTTACCCCCTTTGTGAAAAAATAAACTACTGCTGAAAGTCAAAAAAATTTCACCCCCTTTGTAACCCTAGCACGAGCAAGCAGTCTCCCTCTCATGGTGGTCCCCGACATTGTTGACGACAAGGAATCTTGGTGGTGCCTCGCGTTGTGCCTTCTTCTTCCTCGTGGTCCCAGGTAATAGGCTCATCTTTTTATTTTATAATTGATTCCTTATGTTTGTGAAATTACCATTTTCCCTAAAATATATTGTGGGTTTGTTAACCCTAAAACGATTTTAAATTACTAATTCTAAACCTAATATGGTAATTGTATGTATACGGAAAATGAGTGCATTCAAGGTTTTATTTTATACCAAGGGTTGCTTTGTAAAAGACTCAGACATTAGGTATGAGTGTGGGGATGTATTTGGTTTTAATATGCAAGATGTAGATTACTGGTCATTTTTTGAAGCCATAGACTTAGTGAAAAGTATTCAACCTGAGTTTGATATGGATACTGTTAAGATGTGATGGAAACATGAAAATGGTAATTTTGAAGAAGATTTAAAGAGATTTAAGGATGATGGAGATGATGTTGAAGTATCAATGTTTGTGGTTGAGCATAAGTGTGATATTGAGATATTATGTGAGCCTAAGCCTGAATCAAGAGATGCAACATTTATGGACATGGTTAAGGATAAAGGGAAGGGTAAACCATGTGAGTCTAGTGATGATGAATCAAGTGAAGATGAGTTAGTTAGGGATGTGCATTTTGATGATAGAGAAGAGGAGAGGATGAAGGGTTTTGATGAAGAACTGGAAGACATTCCTGTTGGTGATCCTGCTGAACATGAAAACCAAGCAGGTCATGCTGCCTCACCTCTACTAGAAAAGAAACAGTTCATCACAGAAGAAATAGGGAAGCAACATCTCATTGAAGATGAATATATGATAGATGAGTTGGATAGTGGGGCTGAGGATGACAGTGGCGATGAAAGGCCTTGTGTAATAAGGTACAATGAAGAAGATAGAATGAGTAAGGATTATGTATTCAAGGTAGAAATGGAGTTTAGATCATTGAAACAATTTAAGGATGCCATACTTGAACACAATGTGTTAAATGGGAGGGATGTTAAGTTTGAGAAAAATTATTCAAATAGGGTTAGGGTGGTATGCAAAGATAAAAAGAAATGTGATTACACTGTGTTGTGTAGTATAGTCTTGACTTCCATAACTTTTAGGATAAAAATATTGTATGCAAAACACAAGTGTGGCATACGATTCTTTAACAAAAGTGCAAAAGCAGAGTGGGTTGCCAAGGTGATTGTGAATGGGCTGAAGAATAATACAAAGATGAGGCTAAATGATGTAGTAAATGATGTGAGGCTTAGGTATGCTACTGAGATTCCAGGGTGCAGGGCATTTAGGGAAAGGCAAATTGCAAGACAAATTGTTGAAGGGGACTCAAGCAAACAATTCAGCTTGTTGTGATCTTATGGTGCTGAGTTGAGAAAGTCTTCAGTAGGTAATACATTCAAACTCAACACCACTACATTAGCTCTAGGTTTGAAACCAAGATTCCAGAGGTGTTACATTTGTTTTTATGGGACTAAGAAGGTGTAACACCCCAATTCTACGCCGATAATTATTAAGAAAATTAGAGTTATAAAATTCTTTTCAACAAACAATTGGAGTATTACAATTCAACTTACAACAGCATGCTATCGTAGATACATAACACATAAGTTCAAATGAACTGAAACAACATAAATTTAACTTTATTAAGACTAATCAGCGGAACTACATTATTCAACTTGGAAGTTATAACAACTTTTCAATTTAAAACCATTTTAAAATCAACAATTGTTTTTCATGTATCAACATGGTTATTCAACAACAAATCCAAAACAAATAAACAACTAGCGTTCATCCCCGAGTGTTACGTATCAGAGCGACTACCAAACTCGAACTAATAGCAACTAAATCTTCGACTGGGATACTTGCACGTTACCAGTATAAAGGTAACGACGAAACAAATGAAAGGGTGAGATATCAACAACTATAAACAAGTGTATGATAAACAGTATATTAGATCGAATCATACAAATATCACCACTTTTAAACAACAACTAAGATGACAACCAGCGATAGCAGTTATAACAACACAACGACAATCAACAAACACAACGACAATCAACAAACAACAAATAATAACAACAACTTTAACACGCGACTCAATATGCGACACAACTATGCAAATGCATGTGGATCCATCGGAGTAAAACTCCTAACTTAAAAATCATGCCAGGTTATCGAGGCATTTAACAAGGCATAAGCCTTCAACTTTCAACTTGTGCCAATCCAGGACAACGTGGGTGAGCATAGCTCCGACATAAAATTGTCAATCCAGTTCAACTTAATAATGCAATGTATTCCATGAGACCTCAACTTAAACAACAAATACACAACAATGCGACAACAACAACATCATACAACAACAACTTAAAATATGCATCAATGACATCAACTTAGATCAACACTGGTCATTCGACCTACAACTCAAACATGTCCATAAATTGGGACGATTCAACTTAATCAACATTGGCCATAGGCCTACAACTTCATCAACATATCAACAACAATTTATAACAACAACATATTCAACAACGATAATAGTTTATCAATTGCGACCTCGCAATTATTACAACACACGTAACCAACAACGCAAGGCATTCACACAATTTCAACAAAATAAAACAATCGTAATTACTTACTAAAATACACGAACCATTTCGACAATTTTCAATTAATTCTGAACAACTAATTTTTCCGCTTAATTTACTAATTCAACCAAACGAAACTATTCTTAATTTCCCGCATTACTATTAATTATTAAATAGATTCTAATAATTTATCATCCTGCTAAATTAATTCTCGCTTATATTCAAATCCTGCTAAATAATTTCTAATAATTGTTCTTAATAATATCAATATGTTATTTCTACTAAACATCTGATAAACCAACCTTTCTAGTTATTCTTGTTCCAATTAATTATCACATCGTTCGGTTAAACAATACCTGCCACTGTTATTGCTCCTCAATTTAATATGGATTTTGTTTGTCAATTATTCACAATAATTATTAACTCAAGCCATAAACTAATTACTAGAACAATAATTAAAACTTGTCATTAAGTGAAAAACTAGGAATAAGGAAAGTATCAGGAAATATTGGCCCACACCCAAAAGAACTGGGGTGCCCGTCTCAAGCAGTGAGGCGCTCGCCTCACCTCCTCTTACCACTATGGGGCGCCCAGCTCCATGTTAATGGGCCCCCCGTCTCTTGCCCATTCTCTTGTAGGGCGTCCGCCTCCCCTATATACATATATGTCTTACTTCGTATACTTTTCTTGCAATCTCTCTTATTTCTTTTGTTTCTCATATCAATTCTTCTTCAGTCATCGATTACCATAAAATAACTTCGATCGATCTTAGATTTCCACAACATAACAACATACTATTATTGATATAAAGGTCATACCATTAATTGATTCAGCCAAAATTAAAATCTCTTAACAATATAATAGTAACATTAACACAATAGCAATTATTTTCACCACATCAACCTAGCACAAAAACAACGAACAATTCATGGGAAAATTCATACAACCCAACCCACATACGGTCTATCATATACCCGGTTGTAGAGATTGAACCCCACCCTTACCTGGATTTAAAAGCAGTTCAACTCTATGTTTGCCTCCTAATTTCCGGTCGACAATTTCCTCTTCCAGCGATAGTTTCCTCCAAACCCTTGTTCCTGTTTTCTTTCTCCCATGTACAACTTTTTTCAAAAATATTCACTAAACCCTTATAATTCTCTTTTTATATCTCCTATAATTAAATCCAACTTATAATAATAATACTAATAATAATAATAATAATAATATTATTAGTAGTAATAATAATAATAATAATAATAATAATAATAATAATAATAATATTAGTAATAATAATAATATTATTTTGTTTCTACTTGGGCTTAATGTTCACACCTCCTCAATACTATTCACCACACAACAATTCAATTTAATTAAATAATGATCCCATATAATAATATTATTTTTAATATTATTTTCTACATTTTCTCATCCATCAATTAAATAACACGAACTCGCAAATAATATTCTAATAGTAATTCTCCGATTAAACCAACTAATCAACTAATACCCATAATTCGACTATTCTCCGAATAATTTCAATTAAATCAATAATATCATCCTTAATATGATTCTTTCGGTTTATCCGACTAAAATCCGACTTAGTAATTCAAATATGCCTCTTAGATAATATTACCGACAAATCCAATTACTCCGATTAATTTTCCAACTTCGACAATTCTAATAGATAATTTCTTATATAATTTAATTAAATAATTAATTAAATTCGGGGTGTTACAGAAGGCATTGACAAAGGCTTGCAGACCCTTTATTGGCTTAGATGGATGCCATTTGAAGCACAAATCTGGTGGTATTCTATTGATTGCAGTTGGTAGATATCCAAATGATCAATATCTACCAATTGCCTTTGGGATAGTTGAGAGTGAAACAAAGGACTCATGGAGTTGGTTCATGAAGTTACTTGTTGAAGATATTGGAGATGGAAGATGGTGCTTCATATCTGACCAGCAAAAGGTAACAAAATTGCTATGTAAAAATATGTCTGTTTCTTTATTTATGTTGATATATACATAGGTTCATGTATTTTTATGTGCAGGGATTGGTTCAGGTTTTTGAAGAAAAATACCCAGCTTATGAGCACATATTTTGTTTGAGACACTTGTATGCCAACTTCAAAAAGAAGTTTGGTGGAGGTACATTGTTTAGGGACTTAATGATGGCAACTGCAAAGGCTACTTATTTTGAGGCTCATGAAACTAGGATGCTCATGATCAAGGAGGCCAATCCTGATGCTTATAACTGGTTAGAAGTTATTCCTAAAACAAAATGGTGTAAGCATGTTTTCCCTTTCTTCTCAAATTGTGATGTCTTAATGAACAATTTGAGTGAGTCCTTTAATTCAACTATTTTACTCCAAAGGGACAAACCAATAATAACTATGCTTGAGTGGATTAGAAATTATTTAATGGGTAGGTTTGCAACACTTAGAGAAAAAGTAGAAGGATATAAGGGCCAAATAATATCAAAACCTTTTAAAAGACTTGATAGGGAGATTGAGAAGAGTGCTAGCTGGACAACCACTTATGCTGGTAGATATTCATTTCAAGTAACCCATGTCCTTTTTACTAATAGCGTTGTGGTTGATCTAGAAAAACACACATGTAGTTGTAACTATCGGGAATTAGTGGGCATACCATGTAGACATGCAATTGCTGCCATACATAGGAAGATAGATGATCTTGTACACTATGTACACAAATGCTACCATAAGCGTTCATATGAATAATGCTATAATGAAATCATCACTCCTTTGAATAGCCAAAACAAATGGTCTAGAACCACTGATCTTGAGATATTACCACCCTTGTACAAACGTAGAGCAGGAAGGCCTAAAAAACTACGTAGTAGAGAACCTGATGAAGTAAGCCAAAACAAATGGAAGAGAACTAACACATCTCATAGGTGTAAAGTATGTTTTGAATTAGGGCATAATAAAAGGACTTGTAAAAAGAACAAGCAAGTAGTTGCTGTTGCACCAAGTCAAGATGTGTCAATGCAAGCTGGTCCAGTGGAAGATATGCAAGTGCAAACTAGGGCAGGGCATGATGTGCAAACTGATCCAGGGTAGCCAAGTCAAGATGTGCCTGCACAAGATGTGCCAATGCAAACTGACACAACATATGCCTACACAAGCCAGCCAAACTGCACAAACAAAAAGCAAAAGAGTAAGTAAGACTGCTTTTAACTGCACATACTGTTTATTGTTTACATCATGATGCTTTTAACTATGTATAGTTTATTAAAATTTGTTTACATCATGTTGCTTTTAACATCATGTTGTTTTTGTTTAGGGAAAGACTAAAATAAAACAAGTCAAATGTAAGAAAACAAAAGACCAAGTTCAAACAAAAGCTGCTGATGGAGCTGGGACAAGTAGCACCACACCAAAAACTACTAAAACAAGTAGCACTACACCAAAAGCTGGTGAAACAAGTAGCACTACACCTATGGATAAATTCCATGATTGGGATGTTGAAACTTTGGCTTCTTTGCTGGATTGGAATGATATGCTGGACATTGAGCCTTTAAATGTTGAAGACCATGTAGAATAAACTGTGTAAGAGCCTGCTGCTACAAAAAATGTGGAAGAGCCTGCTGCTGCACAAACTGTGGAAGAGCCTGCTGCACAAACACAACCAGAACCACCTACCAAAGCTAAGGCTGGACTAAGGATTTTTTATGGTGTATCTCCCAGGAAGTCTCAAAAACATTCATTCATACCACCAGCTCCCTCCTCAGAACCTTTGCAAACCAAGGAAAAAAAACAAATTCTCCTGTGCAAGTTGTAAAAAGGCAAAGTGATAGACTCAGGACCATCAAAACAAAGGTTGTTTCAGGTCCAAGTAGAAAACCTGATGACCCTTTGGTCATAAATTAGGAGGAGGAAGCTATGGACTCAGGACCATCAAGTGTTAACAAAACATGGAGTGAAATTTCTAAGGGTTTAACTCAGTGAAACTATTTTGTTGCTTTTAACTGATGTTTTAGTTTGTTGTAACTCAATGAATCTCTTTTGTGCTGCCAATTGATGTT
Source organism: Vicia sativa (assembly GCA_021764765.1). NCBI lineage: Eukaryota > Viridiplantae > Streptophyta > Magnoliopsida > Fabales > Fabaceae > Vicia > Vicia sativa. The sequence continues at coordinate 112,868,432 of CM038796.1, read as the reverse complement.
TTAGTTTGTTTGTTGTCAACTGATATTTTGTTGTTATTCAAATTGTGTGAAACTTATTTTGTAATGTATAACAATGAAGTTTTTTTATGTATTCTTATGTATTGTGAACTTAATTATGGCTTGACAGTTATGGTCAAACAGGTTGTCTATAATAATTTCTAATTCTTGTTCTTATTTTACACAGCAATAATTTCTTATAACATAACATGTAATGGATGACATAACATTTTATCACATAACAGTTAATGGTGAAACATTGTGTGCATACAATTTTGATTACAAAAAATTCTAATAACAACATTTATTGTAACAACAATAGGCAATTACAACAACTCTTGATCACAAACAAACTATTTTGATTACAGTACATTCGAACTATTACAACCAACAACTCTAAACCAACAACAACTATAAACCAACAACAAATACACTACCTCCATTAACAACATTCAATTAAAGACATTTCTTCAAATTCTTAGAATTCTAAAACACTACATTCTGTTACATTTCACTGCAAGGTAGAAATTAACCATTAATGACAATATTAAACAAACTGTCTTCATCTTTCCACATAGCCCAACTGTCTTCAACTTGATTTCCAATTTGACATTCTTCTTCATTGCCGACTTGCAAATTTCCTTCAAGCTTTCAAAAGACTTCAACTCTCTCAACTTGGTCGAATCATTATTCAATTCTTCATCTTGATTCTCCATTTCCTCATGCCCAGTTTCGATTTCATCATCCTATTCAAACAGATTGCATGTTTCATCACTCTGCCAACAGGGACATCTTTAGAACAATTTCCCTCGATTACGACCGTTTTTGCAACGGTAAGATATCATACGCAAATTGCAAGCACACGTTCTCCATCTACGACTACTCACACTTAATGAATGGACTGTACGGTTTTTCTTCGAAAAGAAGAAGATGTCCTAGTTGAAATTGGGGGCAGCAAAGAAGAAGAAGAGGGTTCGCTGAAATGGTTTGAAACGAAGAAGAATATGGAGGAAAGTGAAAGTGGAATTGGGGAACAGTGCAATTAGGGTTCACTTATTTAACTTAAATAAACAAAATAATCAAGTATTCCAACGTGTCAAATAATAGAAACACACATGGCAAGCTATCTCACCGTCCATTAGTGGATCTAACGGCAAGGATGTTTTGCGCTAACGTAAAATTTTAGAGGGACCAGAAGTTGAAGAAAATATTTGTAGGGACTAAAAGTGCAGGGTCTCCTATTTGTAGGGACCCCTGACATATTTAACCCTAGTTGTTATCTAAACTAATCTATAAAAAATATGAAGTTTTGATGAATTGGGACCAAAAATACCCAACCATAACCTAAAAAATGTGTTTTTTCAGCCTAAATATGAGTTATTGCCCAGCCCACACCGCCTGACACTCAAAAACCACCTTTGGATGCTCAAAACTGCGTTTTAGTGCATTTTCACGCTCCCGGAGCGCCTCTCCACCGTTGAGCGATCTCGGGGCGCTGTTGGAAAAAACTAGAAAAATCCAACACTGTTTTGGCCATAACTTGAGAACCGTAACTCGGATTTGCGCCCGGTTTGAAGCGTTGGAAAACTTATTCAATAAACTATCTAACCATGAAAAAACATTAACCAAATTTATGATTTTTAATTCTTTGATTTTGAGCCTTATTCGTTGATGAGTTGCTCAAATCGCAAGTTTGAAACCGTGTCTTCGACACTTTATTGCTTATGCTCCAAATACGAATGAATACCTACAAAAGAGATGAAAAACTATCGAATGATACAAAAATACACTAAAACTTGATTATACACTAAATATACACATTTATACAAAACAAACTGAGGATTTATTCAAAGAATATCAACAAAAGAACCGATAAGTGCCACAAAACATATATACAAAATAACTATATTTGGGCACTTATCAAACTCTCCTCAACTTGAAACATTGTTTGTCCTCAAACAAATGCAAACAAACCAAAGAAACAAAGAATGATAATCAAAGAATCACGAATCAACAAGTTTTAAGAACGTAAGACAAATATATGATTCAAACAAAAACGCACAAGCAAGGTACATACTTACCACTATCCTACAACAAAAATATACAAACGAAACAAATCCCAAGTACAAAAATCTTGCAAAACATTCTAAAATAAAACAAGCTCAATCATGAATCAGTCCTAGTAAAAATTTATCGGTAGATGAAGAGCACACAATGGTGAGGGACTTTTGACACTCATCCACAATCTTGCAAACAATAGACTAAATTATGTATTCATCCTAAAAACTCATATTGAAAATACAAAGGGAAGAATCACATGGGCTTTTGAATGTTGTAATTTGGATTGCTTAACAAACAATGGATAATTCCTAAAGCTAATTGAGACAAAAACTTGCCGAAACCTAAGGGAGTGATCAACTCACAAAGACTCAAGCAAAAAATCTCAATCAAATTTATTCTTCATTCCAAATTTCACACCAACACACATCACTTATTATCACGATATTATTCATACTCTTCTTTTTTCAAAGTTTTTCTCTTTTTTTTCTTCTTTTTCTAAACTTCCTTTTTCATATGTTTTTTTCTTTTCTCAACCTCATATCAATAACAACATAAGCACATAAACATTCCTCTCCCCAAATTAAATTCAACCAACATCATTATGTGAATACTCCCTACTTTCTAAGGTAATGTAAAAATTCATACAACAACATATAATTGAGGGTTCAAGAAAACAAAAAATTAATGTCCATTCAAAAAGGAAAACCAAATACTTATAGACAATCATTAAGTTCAAAAATATCATGGACATTAATAAAAAGCCCAAAGGGGCTAACAAAGGTTCACACGCTCACAAGGTGAATTGAATATTTGGCCAAGATATTTGTGCTCAAAATCTAACAAAATGTCTTGATCTTTTTCTTGCATTCATACAATCAACACAAAATAAAAGATTAAGCATAATAAAGTTCAGCTAAAACAAGAATGTGGCCTCCAGCACATATGAACAACGAAAATTTTCCTCACATTTATGGGTAAAAAGAGAACTAAAGTGATTCAAGTCATGAACAAGTAATGCAAAAAGAATGAATGGCATGGTAATTGTACAAATGATAAATTTCCTATACATGTTATGCTATAGAATGCGACAAACGAGTACCTGGGCATGTACCAACTTTAAAAATTACCATTACAATACATCCGCAAGTTGAAACGATCAAACTCAAAAAATCACCAAATGCAACCTCAAGCTACCAGACCAAAATTGGACGACAAAAAACAAACAAAAGAATTAGAAAAATCTCAATGTACAAAATTTACAAGGAACAAAACTCCTCAAGCTAAACACGACAAGCATGCGGAAAAATCAAATTGATAAAACAAAACAATTACATATAACGATACGAAATCGGGTGCAAATGAATTAACAAGTTGAAAAGTGAAGATTTAAAATTTAGAACATGTCTTATTTCAACTTGTTAAACATAAGTCACCACACACATAAACAAACACAAACAAACATGCTTGTTTTATGTCGTAAGCTCAGTGTCTTTATTGTGCGAGCTATTAACCTCCTCTCGTCATGCCATGGTATTTCCACACCATGCAAACCTAAAGAAGGTATCCTAACAACCACACAACAAATGTTACAAAAACTAGACAATTTACAACAATACATGAAAACAAAGAAAAACACAAATATGCACAAGTATGGAATGTAAACATAAAACATGTACAAGTTTGATAATCATATACAAATAAGTTCACAAGTAAATCTAAACAAGTTCATTCACAATTTCTATACAATATATACATTAATTACAAAATTCAAAAACTAAAGAATTATCGCAATGCAAAAACAATAAAACCAATACCCGATAACGGCGCCATTTTATTGCAGCGGTAATAGCAGCAAGCAAAAAGTAAAGTAGTATTTTTACTGGGTGATATAGGTTATATCGTATCATGTCCACAGAGGTTGGTTATTTATTCTTCGTTCGAAAAATTGTTCGTTAATGAGTTTGGGGTTAAATGGGTTGTAAAGAAAAGTATCAACAGAAATTAAATGCAAACAAAAGTATAAAAAGGATATACAATGTATCCTGAACGAATGTACACTATCTGTCATAGACTTAAACCTATTGTCCAGTTATACTCAACCTACAATACTCGTCTATGTAATCACATATCTCTCACAACCTAAGTCATTCCTAACCCAAATTGAGAATACTACTGCATCACCTCGGTAGCGATGTATCACCTATCTTAACAACACATAAGTCAATTGTGTCACTTGCATCAACGATGTCTCGCCCGACACAACTGACACAGAGGCATTAATCTCAGATACCCATGGTGAATATCAGTTCTAAACCTATATCTAATATTCAGAAACTAACAGATAATCGTTCTAAGTAAGAATCTAAGCAGTATATGTCTATCACAACTCAAATCCCTAACACAAGGTAAAAACCTAAGATAACAACCAACACAAATTTGTAAAGCAAACTTTATATAACGCCATGGGCGACAAATATACATGAGTTAAGAGTAAATACACAAACAAAACTCAACTAAAAGAGATTACACAAAGAGGAAGAGAAATGAAACACAAATCTTTTGGTTTGTCAACTCCAATCGAAGAGCAATCCACCCCGGATCATCCGTATGCAAGATCGACCGTTGTTATCTAATCTATCAAAAATATGAAGTTTTGATAAATTGGGACCAAAAATACCCAACCATAACCTAAAAAATGTGTTTTTTCGCCTAAATATGAGTTTTTGTCCAGTCCACACTACCTGAAGCTCAAAAACCACTGTCGGACGCTCAAAACTGCATTTTTAGTGCATTTTCGCGCTCTTGGAGCGCCTCTTCACCGTCAGGCGAGCTCGGGGCGCTGCTGAAAAAAACTAGAAAAATCCAACACTGTTTTGGTCATAACTTTAGAACCGTAACTCGGATTTGCACCCAGTTTGAAGCGTTGGAAAGCTTATGCAAAAACCTATCTAACCGTGATAAAATATTAACCAAATTGATGATTTTTAATTCTTTGATTTTGAGCCTTATTCGTTGATGAGTTGCTCAAATTGCGTGTTTGAAGCCGTGCCTTCGACACTTTATTGCTCATGCTCCAAATACGAATGAATACCTACAAAAGAGATGATAAACTATCAAATGATACACAAATACACTAAAACTTTATTATACACTAAATATAAATATTTATACAAAAAGCGAGGGATTTATTCGAAGAATATCAACAAAAGAACTGATAAGTACCACAAAACATATATACAAAATAACTACATTTTGGCACTTATCAGCGGTTTGATTCAGTTTGGTTAGGTTTGTAAAATAAAAACCGCAAATTGAACCAAACCATGCGATTTTGTTAAAAGATGACCCCAAATAAATTTGAACCAAATGCGGGTTTTTTTCAATTTCGTTTGGTTTGCGGTTTTCTATTGGGTTGGTTTGGTTTTGAACACCATATGTATTATAGTGTTTTAAAAATCAAATAGAATTGGTCGGCCGGATTAGTTTAACTGAAAATGGAAAGGGTTGTTAGCCTAGTTTGATTGTTAGATTGGATATGCTATTGAACAAAAAGTACTGGGTAAAAACAATAAAAACTGATCAACCGATAATTTTTGAAAACCGACAGATCAAATGCATGTTTTTTTCGGACAAACGACGTTGTTTTCTTAATTTTCTTAAAATAATATAATTAAAATACAATTATTAATTCAAAACTTATTTAAAACATAGAATTGTTTAAAATTTTATTTTCTATTATTTTGTTGTGAGTGATAAATATATTTTAAATTTAATTTTACATAATGACTATTTATAATTATGATATTTTAAAAATTTTTGAAATTTTATAAGTGTCGTGATATTTTTTATAAACTGGTGATCTGATTCTACCAATTAATAAATATATAATTTTATTATAGAAATTGGTTTATCCAATTGAAAATTATTTAATTTAATAAATATATAGGATTTGATTAGTGATTTAGTGGTTCTACCAATGAACCAGTGATCTAATATTTTCATTGGTTTGATGACTTGTCCAATTTTTAAAATCTTAATCTCGTCTTGACTCGATGTCTAATAATAGACAAAAATATTTCAGTTGTATCTTATCTTTATTTTTTAAGATTTATTTTTTTCTTCTTGTTGTTTAGATGTTTTAATTTTTTAAAAAAGATGTTCAAGACTTTTTTTCTTTCTCACTTTGGTTTGTAAGGGAAGCACGGACACAGACTAAGCATTGTTCCTACTTAAAAATCGAATATGATATTTCTTGAATTGTGTTTTTTCAGGAGCTCCATTACCACTGAGAACAATTTTTTTTGCTAAAATAATAGGGAAAGAGAAAAAATAATGATAGAATAAGAGGATCAAAATAGTAATTATATTTAATTAAAGTTAGTGATAACTACATAATTATCATATTAACTAACTTTTAACAATATAGGATTGATCAATTAACAATATGCTCCTTTTTAACGGCAAAACAAATGTTTTGGCTAAGTATTGCATATAACAATATATTTGAATATCGTGCTCATTTCTCTAAGGTGGTTTAATTCAATGAGTGTTGCCATAAGGGTAAATTGATCCATCTTAAATCTTTTAATTATTTCACTATCATATTTTTTTTGTGTACACCAAACATTTTGAGGTACTGAGTATTTTTATTAGTAGAAAATGAGATTGTTGGAACACACACAATTGGGGTAAATCAATGGTGAAGGTAGAATTGGAGAAGATGAAGTTTAGAGAGAAAATGAGAAAATTGAGAGAGAGAGAGAGAGAGAGAGAGAGAGAGAGACTGTGTGTGTGTAATTGAGGAGAAATTGTATTTACTAAATGGCATACATTGTTCTACACATTACATAGAGGGAGTGCCTTTTATAGGCATCTAAAACAACACACAAACAAAAGAAACAAACAAAGAAAAATAGAAAAGTGTCAATAACTGAAATTCCAAATTTCGTGACAGAAATCGGTTTCCCTAAAGCTGGAAACCGATTTCTTCTTCAAATTTTCCTTTTCCTATACTGATGCAGAACAACTTTTTCAAATAAGTTGTTTTGCAAAACCAGCTTCTGAAGCCTTACAATTGCATTTGGCTTATACAATACATTCAACACACCACATTAAGCCAAGTGCTCCACATTCCTCAACCTCAATTTCTTCACAAGCCTCTTGAACACTTCATTTGTTACTGCCTTCGTCAACAAAATCGCAAGTTATTCTTCACTTTGACAATGAGCTAGCTTCAGTTGTTCTTCACACACCAGCTCGCTCAAATAATGGAACCTCATCTTTATATGCCTGCTTCTCCATGTGCTATGGGATTTTTTGTAAGATTAATAGCCAAGAGGTTGTCAATAAAGAGTGTGACAACTTTTACCTTAATATTGTCCAACTATTTAAGTAGATTCATTAGCCACACGACTTGACATGCACACATGGATGCTGCAATATACTCGGCCTCACAAGAAGAGAGTTCCACCACGAGTTCCTTTTTAGAGCACCAAGAGATTGGAGCTCCTCTGAACATAAAGACATAATCGACTATAGAGTTTCAATCATCTTTATCTCCACACCAATTGAAATATGTATAACCGAGTAATTCGCACATGCTGCCCACATCAGTCACGAGAAAGAGAATTCTGCAGCCAAGAGTACCTTTGATGTAATGAAGGATCCTCTTGACCGCTGCCAAATGAGACACCTTTGGTATCTCCATGAATCTACTCACAATACCGACACTAAATGCAAAATTCGGACGCATATTGCATAAGTAACGTAATGATCCAATCAACCTCCTATATTGAGTTGAATTAACGTCACCCTCATCCTCATTCTTGGACAGCTGCAACCTTGGTTCCATAGGTGAATTAGAAGCATTGCAATGCTCCATATCACACCTCTTCAATATCTCACAAGCATACTTTCTTTGGTGTATGAGAAGTCCCAACTTTGACTTGTGAAACTCTATGCCAAGGAAGTATGTCATGATACCAAGATCACTCATCTCAAACTCTTCCATAAGCTCACCATTGAACTTGGAAATAAACTCCTCATTGTTGCCCGTAATCAAAAGATCATCCACATATAAGCAAAGTATAATCACACATTTGCTTGCATCCGACTTCACATAAATAACATGTTCGGACACACACTTCTTGAAGTCAACCTCAATAAGAAAAGTATTTATTCGTTTGTTCCAAGCTCTAGGTGCTTGTTTCAAACCATAGAGTGTTTTCCTCAACTTGTAGACTCGTCTTTCTTGGTTCTTTATCACCAAACCGAGGGGTTGCTCTACATAGACTTCCTCCTCAAGTAGACCATTTAAAAATGAGGATTTCACATCCATTTGGTACATTTCCCAATTTTTGCTATTGGCAATACCAACAACCAACCGTATGGTCTCCAATCTAGCTACCAGAGCAAACACCTCATCATATTCTATGCCTTCTCGCTGCAAGAATCCTTTTGCTACTAGTCGAGCCTTATGCTTGCCAATCTCGGCTTTAGGATTTGTCTTCACTTTATATACCCACTTTACTCTGATTGCCTTTTTCTTTTCCAGTAAATCAATCATCTCCTAAGTACTATTTTTCTCAATGGATTCCAGCTCTTCTTTCATCGCAGACACCCACTTTGCATTGCTCAATGCCTCTTTCGTACTCACCGGTTCAGATTCATCCATAAGTGCAAAATGAATGAGATCACCATCATTGGTAATCTTATTATCATGGAACACTTCACAATCTTGGAGCCGTTGAGGTAGACCTCTACGTCTTATCGGTCTTCTACTAGACTCAGCATTGCCATCTTCAATCGGAATCGAATTAGCCCCTTTGTTCTGCTGCTGCAGATTTTCTATGTTTTTTGGTGGAAACCGGTTTCCAGGATCAGGGGAACCGATTTCTACATCCAGAAATTCAATTCCAGGACTCTCAGACTGTATTTTTTGCGTGAGAAATTGGTTTCCTTCTGTTGAGAAACCGATTTCTGCTCCTGAAACCAGAATTTTTCTGCTGTCAAACTGTTTCAGCTTATCCATTACCACATCTCGACTGAACATGATCTTCTTTCTACTCACATCAAACAGCTTGTAACATCCAGTAGGGTGATATCCGACAAGAATCATTACCTCACTTTTACCATCTAACTTCTTTTGAAGTTGACCCGGAATATGCCTATATGCAATCGAACCCAAAACTTTTAAATGCGTTAAATTCGGTTTGTGGCCAGAAAAAACCTCTTCTGGTGTAACTTTGTCAAGCTTCTTAGTAGGGAACCTATTCAACAAATAGGCTGATGTAGAGACCGCTTCTCCCCATAGTTCCTTCGGCAAGTTCTTCCCTTTCAACATGCTACGAACCATGTTCATAATTGAGCAATTTCTCCTTTCGAAAATTCCAATTTTTTGAGGCGTATAGGGCGGAACAACCTCACAAACTATACCCTCATCATCACAATAATTCCCAAATTCACTTAAGGTATATTCATCTCCACCATTCATTTTGAGAATTTTCACCTTGTGACCACTTTGCCATTCCACCATGGATTTAAACCGTTTGAACACATATAACACCTCATCCTTCCTCTTTATGAGGTAAATCCACAGCTTCCTACTAAAATCATCAATGAAAGTGACAAAGTACCTATTTCCACCATACAAATCGACTTGCATTGGGCCGCACACATCAGAATACACCACCTCAAGGTGTTCCTTGGTCCTATGACCAACATCCTTGCTGAAATTAGTATTGTGTTGCTTCTCTTGCACACACTCTTCACACAACTCAGTTGGAAGATTTATCTTGGGCAGCCCGGTCACCATACCATCCTTTTGCAACGTGTCGAGGTCTCTAAAATTGAGGTGTCTAAGACGGTAGTGCCACAACCACTCATCACGACTTGCCGTTGTAGCAAGACATTTGTGTTCCATTACTTTCAACTCTATCTTGAAAGTACGATTTGCAGCAATGGGTGCTCTCAAGATTAAAGCGTCTTTTTGGTCAAAAATGCGCAAAATCTTGTTTTTCATCCGAATTATGTAATTCTTCTCGAGTAATTGGCCAATGCTCAAGAGATTACACCTAATTACAGGAATTTACAGCACATCTTTGATCAAGGAATGACCTCTATTTTTCTTCTTGATCGAGACATCACCCACACCGTCGGCCGCTAAAGTGGTGTCATCCGCGAATCTCACTCTATTCTTTGTGGCTTGATTGATCTTCACAAGCCAATCCTTTCTACCCGTTATATGAGTTGAACAACCCGAGTCCAAGTACCACTCATCACTACTTTGGACTCCCCCTTTAATGGTAACCATTGCGTTTCGCTTTGAACGCGTTTGTGCAGAAAATTCTGCACTGTTAGAGTTGTTGTCCAGCCCTGGACACACTCATGTGTTGTTGTCCAGCCCCTCTTTGCAGCCATTATTCTCCTCCGTGATCATGTGTTAAGGACCAAATTGTGGATATTTTGTACATGATTTTGTGGTCCTTAACTATGCCTTTTAATTAATTAGTAGTATTTAGTATAGTATTTTGGTTTAATCATGTTTTTATTAAATTTTTGTTTATAATATATTATTTAACTTAGTTTATATTTTAATTGTAGGTTTTTAATATTGATTCCCTCAAGCTTGGATTCAAGGATACTTGAAGAACTCTTGGGATGATTCTTTTTGAAGGAATTTTTGGAAGAAGAAGCATGCTTGGTCGCGGGTGATTCACATGAGTGCGGTTAGCGGTATGAGGCTTAGCGGTCTGAAAATCGAGAAAAAGTCTGGACCCATGCTTTCACCTTTTTAGCCTACCAACTCTCTGCTTTTCCAGCTGGCTTTGGCTGTGCTAAAAAGGGGATATCACTTCTTCATCATTATTCATCATTGTTGTAATTTTAGGGCATAGAAAATATAAAACAAAAACATTGTTCTTGTTGATTCTTCTTCTATGTTCATCTTCTCCAACAATCTTGTAAGCAAAGCAACCATGAAAATGAGTAGCTAAGCTTCTTTTGTGTCAAGATTAGAGTTAGTTGATCTAACTAGTATGTATTTATTTTAATCTCTTTGTGTATGAACATGGTGGATGATTTATATATGTTGAATATCTTTGTTCTTCTATCTTTTTATGCTTTGAATCATGATTGAAAAAGGATGCTTCAAAGTAGACCTAGGATATTCATCCACTAATGAACAAATGCTATGAATAGATTTGTGAGTTAGTGTTTACAAGTATTGAGCTTCATATTTATCATGTCAATAGTTGTGGTGAGAAATCATTCAAAGATTAACATGATAAAACTCACAATCTTGGTGAGAAATCAACAAGATTGAGAGGATACGTATTTATAGCAATCATCAACTAGTTCATCACTTGGTTAATAGAATATATATGAAATTAGGTTATGACAAGAAGTGTATCATCATCCTCTACTTCTTGTCTAGCAACCTTGGCCTCATCTCCATGATTTTCTTTCGATTTCGCATTACAATCCCTTGCAAAATGGCCAAGCTTTTGACAATTGAAACACTTCACATTACTCTTGTCACCTCTCTTGTAGTTGTTGCCTTGACCACCACATTTGGAGATGCTCTATCCTCTTTGTGCCATGGAACCTCTTGAATTTTGTGAATCTTTTTCCACAAAATTCTGGAAATTTTCTTTGCCTTTCGATCTCTTGTTCTTCTCATTGAATCTTGCTTGCAATGCAATTTCCGCCTTGGCCTTATCATTTCCTCTTTCATCTAGCCTTTGTTCATGTGCTTCCAATGAGATTTAAAGCTCCTCCTTGATCATGGTGAAAAGATCCTTTGATTCTTCATTGGCTACCACAATGTTATCGAATCTTGACGTTAAAGAACACAAGATTGTAGCTACTACATTTGGTACCGTAATAGTTTCATCGCAAGCCTTCATTTGATTCACCAAACGCGTTATGCGCGTAATATAGTCATTGATAGATTCCTTTTCTTCAAGATCTCCCAAGCTTGCTTTACCGACGTATAATCACCAACTTTCTCAAAGTTGTCATTGTCGATGCAAGAGTGTATCAAGAAGAGGGCTTTGTAGTATTTTTTCTTTTCTTCCTTGAATGTGGCTTGTTGTGCAGCTGTAGCCTCTGCAACAAGTGGTGTGACTCCATCATTCACCACTTCAAGGACTTCTTGATACCCAAACAAAACTTTTATTTGTTTGCACCATTTGTCACAATTCTTGGAATCAAGAATTGGGAGGTTGGTAGGAATTCGATTGGTGGTTGTCATGTTTGTAGTGGATTAATGGATCAGAACCTTGCTCTTGATGCCAGATGTTGGAACATACACAATTGGGGTGAATCAATGGTGAAGGTAGAATTGGATAAGATGAAGTTTAGATAGAAAATGAGAAAATTGAGAGAGAGAGAGAGAGAGAGAGAGAGAGAGAGAGAGAGAGAGAGAGAGAGAGAGAGAGAGAGAGAGAAAGAAAGAGTAATTGAGAAGAAATTGTATTTACTAAATGGCATACATTGTTCTACACATTACATAGAGGGGGTGCCTTTTATAGGCATGTAAACACACGAACAAAAGCACCAAACAAAGAAAAATAGAAAACTATCAAAACTGAAATTCCAAATTTCGTGACATAAACCTGTTTCCCCAAAGTTGGAAACTGATTTCTCCTTCAAATTTTCCTTTTCCTGTACTGATGCAAAACAACTTTTTCAAATAAGTTGTTTTACAAAACCATCTTCTGAAGCCTTCCAATTACATTTGGCTTATACAATACAATCAACAGAGATAACACGTCTAAATTAGTCATCTCAAATTCTGTCATTTTTAGTTTCTTGAATCTTTTGATCTCAAATTTGTTGCTTCTAGTCACAAGTAAGTCATCCACATACATGCATATCAAAATTATGATTGATATTGTTAAGTGTCGTGTCTAATCTAAGCACCACGTATTCCTTGTCTTGATCCCAAATCATGTCGAATGATTGACAGAGACCTAGTTATTCAATAGGCCAATTTAAAAATATTGACTTGACATCTAAGTGGAATATGGACCTCTTACCGCATGTATCCGACTATATCGAATATTATAAAAAGTATCGAATCCAAAGAAACCAAGCGATCAAGGGTTATTTTCTACTAGTTTAGTGTGTATCGAAGACTTTGTCTAAAACTAGTTTATTTTTGGTAAATTGAAAAGTAATTGACTTCTCTAATATAAAAACAAGAGTCTGATCACGACTTTGTATGTCTTATTGAATCTAGACAGCAAGTATACAGTCCTATCGCGTGTAGCTTTAAATATTATCGAATCCCAAGGGACTAAATGTCGACCTATCATTATCTAAGGTTACAACGTAAATCTAAGGCTAATAATGTAAATGATTTGGGTGTAGGGAACCTAACTGATTATAATCTAGTTTAGATTCATAAGGGAAAGTATTGTTATGTAATGGTGGGACTTCGGGAATTTAGCAACTCATCGACTTAAACTTGTATTATCAAAACAGTTTCAGTAGGAAATATTTATTTGAAAACCCTCTTCTCACACTCTTGTGTTTAATTATTCAAATCCTATAATCAAACCTAAGTGAGTGCTCTCGCTGTTTCAATTAGAGTTTAAAAATAGTTTTTTAAAATAAATAAAACCTAATCAACTTAAAAGTGCTCTCGCTGTATTTTAAGTTGATGCACAAATACTAATGTCCAATTATTATGTCAAACTCTCGTTTTATTGATCCTAACTTCTAATATGTATTTTATCCTCGTAACAAAACAGTTTGCATTAAGAACTAGTAATTGAAACCACGAAATTAATCTTTTTAAAACGGAATAGATCGAATGACGTTGCTAAACCCCGTCGACTATATGACCTTACATAGCGATAACTAAATTTAGCCTAGCATGTTATATATCTCAATTATAACGCAACAGAGATAAATAATATCAGACAATTCGGATAGCACGTGCATTTTAGATAATTTAGGCGTAAATTAAATAAACAATTAAAATAAGCCAATAATTAATAAACAATTAAAATAAATCTGAAAATAAAGGTAGAATATTTGACAAGCTTCGGGTGTCTCCCACAGGTCGGTGAGATTTGCCCTTCGTTGCTCGAAAAATTAAATGCGATGAAGGAAATTAAAAGCCGCAATTCTAACATAAGGTTAGAATCGGCAAAGGTTCGCAGCTTCGCCTTGGTGAGGAAGTCTCGCTCCTTCTCCGTCACGGTCGCTAGGGTTTTCTTGGTGGGGTGTAACGGTTGTTACACCCTTTGGGCTAGGTGGGAGGCGCGTGCTGGGCCTTCTTTTCATTTATTTCTTTCCAGTTTTACTTCTTTTACACCCTCATTTTTCTAAACACCACATACCCGTATATATGTCATTCTTTTGTGGATTTTGAGTACGATTTATTTTAATTTTCTCGACTTTCTTCGCACATACCTTATAATTGGTAAAACCCTGAAAACATAGAAAATACCGGCATAGTACGAATAAAGAGTAATTTAATTAATTAAAATGCAGATAAAATTCATATAAATTGATCCAAATAATCGATACATTTTTGGGTTATCAGAGTCCAAGATTATGATTCTTGTCTCCTGACTTTACACATACAAATCTCCGTACTAATCTTAACGAGAATTCTAAAATTTTAAAGCAAATATAGAAACTAATGGCAACGCCCATCGCTTATTTGAATTCTCCCAATTCATCTGATACAACTTCTAGATATTTTTTAAAAGTATTTTCTTCTTGCCAAATCATTTTGAAAAAGGTTTTGGTGTATGCGTGTGTGCGTGTTTTAGCCTTGTGCTTTAACGAAAAAACTCATTTACCTTACATATGTTTACTCACTTACTAAAATAGAAGATTACTCAGATTTCTATAAGCTTTTGCCATGTGCTTCTCTTTAAGTTGACACTGCTTGAGATCTTTTGATATGAGGGTTTAGATTATTACAATTTAATTTGTTCTTTTTGGATAGTCAAGTTTATCAAACCATAATTCTTAGGTTTGCATCTTTAGCCACTTAATCGTTCATGCTTGACTTATCATAGTTGTTATCATGGTGTTTGTCATCATAAAAATTTCATATTACCTGCAAAACAAGGTTCCTCAAACAATTCATGGGCCAAATTAATTATCTAATCGATTTCTCTAACTGATTAGAAAGTTCAAATATAATCGATAATGAAAAACATCCTAATCAATTAGAAAACACATTTTAACATTATTTGCAGACCAAAAGGAAATATAGGATATATATATATATATATATATATATATATATATATATATATATATATATATATATATATATATATATATATATATATATATATATATATATATATATATATATATATATATATATATATATATATATATATATATATATATATATATATATATATATATATATAGGTAATTAAGGCGTTGTTCCCATCACTTGATTAATTTATTAACCATTTTTTATTGAATTAAACTAACGTTCTAATCCATTAGATAACAAAAAAAAATTCCCAATGGACTGGCTAAGTATCCAACCGATTGGTTAGTTAAAAAAGGATTTGAAAAGAGGTTGGACAACCTCTTAATCACTCAACTTGGCTTAGAAAATAATTTGTATGATAAAAAAAATTTGAAAAGGATTTTTAAGTGTGTCTGTGTGTTATGTGTGTGGGAGTTGCCTTAGTACTCTTAGTCTACTACCTTACTTTTACATTACTTGGTTCACTTAGACAGACTGACATACATGACCTAGAGAGCTCTCACATCTTTCTCCAAAGATACTTTAATTCTATTGCTAGGTAATATTTGATTGTATAAGCACTTTGATCTTGAGTCCTCTGCTGCAAGCACATATTTCCTCATGTGTTGGGGTCATTAAAACTTCAAACGCTAATCTTCACTACCTGCAAGCACATAGATCCACACATATTGTTCAACATGTTGAAACTTGGAAAACCTAGAATCTATACCTTGATTGATTAATTAATTTAGGGATATAAAGTTAAGGTGACCAAACCTTATATGCCATAACCAACTCTTCTTGTCCTCCACCATAACTTTCAAGAACTTTACCTATGTGGTATTGATCAATGTCTTGAAGGTCATATTAGCTCAAATACATCATTCTTCATAATTATAGTGAAGCCTTTCTCTATAAGTTGGCCAACACTTAATAGATTTCACTTAATTCTTGTTACAAACCATGCACCCTCAATGATTGAAGACATGTCATCATTCCTTATAATCATGTTCCTGATTCCTTTAGCTTGTATGGTTGTAATATTTTCTAGCCTTGTCTTGCTCTTTCTTGTGCTATAAAACTTGGTCGACTTGTTCTTGTGGCATGTCATGTGATTTGAGTAGCTTGTATTAGGAACCATGATCCTACTTTATGTTGATCTTCAGACACTACGACCATGATTACTACTGTGACATCATCTAAATCATCTTGGACTATTTAAGCTTCATGATGATGATGATCATCATCATCACTGTATTGAGCCTTATCATTTCCTTTATTGTACCAGTAATCTGAAGCACAATGACCCTATTTTTCACAACTATAGCAGTGTATATGCTTATTATCCTTGCTTTGAGTCTTTTGTTGGTTGAAGTTCGATTCTTTCCTTATTTTTTAAAGGATGCATGTTTACCATCAAACTTAGTCTTTTGAGAGCTTAAACATCTATAATTGTTAATATTGTCTTGAATCTTCTTGCCACTATGCCTTTCAAAACCACTATTTTTCTTGAAAGTTTGAGTCTGCAGAGGTTGAATTGACTCTTGCACTCTTTTTCTTTCAAAAATCTTGTGCTTCTATAAACTCTATAAAATTCTCAATATTCATTTTGCTAATATTCTAAATATTTACATAACAACTATCACATAACAATATTCTTTCTATATATTTTGTATCTTTTACTAATATATATTTTTTATTTTAAAAATTGATAATACTAATAAAATATTTATACATTAATTTTTATTACAAACTAAAATATTTAGTAATGGTGAGATTTTCACTTCATAAAATACTTTTAGGGGTGTAATCGATTTAGTTTGGATTGATTTTTGGTTAAAAAATATATGAATCAATGATATCTTTATCGGTTCAATTTGGTTCATTTTTTAATATTTTTCAAAAATAGATCTGAATCAAACTAGCCGATTCGATTTGCTTTAGTTTGGTTCAGTTGATTGATTTATAATATTTTTTTCAAATATTATATTCATCAGTGTATTATCTAAATCATGTTTTTCAGTGTATTGGATTATGCTATTATCTTTTAAAATAATATGTAATTTATTTCATGCTCCATTTTTGTCAAATAAATTACAAGTTATTCGTATTCCTTACGAAACAGTGACATATTGCATCATAAAATAAGTTTACTATCAAATATAAAGTTGACACTTGACATCTGAAGGATGAAAATAAATTTGAAAGCTTAACAAATAAAAGATAATAAAACACACATCAATTAACATTTTCACAATATAAACACACGTCAAAACAATTTTGTAATAAGACTATAAAAAATTTGTTAAAGAAAAAAAAGTAAAAATTAATTAAGATTACTTGAATACGAAGAAGACGATCATAACATGTCAGAACGACGATAGAGAGAACAATAGTTGGGGCAAACAACAATGTCAACAGTTTAGTAAAAGCAAATTTTTAGACTTACGACTTCTACTTTCTATGTTTCAGAATTTGATTCTAGATTGTGTTTTGCTGAAATGAATGAAGTGTAAACAAAGATAAGAATGATTGGACCAATGCAAAATATGAGTCTAATAATGCTGAAATAAAAAATTTAAAATGTAATTATATTTATTGATTCGATTCATCAGTTCGACGGTTTCTAAAACTATATTAGTTTTTATTAATTTGGTTAAGTTTTAGAAAGAAAAAAAACAACCTATTTTATTTTATTTAGATTTAGATTATTGATTTAATTGATTTTGTATGGCTTATAAAAAAACTCCCAACTTAGGCCAAGGCTAGAGCTACTATAAAATAAAAAGTTTAAATGTATTTTTGGTCTTCCTATATTAATTTTTTTAATATTTTAGTCCTCCTATATATAAAAAAATTAATTATTAGGTCTCCCAATATTATATTTCATATTTTTTTTGGTAGTCTCTCATGACAAAATAGTCTAATTTGTATAGGTGGCATTGAAATTATGAAGTGACATTTTTTTAATTAATGTCGCGTCATTAAAAATATTTAAAAATTTATTATTTAATTTTTTAAAAATTTTCTTTATAATAATTAAATATTTTTAATTATTTTAGTTATTTTTTAATAAATATTTATTTAAAAATTATATATTATAAATTTTAATTCTAAAATATATATTTGAACTTATTTTTAATGATGTGGCAACAATTAAAAAATGTCACCTCATAATTTCAATGTCACTTATACAAATTAGACTATTTTGTCATGAGGATCTAAAAAAATATAAAATATAATATTAAAAAATTTAATAATTAATTTGTTTTATAGAGGAATTAAAATATTAAAAAAAAATTAATATAGAAGAATAAAAATGCATTTAAACCAAAATAAAAATAGCTTTTGGAGGATGAAAGGTTAGGTGTAAAGACAAACCGTGGTATTATAGTGGGATAGGAAATCAGTGAGGTGGTGTTTTGTTGTGTTGGCTGGTGAATTGTAAAAAAGTAAATATTCTGTTTTCTTCAATTAACTCTAATTGAGAATTTTCGTAGGCAAACATGAAATTAATGTGTGTAGTGTGTAGTATATATTTATTGGGAAAAGTTGGAGAATTTTTTTATATCCCAATAAACCATTGTGGTGTGTGTTGCTACAGCAAACGAGTGTGCTCGTATTTTTTCTGCACAAACAGAAACTCGAAAACATGTGTGGTACCGATTATTTGTCATGTCTCACTGGAAAATAAAATAAAATCCAGCTGTTCGGATAATAATGTACATTTTAAGAACACTTAATGTATATTTTTTTACACACCCGATAGAAATATTTTATGATTAATTAAAAAGTGACTTTTTTATATATATAAGTTAGTTGAATACACTTATAAAAAAAAGAAGTTATAGCTATTAATTTTGTATTATATTGAACCTGTAAATAGTTTCTTTGAATTTTATATTACTCCTACTTTGAACCGAATAAATAGTTTCTTTAAATGTTCTACCAATACCATCGTCCTGCACTGACCTGCTTATTATGTAATTGATGCACCTATGAAGAATATGGACCCACGAGTTACGTCAACCATTCATGCTTCAAGAGATTCAATTTATTTGACCAAGAAACACAGGCATTCAATTTCCAGACCCGCCCTTTATAGTCCACTATATCAATGCTTGACTTTTGGTTGGATGCAATTATCCAAGCTAGGGGTAATCTGTTATCCACTCAATTAAATAAAAATGATTTTCATGCACGTTTTATATATGTTTGGATATATATTGCATTACTATTTATCAGATTTTGAAGTATTTAATGATAGTCACTAATATCCTCATGTGAAACTATTAAAAAAACTCTTAGAATTATTGTTAAATAAATCAAACCATTTATTTTAGTAAATGAATGTATCCAATGTTTTAAAAATTGGATAGGACATCAAACTAGTGAAGATAATGAGTTAATGGATTATTGGTCGAACCATTGAATTATTGGTTGAATTGTATGATTAAACTGGATTAAATCGAATAATTCGGTTGAATAGACCTGTCTTTATAACAAAACTATATAGGTTTAAAATTTGTCGAATCGGATGATTCAATCTCTACAAAATATAACTAGGACTTAAATTTTTTTAAAATATCATATCATAAATAAATTCACTATTTGATAATTTAAATTTAAATTTTAAACATTTTAAAAATATTATTTCATAAATAAATTTATAATCTGATAATTTCAATTTAAATTTTAAATATAATATTATATATAACAAAATAGTACAAAATTACAAAGTCTAATTGCAACATAATACAGTTGAATATTTTATAACAAAATAATCAGATTGTCTATTAAATTTAATTTCAAGGAATAAAGATTGTTTCAATATTGAGATATCCTTCTTCAATATCAAAATTATCTACAATAAAATCAACTGCATCTACAACATTTTCTCTATCAATAATATAATTAATTTTTTTTAATTTTTAATTTTTATTGAAATATAATATTTTAATAAAATAATCAAAATGAATAAACAAAATTAAACTGCAGATCTTTTAAAAAAATTTAAAAAAATTAGTAAAAAAACAAAAAAAATAAAAAAAGCAATTGAACCATCGAATTTGGAAAATTGCCGATTTTCTTGGTTTTACCAGTTCTTATCGTTCGTGCCGGTTCAACAACATATCCGATCTAACAAATGAACTAGACCAATTACCTGATCAGTTCCCGGTTCGACTGGTCCGACCGGACGATCCAGTCCGATTTTTAAAACACTGAATGTACCAGTGTTTCTCAAGTACTTATATATAGAGGTGTTCAATAATACCATAGAATTTGATCTAAGGAAGGTTGGTAATTTATCGAATCAACTCAACAATAGTTTGAAATTCGGTCAATAATTAAATCGTTGAATTAGGTTCATGAGTTAAATGAATTGAATATGAGTTAAAAATTAAAATCGTTAACAAAATGAGTTGAATTTGAGCTATACATAGTTCGACTCGTTAGGTTCATGAGTCAACTTGATTATATATGAGATGTATTATATTATTTTTAAGAGTAGGTTTAAAGATTTGTTCTAAATCTTTACCCAATATTTTCTTTTAATCTAACAGTTTTAATTGATAATTTATATTTTTAAGTGAATTAAATATTTTTAAAAATAATAATACAAATAAATCAACATTGTATGAATTCAAATCTTATAACTTTTATTTTATTTCTATATCTTTATTAAAATATATTAATTTAAAATGTTAAATATAAAAAAAAGTATAAACTTAAAAAAGCGACTTTTAAATTCGTGAAGTAAGCGAGTTGAACCTAATGAGATAAATTTAACGAGTCGAATTTGTGTTGAAAAAAGTTTGTGACAAACTTGAACCTCTATTTGAGCTAAGCCATTTCTTAACGAATCGAGCCAAACTGATGTGAGTTCAACTCGACTCATTTCCAATCCTAGATCTAACATACAACCAAACCAAACTATTTATTAAATAAGCCAAATTATTCTAACCAAAAAATTTCGGAATTTAATAAACGAATCGAACTACAAATCATCGAATCCAAACTAACTAAATTTAACCGCAATTAATGAATTAGACTTATGTTATCTTGCTGTAACTCAATTTTCTTTTGTAACATTCAGGTCCCATTCTTTTTTGTTTAATTGCAGACTCAATGAACTGAACTACTAAAGAATAAAAGTTAAAGAATTTAAATTCCTAAATCACTCAAGATTTAAGAATTTCAAATCCTAATAGTCCAAATCGTATTTCATTTCAAAATCAAATTTAGTTAGAATTTGGAACCACGAGGGTGATGAATAATTTAGTGAGGAGAGCAAAAGAGTGAGAGAAAATGCGAGAGAATAATTCATTAGTGGTATATTCAAATTCTATCTATACAACTACATAAGATGATATACAATTATCAAACAGAAAAATCAAAAAAATCCCAGATGTAACTGGTTGACATATTATATCAACCGGTTGCATTTAGTCACTGTCTCAGAATCTAGAGGAAATGTAACACTTGTAACTTGTTGAGATGATATGTAAATAAGTTACATTATGGTTCTGTTTGACAATACAAAGGGGTGTAACCAGTTATACTCATATGTCAATCAATTACATCGTGAATTATTCTTTTTCTTCAACACACCACCTTAATTCATGTACTTCAAGTCTTCCATGCTCATTAGCTTCTTCAATCTCTTGAACACTTCAATCAAGACTCCATTGGTTAGGAAATTGGCCACTTGATCTTCACTTATACAATATCCTAACCTCAATCTTCCTTAACTAACAAGCTCTCTCAAGTATTGAGATTTCATCTTAATATGCTTGCTTCTCCCATGTGCAATGAGATTCTTAGCAAGTTTTATAGCAGAAACATTATCAACCATGAGTGTTACAACTTTACCATCTTTTCTGCCCAGATCCTTCAACAAATTCTACAATCACATGACTTGACATGCACACAGCAAAGCTGCAATACACTCGGTTCCTTCCTCGATCACCACGAGATTGGTGTTTCTCTGAATATAAAGATGTATTCAACTGTGTATTTTTTGTCATCTTTATCTTTGAACAAGTTAGAATCAATATATCTGAGTAGATTGAATTTTCTACCCTTTTCAATTGCGGAAAACAAAGTTCTGTAGCCAACAAAACCTTTTATGTATCTCAGAATCCTCTTCACCACTTCCAAGGGAGACACTTTCAGTCTCTCCATGAATCTGCTCACAATACTGACACTAAACACAAAATTCGGTCGCGTATTGCACAAGTAACACAAGGGTCCAATCAGCCTCTAACACTGAGTTGGATTAACATCTTGCTCATCCCCATTCTTCGACAACTGTAGTCTTAGTTCACCCGGAGTAATGGTAGAATTACAGTGCTTTATTTCAAATTTATTTAAAATCTTGAGCGCATACTTTCTTTGGTGCCTGAGTAATCCTTTCTTGGACTTGTAACACACTATGCCAAGGAAGTATGTCCTGAGGCCAAGGTCGTTCATCTCAAACTCCTTCATAAGCCCACCCTTAAACTTAGAAATGCACCTGTCAAATCGTCTACATCGAGACAAAGGATTAACACTCCTTCATTTGTATCCTTGTTGTAGCGTAAATCCACGAACAAGTATTTTTAATTATCGATTCCACAGGGATTGGTGTTGTATCGTAGTATTTCAATAGTAAATCGTATTTTAAGATTTAAGTAACCAAAGGGTTTGTTTTCTAAACTACTAATATCATGAATTTCAAGTAAACAACTAAAATTTCCTTTTCAAAGAGAATGAAGTTTGGATTCAAGAGAGTTGGAGTTTGTTTTTAATTGCTGGAAGCATGTCAAGATTAGTTTCATTAACCTAATTTCATATGTATTCTATTAACCAAGTGATGAACTAGTTTGATGATTGCTATAAATACATATCCTCTCAATCTTGTTGATTTCTCACCAAGATTGTGAGTTTTATCATGTTAATCCTTGAATGATTTCTCACCACAACTATTGACATGATAAACATGAAGCTCAATACTTGTAAACACTAACACACAAATCTATTCATAGCATTTGTTCATTAGTGGATGAATATCCTAGGTCTACTTTGAAGCATCCTTTTTCAAACAAGATTCAAAGCATAAAAAGATAGAAGAACAAAGATATTCAACATATATTAATCATCAACCATGTTCATACACAAATGGATTAAAAGAAATACATACTAGTTAGAGCAACTACCTATAATCTTGACACAAAAAGAACTTAGCCACTCATTTTCATGGTTGCTTTGCTCACAAGATTGTTGGAGAAGATGATGAACATGGAAGAATCAAGAAGAACTATGTTTTTCTTTTCTAATTCTATGCCCTAAAATTACAACAATGATGGATTATGATGAAGAAGTGATGTTCCCTTTTCTAACACACCAAAAGCCAGCTGGAAATGAGGGAGTTGGTGGCCAAAAAGGTGAAAGCATGGGTCTGTCCTTTTTCGATTTTGGACCTAAGCCGGTTACTCGCTAAGCACTCATGCTGCAACTGTGGCGCGACAAAGCATGCTTCTTCTTCCAAAAATTCCTTCAAAAAGAAACATCCCAAGAGCTCTTCAAGTCTCCTTGAATCCAAGCTTGAGAGAATCAATCATTAAAACCTACAATTTAAAAGTAAACTAAGTTAAATAATATATTATAAACAAAAACAAAATAGAAACATAATTAAACCAAAATACCATAATAAATACTACTAATTAATTAAAAAGGCATTGTTAAGGACCACAAAATCATGTACAAAATATCTACAATTTGGTCTTTAACAATCCTTCACATACACTCTATGTTCGAAAACACACTAAGCTTTTCTCTTTTAAAAAAACCATATATCATCTTGCTTCAAGCTCTTGGAGCTTGTTTCAGACCATATAAACCAATGCATTATTCTACATAAACCTTTTCTTTAAGCTATCTATTTATCAATGCAGTTTTAACGTCCATTTGATAAATGCAGCAATTTTTGTTGTTTGCAATTCCAAAAAGTAAATTAATGGTTTCAATTCTAACCATCAGTGCAAATACCTTTTCATAGTCCATGCCTCCTCTTTGCAGAATTCCTTAGCAACTAATCGAGTCTTATGCCTAATTCCAACCATCTTACACCAATTAGCTTGTTTCATTCCGATAGTTCAATTAGCCCCCAAGTCATATTATTTACAATTGACCCCAATTCCTCCTTCGTATCATAAATCCATTTTGGATCACTCAAGGCCTCCTCTGTTTTAACATGTTTAAATTCAACCATACGTGCAAAATGGAAGAAATCACCATCGTCATTGATTTTGTTATATTGGAAAAACTCACAGTATTGGAGTCTCGCAGGAAAACCTCTTACTCTTGTTGATCTTCTCACATTCTCTTCAGTCCGGGCTTCGGAGGGGGTTGTTTATGCACTTTAAAATAATGGATGAGCTGTTTTTTCTTTAATGCTATTGGTTACATTCTGCTGACAACTGATTGAACTCTGCTGCTTTCCCTCTATTTAATAAAAAATGACATCCATAGTGACTGTGGTTTCCTCGTTTGATGAATCATACAACTTGTAACCACCGATAAAGTGATCCCCGACAAGGATAAAATACTCTCCCTTGTCATCTAGATTCTTTCTAAGTTGATCTAAAACATGTCTACACGCAACCAAACCAAATACCTTCAAGTGACTCAGATTTGGCTTGAACTCGGACCAAGATTCCTCCGATTTATTCTTTTCAAGCTTCTTTTTTTGGACACCTATTCAACAAAATATGCAGTTGTAGACACCACTTCTCCCCATAATTCTTTCGACAAGTTATTTCCTTTCAAAATGATTCTTACCATGTTCATGATCGATTAATTATTTATTTCTGCAACATAATTTTTCTACTGTGTTTAAGGTGGTACTACCTTATGTACTATGACCTCTTGATCACAAAACCTCCCAATGTCATTTGAGACATATTTACCTCCATCATCCAGTTTGAGAACTTTGAGTTTGTGACTGATTTGCTTTTCAATCGTGGATTTGAAATTCTTAAACACTTCAAGTACCTCCTCCTTTCTCTTGAGTAGTTACATACATAGTTTTCTACCATGATCATTAATGAATATGATAAAATATCTATTGCCACCAATGAAATCAACTTGTATTGGTCCACACACATCCGAATACACCATCTCAAGGTGATACTTTATTTTATAACCCGTATCCTCGCTGAATTTTCCCATATGTTGCTTTGTTTGTACATATTCTTCGCCAATTTCATCAGGTTTGTTGATCAATAGCATCCCCATCCCCATCACCATTCCATTCTTTTGCAAGACATTGAGATCTTGAAAATTAAGATGATTAAGCCTATAACGCCATGTCCACTCTTCTCGACTAGCTCCTGCAACAATACATCTATGGTCCATAACTTTCAACTCAACTTTGAAAGTTCTATTGAGATCCATAAGAGCATTTATGACCAGTACTCTATTTGTGTCCATAATGTGTAGTTCCTTGTTCTCCATATGAATCTTGTAATCCTTCTCAAGTAATTGGCTAATATTTAGAAGATTACACTTGATTCGAAGAATATACAACATATACTTCATCAAATAATGTCTACCATCCATTCTCTCAATTGATACATCTTTAATCCCTTCCACTGCTAGAGTAGCATCATCCATGAACCTAACATTTTTCTTTATGGCATGATTGATTATAACAAACCAATATTTCCCCCCATCATATGGGTTGAATATTCAGATTCCAAATACCATTGATATCTACATTTCACTACTTCTTTCGTATTCATCATGACATTTTCTCCTGCATGTAATTGGTTATAAAATATATGCAACTGATTACACCATTATTTTTCTTTGCTATTCAAATTCCTCATGCTTATTTCTTCTTCTATGATTAAGACCAAGAGAGTGTTCTCCTCATCAAAAACTTGTATTGCAACTCTAGCTTAAACTTTTTGAGGTTTTATTCTTTTTGGCATTGCACTCTTTTGCAAAATGGCCAATATTTTTGAAAACTATAGCACTATACACAACTCTTGTTAATCACCCTTATTCCACCTCTACCTCTTACATTTCCACCTCTAGAGTTTTTTTTTATCAAGCATCCATATCCATACTATTTTCACCATTTTGGAATGTTTAATTTTTGGAACTTTGGGATTATCTTCCACCAAAGTTCTGAAAGTTCACTCCACCTTTGGTCATAAGCCCTTTCCCTTCGTCTTCTTGTATGTGTTATTGAACCGAGCTTGAAAATCAACCTCAGTCTTTGCCTTATCAACATTCTTTTCCCCCATTATTTGCTTATGTACTTTAAAAGAGTTTTGCAGATCCTATTTGCTCATTATCGCAAGATTCTTCGATTCCTCAATCTCTACAACTATGTTATAGAATCTTGCCATCAAATAACACATTTTCGAGATAATATATTGATCTATAATAATTTGTCCATAAACCTTTACTTGGTTCACCAATCGATTTATTCTCGTCATTATCCATTGGTGGTCTTCTTCTATTGTATTTGAATCAAATCAAGTTCTCTTTTATAAGTTTGTAACCTCACAACCTTTTCATTGTCAGCTCCTAGATACGCCTTCTCCAAGATTTCCCTCGATTTCTTAAATGATTCACAATAATCCACTTTCTTAAATTTGTCTATATCAACACATTGATGGATTACAAATAACGCTTTGAAATCTTTCTTCTTATCTTTCTTATGCAACACTCTTTGCTTTGGAGTAACTCATTCAACAAGAGGATTCACACTATTCTTGATATCATCAAGAAAATCTTAGTGGCCAAACAATTCCTTCATTTTCTTGTACAATTTGTCGTAATTCTTCAAATTAAGGATATGTAAATTTGTAGTGATTCTTTCATTGGAGGCAAAGGTTATTTTTGTATACTAGGTGTTTGATTGATCAAAACGAGGCTCTTAACGCAAAATGTTAAAACTAAGAATGACAAGGATGGTGAATAATTGAGTATGGAGAAGGAGAGAGGGACATAGAATTATAGAAAGTAATTGAGGGTGAAAATAAGAGCTCTAAATTCATTAATGAGATACCTAAATGGTATATATACAACTACATAAGATGATGTACAATTATCAAACAAAAAATTGAAAAAACTCCCAGATGTAACAGTTGACATGTTTTCTCAACTTGTTTCATTTATCTACTGCCTCATAATATAGATGATATGTGATGCATATAATCTATTGACATAATCACTACGACAAAAAGCACTTTTAACCTCAAACACGAAATGCATTTTACCTCGGTTAAAGAAGCGAGGTAACAAAGATCATAATGAAAAATAGAGACTTAAATCCTTGGTTTGTATAACACCAAGGGGTAAATTTATTTGTGCATGGGTTTGAATCTCATTATATGCACTTTTATTATTTACAAAACTAGTGCCTCATACATCTCGGTTAATCAATAAAACCTAGGGGTAAGATAGACTTTTTTATTAAAAAACCTATTACTTTGTTTTGACACAATATCAATAAATTAATTTGTTTACATAATACATTGTTTACCTAGAATATTACATTATTTACACAAAATATAAAAATAAAAATTAATTTTTTCATGAAGATCATATGTTGGATCTTCATTTTCTTGATATTCTGGGAAAGATCAAATATTGGGTGCCACTATTTTCTCAATTGCTTTTTTAGGTATTTGTTTATGATATATAAACAAAAATATGGTTAGATAAAAAAGTATTAGATAAATAAATGGTTTTTTGCTCAAGTAAATATATAAGACCACAAACCTTAAGCCCTAGTAGTTTTCATCTCTTGCAATCCATCGTATAGATCTTTTCATAGCAAACCTTAAAGTGGTGGGTGTAAGTTTTAAGCGCTTCATAATTCTTCACTTTGGTATTCAAAATTCTCTTTTTGATATTCAAAATGCTTTTATAATGAAAGTTTTTTAGGTTTCACGTGGATCACTAATGCAAGTGTCTTGAACTTTGATACTCATGAAATGGTTGGTACATATTTGTTTAAGGACGACGATCAATATCTTCAATTAGAATGCTAAATTTCCCCTCAGTTGTATTCAAAATCGAGGTAAAAAAGATTCTTATTGTTTTATAATACATTGTTTACCCAAAATATTAAAACATAATATTATAACAAATTCAGATTCTTGGAGAACAAATTTTTTTTGCTGTAAGGAGTTGTCTACTCCAAACATTTTACACAAAATATTAAAACATAATATTATAACAAATTCAGATTCTTGGAGAACAAATTTTTTTTGCTGTAAGGAGTTGTCTACTCCAAACATTGAAAAATGTTATATAGATTGAATGCATCCAACTTCTAAAAGATTTATTAATTCCGACCATTAGAAAATGGTTTTCTGCACTTGCAATCCATCATAGAAAACTTTTTCAAGCTTTTAAAGTTCTAAAATATCATTATCTTGCAATTCATCCCACATAATGACATGTACGAGTTAGAAGTAGGGTAAATCTGTTTAAGGAGTGATTTTTATAGTAAAATATGATATTTTATCCCTCAGTTATTAATAAAAACGACAGAATAGATCATTTAGTTTAGAAATAAAAAATATAATAAAAATAAAGGTTCCTAAATTGTTTTTCTCCATGGTTATGAGAAAATTCGAGGCAAGATGTGGTTTCATTTTTAAAACGTTGCACGCATTGGAATCATATGACTAGAATAACAACGATCATCCATATTCAAAATGTAACATATCTTTTGGATATTTAAGAAGGCGTTCGAGATTCCTAGTTTGAAAGTCTTTTCTTTTATTAAAAAATGGATGAAAATATTTTGTTCGTTATCAATGAAAAATTTGTTGATTTTGATGATTTGAAAGACTAAGGTTTTGATCTAAGGAAAACTATTTCCAAACAACAATTGAAATATGGTTGTCAAATTCATGGGTAGACTCGTAAACTCATACGAGTTTATGAGTCTAGGAAGAAAATTTGGGTAAACTCACACGCAGTCATATAGACTCGCGAGTCTATGGCGAGTTTACGAGTATATAACTTTTTCTAAATTTTTTAAACTTAAATAAAGGCACAAATTCCATAAAATAATTAAACAAAAAACCCTTATTTTATTTCTTGTACGAGAATTAGAAACAACTCTCTCCTAATCTCTTCTTTCAGCAACACTTCTTTCTCTCTTCATCGATGATGTGCTCGCATTTGACAATATCTTGTTGTGTTCGTGTTTGTTACCATAAATTAATCTGTTGTTGTGTAAGTGTTTTCTTATATGTCTCTCTTTAATGTTATCTTTTGAAAAGGTGATATACCATTTTGTTTCAACCAGGTCCACTGATCACCAATCTCCATGCATCAATTTGCATAGGTAAAAAAGCTTTAGATGATTTATGATTTATGGAAGAAGAATTTTTTGTCTATTTTTTAATAATATATTTCTCTCATGAAAATTTGCTATAATTTTTATAAATTAATTAATTATTAATAATAATTATAAGGAATTTGCATACAAGAGTTGTATGTAAAGCTAGCGTGAGTGGATGTCCTTGATGATATAGACATAAAAATACCTTAGTTAAGAATTTGTTTTGACATAAACTAGAAAATTTTAAGTAGCATAGTTTTAAATTACGGTTGTGGTCATGGATGTGGTTGCGGTTTCGGATATTGTGATTGTAGTCAATGTGGTTGCTGCAATGCACATAACAGACATTGCATCGTGAATTTTGATTGAAAAGATTTTGAAATATACCATTAAGAAATAGTTAATGTAAATATTTTTCAACAAGTAAATTCAATTTTGGGGTCTAAATTTTGAGTTTTGACGAAAATAATTGAAGAAACTTGGAAGAAATTGTTTGATGCAATCTTAATATGGAGTGACATGAGTTTTCAAATCATTTAAATCTATGAGCAGAGGGAACTTAATGCAATAAAGTGTACCACCATCCATAATATATTAAGATACTTTTTATTCTTCAACGTTAAGCTGAATAATTTAAGTCTTTAACTACATACTTTGCTATTTTTTTATGATCGGGTTTTTTTGTTAAGAAGTTTGTTATGGAGTATGAAATTTGAATTTTGATGTTAATTGGTATTTTATTATATATATTTGTGTCACATATGAAGTGTTTACATGTTTATAAATATATGTGTGTGTCATATTTGTGTCACTTATAGGTTTTTGAAAGTCATTTTTAATTTTCCATATACTCGTACGAGTTTTTGAGTCGAGCTTGCGAGTCGAGTCTAAGAATCCTTTACGATTCTTAGTCGAATCGTGATTCTAACAACTCTGAATGATTACTTTGACATTTTTCATGGTCTCATATTCATAAATATCATTGAAAAGTTCTGGTTAAATGCCTCCATTGTGCCATCTGGTCATGATGCTGAGTCAATTCAACCATATTTCAATGGCTCTGCTATCACCATTACTCCATCACTTATTTCTAAGACAATAAACTGTTAATATAAAGGTATTTGTATTGAACATTATAGATTCCACAATGCCTACTCAACCCGTCTTCACCTAATTTATGCCAACAACGATAAGCCTGCCAATCATGTTACTCCACTCCCAATTGCAAAAGTTTGGTATCAACTTCTAGTGTCAAATCTACGTTCAAGAGAGAAACATCTAGAAACAATTACTTGGGATAACAAACATCTATTGTACTTCCTTACCCTCATGGTCAGAGTTAATCTTCCTCTTACCATTTTTAACTTCTTAAAGGAAATGATACTCATCTCTCGAATGGAAATATCTTTCCTCATACCATATGAAATAGTTCTTTCTAAACTTTTCTCTCAGTTAGAGATAGTTAATAGGGATAATGTTGAATTTATGGAGTCAGAAGGTTGAATATGTGTTATAGTTATTTGTTGTCCTATTTTTTTGTAATTCTTAATTGATTATCAATGAAATATTTCCTTTCCTATTTTTGCATATTATTTTTTATTGATAACAAAGATTTTGAGAATTACTAATTAACAAAGGAAAAAAAAAGAAATAAATTAACTAAGAAAAAGGGAAGTTGAAAAGGCGTCAAGTGAGAAACCATTGAAAAAAAACTTTAAATGCAATAATATAGACACGAAGCGAGATCTCTTATAGCTATATTCCCTCGGTTTTCCAAAAAACTGAGATGATAGGTTTATTATTGTCTTATGGATAAAACATGGCGCTCAGTTATAGCTATGTTCCCTCAGTTCCTATCGTGTGGGACTCATCATAATAAATATTCCTATGTAAGCACCTTAGGAATTGGATCAATTAGTTCTTGCTAAATTATGAGAACACCTATTGATAGTACTGAATTAGAAATCTCTTTGACTCAAAGAACATATTCATTACTTGAACAACTCCTTTTCCCTGTAAAGTTGAGTTCCATGTGTAATTGATGAACTCAATATTTCATAATTTCATTAAAGTGTTTGTGGCATTTATACCAAACTTTATACGAGCGCTTTTTGTTGGTCTAATTTCTATCAAATTATCTAATAATATTTAGACATTTCTCTATTATGTTTGTTTTCCCAAAATAATAAAGTCCCTAGAATAGTTAGTCCGTTTAATGAAACATTAAGTGTGACTTAATCATGAAATCCCATTAAACATAAGGACATTATTCTGAAAGTATCAATAGTCGAACTTTATTGTGAAGTGGGATAACATTAAAACAATGAAACTATTATGTGGATAGACAGATGATCATATCTAATTGATAATGGATAAAGAGTTATCAAGTATTCATATAGGTATGAATATTAGGAGTAATATTTATACTTGATTGACCCATCATGAGAATACTATATTGATTGTTATGCAAGTGTCATAAGTTATTCTCAAGGTGATAGTGGTGTATATCACCCTTCGACCTAAAACCAATATAGATCTTAGATATGAAGTCGAGTACTTTATTTCCAATAAAACATTGCCCGTAACAAGATGACCATAAAGGTAATTGATGGGTACTCCACAAATCATGCTAAGAGACATGAGTGACCTAAATTGAGTTTTCTTATCTTGCATAATATGATATATGTCTAAGGGTCTCATATTGAACTGAACAAGGATGACATGGCCTATGCCTTATGTTCAATATAGATATGAGCATAACAAGTAACTTGTACACATAAAAATTATCATGAAAAAGTTCTGTCATATCACTTGACATTTTCGTGGTTTGGGTACCACTGATGTGTTGCTAGATACTGTAGCGGTAAAAGTTGAGATTAAGCTATTTATTAAATTAACTCACAAAATGAAAGTTGCCATTGCACTTTATTGTTCCCAAAGAAATAGGAAAAAACCGAATAAAACCCACATAAGATTTTAAAGAAAAACTAATAAAACTGAGATCTAGGCACAATAGTTGGTTATGCAAAGGAAAGACGTTAGCACTCTAAACATCTAAGGTAATCCACATGAACCTCTTTGAAAATTTGTGTATTTAACTAAAAAGAATTGTTTGCTAAAATATTGTGGAGATGAGAAAAGAAATGGTTTTATAATTTTGATCCGACAAGACTTTAATGAGCCCTGTACCTACGCACCACTAACGTGCAATGATGAAATTAGAACCACATAGTTATTATAAAAAAAAGAATAAAGTTGTTTGTTAATTGATTTTAAGATAAGAGACATTTTGTCATCTTAAGGAGAATACTCAACCGAATATCCATAAATAAGAGAATGATAGATCTTTGCATCACAAATGAAAGAAGGGTTCCAACTTAGATAAGATTCAACAAGTGTGCCACTAGCTCTTCCAAGTGGAAAATATCAAACATCATATCAATCAATTTTATGGACATTGGATAGTTACATGTTAACCATGAAGATGACTCATGTCTAATATTTTAAGTAAAGTTTTAAAGAAAAAGCCAAAATGGCAAAAGAGTTTGAATGAGTTTTTGTGTTTTTTAGTGCTTGAAGAAAAAAACTTCACTTTGATAAATTAATTAATGTCTAATTAAGAAAAAGTTTTGAAAATGCACTTGACAAAGTTAAGGTTTTTTTTTAAAGTGTTTTAAGTTTTAAAAACAATAAGGTTTTGAAAAAGAGGGAGAAAATTTGAAAATTGAAGAAGGTAGGCAAGAGATGAAGTGACTATTAAAAGCTAAAGATAAGAAATATCTAACCAACCAAGAGAGATCATCTTGACACAAGTCAAACAATGCATCCGATTCCTTTGGATTAAAGCCACACAATAAAGTAATAAACATCATACGAATAATAGTGCCTCAGGTTTAAGCTCAACATCAGATGAATAATAGAGAGTATAGATGAGTTGGTAGGTATCAGATGAATTTGATGTCTCAGATGAATTATTTTTGCATCAGATGGATTTTTTCAAAGTAACAAATGCACACAGAAAACTTCCCAACACACAGACAAAATAACAAGAAGATCTCAATGTTCAAATATCTCAAAGTCTCAAGGTTATATCCTAAGGTCCAAAAGGTCCAAGTCTCTAATATTCAAGGGATAATAACTATAGTTCAAAGAGAGCCTTAAGTTTTTTATTTGTTCCAGTTGATTATTATTGTCTTTAAAAGGAAAAAAAATCTCAAGTGAGTAAAATAAAAAGGCATAAAGATGAAGTGCTCAAGGAGTAAAGGGAAAATAGCATAAAAAATAAAATGCTTAAGGAACAAAAGAAAAATAGCATAAAGTAAAGGAAAAAATGTAAAATGACAAGAATGATAAATATGCTAAAATTAAATGACATAAAGTAAATGACGAAATTTAAATTAAAGTAAAAGTTAGTACTGTAAATGTTAGAGTTCGTATGTTAGTTTTTCGATTCGGGACAAATTTAGTGCTATGTTAAGAAATCACATACAAACTTATGTAGAAGTCAATACTTTACGAGGTTGGTCAATAAAAATGTATATACCATAACATGTTAAAGATATGATAGAAACCATACTCCTAAAACATGTAGCACAAGTAAAAACAAAGGTTGATCAAGACCTAAGTTAAGGAAGATACATTATGACAAACTTATCATCAAATCCCATGTACCTTGAATGACCAAATGATCATTTAGAGGTAGATTGGAAATGATGAAATTTCATCAAATATCCAACAAGCTTAGATGAACTTAAAAACTCAAATGCTTTCCAAATTGATCAAGAAGAAAAGAAGAATAAGATAAAGATGAGATAAAAACGAACAAGTAAAAATAAAATCCAAATTGGATCAAGGTCTTGATCAAGTTATCATCAAAATCAATCATCCATTTTGGTGGATTTAGGTCATAAACCAAATCAACAGCCAAGATTCATTGATGTTGATGAAACTTGTGATCAAATAAGTCGTTAACTAAGGCCAACCAGTCAACAAAGTCAAACAAGAATTAAATGCAATAAAAATAATAATAAATGCATGAAAATGAATTTTAAATTAAAATTTCAGTAAAAAGGAAAGGCAAAATATCAACGCCTAATCAAAATATTAATTTTTAAAGTTATAATCAATTAAAACAAAAAAAAAATCTGAAAAAAGAGAGGCGTTGGATGGAAGTCACTTAGGTGACATGTCAGATTCGAGGATCCTAAGGCACAGGTTCACC
The DNA here is from genome assembly GCA_021764765.1 of Vicia sativa. NCBI lineage: Eukaryota > Viridiplantae > Streptophyta > Magnoliopsida > Fabales > Fabaceae > Vicia > Vicia sativa. The sequence continues at coordinate 112,833,560 of CM038796.1, read as the reverse complement.
ATAGGAACAAGTCTAAACGTGTACACAAAGCCATAAAAAGTCAGGCCAGTAAGATTAAAATAAATGCCAGGCGATGATTGGTTAAATGATGACAACTCATCATCTTCAACCTCTTGCCCTTCCAAATCAAATGAAATTATGCAGAAATCATGATTCCTTAAATGGTAACATGAGATGCTCAGACTTATAAAGTTGTACTCGTCATTTCCTTGTGATATCAGCCATATTCACCATTAAAGTTTATTTAAACTGTGTGAGGTGTAATTTAAAGAAAACCAGAAGATGTTTCAAAATGATTTTAAAAAATAATCAAGGTTAATGGATCAATCAATGAAAATTAAGGATGCAGTGAGAATCAGTAAACATCAAGCAACAACACAATAATTGTAGTTGAGAGAAATGGAGCCTCTAATTACATGTTCGAAGTGTGATGAAATAACTCTGAAAATGGACTTGGTCAGGGAGCTATGGTGCACGAAATTTCTTAATTATTGTTGGAGTAGCTTCAGTGAAGATCAATGATGCTAAAGGAAAGACAAAAATAGAAAGAAAATGTTTCAAAGAAACAACTCGAAGCAAGAAATTTTAGAGTTCGTGTAGGATTTGGACAAGGTGTTTTTGGCTCTCAAAAGCTTACAAAATAAAGGGAATGAGATCCCTATTTATAATAAATGATGAAGGAATATTGAGGTGTGGTGAATGATAAGAATTTGATGCAAATTGTGTTCACCCTTGATGATGACAAAAGTGTGACTTGCATACACTCAAAACTCACTACAATCTTGCGTTTTAAGTTCCAAACAACTTCTGGGCATGTGATAAGCTTGATTAGTAATGAAATTGAACTTTAATTTGGCTTATAATTTGAACTAACAAGGTTCAAAATTCTGGTCATGGTAAAAACTTTAGCTCCAAGTGACCATTTTCAAATTCACGGGGCATCATGCGCAACAACCTTTTTGATCGATCTAATTCTTTATACAATTTGTAGACAACATAACAAAGATCAAAATGTGCTAAAAGGTTTAATTTGGATACTTGATTCAAAATTTATGGTGTGTTGAAGTTGGCATAAAAAACTATTTTGATACTTCAAAAAATTCTAAGTATAAGTGCCTTAAAATTACTTGTAATGTCCAATTGAATTACATGACCTTCCAAGCATATTTAGAACTTTACCATTGAAGATAACTTGTATAGGGAATCAATAAGAGTATTGTTAAAAATGAATGAGGTACATATGATAAATTCTGAGCAAGTTATGATCCTTGAAAGTTGCATGAAAATCACTTGGAAATAGGTCAAAATTACACAAAGTCCACAAATGACCTAAAATATCCTCAAACGCTTGATGGTATTCCTCACATAATTGGATCTAGAATTGTAAAAATAAGTTGAAGAGGATGTAAAAGAGATTCATGTGCAAAAAGAACCATTAAAAATGTTGAATAATGAAGGAGTTATGGTATTTTGACTTTGAACTTGAAAATGTTGACTTTTTAGTTAAAGTGCTTTGAATCAACTTGTATCCTTAATCTTTTATGGAATTTAAAAACATTATGATGCACATATGAGCTTAGAATTATGAATCCTACATTTATATTTGATTAAACATGGCCACACTTGAGGTTACTTGATAATAAAGGCATGGTAATAAACACATGAGAATCAATTGAGATGGAAGGAAGTTTGAAGATGATGTGATCTAAGATTATAGGTCAATACCTAATGGAAAAGTCCTTGAGAATCAATGTTAACCAGACTTTGACTTTGATAAGATGAAACCCTAGTTTAAGGAACTTGTTTGATCCACTTGATTCATACTTTTCCTTGCAAAATACCAAAAGAAAATAATACATATTTTAGTATTTTTATTAGTAGTTAGTAAAACATAAGGCATGTATACACAAGATACACAAATAGGTGCTTGATGATCCCTCAAAGGTAAGCCTAAAGAGGATAGGGAAAGTCAAGGTTTAAGAGGAAACCCATAGTTGTGATCTTAGATGTATTGCAAAGATGCAAAATAATAAGGGATCTTAGGGGTAAATCTATGGGTATAACCAATACTTTTCAATATTTATTATATTAAATATGTGATTTGACACTCCTACAAAGAGTACTTTTATGACGAAACATTCTCCTTACCCAACAAAAAACAGAGGCGTAAACCACAGACGCGTCACATTTTAATTTTTTTTTTAAAATTACCATATGTTCCCCCGTTTGAGTTGGAAACCGAAGGGTAAAGTATTCAAATGACACGCCTTAGAATCTGAGCAACTAAATTTTAACATCTTTTAATTATTTAAAATTTTGTATGACTTATTACCTCGGCTTTGCTGAAAACCGAGGGGTAAAGTAGCTAGAGGACACATAATCTCAACAACTACATTTTATCACCTTTTAATTTTTTTATAGATTTTTTCTATGATCTATTATCTCGGTTTTACTGAAAACCGAGGGGTAAAGTAGCTAGAGGGCACGTCTTTGAATTCTAACAACTATATTTTATCACCTTTTATTATTTTTTAAAATTATTTTATGACCTATTACCTCTGTTTTGCTAAAAATTGAGGGGTAAAGTTGCATTTTTTTTTTTAATTTATGACTAATTTGATGAAAAATTAGGTAATGAATATTTACCGTCTATTTATAAAGTAAAAATGGTCAAAACATTACCAACTCATCAATCCACATGAAACATTAGTGATCTGTGTGAAACTCTCACCAGCCAACCAAAACATGAATGCCACAACTATTCATCTTGGATGCAAAGTGCCAAAATTTAAACCTAACATACTGAAAATAATGATAATGAAAGCAAAAGCAGGAAAAATTTCAAGGTTGTTTTCTTAATGTAATCTTTTCTCTAGTAATTCCTTGTTAAAAATGCTTAATGTTTCTTGTAGTTGTATCAGGTAAAATGTTTAGTATTGCTGTTGTTGTTGAAATTTAGTATTTAACGATTCTATTGAGTTAATTTATTTGTTGTTTTTGTTGAGATTTAATGTTTATAGATTCTATGAATTTTATTGTTTTTGTTGTTTTTTTTTTTGATATTTAATGTTTAAAGATTCTATTGATTTTATTTTGTTGTTGTTGTTAATGGCGTTGTGGATGAGGATGAGAAAGATTTATAATTTGTCAACAAATTTGATTCTTTGTTGATTAAAATGAAATAAAATAGGTCAAAACTAAAATTTTGTAAAAAGGAATTTACCCCTCGATTTTTGATAAAAACTGAGGTAAAAAGTAACACAAATTTGAGAATCCAAAAAATGCAGCTACTGGGGATCAAACCCATGAAAAGTGCCAATTTTCCCATCGGTTATTCAAAAACTGACGGGGTAAAGTGGTTGGTTTTCATGTCGCCCTTTGTTACCTCACATTTGTAATGAGGTTATATCCCTTTCGCGTCCGAGGTGAAATGGATTTTTTTTAGTAGTGTTATATAATTATCAACATCACGAGAATCTGCAGGGTCACACACATAAGAACATATAAATGAGATATAACATGAATTAATGAAGCTTATTTGATTATGTGATCTTATGAAATACTAGAATTAATTAGATAAATGTGGTACACCGTATGGTACAATATACTTTAGAGAATTATTTAACACTGTAAGGTTCACTGAGCTTAAGTGAATTACATGACAATGTAAGGTATAACGAGCTTAAATAAGAATACAGAATATTGTAAGATACAACGCACTTAAGTGGAATATGGAACACCATAATATACAATAAACTTAAATGTTATATCAAATACCATAAGGTACATTACACTTAAATGAAATATAGTACACCTTAAGGTACAACATACTTAAGTGAGTTTTTTTAGCTTCCAACCCATTCAAGAGCTTTTATAAATTGAACCATTGTACAAAAGTTTTATCACTTGATGAAATTTTGTTTGTGAAACATTAACCGTAATCCAACTCTCTCTCTCTCTCTCTCTCTCTCTCTCTCTCTCTCTCTCAAAGTCTTCATTCATATAAGTTAGCACTAGGATTGATGGCACTTTATTCGCGTGGATGAAGTAGATACGTTGTTATTAAGTGTTTGTGATAGTTTTTCTGATTATGCATCAATAATTAACAACAAGAGTTAACCAATCTAGTACTGATCCTGCTTATTTGTAAGGATCAGTTAAGAAATTTTTTTGTTTTCCATTGTGTTTTACTCCCTCTGTCCCAAAATATAAGAGAAAAAAGGCATTTTGCTTGTCCCAAAATATAAGAGAGAAAAAAATTACATTTAATATCTCTCTCTCTCTCTCTCTCTCTCTCTCTCTCTATATATATATATATATATATATATATATATATATATATATATATATATATATATATATATATATATATATATATATATATATATATATCACCAATTAGAATTCTTTTTACATCTCCCAAAAATAATTATAATAAGTGTGGTTTCTTTTTTTCTTACATTTTTAGGACGTAGGAAGTATATCGTAATTTCCCTTCAGTGGTGTTAGAGCTACTTACAGAACCATGTATCAAATAACCATTTATTTTATGTACCTTATGTATTAATTTGATTAAACACATAATAAATTAAATAGCAATAAGAAATAAAATATTGATATCATGTTTTGTATAATTTGTATATTCGCTGTTGATTATGTTTCAAAGTGTGACATTTATATGGTGAAACAACGATATTTTGATCATCCATAAGTGATACAAATATTATTGATCAATTTATATATAACATAATTAATTTACATGCATTGTTAGTGTATTTGATATGTTATGTTTATTCCATTCAATTAGTGTACTCTTTTTTATTCATTTGAATAACCAATGTTCATTCTGCTTCAAAATATGACATTTTTATGGAGAAGCAATGAATTTTAATTAGCACATTAAATAATTAATCATTGCTTATGATGGCGCAAAAATTATGCTGTTATGAGTTATACGCTTAGAGTTTGATGGTGCAATGAGACCACAAGTCAAGGAGACACAAACCATAAAATAAAGTGACCACAAAAAATATAGAACTAAAAATGCTAGAACAACTTAAAAAATTAAACCAATAATAATTCAAATCATAAACAAAACCAGACTTTTTTTTTTTTTTTTTTTACATTTTGTTTAAATATTAATATTTCACCTCATTTGTAAAACTTAGAACTTAACTCTATCGGACTTCAAGAATGCCATATGATAATTTTTTTTAAAATAATCAAGTTTTTCAAAAATAAATTTCAAGAATAACCAAGTTTTCAGAATAATTACGTAAATGGTTAATTTTCAGAAAATTTTGCACTATGTCGCCACTCCAAGTGGCGACTACACTCTATGACACAAGTCGTCACTCTTTGTGGCGAGTTCTTTGAAGAAAAGGAGCAAGTCGCCACTTGACTTCTTTGAAAAATAATTTTATTTTTCTTTTTTAATAATATTATTTACATACTATATTATTATTTTTTATTTAATTATTAATAGTATTGAAATTATTTTTAATATTACATTATTTAATTATTTAAGTGTTTAATTATTGAATTAATAAAAAAATAAATGCATAATAAATTATTTATTTATTGGATAGACACCAAAAAAGTACAATTTACAGTCAACAAAATATTTTAAATATTTGGGGGCCTTGGAAGCCTCTGGTACGACCCGCAAGGCGGAGGTCTAACTACTCGTGTAGATGACTCACGAGGTGGTGGTAATACCCTAGTCGTACCCCTAGTCCTACACCGTCCCCTTATTTGTTCTTGTTGTGTTTGCGTCGACGTCCCTTCAATGCACTCTGGATCTACAAAATCTATCAGTCGACTTTGACCTCTAGAATTCCCGTTGTAGGATAGGCGGGTGCCCTCAACATCCTCAAAGCTTTGTCTTGGTGGGACAAAGTTGCTCCTGCTTGGTGCGCCCTCGAAATGTGGTCTTTGATAGTTGGAGGTTGAACCTGGTTGGTAACAAAATAAGGTTTGTTGCGGTGTGTTGAAGTATGGTTGATAATCTTCAGGTATGCCGGTGTCGGGGCTAAGTGGTGATATGGATGGGCCCGCAACACCAGGGTCTTGGTATTGGGTTTGAGTTTGTGGATTGTAGTGTTGGTATGGTTGGGGTGTAGACATATGTTGGTATGGTTGAAGGGTGGACATGTATTGGGGGTTAGACATGTGTTGGTATGGTTGGGGGTGGTCATGTGTTGGTATGGTTGGGGGTGTTATTCTTGATAATATTGTGGTTGTTGTGGTGGTGGGTAATTTGGTGGTTGTTGTTCGCAATGTTGTTGTAGTGGTTGTGGTGGTGGGTAATTTGGTGGCTGGTGTTGCTGGAAATATGGTTGTTGCTGACGGGGGTTGTGCAAATAGAATGGGTCAGACACAATCATTTCTGGATTGGTATTTGATCTGTACCAACCCATATATTTCGCTGTCGGTTTCATTTTGTTGGGTGCAACCGGGAAGTCAAGGATATAGTGGGCATGCTCTTTCCACATTCTACGGAACGTCGGGGCGTAAGCCTTCCAATTCTTTTGATACCATTGGTGGCTAACTTTTTAAAGATGCCAGGGATCCAAACACATCGGGGGCATGAGATTTCTTGATGCATTCTGAATTGCAATTTCACACGGTCAATGTGGTGCATCTCCACATTGGTGAACCGTATGATAGGCGTTTTTGCTGTCCAAACAGTTGCATCAGCGGAGTTGGGTACATGTTCCAATCCCAAATATGGTCTCCAAACAAACTGCAAAGGAAAAGATAAATAATATTATTTAGAGAGGATGTTTTATAATAAAATTAAAATTTAAGTTCAAAGAAGAATAGTTTAGTGGTAATACATCTTCTGCTCGTAGACGATCCAAGAGTTGGCGATATATGATTACATTGTTTTTTGGAGTTCCACCGTAATCCATTCCAGTTGCACTGAACCTAAACACAAAAAATGAGAAAAAATTATTATTTATCGTATTTTAAGGAATAATATGAACCTAAACACAAAAAAAGAATAAATAATATTATTCAAAAACTTACTTAGTCGCGTAGGGGAAGAAGTAGACGTGCGGGTTCTTGGGGGCTATCCTCGGAAGTCTCCAGAATGCCCAGACTTGGAGTAAAAATGCACATCCATAAAATATACATGTATCGTTTTCATCATTTTTACACAAGGATCTGTAAAGGTACGCCAATACCGCAGACCCCCAACTATACTTCCCAATGTTATCTATGTCCCCAAGCAAAGACAAGTACATAAAATTGATGTTATTTCCTGTGCCTTCGAGAAATAGCATGTTTCCAAATAATAACATAATATATAATCTAGTTTTTATTATTTTTTCTTGCTCATACGAATACTCGTTCAAAATAAGAGTGTCATAACAGAATTTAAGGGCCGATAGTTTAATACCTTTGCCCTACCTTTCGCAGCTTCTGTTCCCTCGATGAGATCTACGCCTAACATTTGCAGACATAGGTCACTAGGTTGTTGAACATTTCCATTCACGGGCTTACCATTAATTGGGAGACCCAACAACATGTACACGTCCTCAAGTGTGATGGTACATTCACCAATTGGTAGATGAAATGTGTGTGTCTCGGGTCTCCAATATTCACACAATGCAAGTATGAACTTTGTATCAATAGATGCATTTACGATATGCATCCCATTTTCGAAGCTGGCACGTTCAACTAAAGGGACAATCCACGGGTCGGGAGATTCTATAGGATGTGTATGAACCTTAAACTTTTTGACATCCTATAAAAATAATATAGACAGTAATTAAAATAAAGTGTGAAAAATAAATGAATTAATGTAAAATTAAATATAAAGCATAAATTAAAAAGAATATATATAGAAGAAAAACTTACAAACGCGGCAACATTCCTCATAGTTCCTCGGTGGGGTTCACCCATGGTGAGAAGAGACATGACTGGAATTATGAAAGTAAGAAATTCTCTTTGCAAAAGGTATGTATTTCACTGATGAAAAACATTTGTGGATGATGGAAATGATGTGAAAGTGCTTGATATTTATAGACTTTTCCACTCACCTAATTTCCTCTCCACATTGACACGACCCATGCATGCATTGAAGGAATTCTGAGGTGGCAGCAAGTCGCCACTCAGCATGGCGACAAAGTGCAAATGATCATTTTCCCTTCCAAGTCTTCTAATTTTATACTTACTTCTATGATGATTGTCACTATTTATTTTAAGGCTTCTTTAGCTTTCTTAAAACACGCTCTTGTCATTGGTCATCCTAGTCCTTGAATTTCTTCATTGCCATCCTTCATAATTATGTTGTCATCATCTACTCTTTCTTGAAGGCAATTCAACCTCGAATTGAAATCTTCTTACATCAAAAGGAGATACATCAGCTACATTAAAAGTAGCACGTACACCATACTTATCAGGTAGCTAAAGTTTGTAAGCATTGTCATTTATCTTTTCAAGAACTTATAAAGTTCCATCACCCAGTGGTTGAGGTTTTGAATTCCTTTAGGAAATATATTTTTCCACATATATACCCAAACCCTACCAACGGGTTCAAAAACCATTATTTTCCTTCCTTTATTGGCATGCTTAGCATAACTTTCATTTTTCTTGTCAATTTGCAATTTTACCTCCTCATGAAATTTCTTCACAAAATATTAGTCTTTCCACCTTTATGCTTCAAAAGAGATATGTTAGGAAATGGTAATAAATCAAGAAGTATTAGTGGATTAAAACCATACACAATATCAAATGGTTAAAATTATGTAGTATTATGCACCACACAGTTGTAAGAAAACTCAACATGGCGTTAACGATCCTCTTACATTCTTAAATTTATTTTTAGGTCACTTTTTAGAATGATAGAAATGGTTCTATTTACTACATCTGTTTGTCCATCCGTTTGTGGATCACAAGTGGTTGGAAATAGGAGTTTTGTGCCCACCTTTCCCCACAAGTTCCTAAAAAATGGCTTAGGAATTTTGTGTCACGGTCTGAGACTATGCTTCTAGGAAGGCCATGGAGGCTTAACACTTCCTTGACGAACAAATTTTCCATATGACTTGCATCATCAACATTTTTGCATGCAAAAAAATGTTCCATCTTTGAAAACCCATTTAAAACAACAATAATTGAATATTTTCCATGACCTTTAGGCATGATCTTGTATTTAGCCTTTTTACATGCTATGCACCTTTCACAAAACTTTTGCACATTAATTTTCATGTGAGGCCAATAAAAATGCTCTTTAAGACTTTCTAATGTCTTAGGAAACCAAAAGTTCCATATTAGACCTCCCTTATGCACCTCATTAATAAGAAATTCTCTAATGGAACAATTGAGTACACATAGAAATTTTTCTTTAAACAAATAGCCATTGCGCATAAAATATTCATTGTAGGCTGCAAGTTCATAAGCTAAAATTATTTAGGACAATTTAACATCATTTTCATATAAACCTTTGATATACTCAATTCTAAAAGCTTTAGTTTCAAGGATCGAAAGTAAATCATATCATCTTGAAAGTGCATCTGTCATAATACTGGTCTTACAATTCTCGTGCTTGATCACATATCAAATTGTTAAATAAATTCAACCCGTTTACATGCCTTTTGCTGACTTATCCTGGGCTTTTAAATACTTCAAAAAATCATGTAATGACACATTCTTTATGCAATAGGTAATCTTTCCAAGTTTGCAAGGATTTCACTAAAACATATGTTGGTGCAGTAAAGCGGCATGTAAAAGATTGAGAGTATTCAGGGTTTTATCGTCTCCACAGGGATCAATGCGAGGGAACAAATTCCGCTCAATGTTTATGAGCTTGGGTTTAAATGGGTTAAAAGTAAAAGGTATGAACATGAAAATAAATATATTCTTCAGAGAGGAGAAACATATCAGACATGAATTTAAAATTCTTGTCACAAACTTAAACCTATTGACCAATTGTACTTAACCTACCATACTCGTCAAAATCATCACGTATATCTCACATCAGTGTCCATTTCTACAACACCTACGAGACATATCACAACCAAGGTTATGTCTAACACAAAGTTGTGAGAACAATCGTATTCTCGCCTCAGAAATGTCTCGCACGAAACAACAACACAAAAGCATTAAGCTTGGATTCCCAAGTGATTATTAGCTCTAAATCAATATTTAGAATCTAGAAACTAATATATTTCCTCCCCTAATAAAGATATGTGAGGTCTATCTCTACAACAACACAAACCCAAATGTACATGTAAAAAGATCAAGGAAAGCAATGATAATAATTTGTAAAGCATATTTTATACAAACCCATGATCAATACATATACATATGTTTAGAGTAAGAGTAAAAACAAATCTAACAAAAAGAGAAAGGCATAGAGAATAAATGAAGGAAAATTAAACATCTCACGGGTTGTCAGCTCTGGTTGATGAGAACTCCGTTTCTAGATCATCCATATGCAAGCTCCATTGTTGCTTTCTAGCTCCCTCTACCAAAGAATGAAAGGTGATGAATTAGGACTCCGAAATTCCCAAAACATAACCCTAAAATCTGATTTGATCTATTTATAAAAAAAACCATAAATAACAAACCGCACTAAGCGAGCTAATCTCATTGCACCTATAGTTATAAGTAAAACCGCTTGAACAGCGCTAAGAAGGCTTCGTGCACTTAGCTGGCTCAGAAAACACTCCCTATTCCAAATTGCTCAAAACTCTCGTAGCGCGCTAGAACATGCGCTTAACGGGCTGCAACTTTATTTTCTTTCAAAATTGTGTACTTGAAGTCATGCCTTCGACACTTTATTGCTCAATGCTCCAAACATGCAACCAATACATACAAAAGATATAAAATCTATCAAATAGTACGCTGTTTACTGAAAAACACAAATATACGCAAAGTATACATATTTACAAACAAAGTGGGAATTATTCAAAGGATATTAACAAAAAGTATCAATAAGTGCAACAAAACTTATATACAAAAATAACTAAAATTTTCACTTATTAATATATTATTCTTTATCATAAGTAATTGGACAACCTTTTTGCGTCAAAACAACCACAATTCCAACACTAGAAGCATCACACTCGATTTCAAAAGATTTTGGTGGTGTAAGAATTAGGGCTTGTGTGAGTTTTTCTTTAAGAGATGCAAATGATTTTTCTTGTTTCTCACCTCATTTAAATCCAACATTTTTAACAACTTTATTAAGAGGTTCTACTAAGGTACTAAACTCCTTCACAAATTTCTTATAAAAACTAGCTTAGCCATGAAAGCTTTTTACCTCACTTACACTTCTTGGTTGTGGCCATTCTCAAATTGCTTTCACATTTTCTTCATCAACATGAATTCCTTTATAGCTCCCCGCAAAATCTAAGAAAATAACATAATCCATGCAAAAGACACACTTTTCCAATTTTCCATATAAATGCTCTTGTCTTATTACTTCTAAAACAACCCCTTAAATGATGACAATTGTCTTGTAAACTTTTTCTATAAATTAATATATCATCAAAATACACAACAAAACATTTCCCCAAAACTTATCTCAAAATGTGGTTCATTAATCGCATGGATGTGCTTGGTGCATTGGTTAAGCCAAATAGCATGACCATCCACTCATATAAACCATTTTATTTGTTTTCCACTTATCACCCTCCCTAACTGTTATTTGATGATACCCATTTTTTAAATAAAATTTTTAAAATAGGAATGCACTTGATAATTCATCAAGTAAATCATCTAATCTATGGATAGGGTACCTATATTTAATGGTAATATTGTCAGTGACTCTACAATCAGTGGACATCCTATAAATCCATCCTTTTTAGGGACTAAAAAAATTGGTACATCACAAGAACTTAAGCTTTATATTACGCATCCTTTACTTATCAATTCATATACTTATGTTTGTACCTATTGGGTTTTTTGAGGGTTACTTATATAGGCTAGCCTATTAGGAAAAAATGCTCTAGAAATCAAGTCAATGCGATGTTCTATTCCTCTTATAGATTGAAATCCACTTGGTACCTCCTTAGAAAACAAGTCCTCAAATTCATGAAAAAGAGAATCAACACAACTTGGAAAAATTTGTGTGCTAATAGTGTTAGTAAGCAAAGCCTCTTTGCAATAAATCAAATATAGGGGCTGATTAGTGACAATGACATTTTTTATTTATCTATTTTTCCATAAAATTCTCTTTTTTTCCTTCTTTTTTTATTTATTCTTTTTCTTGTCAATCTTTTCTTCTCTTTATTTTTCCTTTATTTATTTTTTATTTTCTTTCCTTTTCTTTTCTTATCTTTCATTTTCATTTTTTTTCTTTCATTTTGTTTTGATATTCAATTACCTCACTAGGGCTGAATGATGCAAAAACAACCTTTCTATCATGGTGGTCAAAGGAATACTTGTTGTAGTATTCATAATGAATAACTTTCTTATCAAATTGCAAAGGTCTCCCCAACAAAACATGTCTCGTTTCATATCTACTACATCATATATCACTACATCCTTATATCTTCTAATTGTTAAATACAACACAAATTGCTCATTTACAATTATTTCAAAATTATCATTGATCTATTAAAATTTATAAGATTTAGGATAAGGTAAGTGAAATTTATAAACTAAATATGTGCTAGCTACTTTGGGACAACTTCCACCATTAATAATTAGAATACGTACCTTTCCTAGCACTAAGCATCTTGTGGAAAAGATATTCTCTCTTTAAGTTGTATCCTCCTCCTTCACTAAATTTCCTTAAATCCCCCTTAACATGATTGTATTACCATTTATAACATCTTATTCTCCTTATTCATACTTCTCTTCAACATACTCATCGTTATATTTTTTCATTTGTTTCATGTTCATCCATGAACATAATTCTCTTTATTGGAAGTTGAGAAGCAATATGCCCTTAACCTTGACACTTAAAATATTTAACATTCTTGCCATCTGAAATATTTAGAGAAGTTATAATAGATTTACCATTTCTATTAACCTTGGATTCCTTGGAAGACGCAACACTTTTCTTATTCAATTTTTCCTTCTAATTTGGTGAGTTAAAAGAAGTAGTTTCTCTCCTAAGTTGGCCCTTTCTTTTGAGATGTTGTTATACTTTGATAGCTTAATAAACTAAGTCCACTATATCTACATAGTGATGGAGTTCCACTATGTCACTAATGTCATAATTTAAGCCATAAAGGAACCTAACCATGGTTTACTCACTATCTTCCTCCATGTTGGCTCTAATATTTTTAACTAACATATTTTTATAGCACACGTCTAAACTCTTCGAATCCTGAGTAAGCATTTGTATGTTGTTATGCAAATATCTATGGTAATAGGATGATATGAAGTGTTTAGTCGTGATTCTCTTGATTTTTTCACAAGTTTCTATGGTTGGTTCTCATATCTTATTTTTTCTTTTACCAATTGGTCCCACAATACTAGGGCATATTGTGCAATTTTTATTTCTCACTCTATGAATTCCTATAGATTATTCATTCCTTTAAAATGATGAACTTTTATTTTTATGTCTGTCAATTTATCTTCTCTAGGTCTTCACATTTTCTCTTTCTTCTTTCCTCATCAACCCACTACCTCTTTCTAGTTAATCAATTCTTTCATATAAAGTTTTTGTTTCTTCTCTTAACATGGTAAATTATTTTGTAATAGATTCATTTAGTAATCTATATGGGTCATTCCCATCACTCTCGGTCACGATCACTCAAATTTAGTCTTTACAAGTGTTTACACTCACACTCAAAACTCTTCTTTTAGTTTTTTTTTAAAGAAACCAACTAATCAACATAACAAAACAACTTTTATACTGATAATCAATAAATAAAACATAAAATAATAAGACACAAAGCAAAAATAAGATGAACGAAGGCTAAAAATTGGGTTTGGTGTAAGAAAATAAGGTGAAAAAACAATTTTTCAAACAACTTTTCTCTCTCTTTTTTTTTTCCCAAATGAAAATGATAATGAAATAGTATGACTAAGAAGAAAAATTCTAACTGTCAAAATGTGACCCTTTTCAAGAACCTTGCTCTGATACCACTTGATGAGTCATAAATTGTGATTTTTGAGGCCTTTTGGTTAAAAGTCGAATATGAAGGCTTATTTTATGTGTTCTTTTGATTCTCTAAAACAAATATATATATATATATATATATATATATATATATATATATATATATATATATATATATATATATATATATATATATATATATATATATATATATATATATATATATATATATATATATATGAGTAGGTACATAATTTTTTGAACTTTGCTATGGTAAATTGAGTTGTAGGTAATTTTTGTAAGAAGACAATAAAACAAAAAATGAGTTGAATTTTAGATAAGGCAGACACCACTCTTCTAACCCTAGAAAAAGACAAGATGATGGAAGGATGATCACCACATGCATAGTTTTAAACGAAATCATTTTGGCCAGTTGAATCAGTTAGACCATTGGACCATAGTTGCATTTGACCCGGTTAAAATCGGTGCAATCCGTCTACTTCACTGGTCAGACCAGTGAACCAACAGATTTTTTGATTCAACATTGATCTTTTAATGTTTATTTTTTAAATTAATTATAATTTTCACCCCCCATTTTCATTTTTCTTAAGTTTTGATGTCCCTGTTTTAAAGTCCAATTTTATTAATATTTATAATTATGTTAAATATTTATAATAACTAAATAATGTTAAAATTATAAAAATAAAATTTAGTCAAATTATAAGAATCAGACATGTAACCTTCCAAAATTATTAAGATTGTAGATTTACGAACAACAACAACTTGAATCTATTTGATGATTAATTTGATCAAAATAAAGATAATTATATATTATATAATTACAACATTTCTTTCTAACATAATTTTCATTAAACTTATTTATCATTAATCATAAAATATAATAATATAATAAATTAATTATACGCTAAAATAATAGTATAAATTAACAAAAGTTTAAAAAAAAATCATGTTATCAAAGAAAAATAAAATTAGATTTTCACATTATTAGAAGTTATGCGATCAGTAATCCAATAGCTTGACCAGATTGATAATCGGCCCGAGTTTTAAAATATTGACCACAAGATTTGTGAATTCTTGATAAGATCAATGTTTGTTTAATCCAAAACCAAAGATGAGTTGCACTCACTATTTTCAAAGAGAAATATTTTACTAAAATTCAAGTTATTTATTTATTTATTTATTTATTTATTTCTTCCATATACATGTATTTTTACATATGATTTTTGTATTACTTTACATATAGAATGTCACTAAGAATAAGAGAAAAATATTGAAAGTACAAATAATTGGATGATTTGTTTCCCAATAACTCAATTACTTATTTAATCAATTTTTATTTATTATATTGTCTATATGATGTCCTATAAACACGACCAATCGTATTGTATATGATTACATTGATGAAATAATACATAATCATTCTATCTTTCTCTCTTTTCTTTTATATTCATTTTTATTATTTTATAACACGTTATCAGCACGAAACCCCGACACTTAAAAGATACTCTTTTTTATTCTCTATGTGTTATTTATAAATATTAATTAGAAAATTAAAAAGAAAATTAGTTATGATTTTCATGCATCGCAGAAGAATTTCATGAATAGTTTCAAAGCATCTCTGAGGGATTACAAAATAAATTATTTTTATAGTTCTTGGAAAACCTATCAAACTATCCCTGAAGGATAACAAAGTAAATTATTTATATAGTTCTTGAAGAACTTATCAACTATCGTTGAAGGATAGCAAAACAAATTATTTATTCATATGTTTTATAAGATATATTAATAATCCTACCTATTTTCGATTGATCTATTGATTAAAAAAATCAATGATAATTTTCATGCATCCTAGAAAGATTGCATGGATAATGCTAAAATATCTCTGAAAATTTCACAAAGATTTTTGTGTTTCAGTGTTAAAATTTATAATATACTCATAAAATGATTATCATTCTAGAAGAATGACACAAATGATTCTAACTCATCCTAGAAGGTTGCATTTATAATATTAATGAATCCCATAAGTATTGAATATATAATATCAACGAATCCAGAAGGATTGCATAAATTATGTTAAAAAATTAGAAAATTAATTACATCATTAATATTACTCAATTTCAAAAGGATTGCATTAATATCCCAAAAGGATTTCACAATTGCGTAACTTTTTTTTTTATTCTTAAGAAAATAAACAAAATAGTTACATCATCCCTGAAGGATTGAACAAAGAATGTATTTTTTTTCTAATCATCCCAGAAGGATTTCAAATAATATTTTTTGTTGAACGATAGCCAAACTACATTTTTATATATCATCATTTATGATGATTGAGCAATTATTCTAAAAGAATTAATATTTTAATATCAAACATCTTTGAAGAATTATAATTTTTGTTGACCGTTGTTGATAATACTTTTTGGTCAATTCTATAAGAATCAGACAATCAAGGAAATACTTTCAAGAATATCTTGAAAATATTTTATTATATTCAATTATTTTTGATATAGCAGTTTAAAATATTAAATTGTAATGATAATGTCTCTTAATATTAATACTAATTTTCCTGATTCTTATTTATTCCTAATTAAATTATTCTATTGAAACTTGCTTATGATATTTTTATATTATTTAGTTATTAATGATTTTTTTTATTCTTTAGATTTAGTTTATAACGATTAAATCAAAGGAAAATTAAGTATTTATTTAAAATATCTATTTTTATCTTGATCTTTTGATAACAATAAAATTCCAATTATATTTTCACTATATATTGTAAACAAGAATAATCTGTTTACAAGTCATAATTGTAAACCAGAAGTTTACAAATCAAATTTGACAAATTAAACAAGCATAATTGTAAACCATACATTTATAAGTCAAATTTATAAATGTTGACAAAATCTGTTGGATTATCCCGAATGTATTATGATGCAAAAGTTAATATTGAAGAGCTAGGAAGTTTCTTCAATCCAATAGATCCTGTGTGTTTCTAAAGGAAACTAAAAATATGAGAAATTGAGTTTTTTATGACATTAATTATTGCATCGACTAAAATATCATGCAAATGTTTAATGTCTACTCACAACCAGAAGTTTGTGAAGTAGTTTACTTAGACTAAGATCTGAATTTTTGAATTTTTCAAAACTTTCTTGACAAGTATCACTTATATTATTAAAATATTATTGAACTTGAAGATCCATTATTTAGACGTCTAAAGTTAATTATATGGTTGATACTTATGAGATAATCAATTCTAAATTACATATTTGAAACACCTAAAATATGATATTAAGATATTTATTCACATCAAGCCAACACCTTGTGATACATTCCCCTTTCTTGATGTAATGTATTTCAGGTTAATAACCTGACACTTCTCGTCTAAGTGAACTTTTGGATGTGTTGTGTATTTTCCAATTGCTCCAATATAATATACTAAGACGATTTCTGAAAGAATATTGGAAAATATATTTGATATAAATTCCAATTTTGAGATATAATTTGAGCAAACGAATGGACTTGATTGCAGCCTAGTAGGTTGATTATTAATTAAGAAATTAAAATTTTCAATATTAGGGAGAGAGATTAAGCGGCCGAAGAGTGAACCAGAAGTTCAAATATTGTACAATTTAAAATAAATTATCAACTTGATCCTCGTATAAACGAATAAGAACTAGAAGTTCAATATATTGCTCATTTGCAAAGTTTATAAAACTTATTATCAGCTACTAATACTCCTATCAAAGTAGGTTCTCTTGTTGGATAATATAATATTGCAAATGATTTGAAACCACGCATGAAGCGTGGTAGGTAAGTTGGTTCCAATTTGAAAATTCCTCTACAAGAAAAGGAGATAAAATTAAAGATGACCCAAGTGAGGATGTGAAAATTCTAAGAGTACTTTGGCATAATTTATTTTTCAGTTCTAGGAGAACTAATCAAGTATTTGAAATATTAAATAAAGAGATCTCGATAAATTATGTCAGGGTTGAAATGAAATGCAACCAAAATTAAGATAATCAAATAAAGTCGACATTGACAATGTATTTGTATACAATATAGCGCTAAAGATGATAAACGATAAAGAGAATCATGATACAAAGTCTACCAAAAATTATAGACAAAGTGAGAATTGGTCTAAATGAACAAATCATGAATCAAAGTTTATCCAAGATTATAGACAAAGTGAGAATTGGCCAAGATAAACAAACTCAATTGAAGAATAATTAAACTCACATTAAAAGCAAACCGTTTTAGGACTTGTAGTCCGAATACCTCAAGGTATGAAACTAATGAGATATAAATGAGTTTTTGTGAAAAAGCAAAATAAGAATGGTATAAAGATTGATTTGTTTCTCAATGATTTTCATAAAGACCTAAGATTTATTTTGATGAAACATATCTACCTGTAGTAGATACAATTCAATTTTTGATATTTAATTATCCTTGTAGCACATGAAAGACTTAGTATGAACTTGGTGGATATGATTATAACTTATTAGAATGACTCACTTGATAGTGACATGTAGAAACTCCCTAAAGGATTTAATATATCAGAGATACATAATTTTGGATCTCGAGAAAGTTAGTCCATCAAATTGAACAAGTATCTCTATGAATTAAAACAACATGGACACATGTGGTATACTTGTCTCAATGAATATTTGCTAAGGAAAAGATATACAAACAAGTCCACATGTCCTTGTATTTTTATGAAAAGATCTAGAAATAATTTTCTATAATAGTTATCTACGTGGATCACATAAAATTATTGGAACTCCTGAAGAGATTCCAAATGCTATAAATATTTTAAAGAAACAGTTTGAGATAAAGGACATAGAAAATACAAAGTTATGTCTAGATTTATAAATTGAGCATTTGGTCAGTAAAAAAGACAAAGGTGTTCAAATGTTCTTATATGAACAAATCTCGTATATCATGTACCCCGATGATGTTAGATCATTAAATGTGTAGAAGATTCTATTAAACCTCGAAAAGAGGATAAAATTAATTGGGCTTGAAATACCATATTTCAGTGTCATTTAAGCACTAATCTATCTTGTTAATTATACATACCACGATATATCAATTTCTATTAATCTATTAGCAAGACACAGTTTTTCACCTACACGAAGACATAGGAACGTAGTCAAACATGTACTTCGTTATCTTAGAGGTACAATAGACATGAGTTTTCTCTATACCAAAGTATCCAAATTCGAATTAACATGTTATGTAGATGCATGTTACTTTCTAAATTCTCACAATGGTAGATCACAAATAGGTTTTTGTTTACATGTAATGGTACAACTATTTCATCGAGATCAGTGAAACAAACAATAACAACAACTTTATCTTATCATGTAAAACATTTAGCACTAAATGAGGCAATTCGAAAATGTGTTTGGTTGAGATTATTAATCCAACACATATAAAATATTTGTGGTTTGCCTTTTGGAAAAAAAAATACAACGATCATGTATGAAGATAATACTGCATGCATCGCTCCATTAAAATATGGTTACATTAAAGGAGACCGAACAAACACATATCTCCAAAGTTCTTTTTCATTCATGATCTTCAAAAGAACGATGATATAAACATCCAACAAAAATTCGTTCATGTGACAATCTTGCTCATCTTTTCACAAAGTCACTCTCAAGTAAAACTTTTAATCAACTTGTACAAAAGATTGATCTTCATCCTCAAAGAACTAATCGTTCAACTAAGAGGAAGAAATAAATTCATTTTCAAAAGGATATTGTACTATTTTCCCTTCACTAGATTTTTTCCCACTAAGTTTTTTCTAGTAAGATTTTAACGAAGCATATCTAAAACAAAAATCGAAGGAGAAAAATTATGAATAATTGGATGATTTGTCTCCCAATAATTTCATTCTTTATTTAATCAATTTGTATTTATTATATTATCTATATGATATCCTATAAATAAGATCAATCTCATTATATACGATTACACTGATGAAATAATAGAGAATTATTCTATATATATTTTTTATATTCTTTTTCATTATTTTATAACAAAAAGCATCTAATATAAACTTAATCACTACTTGGTTACGAAACAAATGAATAAAAGAAACATCAAGTAAATTGGTGACTGATTATTGTAGATTTGAATTAGGGACTTACATGTTGGAGACAATAAATTCAAGGAAGAGACAATGCATTGAATGTCATTTTCTCTCCTTTTTTTCACTTGTTGCATATTTTCTATTTTTTTTATATTCATTTTAGTATCATGTAACTTTATTTACATAGGAAAAGAAAAAGAAATTTGAATCATTTGCTTAGTCATGTTGGAGACTTGTGATTGACTTACAAAATAAAACACACATTTGCATGGTTTATCATTTATTAACACAAATTCTTTATTTTAAATTCAAAAATAAATAGAACTAAGTTAGAAATGGGAAGCATGGTACGCTCCCAATCCATCTCCCAGCACACTAATATAAATGAGCATTTTGCCCTCCAAGTCCTCTACGATGGTTGGGCACTCTTTAAAGATACTAAATAATTTTTTTATATAAAAATTAATTATCCTAATTTTTCAATGTATTAAATATACGTATTTTTAAATAATCTTACTATTTTAAGCATTTAAAGAATGCTATAAGGACACTCATTAGCATTTCCTTTTATTTTAATGAATTTTTAATCCATCTATGCATTTTCTAAAATGCCCTATAAAATCGGATATATATTTTCGGTACACACTTTATTTTGAAATATTTGAGTAAAAACTAAAAATATATTTTCTGTTCCAAACTAAATAATAAAATATTGAGAAATTATTTCAAATTCAATCTCACGCTTTATTTAAAAATTAGAGATAATTCAAAATTGAAAGTATACTTCTGAATTACACCAAATCTTGTTCAACGTGATTTTCATGATATAGGGTGCAAACCAAAATATATTTTCAGTTTCTAAAAACATTTTAATAAATTCACGTAATGCAAAAAAAAATAAATTAAAAGGTGAAATAAAAAATCCACTTATTTTAATATCTCTTTAGCTTTCTCGACACATGCCCTTGTCATTGGTCCTTGAATTTCTTCATTAACATCCTTTATAATTAATTATGTTCTCATCAGAATTCTTTGTAATAGGTGAGGATTAATCAATTTTCACTATTGTTGAAGCTTAATCAAGAATGCATATCAAGATGAATGGAACTGTTGGATTATGGTGATTGAAAACAAAGGTAAGCCATATGAGCAATAACTTCCATGATTCAGGTGAAAGAAATTTAAGAGTTGGAATAAAGACGATTTAGATACTTTACACCATCATTTTTACATTATTCTTAATTAGATATGCTATTATATATTACATTTTATAATACTTATAGTTGATTAAAACAGGTTATCATTTTTCGTACTAACTTTCATTTTATTTGCATTGGCTCATATTTAATTCTATCGCATACTTTAAGCTTTAAATTTCTCCCCCATAACAAATGCCATATTGCAATCAACATTTCCTTGAATCGGGTTGATGGTGACTCCTCTTGGCTAGCTAGCTGTTGTTTTTCATGTGTCTCAAGTTAGGGACGGAGTCATAAATAAAACCTAAGAGATTTTCATAATGATTAAAATATATAAAAAGATGTACGAAATATTAATGAGAAGAAATATGATAATATTACTTAATAAAATTGTACTAGTATTTCAATTACAATTTAAAAATAAAAAATATTCTAATCTAAAATCATAAATGCATTCTTCTCTTGTTCATTTCTTGGAAATGTTTGATGATATCCATATCATTGATTGTATTAAACACTTCTTTCTCCACAAATGTAACTAAGCAATCATTTAGCCATGGATTTGCCATTCAACTTCTCAAGTCATTCTTAACATATTTCATCCCCGAGAATACTCGCTCAATACTTGCAGTGGCCACCGCTAAGGACAAAGCTAGTTTGAGTAGTGTGTACACAAACCTAAATGCCTTATGCTTCTTTGTTCGAACAAGAGTCCTACAAAGTTCTGAAATACCAGTCAAATTGGAAAAATGATCGTCTATCTTGACACTCTCAATATAAGTCTCCAACTCACTAGACAATTTCTTATCTGTAAGATCCTCAAAGTCATTTGGGTACAATCTTGCCAATCTCACAAGTTATTTAATGTCAAATGCTTCAAATGAATAACAAGGACTCAAGCAAGTAACACAATTGATCAACTCAGTATTTTCAAGTGTAAATTGATCATTCAACTCTTTCAATACCAATCTATTACATGTAAGAAGAAATCATTCTTGAAATAATGAAAATTTATAACAAAAGGAGCAAGTTGTTTGGATTTATTATCTTTCACATACCGAGACTTCATGTCAGGCACATCAATTTCAACATTACCACAAGAAGCCACAACTTGCTCATAAAGTGTTTCCAATCAACCATCTCCAAATTCTTGCAACTTTTTCCTGTATATTTGGAAAAGTTCCATGGCATACACAATATCTTGATCCCCCTTTTGCAGTGATTGTGACAAATTATTTGTCAATGATAAAATCTCAACCATCAAGTGCAACATAAACACAAAACCAAAAGTCTGTATAACAAGTAACAAATTTTTTGGTTCATCCTTAGAATGACTATTACTTTTCAAATCTTCAAACACTTCAATAATAGGAGTAAATAAATCAACCAACCTATTAAGAGTTCGAACGTGAGATCCCCAAAGTGTATCACCTGCTCTTACAATGCACAACTCTTGATTTAAACCAGTACCAATTTCCACCAATTCTTTTTCAATTAGAGTTGAAAAATGAGCAACTTGTTTATTTCGAATTAGAGCTTGTCTTTTTTTAGATGACCGTAAGAAAGTAACAATACGAGACTCTTCACAAAAAAACCAATCAACATCTTCATGCTTTCTCGCCATTGAAACAAGAGCCAATTGAAGTTGATGAGCAAAACAATGGACATAATAGGCTTGCGGATTTTGCTTTTGAATCAAAGTCTTCAAACCTCCAAATTGACCACGCATATTACTTGCTCCATCATACCCTTGACCTCGAATTTTAGATATACACAACCCAAACTCCGATAACAAATATTCAAGAGCCCCTTTAAGCGCTATTGCACTTGTATCCTCAACATGAACAATGCCAATAAATCTTTCTACAACAAACCCTCTAACATCAACAAACCGCACTACAACAACCATTTGTTTTTTACCAGAGCAATCACCAGATTAATCAACAAGAACTCAAAAGAAACCATCTCGAATTTCTTCAACTATCTTCTTAATATTTTCAATCTCACATGCATTTGCAAGTTCTTTTTGAATAAGAGGAGAAGTCATCTTACAATTTTTCCCCACCACTTGTTATTGTTGCATCTATTTTCTCACTATTTCTCCCCAAGGCTTCTACAAACTCTAGAAAATGACCCTTATAAACAAAGATTTCACCCTCATTATGTGCCCTAAATGTCAATCCGCCTCTAACAAGATATTTGACAGCCTCAAGTGATGCTTTTAAACGAACAAGATAATATACTTCTTCTTTTGAACTATACTCTGTATACGAAAACTCAATACTCTATTTTTTTCTTCATAAGATCCTCACACGCTTTCACACACTTTTTATTATCTTCTCCTTCTGGTCGACAAAACCCAACTTCGACACTTTGGCTTAATATTCCTATTAATCATTAAATTCTTTGGTTCGACAAAGTCAAATTTCAAATACCTTGATTGTAATCCCCTAAAAAACCCTTATTTCAAAAGATTACCCTTAGCTTATGGGAACATCTTCATTTACCACAAGTGCTTAAATACCTTAAGATTTTTTAAGGTAACAGTCACCAACATGTTTGTTCAATTTATGCTTTAGATTCCAACATTTAAAATCAGTCACCACAAATACAAAATTACTAGTATCTTTGTAGCACACATAACAAGGCAAACAAAAAATAACATCTATTTCTTTCTTTCAAGTTGAAGAACAAACTAATTGAAATTTGAGGAGTGAGGGGTATTAGTTGGAGTGTTGGATGAAACAAACATGCTAGAGCAGTGGAGCTAATGGAGGGCGGGATTGGAAGCTGGAACTGGATGAGGATGGCGGACTGTATGTTGCTGCTGCTTGTTTTGTTTGGTTTTGTTAAACGTAATTAACAATAAAAATAAGAAAAAGGGGTTAAAATAATAGAGGGTATTTTGGTTAAAATAATAAACTTCACTTTATCATCAAGACTCCGCCCCTGCTCAAGTCTATGATGCGGGCACCTGAAATAAATCGAGGTCCTCTTTATTTTATATGCTCCCCATCTTGATGATATTAACTACAAGCTGCCATAGTGGGGACCTTATGAAATAAACTTCACTTTATTTTCAATCCTCCCCTATCCCTTCCCACATTAATTTGAATTATTTTGGACAGAAGAGAATCCAAGTTCATCTCACTTTGCATATATAGTGAAAGAAGAATTTGGATTTTATATCATTGTTTGCACTTAAAGGGATACGGGCCATTAGAGGATGAGAATATAAATGCCAATGTATAAATTAAGGTGCTTCTTTTTCTAACCAGATCCTTCAAAATTACTATCATCCTAATTTATTCATTTGATCAAGAAAAGAACATAGTTTTGTAGAATTTATCAATTCAATTTATTTTCTTTCAAATAAATAAACCAAGATAGATGTGATTAAAAATATGTTTTTTTTTCTAAGGCATCATATTTTGTCTATGCTAACAATTATTGAATTGAGTCTGTTTATATAGAGTCCACTGAATTAATCGTTACTAGATTGTGAATTAAGAAAAACATCAACAAGAGGTAAAGTCATTGTCAAATATACATGTGAATTTCTTAACTCACTTCATACTTTTTTAATGTATCATGTGAATTTCCAATAATGTCCTTAGAAACTGGAAGTTTATTTCCGGTTCGCACCCTATATTATACAAATCATGTTAAAACGAATTTAGTGTAAATCAGAGATATATTTCCGGTTCTTAGACGCACTTAAGGGCGCCAAAAATTCTTACCCTCCCCATAACAGCAAAGTTTTTCAAAAAACAAGCTCAAACTCTCTTTTCAACCCTTCTCACCAAAATCAAATTTTTTCTCAAAAAATCAACACAAATCATCAAGCATTGGATAACTACAACATCTAACAGAATCAAGCGAGCAACAACCACTTCCAATCAATCAAGTAAGTGATTTAAGATATTTTTAGAGTTTATGTAATTTTTATTAAAATTAGTGAAATAGGGTTTTAAATGTGTTGTTTTTTGTAATTTATATCATTAGGAGTCATTATAACACTAGTTGTAAATTGTTTTTGACGATCAATCTGTGTTTTTTGACGCGTTAGGGGATATGGGGTTGGTTGTCACGAAACTCTGTTACATAGAAGAAACCAAAGGTTTATTTCCGGTTTCTAGGCAAGAACAAAACCAGAGTTTTATTTTTGTTGCTGCATTGTTTTTTTCTTCATTTTTTCCACTGTAAGCCATATGCTAACATTTCATTCTTACTTCTATAGGAGATATGTTTGAGAGACCGTTGTCATACCCCAATTTTTGATCTAAGATACCACCTTACATTATCCACATATGCATCACTGGATCACTAACAGTTTCAGAACAGAATAGATCGTGCGTGGCTTCTAGAAGTCAAAATCAGGGTTTCTTCAAAATTTCATCTGTTCAAGATCTAATCAATTAGGGTTTGAGCTTCCACTCACCTAAATTGATCTATCTTAATCAATCATCAACATTTGATCTTCAGATTCCAAACTTTTTCTCATGATCTACCTTGAATCGACCAATTAGGGTTTTGATCGAGGATAGTGAATCATTGACTTTCTGCTCAATGAATGACCTATTTGCTTGGAGATTGATCTTAACATCTTCAATGCAACATATTAACTTAATTTCTTGATTCAAAACATTTCAAAAGTCCATGTTTCTTCATCAGACAAATTCTGAATCATCTGATGAAAATTCATCTGCTCAAAAAAGTCAAACTTTGACTTTTGGTCAACTTTTTCAAGACTAAACTTTTTCAATCATAAAAACATTTCAAATGATCCATCATGATCATAAAAAATCAAGAAATATGAAAAAGTCAACAAAAAGTCAAGATTTGAAAAATTTCTGACACTTAGAAAATTTTTCAAGTGTTAAGAAAACATGATTTTTTCCTACTTTCATGGCCTTTTTTCACCTAGATCCATTTGGATTCAGAAAAAACTCAAAACATGAAAGTTGTAGCCCTTGTTACAAGCTTTCCAAAATGTCCAAGAACTTGTAAAAACACTTTGTCTAGCTATACTTTTGATTTTGAAACATAAAGCTCCAAAACCATGGAATTTCAAGTACATGCTTCAAAATTATAAGTCATTTTTCACAAATCTCCCTTCTAAAAGCCTTGTCATCAGCTAGAGGTAGATTATAACTGATAAATATCAGTTTGAATGATTGAGGAGAGGATTGAATCAAAGATAAAAACTTAACCATGGTTAGGAAAGTTACTTTTGCATTAAATGCAAAAGATTCCTTCTTACCTCTTAAGCAAGTTGTAAGTTTCCCTCAATGATAGCCATGCCATATCATTCAGATCTCTTGGCCTATAAATAGAGGTCATTTCCTCAAATTCAAATCACACCAAAGCTATCATAATCAAGCTTTCTTTCTTTCTTTCTTGAATTCTAAGTTACAAAGTTCAAAGAGGGAATTTTTGCAATCTTCAAGCCTTGCAAAATCTGAGAGAATTTAGGTTTCTAACATGTTCTAAACATCAATTAGAAGTTGTTCAAAACTTAAAATCACCAGAAAAGCTGTCCAAACTCAGAATTATACTCCAAAAATCAAAAGCTTGCAAATGATGCCTTAACATCCAAATTTCTAATTTGCTCGTGCTAACTTTGATTTAACACTTCAAACATCATCCATATACTTCATATGAGTGATCCAAATCATCATCCCTGACCTGTAACATCTCCAACCTCAAATTCGAAACTCACATCAAGTAGCTGCAGTTGGACTTGGGTGGAACGATCTAGACCATTTAAAAACAAGCATAGCATTCAAACACCTTCCATAAGGTCCAGTGGTGCTATAGCATTCATCAAACAACAACTGGAAACACTCTAAACAGGATTTCGATTTCAGTTCGAAGAGGTAAGCTACTCATACTTGGAACTCTATGATTCATGCATGCCGGTTCAAAAATTGCTTGGCCATTTTGTTTCTGCACTTATGTTGATCATTAACCCTCAATCAATTTCATAAATCATGATCCATACACGATTTCATGTTGATTCTTAGAATTAGGGTTCATCTGGACACATTCAAAATTAATCATCTTAAACTGAAAATAAATGAAATTAATCATCACCATCATGTTCCTGGGTTCAAAACGAGCAAGTTTGATGTTTACATCTTTCAATTTCATCAAGAAATGAAGAATGAAGATTGAAGAAGAAGAAGAACATTGTGCGCGTTATTTCGTTTTTCCAAAAATTCAAATAATTGGTTTATAATATAATAACATGGAGTAAAATAAATAAACAGATGTATAGCCACCCCAGTGGTAGACAACGCGCTTTTCATGTTCCTTGCCTATGGTCCAGGGTTCGAATCCCCCTGAGACCATTTTGCCATTTTTTTTCACTTTCCTTCATTTTTAAACATTTTCAAAGAGTTGTTTTTAAATATAATTAAATGGAAACGTGTAAATAACAAGACAAGCACTTGGCTCAGTGGTAAAGCTTTTCATTCCAAGCCAAAGGTCATGAGTTCAAACCTCCTTAGGACCAAAATCAAATTTTTACCACTTGTTCTCTTCACTTTTTCTATCAAACTTCAACATTTTCAAAAACCAATCAAAACTTCTCATTTTGAGATGATTTTTTGCACACTTGTCATTTAATATACCTATTTTATGATTATGTCAAAAAAATCCAAAAATATTTTCTTTTGATTATATTTTTATTAATTCAAAAATGAGATATTTTAAGTATTTCTTAATACTTTTCAAAGATGTTTTCTTTCAAACTTTCAAACTCAAATCTTTTCAAAACTTCTTGTGAATATACTTCACTTTTCAAAATCATTTTCAAAACCTTTTCAAAACATTTCAACAAACTTACACACCTTTTTCCATGATCGACTCGATTTGAAGATAAAACCGAACCAGTTTTTTCCTCGAATTTCAAATTGATCATGGGCCTCCCTCACGGTGTAAGTCCCAACCCTCCTATGTACATATTCATTTCCTTGTACATAAACACCCCTTCGTGTACATATTCATTTCCTTGTACACATTCAAACTTGTAAATAATCAAGTTACGTTTGTTTTAAACGCTTGTTTTATACACTTGTTTATATTTCCTTCATAAACTCCTGTAAATACACGTCATACACTTGTTTATATGACTATTCAGTTATAACATAAAAACTAGTCTAACAACTAGGTTTCTTTAGCCTCCTCTTGGGCTTGGTACAAGATAACTCATTTACTGAGTTAGCCTCCTCTTAGGCTTCATATAAGACAACTCACCCGTTGAGTTTATCCTCCGCTTAGGCTTCATATAAGACAACTCCACTGCTAAGTTAGCCTCCTCTTGGGCTTCGTTCAAAAGAACTCCTCATTGAGTTTAGCCTTCTCTTGGGCATCAAACAAGAAAGAGACCAGGAAATCTCTTGACAGCCTCCTATTGGGCTTCCAATACAAAGAATCATCCGTGCTAGGATAGAACCCTGAGAGGATGATTTCCCGGTGAAATCACTCTTAAATCCTAAGAGGATGGTTTCCCGGTGAAACCACTCTTAAAGCCAAAGCCAGCCATACCCTATAGCTTCCTCTTGAGCTTCATACAAGGACCCTCGATGACCCTCGGAATGCCTTCTCTTGGGCTAACAATACAAGGACCCTCGATGACCCTCGGAATGCCTCCTCTTGGGCTTACAATACAAGGATCCACAAGCTTCTTAAAAGCATCCCCCTAATCCAATCAATTTCTCCTAGAGATTTAGACATTTATAATCTCTATGGAAGGAGTATCTCATCTATCACATCACATACAATCAAAAACTTTTCAAACACTTTTCAAAACAAAAACATCTCTTAATCGTAAGTGGTAACGCTTGTACACTCAAGCAAAACACCTAATGCTTACAATTAAAAGATTCAATCATTTTTCAAACATCTTTCTTAAACTCGTAAGTGGTAACGCTTGTACACTCAAGCAAAACACCTATAACTTACAACGAAAATTTTAATCAATCAACCTTTCAAAATGTATGTGATGAAATAGATTAGATACATTTTCCATTAAGATGACATTTGTCTTTGTCTCTTAATAACATCCCGTTGCTTCCACTAGCATAAGTGGGAACTACGATTGTTCTGACTTTCTCAACATCCCTTTGAGAATACGTAGGCACAAGGTCTCATCATTGGCGAGCATACTTCTTTCTCCCTCAAACCAAACAAACCATAGCTCCCTTTAGATCCGAGCTACAAATGCTCTGATTCCCATTAAGGGATATGTATGCAGAAGATCCCAATGATCTTTGCGAGCACAATAATAACAAAACCTAGGATCCCACATAACCTACCTTTCTTAAAATTCAAAGGAGAAACTTTCCTAACAATAGAAATAGCAAATTAAAGCACACAAACATATCAAACTATTCATATATAAAGCTATAGATAACTATATATATTTAGGGTGCCACATCTATTCCCTTTATATAACAAACCCCCTTGCCCGGAATCTACCCAATGCGTTGCGTCTAGTTCGCGCTAGTCGTAATGCATATCATATCAATTGAGGGTATTGCAGCTTTCCCCTTTTTCATAATCATTTTTCTTGTGTTGAAAATAATAAAGGTTGATGCTCGCGAAATCTTTATAAACAAATCAAAAGAGTAAATCTTTTCGAGCCAGAGAATCCGAATTCTGATTCGATTCCCTCGCGCGTCACTTTTTAACGTGAACAACCGTCACGTTTGAGGCATGACTGAGTTGCACAACATGCTACTATGCGAAGAGAGAGGAGTCAGGCCGTACAGGTTTCTTCGACATTCGGACAGACTATGTCTGATGCATATTCTGTTGGTTCCGATTCTACCCCTTATACTTCTTCCTCTCGTAGCAGACGGGAGTCTCGAGTTCATCCCTCGCCGCCTCCGTCCTACCACAAACGCACATCCTCACCATCCTCACTACCGTGGATTTTTTAGACGAGATCCTCATCTGCCTCACAGGCGGGACCATCTGAGGTGAGACATGATGATACACCCACAATACCTAAGGTACTAGTGCCACCCAAGGTACCACTAGAACTAGAAGCGGCACCGACGACACCCCATGTCCCTCAGGTCTTTGGAGGGGGACCTTCATACTTATCTCTGCTCGCTCTTTATCCGTGAAATTCTGGTGAGGGCCAGATTCAGGATGTCGTGACATCTGATCCGACATTACAAAATAGACAAGGTAGAACATACAATTAAAAGCATTAAACAAAAGAACACAAGGAATTGTTAACCCAATTTAGTTCTAACCAACCTACATCTGGGGGTATACCAAGCTAGGAATGAAGTTCACTATCAGCAGTATTAATATGGAGGGAAACCACCCTGTTTACACTCCTCACTTAATCAGACTACCCAATGACCTTTCTACCTAAGATACCACACTTAGATATGAGAACCTCCGCTCACTTCCAATCACCTTAGTGATGTCTCTCCGCTACTTTCACACCAGCAATTGCATCGACTGCTTGGCTCCTATTAAAACTAACTTGGAGATACCTCACTCCAAACACAACTAAAACACAATGACACATGTGACAGAAACTAACTTTTAATTGATTCACAACTTCTTCCAAGAACATACCTACACTCATTGCTTCACAGCTTCTGAGTGAGTAAAATAATCCTCTTGCCTACGGGGTTCGAGGTACAAATCAATGACCATCCCACAAACCGGGTGGTTCACCTACATGGCTAACCCTAAAGACTACATCTTTCTAAAACCGTCTAGCTTACTAAACTAGGTTACAACTTCTTATTTATAACCTATTACCCAACTGGATTCGGGCCTTCAAAATAACAGCATAAGCTGTAACAAACTTCTACAGAACCAAACTTTTGCAGAAACAAAATCGCAGATAACTTCTGCTACAATCAAGGTTCATTATAGTTTTTCTCCTTAGCTCTTGGACCTCCACATATGCCTTCAAAGTCATGCCACATAAGGTGCATCATATTCCTAGAATATTCTGCACAATTGAAACAGAACTGTAACAAACTTAATAGTTTCTATAGCGTGATGTCCTAATGTCTGATGTCTCGACATCTCATATGACATGCTGTTCTAGATGTTGAAATTTTTCAACACAACATGTTAAGCCATTTCATTATTACTGCTTTATATTTGTTTTACAAAATTAAGCCAACCCTTAAAAATGAGGAACTTACAATCCAACCCATGTGGCTACACATATATGGGATGGAGAGGTATGAAATTTACATTTATATTACAGTTATTAATTATGTTATGAATATTATTATGAGTTCTAATAATGGATTTTTTTGCAAGATCGCGATACACTGAAGGTCATAAGCCATGAGAGGAAGATCAGCGGGCTTATTCCCCCTCTCGAGCCATGGTTTGATGATCTTCTATGCATTACAGGGTTACATGATTTGACCCTTTATGGATATCGCATGGTCAACTGGGGGGTGATCAATGCTTTTGTAGAGAGGTGTCACGAGGAGACGTCTTTGTTTCATCTACCACATGGCGAGATGACGATCACACTCGATGATGTCGCGTGTCTGCTTCACCTGGTGATTAGAGGGAGGTTTTTGGATCACCAGAAGTTGGAGAAATACGAGGCCATTACTTTGCTGGTTGATAGGTTGGGAGTTACCGTGGAGAAGGCCCTAGAGGAGGTTGATAAGACATGTGGTTTCCATGTGAGATATAGCTGGCTGAAGGAGGTTTTTATAGATGAGATTGCACTTGCTACAGTTGCTGATGGTGATCCCGACCAGGTTAACCTTCACAGGGGGTATGCCATGAGAGCATACCTCTTGTATCTTATTGGCACCCAGATATTTGTAGACACCAGTGCTACTTACACTAACATCATGTACCTTAGGTTCTTTGCTGATTTTGAGGCGATCAGTGGGTGTAACTGGGGGCTGACTGCTTGGTTTAATTGCATACCAAGTTGGTTGAGGGGACTAAGTGGAGGACGAGGCACATAATCGACAATATGTCTTTGTTGATGGTATAAATTATTTCTCGTAGCTTTGTTTTTTTATTATTTTGATTTTGAAACTAACTGGTTTAATTTTTATATTTCAAGGATGGATCCTACATCGCTTCCCCTGTATTTCTGGATGGGAACTTGCTAAGGGTAATACCGAGGATATACCGCGTGCTTGCGCATACGAGCCACTTAGAGGGAACTAGGCGACACTACCGTATTAGGTTTACCTAGATCGGATAGTGCATGAGGATATTCACTTCTGTACATACGTCGACCACCGTGAGATGATACTATTTAATGAGGTTTCTCTATTTACAGATTGTTGGCCTGTGGTACTCGAAAGACTGTTGCTTATATGCCCGAGTGAGTGATGCGTCAGTTCGGGTATTCCCAGACCATTCCTCGACATTTTGCTGTATCTGCCCCTCCGATAGTGAAGAGGAGGGAGATGGATGAGATTTTTGATGATTTTGAGAATAATCTCGTACCTGAGGAGGCCAGGAGTACCGTGGCTCCAAAAGACTGAAGTTCTGCGTACGGTTACATGTTGTGGTTCTTCAGGGTTTCCCTTCCATACATGATACAGGATGCTCCAGGGAACCCTCCCAGGTCGGTTCATCAGGAGATCCTGGAGGAGGAGCAGGCAAGGATGGATCATGCCCATAACGTGCTGCCTAGGTTCGGCCGTATCATGGAGCTTGCAAGGGATGACATTGACAAAGGGCTGTTTCTTGACGGATCCGATGTTAGAGGAGTTTGAAGTCCATCATGGCGGAGGCTGAGGGTGCCTTGGTATACATGAGATTGTAGAGGGACGCCTCTAGGGTGACAGGCCGACTCATCGTCCGCCATACCCAGTAGTTTAGTTTGATTGTATTTTGACTTTAGTTTTTTATTTCGTATTGTATAAAATTTGTATTTTGAATACCATTATTATGAAATTCATTTTGGATAACATTTTTGGGCTATTATTCGATTTAAAAATTGCAGGTCTTTAATTTGATTTATAAATTGAATAGTTTGTTAAATTGGTTATTGCTTTAGTTCTATTTTCTACTAACTATCATACCCAGACCCGAGTGTATACTTCCGGTATGGTACCAGAGCTATACTTTAGGTTTGCACTCAAATATTTTAGAAAGTGGTGCGCACTGGAAGTATACTTTTGATTTTCTGGGGGCATTTTCAGAAATGCATAGGGTTTATTTCTACACTATGGGGTTGGTTAAGAAATTCACAATATACATACTATACTAGAAGTAGAAAAAAGTGTAATTTTTTGTAACGAAGGAAGGAGTTAAAGCATGTTGATGTAGGACTTCCATCCCCGTGACAATGTCCAATGATGGAAGGAACCAAAAGAAGTAAAAGCAACTTTATGGATGCTCATTGATTCGAGTAAATCCAAATTAAATCGGAATCCAAACCAAACTATAATGTATGGATTGAATATTTTTCATTTCCATAAAAAATTGAACCAAATCAATAAAATCTAATGACAATTGATTCGGGCTTCAGATTTTCAATTTTCTACCCGCAAACCCAACCTGAACCAATCATAATTAAGTATCATGAAAATTACTACGAGTCTGTTTGGTAAGATATTTCTATTAGCTTATAACTTATAGCTTATAAGCTCATATGATAATTGATAAGTGCCAAATTGTAGTGATTTTTGTATATAAGATTTGTTGCACTTATCCGATCTTTTGTTGATATTTGTTGAATAAATCCCGACTTTATTTGTAAATACGTTTAGTTTGTGTACATAATAGAATAATTGAGTTTTTGTGTAAATATTGTATCATTTGATAGTTTTTCATCTCTTTTATAGGTATCTGTTCATAATTGAAGCATTGAGAAATAAAGGCCACATGCTAAGCTTCAAACACGCGATTTTGAGCAACTCATCAATGAATAAGGCTCAAAATAAAAGAATAAAAAATCATCAATTAGGTTGATATTTATTAATGGTTATATAGAGCATTGAATAAGCTTTCCAACGCTTCAAACCGAACGCAAATTTGAGTTACGGTTCTCAAGTTATGGCGAATACAAGAAGCTGATTTTTTTTCCAACAAAGCACAGATCGCGCTGAGCGCCACAGACCGGGCTAAGTATGCCCTGTGATTTCAGAACTCTTTAAAAGGGGTGAAAATAATTTAGGTTATGCGTTGGTTATTTTTTAGTCCCAACACCATCAACATCATTTTTTGATAGATTAGCTTAGAAAACAACATTGGAGCTTCCAATTGGATGATCCAGAGTCGAATCTCTCGTCGATTGGTGTTGACAAACCAAGAAATGTTTGGTCGCTCTTCTTCTCTTCTCTTTATAATCTCTTTTATTGGGTTTTGTATGTATATTTACTCTTAACTCGTGTATATTTGTCGCACGTGGCGTTATATAAAGCTTGCTTAACAAATCTATGTTGGTGATTGTCTTAGGTTTTTACCTTGTGTTAGAGATTTGAGTTATGATAGACATATACTACTTAGATTCTTACCTAGGATGATTATGTGTTAGTGTTTGAACGCTAGACATATATTTAGAGCTGACATTCACTTAGGGTATCTGATTTTAATGCCTCAGTGTTGGTTGTATCGGGAGAGACATCGTCGATACGAGCGACACGATTGACTTATGTGTTGTTGAGGTATGTGAGACAACACTATCGAGGTGATGCAGTAGGATTCTCAATTTGGGTTAAAAATAACTTAGGTTGTGAGAGATACGTGATGACATAGAAGATTATTGTAGGTTGAATATAGTTGGTCGATAGGTTTAAGTCAGTGATGAGTGGTATACATCAGAGTCGGATAAGTTGTCTATCCCTTTTAGTTTTAGTCATTTATTTTATGTGTTTATTTTCTGTACAAAACCCATTTAACCCCAAACTCATTAACGAACGAATTATCGAACGACAAATCAATAACCAATCTCTGTGGACACAATATGATATAACCTATATCACCCGGTAAAAATAAATACTTTATTTTTTGCTTGTCGCTTTACCGCCGCAACAATAATTTAGACCTGTTTGATAACAGATTTTTCACCACGAGCTTATAGCTTATTTTCCATACGCTATTTCAAATAGCGTTTTAGCCTATAGCTTATAGCTTATTATTTTTTCTTCCTTTTTCAACCTTATTATTTTAACAAAAATCTAATTTTATCCTTTATAATTTATTTTAATCTATAATAAAATAATTATTTATTAAATATCATTTATGTCATTTTATATTTATAAGTTAGTTGAACCGCTAATTTTACCAAACACTTCAATTAGCTTATCAACTATCACTCTCAATCATCAACTATAAGCTATAAGCTATCAATCATCAGCCATAAGCTATCAACTAACTTATCAATCAACCGCTATTTTTACAAAGCAGACCCTACCAATCGTTCAAGTTCAAGAAGAAAAAAAGTCAAATATCATATGTGAACAAGTTATTCTATTTTAATTTGTTATTAGAAAATTGTTAGTATATTGTGGTAACTGAGCGTAGAGTTATGAAACACATTCATTCACTACAAGAAAATATATTACTTGCCAGAAAAATTAGCCAAAAATAAAACCTCTGACAAAAAAATAATGTTACTTGGGGGTAAAGTCCCTTGCAAATAACAAATTAAAACAAATAATATATATACAGTGGGGTTACCCCTCTCGCAAACAAAAAAGAGAGAAATTTTTTATTTTTGAAAAAATACATTGCGAGGAGTAACCCCTAGCAAACGAAAAATGGTGCCAATGTGTCAGTTATATGGCCAGATATATCATCATTTTGTGAGGGGTGTCCCCAATCAAACAAAGTAATATTGGCGAGGGGTACCCCATGTGTAGGAGACAATGGTGACAGTGTGCAGACTACGCGTGGGAAGTGCATTTTCCCAATCATACAATTTGTGAGGGGCTTCCTCACTTCTTATTCAATCGTTACATTTGGGAGGAGAGCCTCGTCACCGAAAATGCTGTTATTAATACCCTACATTTTGTCTCTTCTTTCTCTCAACAACAATTAAAATCTTTCAATTTCTCAACTCTAACGTAATAAAATTTCAAGTAATTTTGATAAATGATTTAATTATGATTTATTTTATTTTTAAGTTTAATTTATAATTTAATTTTTGTGTTTCATGTACCAAATGACTCATTTAGAAGAGTAAGAATTTGGAAGAAAAAAAAAATCAAAAGTTACAGCAATTGTTCATCAAATTCAGGTTCACTCTATATATATTTTCGAAATTTTTTATTTATGTAATATATATGTACATCTAGTGGATTTACTTTGTGTATATGTATATTTGTTTGTGACAATTTGTGTTTTATATTTTTAAAAAACAATATATGTGTATTGTATATGTATTTTAAGAAAACAATATTTGTTCATCAAGTAATTTATTTTAAATAGTAACTAAAAAATAGTATATATTTATTTATTTGAAATACATTATCATTTTATAGTCTAAAAATATATATTTATAAAAAAATAGTATATTTTTTTATTAAAAGAAGTATTTATAAAAAAAATAGTATATTTAGAAAAAAAGAAGTATTTTTTAAAATAAGTATTTAGAAAAAAAACAGCATATTTTAAAAAATAGTATGTTTTGAAAAATAATATATTTATTTATTAAAAAAATTATTTTCAAAAAAGATATATTATTTTGATATAATTAAATAAGTATATTGTAAAACCAAGCATTTGGCTAAACCAAGCACTTGAGCTTCATTGGTAAATAAGTTCTTTCTAAAGATGTAAGTGGACAATATCATATTTGATTCTTAGGTGAAAATAATACTTGGTCAATGCCATGATCTTTCGGCACGAGCTCTGAACTACTAAAGCTCAATTCTCCTAAAAATCAGAGTGCAAAATAAAAAATTATAAAATAAGTAATTATTTGTAAAATATATTTGTAATTACCTTCAGTTTTATGTAATAATAATTATTAAATATTAAATAATAAATGTTTAATATAGTATTAATTTTGAAAATAAATATTCACTATTTAATATCTATATTTAAGGTGAAAACTAAAAGTAATAAGCCATTTGATTTTGTGGTAGGTGCTTTGATGATAAAGGTAAGGGTCTTGGGTTCAACACCTATTGACTACAAATTAAACGAGAGAATTTTTAGGGATGAACTTTATGAACGCATCTCATAGATGCACAAGACATAGCCACAATGATTCTACATCAAGTAATTTATAACTAATACAACATATAGTTGTTTTGCTTTAGTTTCCAAAACTAAAATATACAACTACTTTACCAAAACAAATTTTAAAAGGGAATCAACAACATTCAAGTCCATATACGTCATTTTCACAGGTCGTGCAATTTTTTTTTTATCGAACTTTACATTTATAATGGGATCCTCCTGTCCAAGTGCATCCACATCCATAGCAAAATTGATGACCACACCTAGATATAGTTTTGATATACTTTAGAAGCAATTAAACAAAAAAAAACGAGTTGTCAACAAAAGAGAAGTGTTTATACCTGCATGTAATGTGAGTACATCCATGAACTTTCTCTACATAGTAGTTGCATTTTGGACATCTTTTCCATTTCTTTTTCTTTGCAAGATTCATCGCCAATAAATCTTCCTTCCCTTTCTCATTATTTTTCAAACTTTTAAACTTTCTACAATCAACTCCTGCATGCCACGAAACCCTACATTGCGCACAAAACAATCGATGACAATGTGGACATTCTGAAGTCGTCACAACTTCCTTTGCATCATTCACCAACATAGCTGAACAATCCTTAAAAGGACAATAAAATTTTTGTGATTCTAATACCGAATTCTCACAAAGTGCATTTTCCCATCTATCGAATAGATCCTTTGGTATAATTGAACTACAATGATATGCCTCTAAAGTTCCTTTGCAGTTTGGTTCGGGACAACTTATTTTTGATAAATTCTCTTGAATTTTTGCAACTAGATATCTTCCAATACAATCCTCACAGAAAGAGTGTGAACAATTTTGATTTTTGAAAATATCTTTAATTGGTTTAGCTTCCATACAAATAGAGCAGTAGGATTGTTTCAATTGAGTAGAATATTTGTCTTCAATAGTCTCCTTATATTTCTGTTTGAGGTTTCTCAAGAGTGTGTTATCATCACTATCCACTACTTGGATTTCTATGACATGCTTGTCATCATCATATATTGGAAAATTTTCTTCAGCATCATAAAACTTGTCTTCATCTATTGTAGATGATGAATTTCCCTCGATGATTTCACACATTTTTTTCTTCAAGAAATGTTTACTGGTAGATGGAATGCATGAAATGAACTTGTTGTTACTCATGGATCTATTTTTGAAAAATGAAAAGAAAATGAAAAGAAAATGAAAAGAAAGAAAATATAGAATAGATGAAAAATAATGAGGATGAACAACTAGACTCCTCACAAAATTTGATATGAAAAATAAATCTTTTAATATTTTTTTATTTGAATAGTTGTTTAGTTTGAAGTTTAGATTGTTCTATATTGAAGTTGTACAATGTTCTTTATTTCATAGTGTGCGATTATATGGTCTTTAACCTTTTTACATTTAATTCAAACATCTGTTTATAGTGACTAATCTTGGATCCATGTGTAGTAGTATCATGAGCCTTTACCTAGTGTATAATATGTAATAAAGGTCTGGAAAATTATATTTTGTAATGGTTAAAGTATTTTTGTTCCTTTTAGGAACTAGAAATGGATGGTATAATTCAGCTGAGGAACCATAAATAGAGATAGTTGGACAACTAGTGATATTGAACAGTGGCTTCGATCTTTTATTAATGGTGTGAGATGGACTTACAGGTTACCACTCTAATTTCTAAGTCAATTTAAGATTTAAGATGAGTATAATGAAAGTGGAGATTAGAATTATACCTTGATCTTATCGTATGAACTATTTTTATATTTTGAGTCTAGTAGAGTTAATTTTAGATCGATTGAGCCTTAGTCAATTGGACCTTTGGTGGGTCCATAATAGTTGCCTCCAAGGCTTTGTTGGATAGTGAAGGAGTCGGGGAAAGCTTATTCATCATTGAACAACCTCCATGTCGTGGTACGATTTGAAATGGAACTGAAATGCTTGAGATCCGTTTTTTGAAAAAGTAATTGGGAACATGTGCATTTAATGCGGTTCCATCACTAAAGTGCTTTGTCATCCTTTTCTAACATGTGTAGTGATTTGAATATTTAGGGTATGACATAGCTTGTATAGTGCTTAAGTTCACTCGAGTTGGCGTCTATACATGAATGGAAATCTAGTCGTTGGCTTTGTGATTCTTTCAACTGTCGTTGTTTACAAATAACGCCAATCGGGTATTTGGATGTTTTTCCTAAACCTTTAGCATTTACACTTATAGTAAATTTCCAAAATAACTTTTCCCTCCTTATTCTCTGAAAGTATCATTAGAAGAGACTCAGTGCTTCCCTTAAAGCATTTGCCTTCTTTAATTCATCTTGCTTAATCAATATTCCATTACGAGGTACCCTTCTAACTCAAGTTTCACCTTTAACATTTCCTTTCAATTTAGTAAGTGATTATGAAGTTGAAACTTATTTTGCTTCTACAATGGGGACACTCCCTGATTCTCTTCTCCCTTCCTTTATTAGTGACCACATGAGACCAGAAAACATAACTCTATATGACGATTCTGGGTCAGAAAGGGTATTTAGGAATTCCTTGGAGGAAGAAACTTCTTCTCATGGGTCATTAGACACCCTTATATCAAATGTTGGCAGAGGAATAAAGGGTGTTGAGGTCCCTGTGCCCCTCGTGTCTTGTTGAACGAGGAGGTACAAGCCAATTGGTAAATGAGGGAATGTGCTAGGAATTTCATTCAACTTCATTTACAAACTAAATGATGCCAGCCTAGCGACTCTGATGTCCTAGAGAACTTGAATATTTGAAACCAGTTAGATGTGATGGAGTACGAACGTGCAGACGCTAAAGTTGTGGGAACTTCCCCGGTTATAAGTATTAAGGCCGCTCTAGGTGACACTGGCATTGTGGTCATTGACCCTTCAGGATGATTGGTCATTCCAGTGCTGGGACATAAGAAGATACTCAGTTCTTTTGATGACTGCATGGTCTCGTTCCATTAATGCACGATTACAAGAATAACACTTTGGTTTCCTTTTTCTGAATTTGAGGTAGCCATCCTATAACATTTAAATGTTTATCCTTCCAAACATCAGTAGGGGTTATGGGCATACATAAAGGTCTTCAAACTGTGCATCGAGCACAAATCATGGAAGCCCTCTCTTAGCTTGTTTTTTATCTTTCTATTTGAGGCGTATTTCCTTGAAATGTTTTGTAATAAGAGGATTATTTACTTTCATCCGGTAAACCATTGGTTCGACCCCTTTACTCCAAACTGAGGTGATTTCCTAGGACATTATTTTATTAGTGAAACCCCTAGCCCTCACTGCTGACTTTGTTTTCTTCTACCTCCTTGCTGATTCTTCTTTCTTTTGTCGGATTTCATACCCAAAGTATTGGTCTAAGCTCTATTTTAACCAATATGCTCACTCTTACTACACTAATTCACGCACTCCTTCTTCGAATGAGGTGACTATGAAGAAGGAAATGAAATTCTGGTTTCAAGGGCTTGGCTATGAAGATAGATTCTCTCCTGGTGAGGTACCTTATAACGATGTGGGGAAAAGGAAAATTAATACTCATGTTATCTTGGGTGCAATTAGCCAAGAGGAGAGGAGGAATATATTTGGTAATGGTGAAGTCTTTGTGATTTTTTTTTTAAATTGGTGATTGTGTTTTGATGATAGCATGGATAAAATAAGCAAGTTGAATATTTTCTAGAACCTTGCAAATTCTTAAGGAATTCAGGTTGTGGTGAAAATTGAGGTTTCTACCTCAGCCCCGACTCCTCTAATGACCATTATTTCTTCTCTGACTCCTTCCCCTACCCCAAATATAGAAGCTTCTACTTGTGTACATGAGGTGGATCAACTTGTGGATGTTGTGGCTACTTTAACAGTAGAGGAACCAACCTCGCTTCAGGTTTCAATGAAGAAGGCTCGGGAGGAGGAACAACAGTTTCTTTTGACCGAGTGTTTTCCAAACTTGACTCACATTATTGAAGGTGGTACTTTTGGGGATATTACTCCCTTAATAAAGATTATCAAACATATTCTCTTCAAGACTTCCACATACTACTGAGGAGGCTACCACTACTATTTCTTGATTGGACTTCTCCTTCATAATGTTTTTTGCATATGGGTATAAGATGAAACTGGCTTCTCAGCTTGATTACAATATGATCAAGGTTGATTTTATATTATCTCTTATATATGTTGGACGAGGAGATGTCTTATCCTTGGGTAACCTCTTCTAGGAAAGGGATACTTGGAAAGAGAAGACTAAATCTATAGAGATAAAATGTCTTAATTTCTAAAAGGAGCTTATTATGTTGTAATAAGAATTAAAATTTTCTAGATTTTTCCATAAGGCAGTGAAAGTACATGGCTCCCCTTCTGCCATGGCGACTCATGTGACTAAGCTGAAGGGTTATCTCCAGGATGCATATAAGTGGTATAAGTTTTCTTTTGTTTCTATTAAAGAGAATACTCACCATGTGGAAGAACAAATAAAAACCTTTCTTTATGAGATCGGGCCCACACAAAGGTGTTGAAACAGTGCATTGTGACTTTCTTGATCTTACTAAACAAGATGTGCTCCGAGTCTGCGAGCGAGTTGTGGATTAATCAAAGAAGTTCTTTCATGATGTTATGATTTCTATCAAGTCATTGGATCTGTTCAAGTCCTTTCAAAGTGTGGCTCAAGGAGACGGTCTTGGTTCCCCGACTTCAAATGCTTAGGATGTTTTTTAATCTTGTTATCCCTTTTATTTCCTACGATACTTCCCAGGATTTTGTGTCTTGGGTGTAACGATTTTTTATATTTAATGAAATATTTTCCTTGACACTTTAAGCATTATTCACTTTATATATTTGCATATGTCTTTGATTTATCATTATAATTTTTTAGGAATTGTTGTAACTTTGGGGCTTGCTCTTTTAACCTACGAAGTCTTTATTCACTTCATATTTTAGGTCGAACAACTGATATTGATCGACTACGGCGGGATGTTCGTTTTGGGCATGAGAACCTTAATTGTATGCTTTATAATGAAAACAATGTATTTGATTGTAATGAAATGACAAATGTACCCCAAGAATTTTATTTCTCTTTTCCACTTGATGCATTGAATTATGTTAACCACCATTTCTGGTTGTTATACTTGTTTATTGTATTTAGATTTTGTTGTAGTATTGTATCGATTTATCTGTCACATTTGGATAACTACTTCGTTCCCCCGGGAAAGGCATGGGATTGACCAAGTCAGCGTCCTATGGTCATAATTTGTGTTTTGTTTCGCATCAGAGAGGATCATTCCCGGGTCAATGGTATGATCCCCGTCCCTTCCCCCAAGGTTAAGCTCAAATCAAGGTGGACGTCTCGGAGCTCCACAACCTTCCCCTAGGATTTACTAGATCCTAATGGGGATGGGTGTGCCAACTACCCAAAATTGTGTTTAAAATAATTTAGATGAGAGTTCATCAAAGTGTGTGTTTGAGCCGTATCAAAATTTTACAATTGAGTTCAGTGTATCATATACACAATGATGCATGGAATATGCTTAAGCCGTATCTGAATCACATAGGTGCATTAAGTATGTATCGTATACACCTTTATGCATATAGTGTGCTTAAATTGTGTTAGAATTACACAAATGCATTTAGTTTGTATCAAAATC
The DNA here is from genome assembly GCA_021764765.1 of Vicia sativa. Classification (NCBI taxonomy): domain Eukaryota; kingdom Viridiplantae; phylum Streptophyta; class Magnoliopsida; order Fabales; family Fabaceae; genus Vicia; species Vicia sativa. The sequence goes on along the minus strand of CM038796.1, from coordinate 112,790,426 downwards.
ACAATCGGGCACATAATACGCTTAAGTTGTATCAGAATCACAGAAATGTGTTTAGTCTGTATCAAATTTGTATTCATGCATAGAGTATGCTTGAATCGTCTGTCTCAAGCGTTCTAGCAAAAATAGAGACAAAGAAGCACATTATAATATATATATATATATATATATATATATATATATATATATATATATATATATATATATATATATATATATATATATATATATATATATATATATATATATATATATATATATATATATATATATATATATATATATATATATATAGGGAGGATCTAGTGCGAAAAGACAATCTTATATGAGAGTAAGAGATAAAGATGATAATTGTTTGATTAAAATAAAGGGTTGAGATTTAATATCTAACTTAAATTACTCATGTGATCCTATTTTTTCTCAACTGCAAGTTTGTGAAAATTCACAAACTTGTAGTTGAGAAAATGTAGGGCCGCGTGACTAAATTAAGTGTCTCAACCATTTTTTTTAATTGAACGATTACTATCTTTTCCTCTCACATTGAGGGACGATGTCCGAGGTATTTTGTTGTTGTCCTTTCCAAAGACACTAGGCTGAGTACACTACATATTTTCGAGCATATTCTTGGATTGGATGGGTAGTCGAGGTGTCCTTATTTGTGTTTAGACTTCTCCGAAGATGTACATTGTGATTGATCGTTGAAATTCGGGCTTGTCAAATTTATTTGTCCAATGCTTTAGTGGAGTGCTTTTTAGGTAATAGGGACCAATCCTCTCGGACCACTTCTTACTCTAGAGTGAGTATCTACCTCAAGTGATTGGTAGGTATGATACTCTACTTATGGGCGGTTTAGTCGGGCGGTCAACCCTTTTCGGATCAAGTAGGAAGGTCAGGTGTAGATAAATTTCTTTGGGAGAACCTGCCTACTTATCTTAAGTGGGCGCTTCAACTCTGAAAGTCAGAAACAACTCACAATTGAAGGAAAATAAAGTCACTGGAGAATATTAGGCAAGGGATCCCCAATTCATCAAATATATGAAAAAGATATGGGATTTATCCAAATATTTTCAAACTTTTAAGATAACGTATGTGTACAAGGAACAAAAATTTAGGATTAATCTCTTTTCAAATCTCTCTAGCATAAAAAGAAAAGCACATAATCACACTGTAATTTAAGAGAACTTCGTCGTCCCTAGTACAAAGGAGGAAACAAACACTATTAAAGTCGCCCAAAGCACCATAATAAGGGCTTATATGTCAATTATTCTAGGAAGCTTACAAGGTCCGATCGCAAGCACTATAAGAAAAGGCACGAGGAACAAGTGCGACCTCACTCATGCATGGAATATGTAATTCCGACTTCGTGCCAACTTACCACAATTAAATCAATCAGATTGTGATAAAAAAAAAACTTCAAATTAAGTGGAAGCAGTTGTAACCTCCTAAACTTTCGAAATCCCCACATGCGCCAGATATAAGATTTTCTATTCATTATTACACTTAAACTACTTCTCATTCATTTACTCAACTGGTGTTAGAGTGATAACATTATAGGTTAACTCCACTTCACCATATTAAAAGCAAGCTCTACCAAACATGAATCATATCTCACTCCGTCATCAATTATCTCTAGTTCACGGAAAAAACATAGGAAATTTTCTAATGTGTAATTGAGAATATTTATGTTTATTTAATCTTATGAAGTTGGGGCCATTAGTGCGACTATAAGTAATAATGTTGTGAACATTTTTCTTTTCTTTTTTGGTGAGTAATCATTTTTTTTTTAGTTAAGGCATGAGTTTGCGTTTTTCAATCTTAAATTAAATTGGGAGTTATTTTACTCATCTAAGTTTTTGATTAGCTAGCCAACTCTAGAATACGTGGATTACTCTTTCAACTATCCACCTTGTTCATTCTTTTTTAGTTGTTTTTTTTCTTAATTACTTTTCATCACTTTACTATCTCAATTCAAAACAAATTCTAAAGAAAAACATGTATAATAAATCCTCTTAACTCTAAGAAACATAACTAGTTATGAAAACCAAAAGTGAAAAAAAAAAGCATTGAAACTCACACTCCACCGACGACTCCACCTGCGACAGAAGATTTTGCACTTTCACCGGCCATTGAAGTAGCAATGAAATTCAACAATATGATCAATTAAGAAATAGAACTAAAATTTCTCTGTTTAATAAAGGGTGCGTATTGATCAACGCGTAATATTTATTTTAAGGTTATTTACTTTAAAAATTTAATTTCGTTGGCGTGAAGAACGAAGAAACCAAATTACCAATTAAATACGGGGTCAATGTTCTTGTATTTTGCTTACGTAATGTCGATAAATAATAAAATCTATTGAATAACAAATATGATTTTAGTTTTGTATTTTAAAATAAAATGTTGAAAATTTATTTAAATTAATTAATAATTTGTTCTAAATTAAAAAATGATTTTAATATTTATTAACTTACATATTTTTAAGTAAATAATATAACATAATAAAAATTACATAAAATAACTTTCATAAAAATACTTAAAATTAATTTTAAACGATATTTCTTAAAAGTATTTTTCAGAAAACTACTTAAAATAACTGTTAATTTCAAGGTTTTTTTTAAAATTTATTAGATAAAATTTATCGTATAAGGGAATAAATATATAAAATATGTTTTTATAAAATTTATTTTACTGAATTTTTTATTTGATGATGTTTAAAAAATAAATAACATAAAAATAAGATTATTTAATAGAGACATATAAGAGCAGACTTTTAAGGTCAACATAGAAGACTATCAAGAATCAATTAGGTGGGACCTACATTAATTTTTAAATATTGAAAATAATTTTCTATATCTACGGTATTTTTAAAATAATTTTATAAAAGAAGACTCTTTCATTTTCTAAGTGGTTTCATATATATATATATATATATATATATATATATATATATATATATATATATATATATATATATATATATATATATATATATATATATATATATATATATATATATATATATATATATATTTGCATCATACAACATTATATATTTTTAATGGCCCCATCATTTTCTTAGTTTAAACATTTACCGGGATCAAAACCCCTCTATTTTATTATTATTAATATAATTTATTTTTAAATATATATATATATATATATATATATATATATATATATATATATATATATATATATATATATATATATATATATATATATATTCTTACTCAAAGAGTAAATTTATAAGAGTTACTCTAAATATTAACTCTTGATTTTCATTAATTTAACGACTTTAATTGTTTTTAAAAAATAAATAGATTCAATGCTTAACTAAAAATTTGTGCAGATATTTTTATTTTTCAACTCGTATTTTAAGATCTATTTATTCGAACAAAGACATTTCTGAAACACCTCTAACTGAGGAAGAAATAGTGAATTTTGATATAAATTATTGTCAATCTCTTTCCTATGTTAATTTATCTGATTAAAAAAGGAATAACTTGAATCATTATCGTGATTTCGATTCAAACATGGGTTTGCTTGACACTCTATATTGTGGAAAAGAAATTACCATCTAAAAAGTGGAAAAACCTCTAAATAAAATTCCTTGAAAAAGGGAGATGTATAGAAACTTTCATAGAAAAAGAAATAGTATTTTTTTCAACTCTCTAAATTGAAGTATTACGCACGTATATATTATCGTTGTTCCTTACCTGCACATGACATAAATATATAAATTTCATATTTTTAGATACTTTTTCAGAACTATTTGCGATACTAAGGAGGAATCCTAAATTTAAAAAATTTGTATCTATTTTTCATAATATTATGCATGGACCCAAGGGAAGTCTTCGGAAAAATTGTGGGGAATTCTTCAGAAAAAACTGTGTCTTTCACAACGAAATCGTATAAGTGAGATTTCGAGTAAGCGGTTACATAATTTTCTTGTAGACAAGTACACAAATATTTTTCACACAAATAATGAGTCACTATTCATATCGACACATTTGAGATCACTAAATATTGAGGAGTTTCTATTTTCAATCCTTTTACTTCTTGTTATTGGAGATCTCAAGTTCATACACATCTTTTCTTTGTTTCTCGCTTCACTAATGAGTTACAAACAGAGTTCGAACATGATAAATCTTTGATGATTCCATCCTACATCATTGAATCACGAAAATCTTTGGCTAGGTATTCTATATCAGAATAAAATTCTTTATAATTAAAGGATATTTTCCGAGTTGCTCGAGAACAATTAGGATTTTTTTTAAGAAATGTGAGGTTTTCCTTTGGCGGAGACACCCCAAGTGGTGGTGGTTTCGTTTTAGGTACTCACACTAATACTTGTAGACCTTCATATATGTCCACATTTGAGCATGAAGTTACAAATGAGCCATTGCCAGATGCTTTAAAAATTCTACCTCAAATGGAAGTAAAATAGAGATGAAGACCCAAGATAAATATAATACATAATATAAAAGGATGGTGATATCTCTATACCGACTGTATACTCTTTCATCCTTAGTGAGACTCAATATTCCCCTGTAGGAAGGTGAACCAACTTTAGTGAAGGCATAATTAAGACGGCCCACTTTAGAGAAATCAAAAACAATATAAGAGTAAATATTATCCACCCAGTGAGATGGAGTATCTTTTAGGGACTTATGGTTACTTTTCTTGGATTTCTTGCCCAAGTTGCACTAACTTTACAGTTGTAGGAAAATGAAACGCTAAAGAATAAGGTAATTACTAGACTTGGAAAAATGATTCAAGAGACAATGGAACTGACTTCAAAAGGAAACTGTAATTATCATGCAAATAGACTTCACCAAACACATATAATCACTCGCATGCAACACTCAAGTGTTTCGGTTCCCTAAGAGTCGTAATGATGATACCTTCGAAAAGACGTTTGAAGTATGATGCATTAAATGTTTGATTCTCTAAGAAATTGAATCTTTTCTCCTTCGTCTATCTAAAGGTGGCCAAGGAGTGGTCGGCTCCGAAAGATGAAGCATTACGCCTCCGCCTTCCTACATATTGGCAAGGACTTGGAGGGGAACTGCTTAGGGCGACCACATAAACCTCCACGAGGGCCCCTCACTCCTTCTAGATTCTTTTAAGCAGACGAGGATTATCATCCTAATGATCACGCGAGATCTCAACTACAAGTGCCTGTAGTGGTTCTCCATATTTCACTCATAGAAAATAGTGAGTTCGTTATTTCTTTCTCTCTCTCTATCTATCTATCTATCTATCTATTTATCTATCTATCTATCTATCTATCTATCTCACTCTTCTCATTCACATAACGTTGGAGTGTTAATGTAAGTCATCTCACTCCACCGAATCAAAAGTTGTGATCCACCATACCTTTGTTCCTTCATTTATTTCTAATTCTAGAATGGAACACTTAACCATACATAACTTTCTTTAATTAAAGTCAACATATTGTAATAACAATGAACAAAGGAAAAAAGGTCATAATTACATAAGTTGCCCACAGTCATAAATTTTCACGTGCCATACAATTTTTATCGAGTTGCACATCTATAATGAGACTCTCCATTCCAAGTGAATCCACAACCATAGCAAAATTGATGACCACACCTGCAAATAAGTTATATTAAAAGGTAAAATAACTATAATTAGTTGTAAACTCCAAAGTAAAATGCTAATAAGTCTCGTTAAACCAAATCAAATAAACATGACATCTCACTTATTCGTCTTTAAATTGTAAAGTTTGAGGCACTAGACAATTTGACAAAAAAAACGAAATAATTATACCTGCATGTAATTCGAGTACATCCATGAATTTTTTCCACATAATAGTTGCATTTCGGACATCTTTTCCAATTCTTTTTGTTTGCAAGTTTCATTACCAATAAATCTTCCCTCCCTAGCTCATAGCTTTTCAAGCTTTGGAACTTTCTACAATCAACTCCTGCATGCCACGAAACCCTACATTGGACGCAGAATAGTCGACGACAATGTGGACATTCCGAAACTGTCACCACTCCATTTCCATCATTCACTAACATAGCTGAACAATCCTTAAAAGGGCAATAAACTTTTTGTGATTCTAACACTGAACTCTCACAAAGTGTATTTTCCCATCTTCGTCCAAACACATCCTTTGGTATTACTGAAATACAATGATAAGCCTCTAAAATTTCTTTGCAGTTTGGTTCAGGACAGTTTATTATTGATATATGCTCTTGTACTTTTGCAGCTATATATCTTCCAATACAATCTTTACAAAAAGAGTGTGAGCAATTTTGATTTTTGAACATTTTTTTAAATGGTTTAGATTCCATGCAAATAGCACAATATAAATGTTTCAATTGAGTAGAAGATTTTCCTTCAATAATCTTTTTCAATTTCAGTTTTAGGTTTCTTAAGAGGGTCTTTTTATCACTCAAGATTGGAAAGTTTTCTTGAGCATCATAGAATATGTCTTCATGTGTTGTAGAGGATGAACTTCCCTCCATGCTTTCACAAATATTTTTCTTCAACAAGTGCTTCTTTGTACGTGGAATGCTTGAAAAGAACTTGCCAACTCCCTTAGATCTGTTTCCAAAGAATAAAAAAGTATGTAAATAAAATAAAATCATCAAAAAAGAATGAAAAGAAATGAAAATGGCATCGAAACTCACATTCCGCCGATGCCACCGCCGCCCGCGACAAGAGATTTTGGACTTTCACCGGTCATCAAGAACTTCACAAATCAAGTTTAGGATTGAAATTCAACGATATGATCAATTACAGAAAGATAGTAGCAGCAAATAAAAAATATCAGTTTGAACAAGTATTATATAGCCGCTCGTATGCGTGGTACTAAACGTGTATTTTTTTAAGGCATTTAGTTTAATATTTTATTTGGCGTGAAGCAAAAGAAACCAAGAACCAAAGCGCATTTAGGAGGGTAAACACACAGAAGTATATGATTATATATAAGTAGAGTCTTTCATTTAAGTTTCTAGGTTGATTCCATATATAGCAGCAGGTACGGAGCCACATGCATTCATGTGTAGGCTGATGCCCACAATATTTTTTTTAAGCAAGATATAAATATAAGCGAGAACTAAGGGTGCACTAAAAAAATAAGAATTCCCAATTAAAGAAAAATTAAAGATTAATTATTATGAGAAAAATTATAAAGAATCTTTATTAAATTCGTAAAAATAATAATTGAAATGAATAATTTCTCAAAAAAAAAACCATTTTAAAATCAATATTTTTGTATCAAATAGAATTGTTAAAATTTTAAACTTCATTCCATAAACAACTATATTATTATCCATGTGATTGTTAACCAAATAATATCCAACTTGCCATCTTTCACCTTTAACAAATATTTTAAATAGTTGTTATGATTAGTATTAATCACAATGATTAATATGTTTCAATTAAAAAAGTATTGATGCACATATTAAAAAAGTATTGATGCACATATGGTTCTCTTGGTGAAAATATAAGTGACAAAAAATCTTAACATATGTTTATAGTATTATAGTAAAACTTAAGAGTGTAGAATTAAAAAGGACTTATTGATATTTCTATAAAATTTATAGCAAACAAATTTATAAAATTTTCTATTATCATCTTTCTGAATCACAAAATTAAATTAATTATTTTATTATGGGGATCAGAATTGATTAACCAAACAAAAAAATTATAAATTTTATATTTTCAATGGGAGTTATATTTAAAGCTATTAAAAATTCAATTGTTGAGATTTTTTAGGTATGAATATCATCAAAAATAAATATGGAATTGTTGTCTTAATATGTCATATTTTCACTTTTTTCAAACTCAAAGTACTTATTCACTTTTGAATTTTAACTAATATTTATTATTTTTACTAAAATATTTTTTATTGAATTTCTCTTTGCATATTTAATTATAGTTATTAAAAATATTTTAATAAATAAGTTTATATTAAATCTAATTCTTTGATAAAAAAACACCATAACTTTATTGTGACAATCACTACGCCAAAAATAAGTTTTGACAGCACTTTTACGAAAGCGCTTTTAAGAGAAAACGCGTTCATAGGCCTAAAAAAATTTCGCTTAAAAAAAGCGCTTTCATAGGGTACCCTAAAAAAGCACTTTTGAAAAAGCGCTGCTAAAGGCCTTAGAAAGATTTCATCTTAGAAAGCCCTTTAAAAAGCGCTGCTAAAGATTAACCTTAGAAAGCGCTTTCCAAAAGCGCTCTAATAGCTGGCCTTAAGAAAGCGCTTTTAAAACGCTGCTATAGGCCTATGATACGAAAGCGCTTTTAAAGGAAAAACGCTCTTATATTTGGGCTTTAGAAAGCGCTTTTAAAAGCGCTTTCATAGATAATTTTATAATTAAAATTAATAACCCTAAATACGATTTCATTCTCTCATTCTCTCGCGTTCTGTTCATCTTATTCCTCTCACCAAAAACTAAGGTTTGTTTTCAGCTATCATCTTCTCCGATTCTGCTAACTCTATGTTTTCAGCTTTCATTTTAGTGTTAATGCAAACATTCTCTTCACTGTCCTTAGAACAAAGAGTCATTATGCTTTTGATTCTACCACCAACACTTGCTATGTCTGCTTTGCTTTAACTGTTGTAACTCTATTTCTCTGTTTTGTTTCCAAAAATCTCTCTGTTTTGTTTCCAGAATAATGGTCTGCCATGGCTGTTTAGTTTTTAGTTTCTTTTTTCTCCTATGTGAAATCTGATAGTAACATTACCAACAGTAGAAACCATATGATAATGTCATGTGTTCCTAAGTTTTTTTCCTGCATGTTTTGATTATCATATTGAAACTTGTCTTGGTTATTTGATTTGAATGAGGAGAATTGTTTATTGTTTATCTTGAAAATGTAGAATAGTGAGGGAACATTCTAACTAGAATATATCAAATTTGTTTTAAGTTTAGGCTTAACTATTAGTTTTGAATATGAGTTTTGTTATTGTTAATGGAATTTGTTAACTCTTCTCTAGCCTTGTTTCTGGTTCTCCATAAAAGATAGTGTAATAGAGATTAGGGGTATTGAAGTGGTGTTGATGGTTCTCTTGATAGTTGATTAACTACTAAGTATAAGTTTATAAGTGCTTATTGATTGAACTTAATTCTTCATAGGATTACCCGTTATTTTCCTCTCAGATGTATAGAGAATCTGGATTATTCTATGATGCTTTGTGCCTCTTGGTTTTACTCTAATATAATAACAATAATACATACATTCCTCAAGTAATATAGTAACAACAACACTTCTATTCCTCAAGTTATGTAGTAATATATGGTATAATCTGCAGTTGTTTGTTTGTTTATTTGAATTTTGATTGGATTTTGTAATGGTGTATGGTTTGGATTATGCTTTATGTTTATGTGTGTGTTGGTTTACTTGTGTTTAGATTGAATAAATGAATGAGTGAATTGTTTGTCTGTTTATTTGAAAATGGATTTAGAATTTGGGATAACTTTATTATGTCATGATCTTGTTGACTTGTTGTTGAAAAATAAATCCAAGTTTCATAATGATGTAAGTACGTATGGGTGCATGCCAACGAGATTACGAGAGTATATCGCCCAAACTAACGTATTGAACTTGCTATACATAGGGTTACTTGTGAAGTGTGAAAGTCTGATCGTTTGCAAGAATATGACGCTATGTGTGTCTAGATGTTGCTTATTTTTCTACAGGTAATTAGTTGTTCTCTCTCGCCATTGTAATTAGTTATGCTTTGAATGAACTGTTATGATGGATTGTTTCCACTTAAATTAGTTGCTTACTTCTCTACTTGTGAATGAACTGTAATTAGTGGTTGAGTCGGTTTTTATTGTATGATTTTTTATAATAGAAGTTTTCTTTTCTTTGAATTAGCAGCGTTTCCCGACCTAGTTCGACGTACGACGCTCATTCTCCGCGTTTCTTTGAGTTCGATAAATTCGAGGTAAATTTCTTCCTCAAATTACTGGTATTGTGATGAATTTGTCTTAAATTGCGTGAATATGTAGTGTTTTCTTGATACGGATCCATTATGTGTATACTTTGCGTTTTGACAGAACGCAGTATACTATTTTGTGCCCTAATTAGTTGTTTTTGTTTAGCTTAATTAGTAAAACCATAGATAAAACATGGATGTATTCCAATCGATTGTCGAAAGAGTACGAGAATGGGGTATCGGAATTTGTTAAGTTTGTCGTTGCACACGCCAAAGACCCGAGTCGAATGATATGTCCTTGTTTGTATTGTTGTTATGGGAACCGGGTTGACGCGGTTCAGTTGGCATCATATTTAATAGGGTATGGAATTGATAGAAGTTATACATGTTGGAATATGCATGGTGAGAAAAGTAACATGAATGTTGAATCGGGGGATAAAAGGACCTATGCTTCAAACGACAATTGCACAGATACATACGATTATGATCGAGTCGAAGAGATTGCAGAAGCGCTTGAAGAAGATCTTAATGATTATCCCAAAATTTTCGAGAGGTTGGTAAGCGATGCAGAGAAACCGTTGTATAATGGTTGTACAAAATTCACAAGATTGTCTGCAGTATTAAAGTTGTACAACTTAAAGGCGGGAAATGAATGGTCGGATAAAAGTTTCACAGAGTTATTAGCCCTTATGAAAGATATGCTACCAGAGGATAATGTTCTTCCCAATCGAACGTATGAGGCCAAAAAGATGTTGTACTCTATTGGCATGAGCTATGATAAGATACATGCATGTCTAAAAGATTGCGTTTTGTTTCAAAACGAGTATGCATCGTTAAATGGGTGTCCTAAATACGGTGCCCCTCGATATAAGAAAAAGTTGTCTCCGGCAAAAGTCTTATGGTATTTTCCTATAATTCCGAGATTTAGACGGATGTATCATAGTGAAACCGATTCAAGACAATTGACTTGGCACACAGATGAAAGAATTATTGATGGAAAATTTCGACATCTGGCAGATTCACTAGAGTGGATGAAAATTGATAATGATTATCCTGAATTTGGAAAAGAAGTAAGAAACCTTCGCTTGGCATTGTCTATTGATGGAATGAACCCACACAGTATTCAAAGTATCTCGCATATCACATGACCCGTGATTCTTATGATTTATAACCTACCTCTGTAGCTATGTATGAAGCGTAAGTACATGATGTTCTCTATGTTAATTCCTGGGACTAAACAACCAGGAAATGACATAGACGTATACTTGGAACCTTTAATCGAAGATTTGAAGATTTTATGGGAGAACGGTGTGGAGGTTTATGATGGGTATAGGAAAGAAAGTTTCAACTTGAGGGCAATGTTGTTTGGAACAATTAACGATTTTCTAGCATACAGAAATCTATCCGGGTATAGCATTGAAGGTGAAAAAACGTGTCCTGTATGCGAAGATGGAACCGATACAACGTGATTGAGACTTTGTCAGAAGAATGTCTTTCTCGGTCATCGTAGATTCTTAACTTTTAAACATCAATATCGTGGATGGAGAAAAGCGTTCAATGGAGATACCGAACAACGTAGAGCTCCGCCTGGATTGACAGGTGATCAAATTTTTGAAAAGGTGAAAGATGTGAATATTCAGTTTGACAAGCCTTTTGCACATAAAGTTGTCACAGGGGGTGGAAGAAGAGGTCGATTTTTTTTGAATTTCCATATTGGAAATCTTTGTACGTTACGTAAGACATTTTCTTGATGTGATACATATTGAAAAAAATGTATTTAACAGTGTTACTGGTACGTTACTCAATATAAAAGGGAAGTCTAAGGATGACCTTAACACAAGGGAGGACATGGTACAAATGAGAATAAGAACTGAATTGGGACCCGTGAAGAAAGGAAGACGGACATATCTACCACCTGCTATTTACACTCTATCTAGAAAGGAGAAAAAATATTGTGTAAGTTCCTAAGTGAAGTTAAAGTTCCAAAAGGCTACTCATCAGATATTAGAAGACTTGTGTCTATGAAAGATGTCAAGTTAAAGAGTTTAAAGACGTACGATTTCCATGTTATAATGGAACATTTTCTACCGATAGGTATACGTTCTATTCTGCTAGAAAAAGTAAGAAGCGTAATAACTAAATTGTGTTTTTTCTTCAAGTCAATTTGCAGTGAGGTGATCGATCCTGTGATCTTACCAACATTGCAAAAAGAAATAGTTGTTACTTTGTGTGAGCTTGAAATGTATTTTCCTCCCTCGTTTTTTGATATAATGGTATTTGTATATTAGATTGTAAATTACCGGTTTATGAATTACAGGTTTATGAAATAATGCTACAAAAAATGTAGGTTTAAAAATTATTTAAATTTTTGTTTTTAAAAAGCGCTTTTTCAAGCGATGCCTTGACCTATGAAAGCGCTTTTTGAGTAAAAGGGTATACATAAGAAAGCGCTTTTAAAGTGCTTTCCTAGGTAGGCGGCGCTTTTATCAGGTGGCCTATGTAACACCCCTTCTAATTACCCGCGTCTTATAGAAATAATAATCAGAGTTTTATCCATAATTAAGAGGCGTCACAATTTAAATCATAAAATTGACCAAGCAGTTGTCATGCTTTCGAAGAATAAATCATTAAATAAATCATACTTAAAGTTATGTTTAACAGCTGAAATGAAACATAACAAAATCCCGAATACATCATTCAATAGTTATTCCGGATATGTAATCAAGACACAATTCAAAACTATTAAAAAATATCCATTAAAGGATTCAAGCAACCGTTTTACCGGATCTACGAGCCGACTTAAGCGGAGACTGGCTATCTATAAGCCAAATTGTTATCGGAATTTCATTAAATGCAAATCATATTAATCCATTAACGTAATAATGAATATAATAATAAATGGAAATTGCAACACTGGAATCCATCCTAGCATGTTACAATTTCAATATGCAACTATGCATGTGGTACCAAAACGTGAACCGAGTTCACCTTTGCTCCGCTTACACGTGGAAAGACAAGTAAATCCATGATTCGCAACGAGTCAAGAATCCAATCCATGATTCGCCCATAACCACGGGTCAAGAATCTAGCCTCACTACCTCTGAACCAGGTAAGTCTATTGGCTATGCCAGTTCACTTCCGCACAATGGGAATGAACCAATTTAACAAATGCTCATGCATGCATCATAAAATCATGCAACATCAATTCAACGGAATATGATAACAACGTAATTCCACATAATTGCCAATACCAATCTATCACATGATAACAACTTAATCATGAATTAAATTATCACAAAGCATAAACATGTCAGACGCTTACTCTTCACTCAGTAAGACTATCACCAGTATATAATAACAATAACACATGATACCAATACAATCATGAATAAACCACAAGGAAAAGAAAACATCACGTGAACGTCAATCTCCATTCAACTTGTCAAACAATCTAAACCAATTCACAGATTATGATCTCAACATAATTCACTTATTGCCAATCACTAATGTATCGCATTCAATCATAATGAATAATCAACACCACATTGTAAGCATTAGTACTCATCCGATAACTCAGGTCATTCATACTAATTTCCCATTATCCTTAATTAATCCATACTTTTCAAAATCGGAAGCTCGACTCTTTTAAAAATAATTTTGGAGAAAATAATATTTTTCCTTTCCAAAAGATAGAATTTTAGATTTAAGAAATAACAAAACGCACTCGAATCGAGTTCGGTTTAGAAAATATGAATTTTGAAGTTTAAGTATTTTGAAAAATTGCACATGGAACCGGTTCCTACCTATCTGAGAACGGTTCTGTGAAGTTTAAAATGAGCTCCTGGTTTTGTATGGGAACCGGTTCCGACACATCTGAAACCGGTTCTTGATACAAATTTCCATTTTGAAAATTAACACTGGAACTCGGTTCCTTCCACAGGAACCGGTTCCACGACCTATAACGACATTTTACGCTACTTTTGACATATGCATCCTTTATCATTTCCAAACTTTCTAATACGAATTGTGACATTAGGAACACCAATTTATAATCATTTCACACCATTATAACCTCAAACAACATAATTTACTCATCCCTGTTAGTTATTTGACATACTAATGATCCTAATTCCATACACCGACACAAAATAGGGTTTCATTCTATAAACCTATAATCAATTTCCTAACATACCCAATTACCCGGTAGATTCCCAAAACCCATAAGGCATATTAACCGAACGAAATCACCCCTTACCTCGCGATGATTCTCGATTCCTTCGGCGTCGGCTTTCCTCTCTTCTCTTCTATTCTCCAATTCTACGTGAAATAGTTTTCTCCAAAAAGACTCCTATTTTCCTTCTTTTCCTTTTTATATTCCTTTTAATATTCCAAATGAAATAAATAATTAATACTTAGTAAAAGTAGAGTGATTTACTCCTTACACCCACTGTTTAATCTGCACACCTCTAACCTTCTTCCTTCAATTAATCCAATTAATTCCAAAAATATAAATACTTAAGACTTTAATTAAATAAATAATTAATTTCCCATTTATTTAATATTCGAATTAAATCGGGTGTCACAACTCTCCCCACTAAAGAGTTTTCGTCCTCGAAAACATACCTTAAACGAAAGTTCGGGATCGAGTCCTTCATCGACTCTCCGGTTCCCAGTGACATTTCCTTCATGGTCCTCCCAATCTACTCTTACGGGTTATCTCTTTACCATTGCTTCACTTTCCGATCCTCAATTCGCAGTCTGCTTCAGCGATCAAATTTTCCCTTTTGCACATCATCTACGAATCTCATGAGACGGATCCGAATGTACCTCCTCAACGAGATACATGGAAAACATCATGCAAATTCATGCGGCGAAAGCAATCGATAAGCAACTTTCCAACTCTCTTGGTAATCAAAGCGGACCAATAAAACACGAGTCAACTTCTTGACTTCAAAGCTCGACCAATACCAGTCATCGGAGTAACTCGCATGAACACGTGGTCTCCTTCATTAAACTCAAGACCCTTCCTCCTCTTATCATGATAACTTTTCTGACGACTCTGAGAAGCTCTCATCTTCTCCTGAATCACCTTGACCTTTTCTGAAGTTTGTTGGACAATCTCTGGTCCATTCACCGCACTTTCTTCAGATTCGTACCAACACAACGGCGTCCGACACCTCCTACCATACAATGCTTCAAACGGAGCCATACCGATGCTCGAATGAAAACTATTGTTGTAGGTAAACCCTATCAATGGCAAATAGCTATCCCAAGCTCCACCTTTCTCTAACACACAAGCCCTCAACAAATCTTCCAACGACTGAATAGTCCTCTTCGTCTGACCATCTGTCTGCGGATGATATGCGGAACTCAATCGTAACTTAGTACCCAGAGCTTCCTGCAATCCTGTCTAGAACTTAGACGTAACCCTCGGGTCTCGATCCGACACAATGCTAGACGGAATACCATGCAAACTTGCAATCCTCTCAACATACAGTTCCACCAACCTCTCCATCGGATAATCCATTCTTATCGGAATAAAGTGAGCAGACTTTGTCAATCGGTCGACAATAACCCAAATAGAATCACAATTCTTCGCTGTCCGCGGCAACCAGACACAAAATCCATATAAATGTCATCCCATTTCCACTCCGGTACAAACAACGCTTCCATCAATCCCGACGGCTTCTGATGTTCAATCTTTGATTTCTGACAAACCAAACACGCATACACAAACTCGGCAATTTCCTTTTTCATTCCAGGCCACCAAAATAATTTCTTCAAATCATGATACATCTTAGTAGCACCGGGATGAATACTCAACCCACTACGGTGTCCTTCTTCCAAGATACTCTTTTTAATCTCAGCAACATCCGGAACACACACTCTATCACCAAATCTCATAACGTCATTCTCATCAATTCGGAACTCACCTCCTTGACCTTGGTTAATCAATGTCAGCTTCAACATGCCCAATTTCACACTATCCGGAGTAGTTTCACATACCAAACTTAAGTCTGAATTGTTCCACTAAATCCACACGAACCATTAACATCGACATATGCAAGGACTTCACGCATACGCATTTGCCTTACGGGATGGTAATTCAAACCGAAATCATAATCCTTGAGAAATCCTAACCACCTTCTCTCATATTCAACTCTTTCGGTCAAAAGATACTACTTTATGATCCTTGAACACTTCAAACCGTGAACCATGGATAATGCCTCCATAATTTCGAAAAACGTAACTCTAAATCATGAGTCGGATAATTCCCTTCATGAATCTTGACCGTCTTGAAGCATAAGGCCTATCCTACATCAACACATAAACCCATCAATGACGCATACATGGGACGGCAAAATTAAAATCGACACTAGTCAACCTCCTCTTCCACTCTTGGAATCCTTCCTCACAATCGAATCCCAAAACAATACACTTGGTTTTACAAATCTATTTCTCTGAGCACCTTCAATAGCTTCTTCAATTTTCTATATCTAAAGTTGGCGTCTTATGCGGTGTCATAGAAATAAGTTTAACGCGACATTATCCGACTCTCCTCAACCATCTCTACACGATAAATTTACTTACGGGAACCATTTTAAAACAAAGTTCATCACATTATCTTTCCAACACTTCAAGAAACTCAAATCGGAAAACTCAAATCGGAAATCTTCGACTCACCTTGTGAAATCCCAAATCATAGAATGAAAAAAAACTCATAGAATGCAAATTCACCATGATTAATTCGTCAAGCAATTCCATAACCAATTCACATCATTGCATACTCTATATCAACCATTGACAACGACACAATTAATCTTTTCAAGAGGTAATAATGCGACAACTTCACGATCAACGTTGCAACATTCCAACCACACCGACTTCATCTTCTAAGAGTCATCCTTCTTAATTACCAAGTATCTCTAGGCCAAGAATATGCATCGACTCTTCAAAGCGATTCATAATCACTTGGTTTAACTTCAAACATTCAACCCAAGGATAGCCTCAAGCTAACGTCTTGCTCAAGCGATGAGTCGCTATTATTCCAGGAACATTAGAACTCACACCTAATGGGACACCATTATCCATACCACCGTCCTAAATGCGGTCTCCGAATATCCTAACACGAATTTGATGATATCCAAACCTCATATCAATTTTACTAAATACACAAGCTCCACTAACTGATCCATCAAATCGTCAATCCTCGGCAATGGATACCGATTCTTGATCGTCACTTTATTCAATATGCGTAATCAACACATAACCTCATTGAACCTTCTTTTTTAACCAACAACAAGCACGGAGAAACAGGACGAATGAACTTCTTCTCTAGTAACTCTTCCTTTGTTTCTTCAACTCGAACTACATGCGATATCGACACCGGACTAGTTCGGAATTAAATCTATAGCAAACTCCACTTCTCTCTCGGTGGTAGCTCACTAACATCTTAGGAAACACCTGCGGAAATTCATTCATAACCGTTATTTTCCTTTCCTTGTGAAGAATACAACATAAACACCACACCATCATTAACAACGTAACTTTGATCATCCATCTTAATTCATTGTCCTTATTAGAGTCTTAGTCTCATATGGTTCTGGTTCTACCACACTTCATTCATATTCATCACTTTATGCCCCATTTAGACAATTGTATACCATCCATACGATTCCGTCTACTATCAACAAGATAAGGGTGATCAAGTCCTCAATTTGTCGATAGACATCCGATAATCATCTTATATTACCATTTACCATTTTCTCACTTCCAACTATGACTCCGTCAAATTCCAACAACTCTAACCACTCTTGCCTGTCTTCTCGGTACCTCGTACCAATGACTTTAACATATCCGGAAGCATCTCTTCTCCCCACTTAGTTTCACACTACTCCGCAATAATCAATCGAGTAACAAGCGGTGTTGTACACACTTGTCGCGTACAAAGGGATAATGACATTAAGACACTGGTCACAATGACCGACTATGCTCTGATACCACTATTGTAACACCCCTTCTAATTACCCGAGTTTTATAGAAATAATAATCAGAGTTTTATCCATAATTAAGAGGCGTCACAATTTAAATCATAAAAATTGACCAAACAGTTGTCATGCTTTCACTGAAGAATAAATCATTAAATAAATCATACTTAAAGTTATGTTTAACAGCGGAAATGAAACATAACAAAATCCCAAATACATCATTCAATAGTTATTCCAGGATATGTAATCAAGACACAATTCAAAGCTATTAAAAAAATATCCATTAAAGGATTCAAGCAACCGTTTTCCCCAGTGTTACATCTACCAGAGCACGACACTGACACGCGGACTAATTAACTGACTAGACTCTAGAGCTATCCTCACCTCCAATCTTTGGGTGAAATTGTTAAAGTAAGGGTGTTTCAATTCAATATAACATGCATTAAAAAAACCACGGATCATAATCCATTAACCAAACACAAATCATAATCAATTCACAAGGCGGAAATGAACATGTATATAACAAACAATGGAAATTGCAACTTTTGCAATTTCATATGCATGCATCTATGCATGTGGTACCAAAGTGAACCGAGTTTACCTTTACACGTGGAAAGATAGCGTAAATCCATGATTCGCCCGAACGAGTCAAGAATCCAATCCATGATTCGCCCATAACCACCGGGTCAAGAATCTAGCCTCACTACCCGAACCTGTAAGTCTATTGGCTCTTCACTTCCGCACAATGGGAATGAACCAATTTAACAAATGCTCATGCATGCATCATAAAATCATGCAACATCAATTCAACGGAATATGATAACAACGTAATTCCACATAATTGCCAATACCAATCTATCACATGATAACAACTTAATCATGAATTAAATTATCACAAAGCATAAACATGCGGTTTACTCTTCACTCGAAGACTATCACCAGTATATAATAACAATAACACATGATACCAATACAATCATGAATAAACCACAAGGAAAAGAAAACATCACGTGAACGTCAATCTCCATTCAACTTGTCAAACAATCTAAACCAATTCACAGATTATGATCTCAACATAATTCACTTATTGCCAATCACCAATGTATCGCATTCAATCATAATGAATAATCAACACCACATTGTAAGCATTAGTACTCATCCGATAACTCAGGCCATTCATACTAATTTCCCATTATCCTTTATTAATCCATACTTTTCAAAATCGAAAGCTCGACTCTTTTTAAAATAATTTTGGAGAAAATAATATTTTTCCTTTCCAAAAGATAGAATTTTAGATTTAACGCAAACGGCACTTCGAATCGAGTTCGGTTTAGAAAATATGAATTTTTGAAGTTTAAGTATTTTTGAAAAATTGCACATGGAACCCGGTTCCTACCTATACAGGAACCGGTTCCTGTGAAGTTTAAAAATGAGCTCCCTGGTTTTTGTATGGGAACCCGGTTCCGACACATACAGGAACCAGTTCAGTATAAATTTCCGTTTTGAAAATTAACTGGAACTCGGTTCCTCCATGGAACCGATTCCCAGACATTTTACGCTACTTTTGACATGCATCCTTTATCATTTCCAAACTTTCTAATATGAATTGTGACATTAGGAACACCAATTTATAATCATTTCACACCATTATAACCTCAAACAACATAATTTACTCATCCCTATTAGTTATTTGACATACTAATGATCCTAATTTCATACACCGACACAAAATAGGGTTTCATTCTATAAACCTATAATCAATTTCCTAATATACCCAATTATCCGGTAGATTCCCAAAACCCATAAGGCATATTAACCGAACGAAATCACCCCTTACCTCGCGATGATTCTCGATTCCTTCGGCGTCGGCTTTCCTCTCTTCTCTTCTCTTCTCCATTCTCGTGAAATAGTTTTCTCCAAAAAGACTCCTCTTTTCCTTCTTTTCCTTTTTATATTCCTTTTAATATTCCAAATGAAATAAATAATTAATACTTAGTAAAAGTAGAGTGATTTACTCCTCACACCCACTGTTTACTCTGCACACCTCTAACCGTCTTCCTTCAATTAATCCAATTAATTCCAAAAATATAAATACTTAAGACTTTAATTAAATAAATAATTAATTTCCCATTTATTTAATATTCGAATTAAATCGGGGTGTCACAACTCTCCCCCACTAAAAGAGTTTTCGTCCTCGAAAACATACCTTAGACGAAAAGTTTGGGATACGAGTCCTTCATCTGACTCTCCAGTTCCCAAGTGACATTTCCTTCAGCTGGTCCTCCCCAATCTACTCTTACCAGGGCTATCTCTTTACCACGCAGTTGCTTCACTTTCCGATCCTCAATTCTAGTGCTTCAGATCAAATTTTTCCCTTTTGCACATCATCTACGAATCTCATGAGACGGATCCATGATGTACCTCCTCAACCGAGATACATGGAAAACATCATGCAAATTCGCAAGCGACGGCGGTAAAGCAATCTGATAAGCAACTTTCCCAACTCTCTTGGTAATCTGAAACGGACCAATAAAACACGGAGTCAACTTCTTGACTTAAAACCTATAGCAGTGCCACCTAGGAAAGCGCTTTTAAAGCCCAAAAAAGTGTTTTCATAGGTCTTTTATGGCGTAGTGATTTAATCTTAAACATGAAAAATATATATATAAAATTGCCTCCACGACTAAAAATTCTTGTCTCTATCACTGTCCATAGGTACACATACCAAAATTTTATTTTTTAATAAGCAATGAGATTAATAAAGGAGCATAAGGGACAAACTATACACCTACTCCTGAAACATAAAAGGGGTAGGGTATCCCACACATGAAAATTTTCTAAATTTATGATTTTTTTTACATAAATAATATAACCACTTTTAAGATGAGATAACTATCTCTGTTATACACTCCTCAAAACTATAAACTTCGATTTTAAAAATAATCGCATTACGCCTCATCCAAATGCACCAAAGAGTCGCTAGCCAAATAACCGCCACAATAGTCCTTTTATCACCGCATTTCACCTTTTCAAAATAGAAAAAAAAACCTATAAACTCCTCCAATGATAACTCTTCTATGATTCCAACCCATTCAAAAACCTTCTTTCAAACTATAACAACACAGAAGCATTGACCCAAAAGGTGCTGCAGATTTTCTTCATCCAACCCACAAAGAATGCACACCAGATTTTCTTCCGGTAAAATTCCCCTTCTAAATAAATGACCCTTAGTAAGGATCCTATTTAAAAGAGTTCTCCAACCAAATATTTGAATCTTTAGAGGAACTTTAATATGCCATAAAAATTTGACAGCTTTTACAACCTCATCTGTTAATGAAGTCACAATATGAATAACATAAAACACATTAAAGTTGCAACGTATCGAAAACACTCCATCAATTTCGTGCCTCCATTCAAACGTGTCCTATGCATTCTGAATAAGTTGAAACTCTTGAACTGCATCCACAAAATTTTGCCACAAGTCCAGTTGAAAGCTCTCAGTTTCCGTCACCAAATCCTCACAGTTCCAAACCCAGACCGAGCCAGACCAAAAACTTGCGTCCTCCACCTTTGCATAAATCAGAGGATAAGATTCCTTCAATGAACCAGTAATTCGACCAATAAATTAGTGACTTAATACCTTCACCGATTTAATGATCGATCCGATTTTTAAAACACTGGTTTTTCCTTTAGTTTTCTTTAATGCACACTTACTCCTTCTCTATGCATTTCTTTTAAATATTTGAAAACACCAAATATAGTAGATTTTAAATGTTCAATAGCATCTAAATTATATTACTCCCTCCTTTCATTTTTAAATGTCCTTTTAGAAGTTTTTTTTTTGTTTTTATGTAAGTGTCATTTTTATATTTTAATATTATAATTTGTCAATTATATCCTTACTTGTTCAATAAATGAGAGAGTGTGTGAGTGACTTTTTTAAAAAATAAATAAATGGGAATATAATACAAAAAGTAACTCCAACAGTCCACTATTTTAGTTGAAGAACTTTATGCTAAAACGACACTTAAAAAAACGGAGGGAGTATGAATTAATTTTTTAAAACTATTTATTAAAAGTGAATATTTTTAAGGTTAACAATACTAATTTTTTAATCGGAGTCAATATATATTATAATAATAAAGAAACATAGAAAAGTAAAACACTCACGTATATTTCAGTAAGACAAAATATCTAAAAACATATTAAAAGAGAGTGTTATCAACATTCTTCTAATAAAAAAAACATTAAAAAAAAGTCATAATCACATAAGTTTGTCCATGGATTAAAATCCTTGGCAGCCGCCAAATATGCAGTTAAATCCGCTATCTCTTATTAGTCCTTAAATTGGTTTACCTAAATTAGATTAGAATTCAATCTTTAATATAATATATTAAATTTAATACATCAAATATTATACAACACATCATCAATTATAACTCTAACATATTATCAAATATAATTTTAAATTTGCCACCTCATTCTATAATTCTATGTGGCATACTCCAAAATTCATTTTCATCCTATATTTCATTTTGAACAAATTGATCGAACAATATTCCTTTAAATTAAAAATATTCTCTCATATTTCAAAAAAGATATGGAAATTCAAATACAATAAAATATTTTTTATTTTTCTGAAATTATAGCAATAAAAGTAACACTTAAGATAAATATTTTATATATTAAAGTAGTTCTTACATAATTTTTAAGTATAAACTTATTTAAAATATAATATAGTATTCAACAATTTTTTACGACTATATTTTTTATATAATATTAAATAATAAACTAATGACAAATAGTAAAATACTACACAAAAAAGATAAAAGAATTCAATCCCAATACAATATTTTAATCTTATTTTGGATAAACAATCTGACAAATCAATCATTACTCCAACTATATATATTCTCTTACTTTAATATTTTTCTCAAATTTCAAAAATAAAAGAGATGTTAAAATTCAAACACAATAAAATATTATTTGTTTTCTAAAATTATAGCAATAAAAGTAACATAGTTGAAATAAATATTTTTAATCTTAAAGTAGTTTTTACAATATTTTAAAATATATGTCATTTTAAGTCGATCATAAAAAAATAATATAGTATGCAGCGATCTTATAAAGTTCGACAAAATAGACATAAAAATTTTATAAAGTTATTGAAAATTTATTTTATAATAATTATAGATAAATTTTTAATTTTATTTAAAACTAAAAATAAATACATATATTTAACAAAAATAAAAATGAGAATCAAAATAAAACAAAAAAACTATTTTATAGATATGTAAATTTGCAAATCTAAATAATGAATTTCACTCTCAACTTACACACATATTTTTTAAATGAAATGTATATTTGTCTATGTGATTAATTTATATTATTGTTCATATTATAATTCACAAAATATTTGTAATATAAATTTAATAATCATATTTTATAAAACCAAATACATTTAAAATTCAATAAAAAATGAACAAACTAATTTACAACCGCGCGGGTCTTAGTCTAGTTTATGATCAAAATCATTCTAATATATCCAAAGAAAATATTGTATAAATGTATTAATTATGTGTTTATCCAAAATAAATTCAATATTTTATAATAAAATTTATTTTTCAATTATACGGTATTTTTTATTTATAACCGCCGCTATTTTCATTATAACAGAAGATATTTAGTTTTCAAAAACCCCATATTCAAACGATAATTCTCCCTTTTTTTTGTGGTTTTACTTAGGATTTGTTTTAGTGCACATTTACTACTTTATGCATTTCCTTTAAATATTTGAAACACACTGAATAATTTATATTCTAAAAATTCAATAGCATCTAAATTAGATTCTGGGTTAATTTTTCAAATTTATTTATTAAAAGTGAGTATTTTTCCGGTTAAAAATACCAACAAAAAAAAAAACTTAATTGGAGTCAACATATTTCAATAATAATGGACATAGAAAAAAGTCATAATTACATAAATTGCACATAGATTAAAGCCTTCGACAGCCTCCAAGCACGCAGCTAATTTTGCAATTATTTATTATTACTTGGATAGGTTAAATAAATTAGATTAGAAATTCAATCTTTTATATTCAAAATCAATCTCTTATATTCAAAATAAATCTTTTATATACTTATTAATTATTTATTTTGCAGTGTATCGTTTAAGTATATTATTCTTGTGTTCTATGTTTATATTTATATAATTTTTTATTCATTTAATATTTTCAATTTGATTTATCTTTCTCCTCTTTTAGTTTACATAAGTTTTTAGCTGTTTATTATTCTCAATTTTATTGTTTTATTTTTTTTAAACTGTTTAAATTTAATTTTTTTTTATTGTTTAAGTTAATTTAAACTGTTTAAATTTAATTTTTAAATTATTGTATATAGAAGAGACAAGATAAGTAATAAAATATGTTGTTCGAGTAATATTCACACTTTATTATTTTTAGTTTATCACTACCAGTATAGTCCGGTTCGGGGGACGAACCGTGGTCCTCCCTATTAAATTTAGTGTCAATTACCCCTTGATTCATTGTAATATTGACACTTTAATATCAAAGATGTATTTATATTTTATTTTATTTTCTTATAAAATATTATTAATGTTAACTAGAGTCGTTTCAAATTTTTGATGTTAACTAAGATCGTTTCAAGTTTTTAGAGATTTTGTGTACGCTAGTTACAATTTAGTAAGAATAAAATAAATAGAGATCTTATATAATCAAGATTCAGCATAACAAATATTTTATGAGATTTGAAATTTTTTAGATCCTGTGCGATACACTGTCGTATACACTCTCAAAGACGACTCTGATCTTAGCATGTTAGTGTGCATTTAGAGTATTAGTGTTATAGTATATGAATAAATATTAAATAAATAATAAACAAAGAGAAGAAAAATTAAACAACAAAATTAAAAATAGTACAAATAAATAAATTATGTAAACAAAAAGAAGAGAAGAAAAATTTACACAATAAAATTGAGAATAATAAACTAGTACACTTTCTCTAGTCATGCAATCTTTATCTGGTTAGACATCTATAATGGGACTCTTTGTTCCAAGTGGATCCACAGCCATAGCAAAAACGATGACCACACCTGCATGTAATTTTAGTGCATCCAAGAACTTTTTCTACATAATACTTGCACTTTGGACATCTTTTCCAATTCTTTTTCTTTGCAAGTTCCATTACCAATTGATCTTCTTTCCTCCCTCGTTTAAAGCTTTGGAATTTTCTACAATCAACTCCTGCATGCCACGAAACCCTACATTGTGCGCAGAATTGTCGATGACAATGTGGACATTGTGCAACCGTCACAACTCTATTACAATCGTTCACTAACATAGCTGAACAATCTCTAAAAGGACAGTAAACTTTTTGTGATTCCAACACCGAATTCTCACAAAGTGTGTTTCCCCATCTTTCAAACATAACCTTTGGTATAATTGAAATACAATGATAAGCCTCTAAAATTTCTTTGCAGTTTGGTTCAGGACAGCTTATTCTTGATATCTTCTCTTGAATTTTTCCAGTTAGATATCTTCTAATACATTTTTTACAGAAAGAGTGCGAGCAATTTCCAACTTTGAACATTTTTTTAATTGGTTTAGATTCCATGCAAATAGCACAATATAAATAATTCAATTGAGTAATAGATTTACCTTCAAAAATCTTTTTCAATTTCAGTTTGAGGTTTCTTAAAAGTGTCTTTTTATCACCAAATATTGAAAAGTTTTCTTGAGCATCATAGAAAATGTCTTCATGTGTTGTAGAGGATGAACTTCCCTCCATGCTTTTACAAATATATTTCTTCAACAAGTGCTTCCTTGTAAGTTGAATGCTTGAAAAGAACATGCCAATTCCGTTCGATCTGAAAAAGAAAGAAAACCCTAATAATGGATATAAAGTTTCACTGATATAACAAGAAAATCAAAGTAGAACTGTAAAACCATAAGCATTGAATTCATAAGCTTACCCATAAGTTCCTTCACCAATTTGCTCTAATTTGGCTGCCATTGCCATTACACTTAGAAAACCCTAACCCTAAAATTGGAATGCAGGAATTTAATTTTGCTTTCCTATTTATAATTAATTTTTGTTTTATGAAATTGTAAGTAATGATTTTTTTTATGTTATACCTTTAAAATTAAATATTCGGTTACAACTTTTTAAAACATGTATTGGATTTGATTTTAAAAGATGCTTTTCATAAAAAAATCTTGAAATATTTTAATTAAGATTTTTTAAATTCAAATAAATTCTGATTTTCAATTAAGATGAAAATCACGATTTTTTTTTGGTGGAGTGTTCCTTTTTTTTGGTGGAAGACAATCACAACTTTTGAAGTTAGTAAAATCTGTTAGCAAAGTGAAAAATAGAGCTAAAAAAATTTATTAGGCTGCAAAATAAATTGAGAATCTCGTTGATATATATTGTCAATTGAGAATCATCACTAAATATTGTGTATATGTATATTGATCCTTTATCTTACCATTTCACATCTCTTTTGAAGATTACATCGTATATGTGGAAGGGGTAATAACAAATAACGATCCTTTATTATTTTTTATTAGTAACAAATATTTATCCAATATTTTTTATACTATTTAGTGATAAATGCATGTCTCTTAAATTTTTATGTGTCAGTGATAAACATTTGTTCTCTAATTTTTATGTGTTGTTGCATATTTGTTTATTCTCATAATCTAAGTTACAGAAACAGCAACTTGTAAGTTGTCATCAAGAATACATTAGCAGGAAGAAAGTTGTAGGATCATCGTCATCATCGTCGTGAGTATTTTTCTCATAATTTTCTTTACTCTTTTTGTGTTAACTCAAATATTTAATTAGAGACACGTGACAAATCATTATCATAAAATCATATAAAAGTCTATTGCATTGACGATGCAACTAAATTAAGTTCTAATTAATTAAAGAGGCAGGGAGCAATTTCCAATTATCTTCGAGTTTACTTGAGTTTTAAGCCCGCAAAGGTTGTGTGTTCGATTCTTGTATAAGATAACTTTTACAAAAATCACCATATTTCAAGTGCCAAAAACAATATCAAAGTTTTTTTTTTTTTTTCTAGTGCACGAGAATAAGTGAAAAAAGTTTATTCGGTAAAATATTATTGATCGTATGTTTAATATGAATGTGTGATTTATGTTAAAGTTTTCAAAGTATCCTAAAGAGGATTCGTCGGATAATCCATTTGCATCCAATTTGTCTAAATTGGTGGAGACGAATCGAATCTAAAGCTTAGTGTAAACACACGCTTTACAATTTATTTTGTGCAATTTTCATCGTACCATTTTCATCTCTTCTCTTTTAAATTTTGCAACCCACCCAAACACAAAGTCTAACAATTTAATATTTCATATCTATAAAAGTAACACACGAAAAATTAAGCAAAGGTAATTTTTATTTATTGCTTTTGTATGTTGAATTTGTTGGAATTAATTCAGTAACAATTAATCACATATACATGTTCTATATATTATACGAATTATTTTTGTGAGAAATACAATAAATAATTATCACATGTATATAACTATAGGATCTATGTTACAACATCTCCTCAAAAGCCCATTAGAATTAAAAGACAACCCAAATGGCTGGAGGATTGCATTTAGTATTAATTTGGGGTGTTTTAATTAATTGTTCTATTTTTATATTTTGATGTCTTTTATCTATTGGACCTGCTGGCCCAGGCCCACTCTCTTAGAGAGTAACCCTACTATTTAAGATGTATCTATTGTTGTTGGAACCCTAATGAAAAAGTTCAAGTTGTTTTATTTTTATCTTCTTTAGAAGCTCTTATTTGATTATTATCCGACTTAGATCTATCATTGGTGCTTTCAATTCTTGAATTCATGGCTCCCCGTAAACCACCCAACCCTTCAGCCAAAGAAATTGTTGAAGAAGCTGTCCATACTGCTCAACTACAACTTAACAATGTTATGCAAGAGAATCAAATCCAAATGGATGAGCATTTTAACAAATCTCATGAAGATATGGAGCAAATTCATGTTTGATTAGACAACGAAAAACACGTGAATGACTCTAGATATGACAATATCATGGGATTGCTCACAAAACTTGCTGCCAAATCAGACAAACAACCTACTGGTACTATTTTCGGTGCGGTTATTGTTCATGCCGCGAGCACTGTTCACGCCGCGACTATTATTCATTCACCTTCAGGTATTACCCATACTCCTCAATTTGCACTTCTGTTTACAGTGATTTCTAGTAAACAACCGCTAGTCTTCCAATTTTACTTAATTACTATTGGTTACTTGCAGGATCGACTAGATTGATCCTGGGACACATGTGTCATAATAGATTTCTCCGTATAACTCATTGTTATCATAAACTTTAGATATGTTTTAAGTGGTTTTTCTGAGATTACCTATGTGAATATGCTGATCAAAATGTATAACATACGCTGACTAAATTGACAAAAGAAAGGTGTTTCGAATTAAACTTGGGTTCAAATGCAAAAATAAAGAGTTTCTGAAAATGTAAAGTGTTTAATAAAAAGATAGAGTAAACGCAGAGTTTCTGGGAAATAAAGGTGTTACAAAGCAAGTAAAGCAAGAATCTGAAGGAAATCGAAAAGCTTTAAAAGTAAAAGTGCAGTGAAAGTGAAAAAACATAAAAAGACTTGTATTTAAATTACAAAGGATCATGATGTTCAGCACGTACATTTTGTCTTCTTGACTCGTTTCCCTTCAGTTACGGTATTTTGAGTATTTAAGATTTTTTGTACCCGAATTGAACACACCAAATTTAACATAAAAACACCTATTTATAGTGCTTCGACCCTAACGGTCTTACTCTAAAATCACGCCACGTTCGGAGCATGCAAACTTCCTTAATTTACTGACTTCCACGCGTCCTCTAAGAATGGCGCTTTTATTTTGAAATTTGAATCCTGTACCATTTGAAATTTGAATTCTGTATCAATCCTTTCGATTTCGAATTAACCTTCTGCCTGGACCATTTCCAATACTGGCACCTTCGTCCAAAGGAGCTTCTTTTATATTTTAAACGCTAAGATCTAAGAAATCGAATCCATCATTTGCTTGCTGGAAATCGAAAGCTTCCTTTAGAATAAAAGCTCTTTATTTCTTCATCAATATTATTAACTCCCTTTTCCAGGTTGATTCGAAACATTGTCTTAATTATACCAACTTGTTCAATCGAAATTGCCAGCTAACAAATTGCCCCTCAAGAACATGTATTTCGATAGATATAAAGAAATACTTGTTTTTGAATATCCCATGCAATTTCGACATATCAACATTCATGATGATTATACTGTACATGACGTCAGAGTAAGTATCCCACTTTCTGCAAAACGTCCAATCAGCACACCTAAACGTGCTATCGTAGCAATTAAGACTAAAATTAGTGACAACACGTCACTTCCCTAGGAAGTTGAAAAATCCACCTTTTCTACCTTTTCTTTTCTCAATAAAACAGTCACACGTGTCCCACTTTCTCCAAAGGTCAAAAACTTTCAAACTATTGAAGGAGGCTATAAAAACACTTCATCTTCTTCATTTTAAACCTTTTCCAAAAATGCTCTCAATCTTCAAGCAACCCAGATTTTTCATTACCAGAAAAAACCTTTGATCTCCAAAAATGTCTTCTCCATCAGCACCAGCTCCTTCATCTAAAAAATCTGGAAAATCCAAACAAGTTTCTTCCGCTAATCTTCAGCCAACAAGCAAGATCATCAACCTTGATAATCAGGAGTTTATCTCAACTCCAAAACTCACTCCAGAACAGAAATCCATTTATGCTTCCCAGGTAATCATCCCTACTACTGTTCTTGATAAAACCCTAGGGGTTATGGGTCCTTTGATTTCTACAGACCGTTTGGAAAAGACAAAGGGATTCTTTCCCGCTTATTCTAAAACAAAACCCATTATTAATAAATCTGCTCCCTTAAAACCTAAAGAAGACGAATCTGTGGTTAAGTTATCAAAAACCCTAGAGGAAACTGAAACGTCAAAACCCAGTAGAGACGTTTTCAACATGGACTACGTCACTGGAAATTTTAAACCCTTTCGATTGTGTCCTTCATCAGACCAATTATATCATGATTGGCTCTCAAAAATTGAAAACAAGAAATCCCAGGAATGGGAAAACCTAGGCATCCTCAACCTAATTCGAATGTCGAAAATAGGATTTAGTTATAGTCACCCAAGAAACGGGAACGCGATGGTGTCCGCTCAGAGAGTGAATCAGAGAAGGAAGATGCTCCTCTTCTCCAACGAAAGAAAAAGAAGAAAGCCAAGAAATCTGGTGAAGACTCTCAATCCATCAACCCTACTGGCAGCGAAATTCCTACAGCCGCTCCCAAATCCAAATCCAAAGGTTCTTCGAAATCTCAATCTTCAAAGAATGCAGTTTCAGAACGCATTGGCAGCAATGCAACTTCTGATGAGCCAAAGGTAAATCTTACCTTAATGTTTTTCTTGATAAGTTATGTGACATTTTGTTATGCTGACTCTTTATTTCTGTGCAGAGTGTTCCTTTTGCTCCTGCTGATCCTCCCATCATCCAAAGCCAAAAATCTACAGCTCCTCTTTAACCAAGGCTTTAATGAAGTTGTTTTAAATAAAGGTTCATCCACTGCAGCCACCCCTGTGGGGACTGTCGAAGCCTTCGATCAGCAAGCAACTTCGCCTCTGTTGACTGAAGTCTCAGATCAACAGGCAACATCCCCTCCATTGGCAGAGGGTCTTGAAGCTAATGAGCCAGACGGAGGGATTGAAACTCCCATTATTGACATTCCCAGTGATTCTTCTCCCAAAAAGGTGCACTTTGCTGACCAATATGAAGAGGAAAGCGAAACACCTACTGTGAGTCGTTACTTCGCAAATGATGATGAAGATGAGGTGATGCAAGAAGAGGTAGAGATTCCTGTTCCTGCTGGAACTGTTTTCACCAGACCAGAACCTCCAACCATCTCTGAAGAACAAAAAGAAGAAATGAAGAGAAGTAATCCCCTAAAATACATCAAGTTGATGCTAGCCCAACGGGATTCTTCTTCTTCAAGCAAAAATAAATCTGAGGGTTCGAACCAAACAAAAGAGGATGCCCCTCTCACTTCCCTTGACCAACTTCTTCAGGAAGTCGACAAAACTGTCCTTCAGGCTGATCTTTTTACTATCTTAAAAGATAACCCTGGAGCCTATTTTTCGATGAAGAATTTGCTGGCTCAGATAGACCTCAGTATTTGTCCACCTGACGTGGGTGAGACTATATATGATCTGCAAATCCTGCTTGATGAGGTTAACCATGCATATATCTGGGCACATGGTATTGAGGCTAAAATTCAAACCAAACAAGAAGCTTTATCTAAAGCTTATGACCAGACTTCGAAGCTTACTAAAGAAGCAGAAGCTTTAGAGCTTGCTAAAAACCAGGCCAAAGATAAGCATGATGTTTTAGCTCGATCCATCTTGCTTTGGGAATCCCAGATTGAAGAGCTCAAGAAGAAAATTGAGGGTGGTAGAAATGAACAAGCAACTTTGCAGTCTGTTGATGACCAAGGGCTTACAAATCTAGTTACACAAAGTCTTCAACAGATGGAAGTAGCTGAGGGAATAGATAAAGAAATTAAGGGGCTCGAAAACGTCAGAAATTCCACTCAATGCAAGATCAACTTATGCAAAAGCAAATTCGCCAAGTTAAGACGAGACGCTCCTTTCACTTCTTTTTATTGTTAAGGATTCTTATTATGTATATTTGTAATTCGAACATAACTATTTTGGCACTTATGAAAATACTATCTTGGCTTTATTATTTATCCAGCTTTAACTATTCTGAAGTAATTCGAACCTCTTGCAAGTATGGTTTATACCTTTTTAAGTATTTCCCATTTACCTTTAAGATTCTTCTATCTTCTGCTAATTCCTCTATTTCATATGCATTATTCGAAAATGTTCTCAAAACACGAAAGGGTCCCTCCCAATGGGGTGACCATTTACCTAAGAATCTGCTCTTTTTATCCATGGGTAAAATAACTTTCCATACCAGATCATTAGTTGAGAATACCTTGTTTTTAACTCTTTTGTTGTACGCTCTGGCTACTCTCTCTTTCTGTCTTCTCATAACCTCTAAAGCATGTAGCCTATCTTCATCTACATCTACTAATTCGTTCATCATCATTTCCCAATATTGATCAACTGGTATTTCATTTTGCCTTTGGATTCTGACTGACTGTAGATGTATTTCGACCGGCAACACCGGGTCGTGTCCAAATGTAAGTCGAAACGGAGTAGTATTTGTTGCTTCTTTAGGAGACGTTCGACATGCCCATAAAGCTTGGTCCAAAGTTTTGTGCCAATTCTTTGGCTTACGCCCTACATGTTTCTTTATCAATCCTATAATAACATTATTGGCTGCTTCCACTTGACCATTTGCTTGGGCATAATAAGGCGTTGACGTGAGTAATTTGAATCCCATTTCTTGGGAAAATTCTTGAATTTTTTGCCCCGTGAAGACTGAGCCTTGATCTGTTGTGATGCTTTCTGGTATCCCAAACTTGTAAATTATTTGCTTCTGGATAAATTCTGTAATAGCTTCTTGATCAGCATTCACTAAAGGAATTGCTTCGACCCATTTTGTAAAATAGTCTATACCCACAAGAATATATCTCTGTCCTTTGGATGATGTTGGTCGAATTTCACCAATTAGATCTAATGCCCATCCTCTAAAAGGTCAAGGCTTAACAATTGAATGTAATTCGCTTGCAGGAGCATGTTGAATGCCTGCATGAATTTGGCATTCTTCGCAGCCTTTAGCAAATTCTATGCAGTCTTTGAGCATAGTGGGCCAATACATTCCATATCGAAACAAAAGCCACCTCATTTTGTGACCTGCTTGATGTGCTCCACATGCCCCACTGTGCACACTGGATAAGGCTAGATACGCTTCGTTTTCTCCTAAACATTTGAGTAAGATTCCCTCTGGGGTTTTTTTAAACAGTTCATTTCCTATTAGCACATAAGACAATGCTCTGTATTTGATCTTTTTATCTGTACTTGATGAAGGTTCTTTCAAATAATTTATTATAGGATTTTGCCAATCTGTATCTGCCAATGCATCTAAACTTAATACTTCGAATTCTTTCTGACTTGCACAGCCAAGTTTCGAATTTTCTAAGTCTAATGGTGATACCTTAGTAGCCATTATTCTACCTCTTGACTTTATGAGGTATTGGAGCTTTTCCTTGGATATCTTGTATCTTGAAGCTATTTGAGCCAAGTCATTTGCTTCCTGATTATCAATTCTGGGAATATGTTTTATGTCTACATATTCAAATTTCTTGAGTAATCTGTTAGCAATAACAAAATACATAATCAAGTTCTCTTTGATACATTTGTATTCTTTGGTTATTTGTTTAATGACCAACTCTGAATCTTCTCTAATTTCGACTCTAGTTGCCCCCAATTCCAACAAAGCTTCAAGTCCTGCAATCAGTGCTTCATACTCAGCTTCATTGTTCGAACAGGGAGGGCCTTCCAACTTGTACTTGAATTTTGTTGGAATTCCTTCAGGAGAAATGATAAGTACTCAATCCCCACTTCCGTTTCTATGTGTTGATCCATCAAAGGATAATTTCCATGGCTGGATCTCAACATAATCTAATGTGAAGTCTTCACTCACAGAATGATCAGCTATAAAATCTGAAACAACTTGCCCTTTCATAGCCTGTAAAGGCTTAAAGGACAAATTATACTCAGTGAGCGCTAAAGCCCATTTACCAATCCTGCTGTGCATGATTGATTTCGATAGCATATGTTTAATAACATCAAAGTGAGACGAAACATAAACATCAACTGGTTTAATATAATATTTGAGTTTTGTACAAGAGAAATACAGACAGAGACATAGTTTTTCTATACTACTATATCTAATCTCTGCTTTATTTAGGACCCTACTAATATAGTAGATGGCTCTTTCGACGCCATCATTATTTTCCTGGGCCAACATACTACCTATAGTTACATTAGAGGCAGAGATATACAGTCTCATTGGCTTATCTTTAGAAGGGGGTGCAAGTATAGGGGGATGCATTAAATAGGACTTGGTTTTCTCAAATACCTCCTGATGATGTACCATCCATTCGAAATGTCCTTGATTTATACGAAGTAATGGCGAGAAAGCCCGAGTTCGTCCGCTCAGATTAGATATAAATCTCCTCAAAAAGTTGATTTTACCCAGCAAAGATTGCAATTCTTTCTTTGTTGATGGAGGTTTCGTCTCCATAATGGCCTTCGTGTTGTTCAAGTTGATTTCGATCCCCTTCTTGTGGACCACAAAGCCTAGGAAATCCCCAGCCTGCACAAAGACAGCACACTTAAGAGGATTCATTTTCAAGCCATGTTTTCTCATCCTTTTGAATGATTGGCTCAAGTGATTTAAATGATCCTCATCAGAAACAGATTTGACAACTATGTCATCTATATAAATCTTCATAAATGATTCAATGAAGTCATGAAAAATAGTGTTCATTTCCCTTTGATATGTTGCCCCAACATTTTTTAGTCCAAAGGGCATAACTACCCATTCATAAGTGCCTAACGCACCTGGACATCGAAACGCAGTTTTAGGAACATCATCTTCAGCAATAAAGATTTGGTTATACCCAGAGTATCCATCTAACATACTCAAGTATTCGAAACCCGCAGCAGAATCAATCAGCATCTCTGCTATAGGCATTGAATATTCATCTTTTGGGGTTGCAGTGTTTAAATCCCTAAAGTCTATGCAAATGTGTAAAGAACCATTTTTCTTAATAACAGGTACAATATTAGCAAGCCATTCAACATACCTTGTGGTCCTGATAAATTTGCATCGAAGGAGCCTTTCTACCTCTGCCTTTATTTTAGAAAGGATTGCTGGGGCGAACCGTCTGGGCATCTGCTTGATGGGCTTCTTGCCATCCTTAATTGGAAGCCTATGTTCCACCAGTTCCCTTTTTAAACCAGGCATTTCGTTGTAATCCAGTAAGCAATCTCGCTTAGTTTAAGCATTTGATCACCTTGCCTTTCAAAGTTTATCGAACCCTCTTTTCGACTCCATCCCTAATATCAACTTCCTCCAATGGGTCTTGAGCCAACATTTTAGCATTTGTTGATTCTGGATCCTTTTCGAACCCTAGGGGTTCTTGATCATAGATAGCATCTAGCCGTTGATCCATTGGTGCGGAAGTTTGTCCATCACAGGGTGAGGGTAAGTTGTTTCTGTAACACTCCGTTTTTAATTAAATGGTATTTAAATTATTATTTTCCAAAATCATCGATTAAATCTATTTTAAGAAATATAATTATTTGATATCAATTAAAATGTTGATTTGGTCATTTGAAATAAAAATATTTATAATGATAAAATATTATTTTGAATAATATTATTTTGGTGTGAATAATAATATTTGGCTTGTTTGATTAATCGGTAAAATTAGATTATATGGAATAATATTGATTATATGTGTTATGTTTTTAATAGAGTTATTATGATATAATTGAATTAAATAGATTTGGGCCAAATTAATAATTTTAGAAAGATAGAGGGTGGAAACTTAGTAGTAGAAAACTTGGTTTTATAAAATAGATTTTTTTGAGAGATAGTAAGATAGAAGGGAGAAAGAAGAGAAATAGAAAGAGGGAAAGAGGGAAAAGAGGAGAGGAAGAGAAGAAGGAGAAGAGGAGCTAAGGTTCAACATCATCATCTTGATCAAGAAAAACCCACACCAAGGTAAGAGTTTGAATTCAACCTTGTTACGAAATAGAGATAGCTTTTGTATGGTTGTTTGGTTGTTTTCTTCCATTTTCCATAACATGAATAGTTAGGGTTTATGTTAGAATCCATGAATGGGTGTTTGAAATGATGCTTGATATGTTTCTATGTGTGTTTCCATGAGTGGGTAACATTAGAGAATGTGTATTGATGGTGTAGTAGAGAGTTTTGTAGATTATGGCATGTTGGGGTTTTGAAATAAAATGATAAAGTGAGATAGAATAATGAGAGATTGTATGAGATGGTTTAATAGAGTAAGATGTATATTTAATTGAATGATGGTATGTATGAATAAGCTTGAATGAGAATAGATGTGTGTTTATGAGAAAGTATATGTTTTGATGAAATGCCATGAGTACGAATTGTTGGAGTGTATGGCTTGAATAGATGAGTAACATGGAATAATTAATTGTATGTATTTGGTGTGGAATTGATTTCATGAATATGTGTTGTGTTGGTTTGGTGTAAGAGTAGGTAACATTGGAATATGTTAATGATGTTTAGATTGATACCAATACATGAGAAATGCACAAGAATGAGCTTAAAAAATGTTATGTGATGAACCATGATGATTAGGGATGATAAGAAGTGGTTTGGATGGAAGAAAATGGGTCTGTCCAAGTTTTCTGGTTCCCGCAGACGGGGCTAAGCGCGCTAAACCGCGCTAAGCACGATCTGCAACATTCTTCTTTTTCCAAATAGCGTAACTTTTGACTCGTAACTCCAATTTAGGCGCCGTTTGTTGCGTTAGAAAGCTAGGAGAGTTATCTGTATGATTATGAGAAATTGGGTAGCTTTAAGAGCTTATTTTAATAAGTGATTGTTTGAGAAAGTGTTTATGTTTATATGTGAATATACATGAGAAAGTATAAACGATGCCTATTGAATGGATTTTGTTTGGTGGTGTCCATTATATTTACATTTGTAATGAACATGTTTGGAAGAGATATTTGAGATGACCATGACGATGCTGTGTTGTTGTGTATATGAAGTGATGAAAGTAATATATGTTAGCATTACTTGAGATGTGAAATATATGTGTCATTTTGTTGGGATGAGTGGCTAAATGTTATGTGAATACATGATGCTAGTGTGTCGTATATGTATGTTATGTATTGATGTTACTCAATGAGATGTATTGAGATGGTTAGTGGCTTTATACTATGTATATATATACATGATACTTGCTCATGTACATGTGTTGATGAATTGTTGATGATTGATGAGAATAACATTATTTAGCTTGTATGCTATATGTTATTGTGTTGTGATGTGTTGAGATGATTATGTGATGCATGTGTGCAAATTATTGATGATGATTCTTTGGAATTGAACTGTTGATGATATACATGTAAATTAGGCTCAGAAGTGGGGGTCTTAATTTAATGTATTGCTCTTGTTGTTGATGTTTGTTGAGTTGCACACCGCATCATTAGTCGTGTCAAGAGGCGATGTCTGTTAGTCTCGTGGAGGCTAGTGGCTCGTCCCAGACTCAGAAGTGGGGGTCTGAAAGCTTAGAGAACGGGCTTTACGGTTATCCATTATCGGCTGGACCGAGGATAAAAGATGATTGGTACCACATGCATTGTGTCGTGTCGTTGTGTCGTGTCGTTGTGTCGTGTCACACTTACACATGTGTTGTTGAGTTTATGTTCGGTGCATACTATGCTATATATGCTAAGTGTTGATGGAATCGGTTATGTATCGATGTGTTGATGTAAATTAGACTTTGTGTGCTAATTGTTGATGAGATTTGTTATGTGTGATTCATAACATTGTTTTTGAGGAATGTTGGAATATTGAAGGTGATGATAATATGAAACGACTTAAACCTAAAGAGTAACGAATTCCTTATTTCTATTGCCATTTCATTTACTTAAAATTACATGTTATATGATTATTGGAATTCTTACCCTTCTGTTGGAAAATGCTTTCATGGCATTGTTCAGGTACCGAGGACGGCAAGGCGAGGCCTTAGCTGAGCGGATGCAAGTAGATGTATTCCGTTTACGTTTTGTATAATTGAGTCGATGCTCTGATAGTAACATCGGGGGGAGGGGGTCTTTCTTGTTTTGATGTATCGAACTCATTATTTTGTATATGACCCATTATCTTTTGATGTATATGATGTATGTATATGTGAGACTTGATAACCTATGCTATGTGAATTTATGATGGCTTGAAGCCTTGATTTATATTCTGATTCCTCCATAAATGGAGATGATGTGAATTTATGAGACTCCGTTGCGTTTGCACGAGAGAAAGAAGTAAATATAATGTATGTTTGATTTTTGTGTTGGAATGCTTCTATTTTCAAACGTACCCTGTCCGTTTTTCTGTAAACTGTTGGATTGTGATGTGTGTTGTGACATCCCTTCCGTGCAATTTATTTCTCTGATTTTTAATTAATGCCTTTTATTTGGGGTAATTAGAAGGGGTGTTACAATAGTGGTATCAGAGCATAGTCGGTCAGTTGTCAGGTCTTATTTTGTTAATCCCTTGTATTTGATTGTGTGGCTAACGCGATCGATACTTTGTGTTGTTCAGAAGATGGCTGGTACGAGAAACAACGACGCTTTAGCTGAGGCGCTGAGATTGCTTATGGGTCAATTAATCGATGCAAAACGACTCAAGCACCACCTGATGTTGCTGATGATGCTTTCCGTGCTTTGGGGAAGTTCCAAAAGAACAACCCTCCTTCTTTCAAGGGAGAGCATGCTCCGGTTGAAGCTCAAGAGTGGTTGAAAGCTATTGAGAAAATCTTCCGTGTTATGAATTGCACCGACGCTCAAAAAGTGCAATTTGGAACACATATGCTGATTAAGGAGGCCGAGGACCGTGGATCAATACTAGTCAAAGGTATGAGGAGGAGCAAACTGTTGTGACTTGGGAGATTTTCCGAGAGGCATTCTTGGAGAATTATTTTCCGGAGGATGTTCGGGGTAAGAAGGAAGTTGAATTTCTAGAATTGAAGCAAGGCACTGGATCTGTTGCTGATTATGCGGCTAAGTTTCAGGATTTGATTAAATCATCCTCATTATAACACCGCTAATCCGAGAGGTCAAAGTGTCTTAAGTTTGTTAATGGCTTGAGACCGGACATTAAGAAGGCGATTGGGTATCAGCAGATTACGAGGTTCTCTGAGCTGGTGAATAAGAGTCGAATCTATGATGAAGAGAGACAGCACAGCATATTTCAAGAGCTTGAGTGAGAAGAGAGGTAAGGGACTGATGCGTCCTAAACCTTATGATAGTAGAGGAAAGAGACCAATGAGTGGTGGGAAGAGTTCAAGTGGGGGAGTTACTACTCCCGTGAGATGCTTTAAGTGTGGGAAGGAAGGACACCGTTCTTTGGAGTGTCGGCAATCTGAGTCGACTTGCTTCAAATGTGGCAAGATGGGTCACAAATCTCATGAGTGTAGATTTGGTACTAATTTGACTTGTTATAACTGTGGTGAGAAGGGCCACATTAGTACGAGGTGCACGAAGCTGAAGAAGGAACATGGGAAAGTCTTTGCTTTATCTCGTACTGAGTCTTCAGCAGAGGAGCGGTTGATCAGAGGTACTTGCTTTATTCATAATGTACCTTTAGTTGCTATTGTTGATACGGTGCGACATTGTTGTTTGGATTGTGCCAAGAGATTGGGCCTTGTTTTGTCTACTTTGGATCAAGTATGGAGGTAGATACACCGCGATGGGTTCTGTTTACTTGTTGTTTGTTTGAAATGTCCTTACGCATGTGCGGAAGAGATTTCAAGTCGATCTTGTGTGTCTTCCTTTACATCAGATTGATGTGATTCTGGGTATGGACTGGTTGAAAGCCAACCATGTCTATATCAACTGTTTTGCTAAGGCCGTTCTTTTTCTCGAGTCCGAGAAGGATGGTGTGGTTTTCTTGTCTACGCAGCAAGTTGAGCAGAATGTGAAGGATGGAGATGGTTTGTTTCTGCTTATGGCGAGTATGGTTTTGGAAGATGGTGAAGTAAGAAAGGATTATCCTGTCGTATGCGATTTTCCTGAAGTGTTTCCTGAGGAGATTACGGATTTGCCTCCTGAGCGTGAGGTAGAGTTTTCCATTGACTTAATTCCTGGTACTAGCCCTGTTTCGATGGCTCCTTATAGGATGTCACCGTCGGAACTAGTGGAACTAAAGAGTCAGCTGGAGGAGTTACTTGATAAAAGATTTATTCGTCCAAGTGTGAGTCCGTGGGGTGCTCCAGTTTTACTTGTGAAGAAGAAAGAAGGTACGATGAGATTGTGCGTGGATTATAGGCAGCTTAACAAAGTGACCATTAAGAACAAATATCCTTTGCCAAGGATTGATGATTTAATGGATCAGCTGGTGGGTGCATGTGTTTTCAGTAAAATTGATTTGATCGATTCGTAAAAGCGGTGACATTCGAAACGGCATTCGGACTCGTTATGGACACTATGAGTATTCGGTGATGCCTTCGTGTCACGAATGCACCTTGGGTATTCATGGAGTATATGAATAGAATTTTTCATGAGTTTCTGGATAAGTTTGTGGTGGTCTTCATTGATGATATTTTGATCTATTCGAAGAATGAAACTGAGCATGCTGAGCATTTGAGTATTGTGTTGTCGATTCTGAAGGAGAATCATTTGTTTGCTAAACTTTCGAAGTGTGAATTCTGGTTAGAACAAGTGAGTTTCCTTGGTCACGTGATATCTCGTGGAGGTATTGCAGTGGATCCTTCGAAGATTGAAGCCGTGTCAGAATGGGAATCCCCAAAGTCAGTTTTTGAGATTCGAAGCTTTCTTGGTTTAGCGGGTTATTATCGTAAGTTCATTGAAGGCTTTTCCAAGTTAGCTTTACCGTTAACACAGTTGACTAGGAAGAATCAAGCGTTCTTGTGGACGACGCAGTGTGAAGAGAGTTTCCAAGAGTTGAAGAGAAGGTTGACAACTGCTGCGCCAGTTTTGATTTTGCCTAAACCATCGGAACCGTTTACGGTTTATTGCGATGCTTCTTTGATGGGTTTAGGAGGTGTGTTAATGCAAAATGGGCAGGTTGTGCGTATCGAGGCAACTCAAGGTGCATGAAAGGAATTATCCGACTCATGACTTAGAGTTGGCGGCGGTGGTGTTTGTGCTAAAAATTTGGAGACATTATTTGTTTGGTGCGAGGTTCGACGTCTTTAGTGATCACAAGAGTTTGAAATATCTGTTTGATCAAAAAGAGTTGAATATGAGACAAAGAAGGTGGCTAGAGTTTCTTAAAGATTATGACTTGTTTGAATTACCATCCCGGTAAGGCAAACGTGGTAGCGATGCTTTGAGCGTAAAGTCTTTACATGTCTATGCTGATGGTTCAAGAATGGGAATTGTTGGAACAATTTCGAGATTTGAGTTTAGTGTGTGAAGAGACTTATTTTGGAGTGAAGCTTGGTATGATGAAGCTTACTAGTGGTGTCTTGGAAGAGATTAGAGATGGACAGAAGTCAGATTTGGTTTTAGTTGACAAGTTTACTTTGGTGAATCAAGGTCAAGGTGGAGAGTTCAGAATTGATGAGAATGGTATTTTAAGATGTCACGATAGAGTTTGCGTTCCCGATGTGGGGGATGTGAAAAAGAGAATTCTCGAGGAAGGTCATAGAAGTGGGTTGAGTATTCACCCTGGTGCTAAGAAGATGTATCAAGATTTGAAGAAACTGTTTTGGTGGCCTTGTATGAAGAAAGAGATTGCTGAGTTTGTGTATGCTTGTTTGGTGTGCCAAAAGTCCAAGATCGAACATCGAAGCCTTCGGGTTTGTTACAACCGTTGACTATTCCCGAGTGGAAGTGGGATAGTATCTCGATGGACTTCGTTTCGGTTTGCCGAGGACTCGAGTAACCATGAGGCTATTTGGGTTATAGTGGATAGATTGACTAAATCTGCACACTTTATTCCGATTAGGATGGATTACACTATGGAGAGACTTGCTAAGTTGTATGTGGAACGGATCGTTTGTTTACATGGTATTCCTACATGTATTGTTTCGGATAGAGATCCGCGTTTCACTTCAAGGTTCTGGGAAGGTTTACAAAGAGCCTTGGGTACTAAGCTGAGATTGAGTTCCGCTTATCATCCTCAGACGGATGGTCAAACGGAGAGAACAATTCAATCACTTGAGGATTTGTTGCGTGCTTGTGTGTTGGATCAAGGAGGTTCATGGGAGAGTCATCTGCCTTTGATTGAGTTTACCTATAATAATAGTTTTCATTCTAGCATTGGCATGGCTCCTTTTGAGGCATTGTATGGAAGACGGTGTAGGACACCTTTATGTTGGTATGAGACGGGTGAAAGTGCTATCGTTGGTCCGGAAATGGTACAAGAGACTACGGATAAGATTAAGTTGATAAGGGAGAAGATGAAAGTGTCCCAGAATCGCCAAAAGAGTTACTATGACAAGAGGAGGAAACCTCTTGAGTTCGAGAAGAATGAGCATGTGTTTTTGAAGGTGAATCCAACTACGGGTATTGGAAGGGCACTTAAATCGCGGAAGCTAACACCTCGATTTATTGGTCCTTATCAGATTTCGGAGCGAGTAGGAAGTATGGCTTATCGGATTGCCTTGCCGCCATCACTTTCAAATTTACATGATGTGTTTCACGTTTCACAATTACGAAAGTATATTGCGGATCCTTCTCATGTTATTCAAGCTGATGATTTGGAAGTTAGAGACAACTTGACGGTTGAAGTTTTACCGGCTAGAATTGAAGATAGAAAGGTGAAACAACTAAGAGGAAGAGAGATTGCTTTGGTTAAAGTGGCGTGGGGAGGTTCGGCGAATGGCAATGTGACGTGGGAGCTCGAAAGTCGGATGCGGGATTCCTATCCCGAATTGTTCACTTGAGGTAATTTTCGAGGCCGAAAATCTTTTAAGTGGGGGAGAGTTGTAACACTCCGTTTTTAATTAAATGGTATTTAAATTATTATTTTCCAAAATCATCGATTAAATCTATTTTAAGAAATATAATTATTTGATATCAATTAAAATGTTGATTTGGTCATTTGAAATAAAAATATTTATAATGATAAAATATTATTTTGAATAATATTATTTTGGTGTGAATAATAATATTTGGCTTGTTTGATTAATCGGTAAAATTAGATTATATGGAATAATATTGATTATATGTGTTATGTTTTTAATAGAGTTATTATGATATAATTGAATTAAATAGATTTGGGCCAAATTAATAATTTTAGAAAGATAGAGGGTGGAAACTTAGTAGTAGAAAACTTGGTTTTATAAAATAGATTTTTTGAGAGATAGTAAGATAGAAGGGAGAAAGAAGAGAAATAGAAAGAGGGAAAGAGGGAAAAGAGGAGAGGAAGAGAAGAAGGAGAAGAGGAGCTAAGGTTCAACATCATCATCTTGATCAAGA
Organism: Vicia sativa; assembly: GCA_021764765.1. Taxonomy (NCBI): domain Eukaryota; kingdom Viridiplantae; phylum Streptophyta; class Magnoliopsida; order Fabales; family Fabaceae; genus Vicia; species Vicia sativa. Next base: position 112,747,285 of record CM038796.1, on the reverse strand, counting down.
AAAACCCACACCAAGGTAAGAGTTTGAATTCAACCTTGTTACGAAATAGAGATAGCTTTTGTATGGTTGTTTGGTTGTTTTCTTCCATTTTCCATAACATGAATAGTTAGGGTTTATGTTAGAATCCATGAATGGGTGTTTGAAATGATGCTTGATATGTTTCTATGTGTGTTTCCATGAGTGGGTAACATTAGAGAATGTGTATTGATGGTGTAGTAGAGAGTTTTGTAGATTATGGCATGTTGGGGTTTTGAAATAAAATGATAAAGTGAGATAGAATAATGAGAGATTGTATGAGATGGTTTAATAGAGTAAGATGTATATTTAATTGAATGATGGTATGTATGAATAAGCTTGAATGAGAATAGATGTGTGTTTATGAGAAAGTATATGTTTTGATGAAATGCCATGAGTACGAATTGTTGGAGTGTATGGCTTGAATAGATGAGTAACATGGAATAATTAATTGTATGTATTTGGTGTGGAATTGATTTCATGAATATGTGTTGTGTTGGTTTGGTGTAAGAGTAGGTAACATTGGAATATGTTAATGATGTTTAGATTGATACCAATACATGAGAAATGCACAAGAATGAGCTTAAAAAATGTTATGTGATGAACCATGATGATTAGGGATGATAAGAAGTGGTTTGGATGGAAGAAAATGGGTCTGTCCAAGTTTTCTGGTTCCCGCAGACGGGGCTAAGCGCGCTAAACCGCGCTAAGCACGATCTGCAACATTCTTCTTTTTCCAAATAGCGTAACTTTTGACTCGTAACTCCAATTTAGGCGCCGTTTGTTGCGTTAGAAAGCTAGGAGAGTTATCTGTATGATTATGAGAAATTGGGTAGCTTTAAGAGCTTATTTTAATAAGTGATTGTTTGAGAAAGTGTTTATGTTTATATGTGAATATACATGAGAAAGTATAAACGATGCCTATTGAATGGATTTTGTTTGGTGGTGTCCATTATATTTACATTTGTAATGAACATGTTTGGAAGAGATATTTGAGATGACCATGACGATGCTGTGTTGTTGTGTATATGAAGTGATGAAAGTAATATATGTTAGCATTACTTGAGATGTGAAATATATGTGTCATTTTGTTGGGATGAGTGGCTAAATGTTATGTGAATACATGATGCTAGTGTGTCGTATATGTATGTTATGTATTGATGTTACTCAATGAGATGTATTGAGATGGTTAGTGGCTTTATACTATGTATATATATACATGATACTTGCTCATGTACATGTGTTGATGAATTGTTGATGATTGATGAGAATAACATTATTTAGCTTGTATGCTATATGTTATTGTGTTGTGATGTGTTGAGATGATTATGTGATGCATGTGTGCAAATTATTGATGATGATTCTTTGAATTGAACTGTTGATATATACATGTAAATTAGGCTCGGTGGGGTCTTAATTTAATGTATTGCTCTTGTTGTTGATGTTTGTTGAGTTGCACACCGCATCATTAGTCGTGTCAAGAGGCGATGTCTGTTAGTCTCGTGGAGGCTAGTGGCTCGTCCCGCACTCGGGGGGTCCAAAGCTTAGAGAACGGGCTTTACGGTTATCCATTATCGGTGGACCGAGGATAAAAGATGATTGGTACCACATGTCGTGTCGTTGTGTCGTGTCGTTGTGTCGTGTCACACTTACACATGTGTTGTTGAGTTTATGTTCGGTGCATACTATGCTATATATGCTAAGTGTTGATGGAATCGGTTATGTATCGATGTGTTGATGTAAATTAGACTTTGTGTGCTAATTGTTGATGAGATTTGTTATGTGTGATTCATAACATTGTTTTTGAGGAATGTTGGAATATTGAAGGTGATGATAATATGAAACGACTTAAACCTAAAGAGTAACGAATTCCTTATTTCTATTGCCATTTCATTTACTTAAAATTACATGTTATATGATTATTGGAATTCTTACCTTCGTTGGAAAATGCTTTCATGGCATTGTTCAGTGAGGACGGCAAGGCGAGGCCTTAGCTGAGCGGATGCAAGTAGATGTATTCCGTTTACGTTTTGTATAATTGAGTCGATGCTCTGATAGTAACATCGGGGGGAGGGGGTCTTTCTTGTTTTGATGTATCGAACTCATTATTTTGTATATGACCCATTATCTTTTGATGTATATGATGTATGTATATGTGAGACTTGATAACCAATGCTATGTGAATTTATGATGGCTTGAAGCCTTGATTTATATTCTGATTCCTCCATAAATGGAGATGATGTGAATTTATGAGACTCCGTTGCGTTTGCACGAGAGAAAGAAGTAAATATAATGTATGTTTGATTTTTGTGTTGGAATGCTTCTATTTTCAAACGTACCCTGTCCGTTTTTCTGTAAACTGTTGGATTGTGATGTGTGTTGTGACATCCCTTCCGTGCAATTTATTTCTCTGATTTTTAATTAATGCCTTTTATTTGGGGTAATTAGAAGGGGTGTTACAGTTTCCCTCAGGACTTGCTATTTCTTCTTTGTTACCTATGGCTTTAACAACCATGTTTTGTATTTCGGCTTCGAGAGCCGTCTTTCGTTTGTTCTCAGCCAGATAGGCCGAAATCTTTTGATAGTAACTTGATTCAGTCATAATAACCTTCGCTTCCCCAGCCAGTTAGCCGCATCGTCGAAGTTTCTCCTTCTTCCTCAACTTCCTGTCCATCCCACATCAGTTCCCTATCCCATTGAAACCCATTGGGACGAAGGGTTAGAGAATAGTAAGCGTTCTCATTTGGCTCGAAGTATTCCTCAGGTGGGTGGCATGGCCCAATGTTGGCCATGTTTCGGTCGAAGTTTCTTTTATCAACATTGTTAATTTCTGACATATAATAACTTTGGTCTGCTTCGATATTCTCGACGATTCCATCGTCTCTCCACAAGACCAATCTTTGATGCATCGAAGAAGGCACTGCTCCAATTCCATGAATCCATTCCCTGCCAAGTAATAAGTTGTAGTTGGCTTTCGTAGCTATCACCATGAACATTGTTGGTCTTGTGAGGGAACCAACCGTGAGGTTAACTTGTATTACTCCCAAAGTCTTACCGACTTTACCTTCATAATTCGAAAGCACCGTGTTGTGAGGTCGAACGTCTCAATCCTACATTCCTATCCTTTTTAGCATGAATCTGGGAATCAGATTAACAGCAGCTCCACCATCAACTAGTACCTTGTTCACCCCATGTTGTTCTACTTTAGCCCTAATGAATAAAGGCTTCAGGTGATTTTTCATTCCTTCGTCTGGTTTCTTGAAGAAAGTATTTTGCTCTTCGACCGCTCCATTATTCATCACGTAATAACACACTGGCCTGTGTCTGGCCATTTCATCTTCATCAGTTTCTTCTCCAGCATAAACTTCCATATCCTGATTATACTCACAAGGAAGCACTGACACTACATTACAGTTAACATTAAATAAAGACTCCCCTTCCGATTCAAAGTCGTCAGTCATTAAGTCTTCTTCATTTGCAGTCTCCTTCTGTGCTTTATTTTCTTCAATTTCCTTCTTTGGTGAAAATAACTTTCTGGAGACTGGGGGTTTGCCCCCAGGCTGGGTCACTGATGTTGGGTTGTTAGTACTAGACTCCCCAATTTCCATAGGCTTCGAGTCCCTTTCAGCTTTCTTGTTTCGCTGGTGTCTGCGCCATGGAGAACGAGACATTGGGTTCTTACCTTTGTAATTCTCTAATCTGATTTCCTCCCTCCTGTTCGAATTAAATTGTTTTCTGTACGCCATTGCGGTCCTTCCGCCTTGATCATAGCTTCGCCATTTACCCTTTCCCTTGTCAGCCTTCACTTGCAACCACTTGTCAGTAGGGATTTCAGCAGGTAGTTCGAAAGACACTCTCTTTGCTCCCCTAGGATAAGGGCTATCTGGCCTTCTCAGCATGTTTCTGCCAGTATCAACGTGACTCGAATGCATTCCGCCTTGACGCCCCCAACCTGAAGCAAATGAGATTCTTTCGAATGCTTCAGCCATCCCTCTATCATATACTGCTGCGCATCTGGGACAGATCAAACATTCTGTGCCAATCTTGTGGCAACGAACTAAGAACTCGAGCTGACTCTCATCAGCCTTGGGATAAACTCTGTATAGCTTGTTATCTTGCCTCCAATTGACCCTTGTTCGCTCACGCTGGGCCCTTTCGAACTCAGCAGCAATTCTGGGATTGCAGATGATGCTGCACCTTAGGCACAACAACTTGTCCTGATTCTTCTAGTGACAGTGGAAAAGGTATTCGCGCAGGCTCGCATCCTTCCTAGGCAAGTTTTCCTTTCTTTGCTCTCTTTCTTTCTCCAAGCATCTCTCCACTTCTTCTATTTTAGCGTGGGGCTGTTCGAAATCCACCATATTTACTCCCAGCATTTGACCATCAGAAATTTTGACTTCTTCGAACTTCATCCTGAGACCCTCAGTAGCCTCAGTCAAACTTTTGTCAGCAGCACTTTGGCCTTCAGCAGCCTGCATTGATTCTCTTAGTAACTTTGCTTTAAGCACTTTTGGGAGGCCATCAGTAACCTCTCTTTTGCTTTTAACAAAAACGAAGTCTTCGTCTTCTTCGACTTCCACTTTCGGTTGAACCTTGCTCTCAGCAACTTCCACTACATTGATGTCCAAGGGTTCAACATAGTTGGTCTCCGCCATCAGCAACGGATCTGTATCCACTTTCATGGGGTTCTTCCCTTTGTCTGAAAACTTCAGCCTGCCATCTTTGATTGCATTTTGTATCAAATCCCTGAAAAGAAAACATTGTGAGGTTTTATGGCCTAAAAAGTTGTGATATTTACAGAAGCCCCTTTTCTTCCTTTGTTCCAATGGAGGAATCTTAAGGTTGGGAGGAACTATTAACTGGCCATCTTTAACAAGCAAATCAAAGATTTCATCACATTTAGTTATATCAAAAGTATATATTTTCTTAGGGAATTTATCATTCCTCTCATTTTCGATAGGGTCCTTTCCACTAGAAGGAAGCAGAACTTTGCAAGCGTAACGGGGTGCTTCTTTCAATTCTGCAAGATCTATTTCGAACTGATCGAAATCATAGGGATCTTGAGAGTCATCTATGTTTTCCCTTTCTGCCTCTATATAGGCTATTCTTTCATTTTTATGATTTTTACTAGCCCTAGCATTTTCAGCTTTTAACCTTTTGACTTGTCGAACTCTATCTGCTAATTGGGTCATGTCTCTAAGGTACTGTGTATCCAGTTTCTTTCGAATGGAATAATCCAGACCCCCAGCAGCCATTTCGACCAACTCGTGTTCGGGGAGTACTGTAAAACATCTAGATTTTAACAATCGGAACCTATTCAAATAATCATCTATTAGTTCTGTGAACTTTCTTTTAATGCTTGCTAATTCTTTCAGGCTAATTTTAGATTGACCCATGTAAAATTGTTCATGGAACAGCCTTTCTAAATAAGGCCATGTGTCTACAGATCCAGGGGGAAGGGTAGTGAACCAAGTAAAAGTGTTCTTTGTTAGAGAACTTGGGAAATATTTTATCCTGAGATTCTCATTATTTGATATATCACCTGCTTCGGTCAAATACCTCGTTATGTGCTCCACTGTTGATTCACTCGTGTCACCAGCACATTTTGTGAATTTAAGGACCTTAAAGCCCCTGGGTAACTCCGTTTGCAAAACGTAGTCTACAATAGGAGATGCATAATTTGGCCTTCTAAATCCTGAATTTAAACCATTCTGGGCCATTATTCTTTCTATCATGGTGGTTAGATTATTTTCTGCCACTAAATTGTCATTTCTAATCCTGTGGACAATTTCGTCTGCATTCTGGTTTCTATTAACAACCATTATTGGTCTAGGCTGTTCATTCTGATCTTCCTGAACTTCTTGTGGCCTCAATCTTGCCCCTATATTTCTTTCTTTGACCGCTCGTATAGGGGGTCGAATATGTTCGATTGTGGGTTCTTCGTTTCGAATTACCACTAGGTTATGCCTATGTCTTGCAGGCGCATTAGGGGCGCCAAAGAAATCTGCTATTCTAGTCATCTGGACTGCATTTTCTTGGTTTGTTCTATTTATGTTCTGGATTAAGGGACCAAAAATAGCATTCATTTCGCGGGCTAGGATTCCTACCATATCATGGTTACTATCATCCATCTGTTGCCTAAGCGCTGCCTGATTATTAGTTGTAAGGGTAGGCAACTGGGTATAGTTTCCTAAATTTTGGGAGTTTGCACCCAACTGGTTCATTCCTGAACCAGACCCTTGGACTGGGGACGAAGTGGATGCATTATGTAATCCTGCCATAAACGAAGTTGGCATTCCATATGGAGGATTTCTGGGCCTCAAAGGTTCGAAACCTGGAGGCCTAGTGGGAGTCGAATACGATTGATTCCCCAAGTGTGGCACAGTTTGCACTGATGACATGTTAGGCGGTATTTCTAATGTACTAATTGGGACCGTATTCGAACTACCAACAGGGATGGTATTGGAGGCATCAATCGAACTTGAAACGATTGTGGAAGCCCCCTATGGGGGATTTTGTCCCCTATCTTGGTTAGTTGTGTTAACCATTGTTTTGGTACGTTGTCTTCTGGGTATATGTGGATTATTGTCTTTTATTTTACCACTTTGAAGGTTCATATACCAACACGTACTCGAAACTCAGAAAATCTACAATTTTCACACAGTTTTTTGATAAAAGGTTTCTAATATGACACCGTCCCACTGGGCGTGCCAATTTGTTTACAATGATTTCTAGTAAAAAACCGCTAGTCTTCCAATTTTACTTAATTACTATTGGTTACTTGCAGGATCGACTAGATTGATCCTAGGATACATGTGTCATAATAGATTTCTCTGTATAACTCATTGTTATCATAAACTTTAGATATGTTTTAAGTAGTTTTTCTGAGATTACCTATGTGAATATGCTGATCAAAATGTATAACATACGCTGACTAAATTGACAAAAGAAAGGTGTTTCGAATTAAACTTGGGTTCAAATGCAAAGATAAAGAGTTTCTGAAAATGTAAAGTGTTTAATAAAAAGATAGAGTAAAGGCAGAGTTTCTGGAAAATAAAGGTGTTTAAAAGCAAGTAAAGCAAGAATCTGAAGGAAATCGAAAAGCTTTAAAAGTAAAAGTGCAGTGAAAGTGAAATAAACATAAAAAGACTTGTATTTAAATTACAAAGGATCATGATGTTCAGCACGTACATTTTGTCTTCTTGACTCGTTTCCCTTCAGTTACGGTATTTTGAGTATTTAAGATTTTTTGTACCCGAATTGAACACACCAAATTTAACATAAAAACACCTATTTATAGTGCTTCGACCCTAACGGTCTTACTCTAAAATCACGCCACGTTCGGAGCATGCAAACTTCCTTAATTTATCGACTTCCACGTCCTCTAAGAATGGCGCTTTTATTTTGAAATTTGAATCATTTGAAATTGAATTGTATCAATTCTTTCGATTTCAATTAACCTTCTCGACCATTTCCAATACCGGCACCTTCGTCCAAAGGAGCTTCTTTTATATTTTAAACGCTAAGATCTAAGAAATCGAATCCATCATTTGCTTGCTGGAAATCGAAAGCTTCCTTTAGAATAAAAGCTCTTTATTTCTTCATCAATATTATTAACTCCCTTTTCCAGGTTGATTCGAAACATTGTCTTGATTATACCAACTTGTTCAATCGAAATTGCCAGCTAACAACTTCATACAACTCCCAATTCCACCACACTTCCTATATTTACCCATGCTACAATACACCATTTACCCCCTTCATTCCTTTCTTTACACTCATCTCATGGTTCCCCCATCTTCACCAACACAGTTGCAACTGCAGTACCTTCAACCAACCTTTCTCAACTACCACCATTCCCTACACCTCCCCTAAGACAAACAACCAGCCGATACTCAAGACTATTTCCTACCCAGCCTTTTACGGATACCACCCTATACACATCACAACCTTTTTCTGCCCCTTTTTATCCCTAAATTTCCCATTCTCAAGTGCAACAATCTGCTGCAGTGCCCTCCTTTCGTACACCCAAATTGGAATTAGCAATGTTTGATGGAACTAATCCTATATAATGGCTATTTCAAGCAGATCAATTCGTTACTTTTTACAATTTACCACCGGAAAATCGTTTGTCTATGATGTCATGTTATATGAAAGGTGACACATTATGTTGGTTCAAATGGATGCATCAAAATCACCAATTAATTGATTGGAAATCGTTCACTAAGGCATTAGAGTTATGGTTTTGTCCCTCTACATTATGTTGGTTCAAATGGATGCATCAAAAGTTGGAAGACTCTGGTGGAAAATCAGTCTGGGAGAAAGGTCAAGAGGTTAAGAACTGACAATGGCCTTGAATTTTGAAGTGAGGCATTCGACATTTTTTGTGGTTCCTCTGGGATTGCAAGGCACAGAGCTACTACAAGTACTTCACAATAAAATGGCTTGACTATTTTGGAGATAGTTAGATGTATGTTATCTAGTGTTGGATTAAAGAAGAAGTTTTGGGCTGAGGCGGTTTCAACAACTACATATCTGATAAATTATAGTGGGAATGGATTGAACATGTACTTGAACCCCAGGGTACATGGTTTGATTCCCACGGGTGGAAAAAACTCTACTAGTGAGGAGGGTAGAGAAGATCGTGAGGTAGCAGTGTCGGAAACACTGAAGGCTCAGGCTGTTACATAAAAAGGTACCTTTTTTGTAACATCCCAAGGCTTTAGGGTTCTCGGCACTATCACTTCACGATCTTCTCTATCCCCTTATTAGTAGAGTTTTTGTCTTCCGTGGGAATTGAACCATGTACCTTAGGGTTCAAGTACATGCTCAATCCATTCTCACTACTAATTGAGCTACTCTGATTGTTACATCGAAGACCTACATACTATAGTCGAAGGGTGTTCTAGTATGTGGGTGTTGAAATGCTAGGGTTGTTAGTATTTCGAATTGGACATGTTTGTTATGTCTAATTGTTTAAGTTAGTTTGTAATGGGTATTTGTGAAAAATACCATTAGTTTAGTATGTTCGGTTTATTATAAATAGTAGACTAGTCTCTCATCATTGCATACTGTAAATCTTAATTTAGGGTGAGAGGGTTATTTGTTATTCTTGTGTACTTGTAATCTTGTTTTAAGAAAAGTAAAGAATAGAATTTATAACCAATCATTGTGTTCATCATGTTCTTCATTCCTTTTCTACCCTAATTGTTTATTGATCGTTAAGATACAAGTTTATACCTTGTTAAAAGGTATCGTGTTTCACAACAGAGTAAATTGGCGGATTGGAAGGGCATGAATATTACTATAGTCGACGACAATGTGGTGATGATCAACGTGATGTTGAACGTTATTCCCATCTATACTTTATCTTTATATAAAGCGCTGACCAAAGTGGTTCATGATATTCGCCGTATCCAAAGAAATTTCTTATGGAGTGACAGTGAGAACAAAAGGTCGATTCATTGTTGAGTTGGAGAATTGCGTGCAATTTGTGTGACAAATGAGGCCTTGGGCTTAAAGATGTTGAGCTTATGAACATGATGATGTTGACTAAGTGGAAATGGAAATTGTTGAATAATTAAGATGTGGTTTGGAGTAACATTATCAAAAGTAGATACGGGAGTTTCGAGAATAAAGTTCTCATTGGTGATAAAACTATTTTGATCAATAGAGACTCTATATGGTGGAAGGACTTATTGTTGTCCGATAGGACGTAAAAATAGGTTTGTAGACGTCGTTCTTTGCAGATTGAAAAGTGGTTGTGGAATAACGTTTTGGCAATAAAAAATGTTGGGAACCCAATCTTTGGATGCTGCTTTTCCATAAATTTCTATTATGGCGCTTAATAACATTTTTAGAATTTTAAATTTTAAATATTTTATTTTATATTTTAATTTAAAATTTTATATAAGATAAATATGTTAATTTGAAACACTGGAATATTAGAACATATATTCACTTTTTTATAATTTAAAATATAAAAACATAAAAAATTGGATTAATTAAAAAAAAGAATAAGTGCATAACTGTTTTAGGCAAAAACAAAATTAAAATTATTTTTGTAGCGTTTAAACTGCCACTAAGTCCGCATAAAATTAAAAATATATTCCTAAAGGCGACGGTCAGAACCACCGCTATATGCTCATTTATTTAAATTAGTAACTCATTATTCGCGGTAGTTGAAATTGCCTTAAGATTAAAGAGGCATCAATATTAAAGCATGAGTAGAGTTACATCGAACAACATGACCTATTTATTACATGAATATAATGACCACAATTAACCCCCAACAAAGAGATTTTAGCTATGCTTACTCGTCGTAACTGTTGGTAATCCTGTGAAGTTGATCTTGAAAATTTATTTGCCTTGTCAATTAAGCAGCAATTTTGCCTTCACGCTCCCTCTCTTATTCTCCTATTCTAGACCACTGTGAACTTACTTCAACTTTATACAACCGAAACTCCCTTTGCAATGAACTAGAAGCCTCTAATTATGGGCATGATTTTGGACCTCTCACTAGGTGCACTGTCCTTATGTCTAGCGAGTCTGCTTTCTTTTTTGTTAAGAAATGTTAGTTTTTTTGACATGTGGCTCTAGCCGCATTGCCTCGCAAAGTACATTGTCCCTGTGTTTAGCCCACAAGTACTCTTGCTTCACCAAGAATTACTTGCACATGCACGTGTCATCTGGCCTTCTAACTGCGCTTAGTGCGCTTATGGTTGGGCTTAACGAGCCTTGCTCCTCGGTATTTTTCTTTGGCTTGGTCTTTGTGTTCTTAATCATGGTTTTTCATTACTTTTTACCTTTTTTAGTTGATTGCTTTTAAAATAAGTTAATAAGTGCGTACATATTTTACGTAAATTTGGAACTTATCAACCACCTACTGTAGTGAAACCCTTTTTCTAATCGAGGTTATATATATTTTTGTAGTAGTGAGCGAAGAACGATATCGTCCAACCAAGATTCTAAGAAATGCTTCCTCCTTCCCACCAACCAATCTCACCCATTATGTCATCATGCCTTTAGGAGATGTTGAAGAGCCTGTGGAAGCTTGTCCTAAGAGGTATACTCCCTAACTAAGGGTCTTTCTAGAAAGATGTTTGATGGTATGTCCGAACATTCTTAACAAACCATACCTTAAACCAATTAGTAGTATCATCCTTTTTTAGATCCAATAAAGGACACTCTTTTCCACCAAGCGGAGACAAGGCGAGATCTTAATGATTGACCCTCGCATAAAGAGGTGACGTTGGACTGGCCATACATGGCAGAAAGGATATGAAACAAAGACTAGAAGTCCCCATCTTTATTTAGCTAAGAGAACTAGATTAACCATTCGAGTATCTATAACACATAAGCCCTTATTCTTTTTAGACTTATACAAATATGACATTCTCACACAAGAAATCAGGGAGTAGTTCTCTTTCACACCTTCCCAGATGAATCTCATTTGAAACCACACTAACTTCTTCCACTTTCATATACATTTTTTAAGAAGGGGAGAAAGAACTCAAGAATATCATTGAAGAATTTTTTTAGGAATATAAGTAATTTCCCCTAGACTTACATACCTATGACTTCGAGAGTGGAGCCTCTTCCAAATCAGATTAACTAGAAAGTTTTAAGTTGACTCCACATGAGAGTTGACATACAAAAATTCCTAAATACTTAAAAGAAAGAGAATCAATCTTACATTAAAAAAAATCTTCTTAATCAATCATGATATTACATTGGCATAGCATGTATCTTCAAAGTTATGTATATATTATCCAAATGGAGAATTTTCGGAGTTGGATTAGACCATAACCTAAGGTTTATAAGGTGTAGTATCACACTTCACACCAAATGGTCAGATGAAGTTTGTGATAGCGAACGATGGTTATCCATGGCGACACTTAGAATGATGAGTATGCTTGGAAATTCATCAACTATGGAGATTCTAATGTGAAATCGATCTAAAGCTATATTATGGGAGAATTAGGGGTTAGGATTCTCTATGTTTTTCTCTCTTCTCATTTTCTCCATTATTATAATTTAATGTGTAAATGACACTCATATCTAAGACATGTGACATATATTTTATGATAATTTAACTTTATACATATAACAAAAGTATAGTAATTAATTTTTTCGTTTCTTTTAAAAAATGGAGAAGATCATAATTCAAGAATTAGTGGATAGTAGCAGACAAATTGGATAAAAATTTAGAACTTCAAAATACCATTAAAAAATACGTCATTATTAAGTAAAATCTGAAAAGAAAAATTTTAAAAAATATCTGACTATATAACATTTTTATTCTTTGACAAAAAAACAAAACAATTTAACTAGTTATTGGTTACATGAAATTTGTTTAAACTTTAGATTTCAGTCTTTGCATTCGAATGTCCTTCAGAATAAGGCTTGTCTCTCTGCGAGCCTCATTACAACATTGCCTATAAGATTTTACCATTCTTTTAGTAGAGATCTCTAATTCTTTCATATCATCCAAAACTATTTGCTTGTTCCTGCACTCTATACTACAGAAACCTTGATCTCCCCTGCATAATTTTTACCAATATCAGACCTATATTTTCATCTGTAAAACAAAATCATACACTATAAGCATGACTTTTCGATATATATAATATATACCTGTACATGTAGATATCTTTGTCTTGGCTGAGGTGTTTATTACACAAATTGCAAGTTTTAAGGAAGCAGAAATCCATAGGGATGGTTTGGTTTGGCTTTTTTACTACAGATTTGATGAGAATATTTGTGTTACTCTTTGAGCTGATAATTTGAGGAAGGAGTCTTAGACCAACATCCATGGTGATAATATGAATGGAAAAGAATGGAAGATGATTGAATAGTGTAGTGGAAATTATGTAGAGGGAATTGGATGAGGTTTGACAAAGGCAGAAGTGGTGGATATTTAAAGGAAGATAGGCCCCATGATGATGAAGATGACAATCTTATGTTTTTTAGTGTTTAACATATAAAACGTGCTATATTACAATATATTTTTGATAAAGTTGTTTGATCTATATATTTAATATTTTCATTTGGTGGCAGACAGGTAGAAGGCAAGAGGGAATATTTTTGAGGAAATGTTTAGTTATTTTTAAAATTAAGGTAATTGAATAGGATATTTATACCAAAATCATAAGTCGGAGAACTCACACATATATATCATCTTAAGATTTTAGGTGAACAAATAATGTGTTGCTCAAATAAAAAAAGTTCAGAAAATAAAATGTCTCTGATTCTATCGTTTTAGATCTTGGGAATCAACGTATAAAAGTATTTTTAAAGTAAATTTAGTTCAAAATTTTAAATTAAATTTTAAGGAATTAAATTTAAAAAATTTATATTTATATCCAATAAAATGTTATAAAATAAAATAGTGTTTATAAGGGAAAAACTATATGGACTTTCAATAAATTTTAGAGACTCTTCTATAATTTTAAAATTAACCTTAAAAGATCTTTTTGAATGACTATTTTGTTCGAGAAACATCTTTGTGATTTGTATATATACACGCATTCTGATTCGCTTACTTTCTCATTTCATTATTGCATTATTTTTGTAAAGTTCTTATTCCACCTTAAAGGGGTGAAAACACCTTATGCAATTCTGAAAATGCTTACGGAAAATCGGAAATATTCTTCCGGTTCGCAACCTATACACTAATAATTTATCATTTTGAGATACACCCTTCAAAAAGTAAAAAATGAAACCAAAAATATATTTCTGATACAAACCAGAAATATATTTCCGATTTTCAACAAAAGTAAACACAACCACCCCAAGTGGCTCATGCCACTTTTGGTTTGTCATAGCAACATTTTATTTATATTGGAAACCGGAAACGTATTTCCGGTTTGTACCGGAAGTGTATTTTCGGTTTTCTGTAAATGTAATTTAAAAACGGTGCGTACTAGAAATATATTTCCGCTTTTTAGGGGTATTTTTGGAATTTCACGTGGTGCCTAAGAAAAGCATGGGATGAAATAAGAAATCCACTTATTTTTAACACTTCCAAATCATCAAAATACCCACATGACTGTCAATAAGACTTTTAAGATTTAGTTGAAAGTCATGGAGCATAAGTGTCTTGCTACATTGACAAGTCGAGATGAGTGGTTGTGGCAATATCGTCTTTGACACCTCAATTTTAGAGATCTCAATGTGTTGCAAAGAAATGGTATGGTAACTGATTGTCATCCATCAACATTCTAGCTGAGATTTGTGAAGAGTGTGTGCAAGGGAAGTAACACAAGAGTATATTTAGCAAGGATGCAAGTCGAACCAAGCATCACCTTGAAGTGGTGTATTCTGATGTGTGTAGGTCAATGCAAGTTGATTTGAGTGTGACAATAAGTACTTTGTCACTTTTATCGATGATTTTAGTAAAAAATTATGGACATACCTAATCCAGAGAAAAGATTGGGTATTTGAAGTATTCCAGAAGTTTAACTCTATGGTTGAAAGCCAAAGGTAACAAGATCAAAGTACTTATTTTCAAAGTGGTCACTAGTTCAAAGTACATATTCTCAAAACGGATGGTGGAAATGAGTATGTGTGGGTTAGAAAAATCATTTTCAAATAAAAATCCTTTACAAAATTAGAGTTTAAAAGGTATTTGTAAAACAAGCAAAATAAAAGTTGTAGAAAATAGAAAATCAATTAGATGAAAATACAGCGGAAATAAATAAATGAAAAGTAAATAGTTAAAGAGAACATAGAAAAGTATTAGAGATTTATAGAGGTTAAATCTAATAATATGACCTACTCCTCTCCCTAAGAATTGTTTTTTAGAATTTCTACTATGATGTGATCTTTTGGTAGGATTTTCCCACAAACCTTCTTACATAAGAATTGGAGTTTTATAATGACTAACTTTCCAATGAAACATAAAGTTTTAACTATGGAAACCTCTCAACCAAGAAATTTTAGCACTAGGATAATCTCAAAGCAAGAGAGCTTTCAACAATTGGCTAAGCTCACGAATCTACTAAGATTTTTAATAATGAATACCTTCCAACCAAGATAAGGTTTTAACTGATTTACATCAACAACTAAACAAAGACTTTTCACTTAGTTTAGATTACATTCAAAAGAAAAATGTATCCCAAAAAGATCTTACAATATTTCCGTTACACCATACCAAAATACTCGCAGATATAAAATTTCACTCTCAGAAACATTAAGGCAAAAGTGAGAAAATAAAAAGAGAGAGAGGATATTTAGAGAAATATATTTCAAATATATTTTATGGTTTCAATTTAAGTGAATGAAAATCCTCTATTTATAAGACAAAATGTGACTCAAAAAAGTCATGGTCTTTTTAATGTTGATAATCGAATAAACACATGACATTATCGATTAACGTGTACAAAAATGGAAGATTTAAAAAAAAATTGTTACTAGTCGATTATAAACCCTAATAATTTATTATGAGACATTACAAAAAGAGATAATCGACTAGGTTTAAGGACTAATTGATAATCAATGCAAATTTTCTTTCATAAAAAACTTTGATATTTTATCCAACTAACTAGGCATAAAAACATTTTATAGTAGTTTTAATAAAAAGAGAGAGGCTTTCCAAATCAATCCGTGTATGCTTTTTCTTAAAAAATAAATTCAAGAGTTAGTCTTATATATTTACTAACGCAAACCACTCAATACAGAACTCGAAGAGCTTTCACACTTTTTATTTTTCACATTTTCATAGTGTGTATCACTATTTAGATGTCCATCTTTAATTTTTTTTTACAAACAAGGGCATCATTATCCATTAATGTGATTCAAATACATATACATATTGGTCAATCAATTGTTGGTGGAGTTCAACTTATCTGCCACCTAAAGCTTGGGGCGTCAACTCCTTCATCTTCTTCTTGGTGTATTCATGCTCTTTCTTTAGAAAGGACATCCATTTCGGGCTTTAGTATTACCTTTGGACTATCAACTTTCTCTCCTCCTCAAGATCCAAATAACCTTGTTTAAGACAACTTTACTTGAATGCAATGCTTCTATCTAGTTGAGGTTACAACTTACAAGCATTGTGCTTGTAATTGATCTTTAAAGTTGAGGTAACCCCTTAAGATGCCACTAAAGTCAAGTTAGGATCGAAAAACAAAATAGTCAAAAGATTGAAACACAAGGAATCAGTTTTGCTGGGAGAAAGTATAAAATAAAAAAACAGAACTTTAATAAAATATTGCAGACTAAACAATTTGTTTATTTCGTTGATTTTATGTTACCTAATCTAATAATGCAAACACAATGTTGGAGTGAAGTTGCATGATATTTGCATGGTCGGATATCAAAAGTGGAGAGAGAAAGCATTAAATAACGCAGTCAAAAAATAGAATAATTTTTTTACTTTTTTTTTTGCAAACACCAATAACATATGTTTTATTACGTAAATATGTGATTATTTAATTTAGTTGGATAATTAATTTAACTTATCATTAAAATTGTTAATAACTTTAATTATATAAATAAATACAATTATTTAACATGAATTAAATTAATTATTTATTCAATTGAATTAATAATATTTCTTTATATATAATTAGTTAAGGACCACACAACTATATAGAAAATAGGTATATCATTATACATGATTTTTTTTAATAGAATAATGTGTAGCAGCTATTTCTACAGTTTACGTTGTTTAATTATTTGGTCCCACGCGGACGAATAATTAACGAGGACGAAGATTTGTTTTAATTATTTCGAATATACACACATGGAACTTGTGGAACAGACCAAGAATTGATGTCAGATATGCAAAGATTTCCATTTTGACTTAAATGTAATATTTATTCTTTTCTTTTCTTTTCTTTTTTTACTTTTTGCTTTCTTGTATTAAAAAATGATTTTTTTTTTATTTCAATTTTATCAAGATTTAATTTTTAAGTATAATTCTCATAAATGACGACGGTTACAGGTTTGATTAGATTTAACGCTCTTTTTACTTTTTTGAAAAAATATTTTGTGAAGAATAGGTTAAATTTATCATTTTTCAGGTTCATCTCCAGTTAAGAGAGCTTGGTATAGTCTTTCTCTTTATTTTTTTCCACTTTTTCTTTTTTTATCTTAATATTATCTCATTAAAAATAAAAACTAATGGTGTATCAATACTTAAGTGAAAAAATATTATAGCATGTTATATTATTTATTACTTTTTATAAGAATGTAACTAATATAAAAAGTTAAATTTAATAGATAAAAACTTAAAAAAAAAATGTATTCACTAAATTAAAACTAAACATTAAACCAAAAAAATCTCATTTTCCCCAAACTTTCAACTTAAAGACCAAAATAGAATTGTAGAACAAGAGAATTGCGTTGTATTGTGCGCATAAATGAAGAAGAGAGACGAACGCAGCTTCATGGTTAGACACAAACAAAATTTATCACATTCCTGTGTGTTTTATTCATCAATTACTTGTGTATTTTAGACACCATTTTCTTCAAGTTTCAGCTGTTTGAAATTTTGAAAATTATGTCACAAAAAATATTGGATTGAGTCCTGAACCAAATTGCTCTCTTTAAGAGATTTCATAAAATTATTCATATTGTACAAGATAGACGATCAACACGTTGTCTTTATGATAAAATAATTCAGTTCAAAACTATTATGATTACTACTACATAGTAGTGAATCGATCTAAAAATACACCCTTAAATAATAGTTGCTTGACCATTCTAAATAATTTCACAAACTAAGAGAAATTCAATTATTTTTTAAAAGAGAATTCAATAATGATCGTTTGACCATCCTAAAATTATGTTCAATCGGCGACAAGATGTCACCCACATTATTGAGACAATATATGAGACAATAAGATTTCAAGGAGCAAAGAACAAGTAAACAAGTTAAATAACAAAGATAATTGATAATCCAATTCAATATAATGTCACCTACATCTGGATGGTTGTAGCTCATGAAAGGAAATTCACTAATTCAATAGTACATGATGATTTCATCTGAACTCTCTCAGTTTAGTGTCATTTTCTTAATACTACCCGTGAATTTCAACTCAGACTCCCCCTGGATCTGAGATCCCCTCACTTTCACTCAAAAACTCTCCCAAATTTTTGCAAGGAAATAATTATATATAGAGTGATTTAAATCAGAGTTACAAACCAAATACTCTATCCTTCTAAAATAAGAAAGACTCTCAAGATAGAGTATTACACGAGCAAACGTAACACGCTCTACTAGACAAAAATATATGCGCTCAAAAAAATTCTTCAAAAAAGTGATCTTCAGACAAGGGGAACCATCTCTCTAAATAGTAAATATAATCCAACAGAAAAGGTCGGTAGGATTTGATAAAAAAACAAGTTGAATTGGAAAGCGAAAAATCAAATATTATTTAATAAAGAAAACAGAAATTTGTAAAATTTAAGGGTACAAATGAAAACACACAAAGAAAACACAAAATTGTGCACAAGAAGAAGGCTCGCTAGAAAATGCCTTAAGCTCTCTAGCTAGAGAAAGGCTAAAACATGGCAATTCGCTAGCTCCATCTTGCCAAGCAAAGGAGACAAGCTCACAAGGCGAGTATAGGTGGTTTGAGGTTACTTCCATGTCAAGGTACTTAAGACTGGAGTAAGACATGTTGCCAAAGAACTAAATGATGGTTATTAGGTCCCTGATTAAGTAACTTAATTAGGGATGAAGGAAGAATATTCTCTCTTTGCAAGGCATTAAATCTCTCCGAGTGAGATATGGCGGCCAAACATGAGTGAGCAAGTTTGTAACACCCAAAAAACCCTCAAAGCATATTAATACGAATTTAAACAACAATTTACATATGGTGCCACTCAAACACAACATAAACCTGCTCCGTAACATGGGTTAAATAAAACATAATATAACATAAATATATGTCTTCACATTCTCGCCTTTACATAGGCTCATTGGAACTAAGTTAAACAAACAACTCAACAAACATATTAAATCTCATAATAAATCTTCTTTTGAAAACATAAAACTTGGTTATGGAAAAATGTCTTCATCAATCTAATCAACATATAACATTCAAAGTTATAACATTTAACTCCCGCAACATAACTTAAAAGTAATATAAATAATAACAAAATGTTTGAACGCTTAATGTTACAAATAAGAGCAACGAATTCTAAAACGCATAAATGAAAAAGGAAGAATAGCCTCAACGTCATCCTTTAGCTTATAAGAAGCTACTCATTTTTCTACTTGTCTATACCCCACATGAATACATACACCACAACAAACAAAAAGGGTGTGAGAATACACTCAAAATAAAGTAGGAGTAGAATAATTCACATAATCATACACACACGCGCGCTAATCGCAAAAATTCATAAATCACATCATGTATTCTCAACCAATCACAATAATCATGAATAAACAACCACATACGCAAATATATATGCAAATGTACTCCTCAATTGACTCTACATGTATGCAATATCATTTATGGACGACACATGCCCATATCACTCCCGATCCCCACCATAGGAACAGAGTACACCAAAATTGCTACTAATCACCATATGTTAACGCTTCACTAATATCTCAGTAGAATTAGTTACTCTCTCCAGATCTCCTCCATAGGACCAGAGCACACCAAAATTGATATTAATCATCATATAGTAACACTTCACTAATCCCTCAATACAATTAACTACTCGCTCTAGATCTCCACCATAGGACATAGTAGACTAAAATTGGACCGAATTGCATACACCGTGATGTATGGCTTCAACAAT
This sequence comes from Vicia sativa, assembly GCA_021764765.1. NCBI lineage: Eukaryota > Viridiplantae > Streptophyta > Magnoliopsida > Fabales > Fabaceae > Vicia > Vicia sativa. Next base: position 112,727,506 of record CM038796.1, on the reverse strand, counting down.
AACATGCAAATAAACATATATACAATTAACCCCTCTTCTGACCGTGTACATCGCCAATAAGGCCTCCTCAAGACAACTAATATAAGATACACATTCAACAATGCAACATTAGCAAATTCATCATCGTTCATAATATACAAACAAATTCACCGATTAACCATCATATAATTATGCACTTACAACAATAATACATAGAAGATATTTAATTTGTGTGTTGTGTTTATCAGAGGAGGAATCTCTTTCGCATCTTTTTGGGTCTTTGCCTGATTATGGCTCGTATATGGAGGAAAATGTATGAGTGGATAGGTTCTTTCGAAGAGTTAACTTTGGGGGAGTTCGAGGGTTTTTTCACTAATTGCAATAAAGTGAAGAGTTTAACAAAGAGGTCAATCATTGGGGGTTATTTGGTTAGCAACTACGTGGAGTATTTAGTTGAGACGTAATGCAGTAATTTTCAAAGGTGATTCATTTATTTTCGAGGATTGTGTTTCGGAGATCATTCTAAATGGTTGAGAGTGGCTAGGCTCCAATTACAAACTGTTAGACAATTGTAATTTTCATACTTAGAATACAAAACTCTCATTTGTTTCGGGTTGTAGGATTTTCCGTTTGTAGCGGGGTGGAGTATCCCTTATACTCTCTTTAATAATATTTTTGCCTATTAAAAAATAATCAAATAATTATATACTTACAACACATAGCAATATTCACCACATATGACTAACATCACTAAATAGCATTACATGCATTCCATACAATGGTAAAATACTCTTTTTTGACCTGTATGTTAACCTCAAGGTTAATTTTGATCCCTTAACTTAAAAATGGTTCGTATAGGTCCCTTAACTTTTAAAACATTTCATTTTAGTCCTTTTTGTCTAATTAAAGACGAACTTAGTGACCAATTTCTAAGTTTTTCGTCGCTAATTAGACAAAAAGGACTACATTGAAACATTTTGAAAGTTAAGAGACCAATATGAATCCTTTTTAAGTTAAGGGATCAAAATAAACCTCGAGGTTAATGTACGGGACCAAAAAAGATATTTTGTCCCATACAATTGTTATGCCTTTAAACAATAAAAATTAAGTAATTCAATTATTATTCAATAATGAAAATTCATCATGATTACTTAATCTCATAATAATTAATCAATTACTCATCAACAACTAATTCTCATTGACATATCACCAAAGAGACTTTAATCAATCACATCAATTAAACTTTTTTCATCATCATTATCCATCAATGACATTACATCTTAAGTGAAACAATATATTCACACCCTTAAGTGCATATTTAGCCTCTTAGGGCATCACCATGATATAGTCTTATGCGTTAGCTTTCTAATGCTTTAAACTGCATTTCAAATGGAGTTACGAAACTCCGATTTCGATTCCGTGAAATACACGATTTCATTTTTCTAATACATTTTCTATGTTTTTATACACTATGATTATCCAATAATATTTCACTAGTGTAACACTAATTTTTTTTCATTTTAATACACCAACTAAGCACTGGTTATACACCTAACCAACTAAATTATCATAAATTCAAGTTTAACATTAAAATCCAACAACACATCAAGGGCAATCTTCAATTTTAAAATTTATTTCAACAATTTATATATAAACTTTAGTATGTAGCAGAGCACGAAAATACACATCAAACATGGTCATTGGCATGAATTTATTATTAACGCATACAAGGTTCATAAACACAATATTAGAGAAACGAAACCTATTAAAGGGTGGGGAACCCTCACAGCCCCATCATGCAATACACTCATAAAAGAGAAATCTCCCTTCTTACCTTAAATTCACCAACAACAAATCAAGCCTAACAACAATGAAGTCTTCTCCCTCTTGAAGCCCTAGCCTTAACTTTTACTCCAAAGTTACAATTCCATGTACTACAACTCCTCCTAAGTCTCCCTATTTTTCTATTTATAATGAAACTTAATCCCACCTATTTAGGTAATTCTCTTATTACCCTTTTATTCTCTACATTTTTCATTTGGCCCTCGTTTCTCTACTAACTTGTATTTTCTTTTTAATTTAATTAATAATTGCTAAATAATTCCTATCATAAAGCCACCAATTTCAACATTTATTTTTAATGCTAAACATAATTTCTTATTCTATTTTAATTAATTAAAAATACTAGTATTCTAGTTAGGAGAAAATTTAGGTACAATTCCTTAGATGTGGTTCATAGTTGTTTTCAATAAAAATATGACAAGTATATAATTTTCTTTTCTCCTGGTTGCGATGCGGTATAGCAGACAAGTAAAGAATTGGTATTTATTTTTATCAGGTGATACATACCAGTTAGGTTATATTGTATCGTGTCCATAGAGATTGGTTATTGGTTCGTTGTTTGACAATTTTACCGTTAATGAGTTTGGGATTTAATGAGTTGAAAATAAAAGACAAAAAGTAAATGAACAAAAAGTATAAAGGATAGACAGCTTGTCTGGAACGAATGCACACTACCCGTCACAAACTTAAATCTATTGTCCATGTCATACTTAGCCTACGATACTTGTCCGTGTCATCACATACATCTCACAACCCAAGCTATTTCTAACCCAAATTGAGAATTCAACTGCGTCACCTCAATACCTATCTCTGGCATATCTCACCACCACAAAGGCATTAAGCTCAGATACCCTAAGTGAATGTCGGCTCTAAACCCATTCGTAGAATTTAAAAACTAATAGATAATCATCCTAGGTAAGAATCTAAGCGATTTATATCTAGCAAAGCTCAAATCCCTAACACGAGGTAAAAACCCAAGACAATCACCAACACGGATTTGTAAAGCAAACTTTATACAACGCCAAGGGCGATAAATATACATGAGTAAGAGTAGATATACATACATAACCAACAAAATAGAGAAATACAAAGAGAAGAGAAGAGATAAACCACTCATTTACACCGGTTTGTCAACGCCTATCGAAGAGCAATCCACCTCCAATCATCCATTGCAAGACCCTAGTGTTGTTTTCTAAGCTAATCTACCAAAAATGAAGGTTGATGGAAATGGGGATCAAAATCCACCCTAAAACCATAACCTAAAAATATGTAAAAATGAAGTTATAAAGAAAATCTCATACGACCGCGTTGAGCGGCGTGAGCGCGCTGAGCGGCGTCTACATATATTTACACTAAACCGACATAAATGTCGCTCAACGGCCTCTAAATCTAAAATTTTCTTTCTGCAACAATAGTGTCAAACCAAGCAGCGTGCTTCAAACCACGCTCAGCAGCCTCACCGCGGTGAGCGGCCTCCACTAAACAGAACTTCCCAAAAATGGACTTTTATTCATCAAAATGCATCCGGAGCCGTGTCTTCAACACTTTATTCTTCGATGCGTCAAATGTGCAACAAATACCTACAAAAACACATTAAAACTAATCAAACTATACATAAATGAATCAAAAACACAATAAAACGTATTTACAAATAAAGTCGGGATTATTCAACTAAATATCAACAAAAGAATGGATAAGTGCCATGAATTATATACACAAAATTACAAAATTTTAGTACTTATCAACTCTCCCCAATTTGACACATTGTTTGTCCTCAAACAAAGTCAAGTATCCTAAAGAAACAAAAGACGTTAATTAAAGAATCACGAATTAACAAGTTTTTAAAACAGAGAAAAATGTATGGTTCAAAAGAAAACGTACACGACAAATACACACTTACCACAATCCTACAATGATAACATATAAACGAAACAAATTCTAAGTACAAAAATCATGCAAAACATTCTAAAACAAAACAAGCTCAATCATGAATCACACCTAGCAAAAATTCATCGGTAGATGAAGAGCACACAAAGGTGAGGGATAAAAAACACTCCTCCACAATCTTGCAAAAAAAAACTAAATTATGCATTCATCCAAAAACTCAATTGAAAATACAAATGCAAGAATCACAAGGGCTTTTCAAGGTTGTAATGTGGCTTGGCTAACAAACAAGTGATAAGTCCTAAAGCTAATCGAATCAAAAACTTGCCTAAACCTAAGGGAGTGATCAACTCACAAAGACTCAAGCATAAAATCTCAATTAAAATTATTCTTCATCACAAATTGTAAAACTAAAACACCTCACTTATTAACACAACATTATTTATACTCTTTTTGTTTTTTTCTTTTTCAAAACTTTTTCTCTTTTTTTCTTTCTTTTTCTAATCTTTCTTTTTCACTTTTTTTTTTCTTTTTTTTCTTTTTATTTTTCTTATTCTTAACCTCATACCAATCACAATATAAGTACATAAACATTCCTCTCCGCAACTTGAATTCAACCAACATCATTATGTGAATACTCTCTACTTTCTAAGGCAATGTAAAAATCCATACAACAACATATAGTTGAGGGTTCAAGAAACAAAGAAATCAACATCCATACAAAAAAGGTGAATTTAACACTCATAGACAAGCATGAAGTTCAAATAAACATGGATATTGATAAAAGTTCAAAGGGGTTAACAAAGGTTCACACACTCACGAGGTGAATCGAATATTTGGCCAAGGTAGTTATGCTCAAAATCAAACAAAATTGCCTTGATCATTTTCATGCAATCATACAATCAACAAAACACAAAAGATTAAGCATAATAAAGTCCATCTAAAACAAGAATTGTGGCCTCAAGCATATGTAAACAATGGAAAGCTTCCTCACATTTATGGTTAAAAAGAGAACTAAAGTGGTTCAATTCATGAGCAAGTAATGCAAAAAGAATGAATGAAATAGTAATTATACAAATGACAAATTTCCTAAACATGTTATGCTATATAAAGCGATAAACGAGTATCTTGCGTGTACCAACTTTGAAAACTATCATTATCATACATCCGCGAGTTGAAACGATCAAACTCGGAAAATCACAAAATGCAACCTCAAGCTACCAGACCAAAATTTGAGTCCAAACAACAAATAAAAGAATTAAAAAAACAAAATTTACAACATTTACATCCAATAAAACTCCTCAAGATAAACACGACGAGCTTGCGGATAACACAATTTGATAAAACAAAATGAATACAAATAACAATACAAAAACATGGTGAAATTGAATTAACAAGTTGAAAAGTGAAGATTTGAAATTAAGAGCAAGTCATATTTCTACTTGTTAAAACACAAGCCACCACACACGTAAACAAACATGCTTGTTTTACGTCGTAAGCTCGACGCCTTTATTGTGCGAGCACTAGTAACCTCCTCTCGTCATGCCATGGTATTGCCACACCGCGCAAATCTAAAGAAAGTGTCCTAACAACCACACAACAAACGTTACGAATACGAGACAACTTACAACAATACTTGAAAACAAGGAAAACACACACATATGTACAAGTATGGAAAGTAAACACACAACATGTACAAGTAACAATATACAAGTTCATATACAAAGTTTATACAACATATACATTAATTACAAAACTCAAAAACAACGGAATTATCGCAATACATAAACAATAAAACCAATCCCCGACAACGACGCCATTTTGTTGCGAAGCGGTATAGCGAGCAAGCAAAAAGTAAAGAATTCATTTTTATCGGGTGATATATAGCGGTTAGGTTATATCGTATAGTGTCCACAGATATTGGTTATTGGTTTGTCGTTCGACAATTCTACCGTTAATGAGTTTGGGATTTAATGAGTTGAAAATAAAAGACAAAAATTAAATGAACAAAAAGTATAAAGGATAGACAACTTGTCCAGAACGAATGCACACTACCTGTCACAGACTTAAATCTACCGTCCATGTCATACTTAGCCTACGATACTCGTCTGTGTCATCACATACCTCTCATAACTCAAGCTATTTATAACCCAAATTGAGAATTCAACTGTGTCACCTCAATATCCATCTCTGGCACATCTCACCAACACATAGGCATTAAGCTCAAATACCCTAAGTGAATGTCATATCTAAACTCATTCCTAGCATTCAAAAACTAACAGATAATCATCCTAGGTAAGAATCTAAGCGATATATATCTAACAAAGCTCAAATCTCTAACACGAGGTAAAAACCTAAGACAATCACCAACACAGATTTATAAAGCAAACTTTATACAATGCCAAGGGCGACAAATATACATGAGTAAAAGTAGAAATACATACATAACCAACAAAATAGAGAAATACAGAGAGAAGAGAAGAGATAAACCACTCATTTACACCGGTTTGTCAACGCCTATCAAAGAGCAATCCACCTCTAATCATCCATTGCAAGACCCTAGTGTTGTTTTCTAAGCTAATCTACCAAAAGTGAAGGTTGATGGAAATGGGGATCAAAATCCACCCTAAAACCATAACCTAAAAATGTGTAAAAATGAAGTTATAAAGAAAATCTCAGACGACCGCGCTAAGCGGCGTCTACATATATTTACACTAAATCGACATAAATGTTGCTCAGTAGTGTGAGCCTGCTCAGTGGCCTCTAAATCCAAATTTTCTCTCAGTCGCAACAGTGCCAAACCAAGCAGTGCGCTTCAAACCGCGCTCAACGGCCTCCACTGAAGAGAACTTCCCAAAAATGGACTCTTATTCATCAAAATGCATCAGGAGTCGTGTCTTCGACACTTTATTCCTCGATGCTCCAGATGTGCCACAAATACCTACAAAAACACATTAAAACTAATCAAACTATACATAAATGAATCAAAAACACAATAAAACGTATTTACAAACAAAGTCGGAATTATTCAACTAAATATCAACAAAAGAATGGATAAGTACCATGAATTATATACACAAAATTACGACATTTTGGCACTTATCACTCCTACACATATGTAATTTTCTCCTAATTTTACTTCTTAAAGGATATTTAAACACATTTGTCATATTTTTATTGGAGGAAAGTATTAACCACACATATGGAATCGTATCTAAGTATTCTCCTTCTAGTTATTTTTAATTATTCTACCAAGCACTCATATTCTCATCACACCCCACCAATATCATTACACCCCAATAACACATATAAACACATAATTTATTTTAATTAAAATACATAATAATTAAATAAATACACAAACAATTAAATTAAGTCAGTTAATCGAATTTGGGATGCTACAAAGTTGACAAGTTTGACCAAGCAAGACCGCACCAAGAGAGGATACTAGAACATGACTCTATAAATATAGTTCTCATATAGTTCATTCTGAGGTTATTCCATGTTTTATTAGTAATATAATCACATTGTAATAGACAATAATTATGTCCTACAAGAGAGAATTGAGAGGGAAATTCCCAAGATAGATATCAAAGAATCAAAGGTGAAGGCTCTGTCTAACTAATAAATCATTGTAGATGTTTTTTCAACTTCTTCTTCCTAATCATCATTGTAAATCTAAAATGAGCAAGCATGGCTAATTTCTCTTTTGACGTTAATATTGATCATGTTGCTATGTATGTTCTACTTTGACGTTAATAATGATGATTATCTTCATTCTTAATTCTTGTTAAGAATTAGCTACTTATTACTTGTTATAATAATTTTGAAATGATATCGAAAGATATTTTTCTTAACTAGATAAAATATTTTCACTTGTTAGATACTAAACTCTAGACACTGCTTTACGTTTAACATTCATATTTACTATTTAATCTTAATATTGTTGTATCGGTTAATTGACTGAGAAATTTTTTCCAGTCAATACGACTAGTTTCACATTGTTGTTAATAATAAACAACAGACGCGAAAAAATAGGTGATAATTATTGGAAATATTACAAGTGTGAGTGTGGGGAAATAGTCCCACATTGGTTGAGCATGTGGTGACTTGAGCATTTATAAGTGGGAGAACTCACTCACCTATCACCTTAAGGTTTTATGTGGACAGGTGGTGTGTCTCTCATAAAGATGTGTAGCTCAAAACAAAGAAAGTCCCTACAGAGTGTAAGAATGCTCCTCGCTCGATCCTCCCTCAATTGTTGCGCCAACAACTGGTATCATGAGCCTGGTTTCGAGATAGGGACCAACTTGCTTGTATTGAAAGGAAACTCCACATGAGCAAGGGTAAAAGTCCCGCATGTAGGTAGAGGTGTCCTGTTGAAGAGAGTCAATGACGGTACAAGTGTGAGGGAGAGCATTGTGGTAGAATCACACTTGAGGGGAGTATTGGAAATATTACAAGTGTGAGTGTGGGGAAATAGTCCCACATTGGTTGAGTATGTGGTGACTTGAGCATTTATAAGTGGGAGAACCCACTCACCTATCACCTTAAGGTTTCATGTGGACAAGTGGTGTGTCTCCCATAAAGGTGTGTAGCTCAAAACAGAAAGTCTCTACTGAGTGTAAGAATGCTCCTCGCTTGACTCTCCCCCGATTGTTGCGCCAACAATAATATTAATCGATAACTAATAATATACATAATTAATCAACAAAATGCATGAGGATAAGATAATAAAATCTAACCCTAGCAATATCAATTCTATTTATTATGGATTGAGCTATTTTAACTAGGCAAAGTATGAGTTATTGAAAAGTAAATTTGGGGGTGGCTAGAGAGGGTGAAAACATAGGGAAGTCACTAGTTGAGATAGATCTTCAAGAAAAGAGAACAAAGAAAATCAAAAAACGACAGAACGAGATATAGACGATATTATAGCATGAGAAGCATTCGACTGTGGATTATAACAAGGCATAAGTAGGTAAATCATATAGTGATAGGGTGACACGTAACATCTATGATCACTACTTAACTATTAAGAATAATAATGTTTTAAAAACTGGAGTCGTCATCAAACCGGTGAGGGTATTGGATCACTGGTTCATTGGTCGAACCAATGGGTCACTAGTCGAATCGTGTGACTAAACTGAATAACTCAGTTGAATAAACTGGTCTCTATAACAAGACTATATTTATTAAATCATTCGAACCGAATGACTCGGTCTTTAAAAAATATCACAACACCTACAAAATTTTAAAATTATAAATATCATAATTTCACATGTTCATTCTTTAAACTCAAATTATAAATGTAATCATCACTCACAACAAAATAATACAAAATACAAATTTAAATAAATTTTGAACCAGGTCTAATTGCAAACAAGGGAAAATTGTTCCAAATATGTTTTGAATAAAGTCTAATAATATTTTACTTTATTTTAAAAAAATTATAAAAACTGTGTCATTTTGTCTAAGAAAAAAAATACTTGTTCATCGATTTCGATCGGTTTTTTTCCAGTTTCCATCGGTTTTATAGCATACCAGTCTAGCAATCAGACCAGACCGATGACCCCTCTAATTTCTAGTTCGACCGTCCGGTTCGATCTAGTTCTTAAGACATTGTCTTAAGAATTATGGCCCTAGCTTTCATCTGAAAACTGACACCATTGAAGAGGTGGCGGTATGGATCAGAATTGACGGATTACCTATAAAACACTATGATGCACAAGTTCTGTATTTCATCAGTAGTTGGCAGATTGGTTAAGGTCAATAAAAATATCATACAACATGAAAGAGGGAAGTATGCAAGAATATGTGTATAAGTCAACCTAGCCAAACCTTTACTAGCGATGTTTTTCAATAAAGAGAATAAAATATAAGATAGAATATAGAATATGAAGGATTATACTTATTAAGCCTGGACTGTGCAAGGTATGGTCGCTATAAATAAGTGTGTTTAATGAAAGTGAAAGGAAATGAGGTGGCAGTGGAAACGGGAAATAGAAGTGTAGTCGGAGAGGGATCATCCATGGAGAATCAAGGTTCAAAAAATGATGAGAATTGGGATGGACCGTGATAGATAGTTCAGATTTAAAATTTCAAGGATATATATATTTGGCTAAATTATCCCAGGGTCCTTTAGGTTATTTAATTGTAACAGATTGGTCTTTTATGTTGTTTTTCCTAGATGTGAGTCCTTTATGTTAACTAATGCTTGCATTGTTGACCTTTATCTTGCTTTATTTTGTTATATTAATTTTATTTTAACTTCTAAAATTCATATTAAATCCGTTTTTGGTCCAAAATTTTGAAAAAATTCCTAAAAATATTTCTTCTCGTTTTACACTTGTGTAACTTTTTGAGAATTTTATTTTTTGTTTTACTATTTTTCTTTAATTTTTTCCTTTTCATCCATTTTAATTAGTTTAAAAATACTTTTATGTATTACAAAATTATGAAACTTTTATTATATGATCCAATGATGGTATATATGTTAATTGACATATCCGTACCATTAATACCACTTCAATTTTTTTGGAAAGGAGTTTGGAAAAAATGTCAACGATGAAAACGTTAGTTAACATAAAGGACTCGTATGTAGCGAAAACAACATAAATGATCAATCTATTACAATTAAATAATTTAAAAGACCTTGAGAGTAATTTAGCCTATTAATTTTAATAGTTGATCGGGATTGGTAATAATTCAAATAATAGTCACTTAAATAAACCACAACAGCAGCATAAGAGAATATTCATTGCTAAGTTATCACCTAAAAGAACAAAGCAATATAATTTTTATATTATAAGCGATTTATTTTTTTATAAGAGATAACCAGTGGTTTGCATTACATAAAATATCGCATATTTAACTTTAAATAATTTAATACTTAAAACCCAAATTAAATTTAGAGATTTTTTTATAATCATCTATTCCATACACGTATTTATTAGCTAATCTTGACTCTCTTATTCACACTATTTAAATATTTATTCACACTGCTTAAATATTTATTTGTGTTTCTTTTATCGTTGAAGTTTTCTTATACCCAAAAGTATTATTGTAAACAAAATCTTTAGATTTTCTTTTGATTAAATAATACAAAAAGAAATATAGAAATTTTATGACTGAATTAATAATGAGAAACAACAACTAAAAATAAAAACAAAACTAATAGTAATAAATTTGAGATCACCATTTATACTCATAGTATAAAGTTTTAATATTATTGGAAGAAGACATGATTTGTTTCTTCAATACAAAATAAAATTAATTAAACCGAAAATTAAAATTGAACTAATTCAATTTCCCCTCCAACGACGAAACTAAATTAAGTTTCAAATTTTCTAAAGAGGTCTTATACTCCTCAAGGGATTCCAAACTCATATCATCAATAGAATAATCCCACCAAATAGGAAAACTAGAACTCTTGTCTTTTGCCTCTATTGCATCTTGTAAATTCTTCTTCTCTTGTTGCAATTGTTCCAAGAGTGCCTTATGTTGAAGACACAAGATTTCAATTGTTTCTTCATCTTGCCTCCTTATTTCATTGTTGATCACATGGTTTTCCATGCCAAGAAAGTGATTAATGACAGCTTCAGGATTAGGGTAACCACATGCATGTATTTTTCCGTTTGGTGAAGCGATGATCATTGCAGTTTTTGCTTTGCACAGTATCGATAGCTCAGTGACCTTGTTGAAAAGCCCTAGTTTGTGTTTTGAGAAGGCCACACGAGACATGTCTGATTTGTCTCCTTTCTTGCGTCTTGATGTGTTGTTTCCAGAAGAAGAATTCATTGGATTTTTTTTTCCAAAAGAAGAGGTAGAAGAAAAAAATCCAAGATAGAAAGAGATACATGATCCTCCCTTTTATAGAAACATGTACACACATCAAAACCACTAAGCATTTATGGAGATTATATATTGCATTCATAAAAAATATTTTTACTTTTGAATAATATCTTTTGTAAGATTGTTTTTATTTTAGAATATCTTTTTGTAAGATTGCAATAAAAATCTTTATAGATTCTTAGTTTTGAAATCGCATACTATAATTATATCATTAACAAATTTATAACTTTATTTTTAATAAATGCCCTTAATAATTTCTTTAAACCAATTTAAAATATAAATATTTCTTATATTTAAACCTTAAAAATATTGAGTTATACTCAAAATTTCATTAATATTTTAGTATATTATTAAGCTACCCCTGAACCGTATTAATATTTCAAACTCTAAGTTTTCTTTCAAAAATCTATTAAAAATGACCAAATTTAATAAAAATTTAAGGATTAAAATAAAATATTTTCTTTAATATTCTATTGAACATATATCTATAAAATAGTTATATTATATCAACGGCTAATTTTTGTGATAACGGTTTTAGCCATAAAAGGTAGCAATATTTCTAATGCATTTTTCTTATGATTGATTATTATTTCAATCACATTATTTCCCCTCATTATTAACTATGTTTTTTTTCTTCTTAATTTGCTTAATATCCAAACAATTTCCTTAAAGCTCTAACCTTTACTCTCGTGTGTCTTTCTTGTAAATAGGGATGGAGTTATTGGATCCCCAACCTCTCTGGGACAAAATATGAAAATTATTCATTTTTTAGAGTTTCAAGTCTTCTTTATCTTTGGTCAAGTTTGATGGACTCATTAATTCCTACAAGTATATTTGGTCATGCATAAAATCCCATCTAAGATATGAAGTCGGAGAGGATTTGTAAGGATCTGAGAATGAGCTCGGATGGTGGGTATGGAGTCAGTGTTTGAGAAGGGTGTCCGGATGGAGAGAAGGTAGGCCGAAATTTGGACCGGGTATATGTCTCAGCCATGCGAACTGGGATCCAATCCGGCCATGGCACAGGCGTTATGAACGAGTTAGAGGTAACTGATGCTTTGATTCCAGCAGAGCACGTTACATTAAGAAGCTATCATTGCCTGAAACGGCTAACACTTCACATCCCTGATGCAATTAATGAGCTAAGGGTCGTTACTGGCAGAAGAGAAAGAGACTCATGTAGTCATTCGTATATATAGGGATCCCGCCAGCGGGATAAGCAAGACAATCTTAAGCTTGGAGTTCAAGATAATCAACTTGAGCCTCCAAATCCCTAAATACAACTAATCAAGTTTTTCCTATAAGAACAATATTATCTCAATCAACACACATATGGTCGTCATATGAGTGATAAACTCTCTGAAGTGTAAGTTATTGTTAGTTACTCTCAATGAGGCCGCCTTCCGATGGTACATGGGCCTCCCTCGTGCTTTTATTAAAACATCGATCAAGAATTGATAAGGAAGCTGATACACCAGTTCTCCGCCAGTCGCCACATAAAGATGTCCACCACCAGCCTATTCAACATCCGCCACAGTCTATCAGAATCAGTGAAGGATTATCTTGCCCGCGTCAATGAAACCACCATTAAGATAATCCTTACAAACCAAGAAATGTTCGTGGGAGCGTTTCAAAATGGACTCAAGGCGAGACACTTCAATGACTCCCTTGCCCAAAATCCTCTACTCACGCTCGTTGAAGTAGTTATCAGGGCGGAATGCTACATCAAAGGCGAGGAAAGCAACACTCAAAAGAAGGCTTGTGACACCAAAGAGCATGTCATTGGCGTCAAAAGCTCTTATCCCTTAAGAAATAATAGTTACACTTAACCCGTAAAGGACAAATACATGTTCAAAAAGGTGGGGAAAACTACAAAGAGTTTTACGCCTTTGAACATCAATCGAGAATGAATTTGGCGCGAGGTGATCTACCTATACAACATCCGTCGCCGCCTGCCCTCAGGTCTAAGGTAATGGGATATGAACTAGAAAGATGGTGTAAATTCTACAGAGTCAAATAGCATCATACTGATGACTGCTACAAATTAAAGAAATGAATAGAAAATCTACTACAGGGGGGCCACCTCAAGAAGTACGTGAAGGGAGGCCTCTCCAACCAACATAATGAGGCAACTCGCGAGCGAGAAGATACCAGATGTCCGAGGTTGGGAAAGGCTAAAGAATCTCGTGCAAGTGATACATCATACTCTCAACACCATAGCCAAAGGATTTTCTTGGGCAGCGATGCCAACTTAGTCTGTAAGAGATTCACCCGTCAAGTCTTGAGTGTGGACGATCTTTTCGAGAGGTCCATAACAAAGATGCTAGAGGTCGCAGTCGAATAGGAGATCAAAAGAGTCTTAGTCAATCAGGGAAGCTCTACTTAAATACGGTACTGAGATGCCTTCGAAAGATTGTGTCTCTACCCAAAGGACCTGAAGCTCTTCAGGAGATCATTGGTTGGATTCTCATGAGAACATGTACAAGTGAAAATCTAGCTCACCATAAGGATCATATTCATAGAGCAAGACCACGTCGAGGAAATAAAGGTTAAGTACTTAGTCATTGACACCCCATCCTCATATAATATGATCATTGGGAGACCAGTCTTTTACTGGCTGGGATCCATGTAATGTCCCAGATTTTAGATTAATTATTTAATTAATTAATTTAGCGTGATTATATGAGTGGTTGTGAATATATTATGATTTGGTGTTTTACGTGAGTCATTGTGATGATGTATAATCTTGATGATTTGATGAGCGTGAGGTGTCTTATGATGAACATGACATAGGATGAGTTGCTATGAGTAATGTAGTTGGAATTAGAATGATTAAAAGGTTACTAGTGTGCTAGAATAATTGTTGGTGTAGAGGAAATAAGGCCAAGATAAGAATAAGTGAGGGAAAGATGGGAAGTTTGACATTAGGGGTCTAAAGGTTATACAAATAATATGATTAGATATTTTGTTTTTGGAACGGTCGTGAAAGAATTGGGAGAAGAGCTGAGAGAAAGCTAAGGCACAGGAATACAAAGGGATTTCGAAGAACGCTAAGAAGAATTTGATTTGCTGCTATAATTTAAGTTAAGGGGATTTTTATCATTGTTATTATATTTGATTTAAGGTTGGATTACGGTAGAATTGCCTTAGGTTTGGTTGATGTGAATTTGGTGTCGTTTGATGAGGATTTGATAAATTTGCGATGAATCATGATGCGCAAATGATGTATAATTGATGTAGTGTCATAAGATGTTGATTGATGGTGAAACCCTATTATTAGGTGGCGTCTTAGGACCTGTTTTTATACCCCAAAATTTTCCCTCCTATTTCTCAAGACACTTCACATCTCTATATTCAAGAATTCCTCAAGGGTTGACCAGACAAACCCTCTCCTCTCCTAAGCAATCAACGCACAACTAGGGTTTTGCTTTTCTCAAGACATAATCAACTTCTAATGCCTCAAGTGGTCATCATACCTCCTCATATGTCTCAAATTATTACCATGTCAAGTGTCAAGCCTCAAGGCTCAAGTTTGCTCAGTCAATTGCTTAGATGGTTGAAAAACAGTTTTATTGGACAAAAAGTCAATTGTGGTCAACATATAGTCAAACTTCATTATTTTTGGTCAACATCAAGATTTTGAAGTCACATTCATCATCTGATAGAGGGTTGATCAAGATCCATCAAGAAAACTCAAGATTTGATCAAAAGTCAAAGTTTCCAAATTAGGGTTTTTGGACAAAAAGTCAACAGAACTTTGACCAGGCATAACTTTCACATACTTTATCATAAATTTTTCCACCAAATCTCATTTTAAATATAATTCAATTCTCTAAAACTTCATGTCTCACAAGCTTTGGCCAAAAATGCTTCATTTGAGAGTTATGGATCAAGACATTTTAGATCCTTCTAAAAGTCAACAAAAAGTCATCTTTTTGCAAAGAAGTGTACATGAACATGGAAACTTCAATGAATATGAAACCAAAAGGAGTGTTTAGAGTACATCTTGAGATTTCTAAAAAGTCCGAGAACACTTCAAAATATTGAAAATTGAGCAAGATACAAGTTGTGCAAATTTGACAGTTTTTGAAGAGGTGCATGAAGAAAAATACTTAGCAAATTCAATTTTTTTTCTAAATGGGCCTAAGTTTTTTTGATCCAAACTTATTCTTGAGATTATCCATGACCTCTACACTCATTTCCATGACCTTCCTTTATTTATTTAATTTATTTTTGAATTAAATGGCTAAAATTCAAATTTAATTAAATAAAATATAAAGATAAAAGATAAGGTGAGTTGGGCTTAGTATTTGCATGACTTGAGGTCCAAGATAGATCATCACAAGCTGTCAAATTCGTGCAAGATCGTGAATATATTATAATAATTGCGGGGTATTTATAAGGGTGTTACAACACACACCCACGTAATACACTACAGATCCACATTCACTTCGAATCTCGTCGATAACGACTATGTTATTGCTAAATATGACTTCGATAATCCGATCTACCAAGACGAAGACGAAGGTGAGGAAGATTTTGAAGTTACAAGATAAATTTCCAAACTACTACAACAAGAATAAAGGGCTATACAGCCACACAAAGAGCTGGTCGAAGTTGTGAATCTAGGAACCGACGAAGACAGAAAAGAAATCAAGATAGGAGCGGGTCTTGGAGCAGTGTTAAAGAAAGATTGATCCAGATGCTGCAAGACTACATCGAGATTTTTGCTTGGTCCTACGAAGATATGCTAGGTCTAGATATTGACATTGTGGTACACCGACTACCAACGAAAGAAGGTTTTCTCCCTGTGAAGCAGAAGGTCCGTCATATGTGTCCTGAGATGTCTGAGAAAATTAAAGCCAAAGTTATGAAGCAATTCAATGCTCGTTTCTTAGCCGTTACTTCTTATCCGCAGTGGGTTGCAAACATGGTGCTCGTACCTAAGAAGGATGACAAAGTGCGCATGTGTGTAGATTACAGAGACTTGAATAAAGCGAGCCCGAAAGACAATTTTCCACTCCCACATATTGATGTCCTGGTTTATAATACCGCTCAGCCTAAAGTTTTCTCTTTCATGGATGGTTTCTCCAATTACAATCAAATCAAGATGGCTCCTGAAGACTACTTTCGTTACATAGTGGGGCACTTTCTGTTACAAGGTCAGGTCGTTTGGGTTGAAGAATGTTAGCGCCACATATCAACGTGCTATGTTGGCTTTATTCCATGATATGATTCATCACGAGATAGAGGTCTACGTCAACGACATGATAGCTCGATCACAAACTAAAGAAGAACATCTTGATCATTTGCAAAAGTTATTTGATAGACTGAAGAAATACATATTGAGACTAAATCCGAGCAAATGCACCTTTGGGTTCAGATCCGGCAAACTCTTGGGATTCTTCGTCAGTGGTAAAGGTATCGAAGTTGACCCCGCTAAGGTCAAAGCTATTCAAGAAATGTCAGTTCCCCGTACTGAGAAAGAAGTCAGAGGTTTCTTGGGAGGACTGAATAACATTGCCAGATTCAGTGCACATCTAACTGCTACTTGTGAGCCAATATTCAAGTTATTGAAGAAAGATCAAGTGGTAAAATGGAACGACGATTGCCAAGAAGCTTTCGACAAAATCAAGGAGTACATACAAGCACCTCTTATCCTGATGCCACCAGTTGAAGGAAGACCTCTCATCATGTACTTAACAGTATTGGAGAACTCCATGGGGTATGTGTTGGGGCAACATGACGAGTCTGGTCGAAAAGAGTATGCAATATACTACATTAGCAAAACGTTTACCGACTATGAAACAAGATACTCACAGCTCGAGAAAACTAGCAGCGCTTTGGCTTGGGTTACTCGCTGACTAAGATAGTATATGTTGACTCAAACTACCTTTTTGATCTCTAAAATGGATCCGATAACATACATATTCGAGAAACCTGCTCTCTCCAGAAGAATAGCAAGATGGCAAATGATCTTGACCGAATACGACATCTAGTATACTACTCAAAAGGAGATCAAAGGAAGTGTAGTAGCCAATCATTTGGCTCATCAAGCCGTAGATGAATACCAGTATATGCATTTCGAGTTTCCAAACGAGGATATGATGTTAGTCACCGGTTACGAAAAGCCTAGTACGGACGAAGGACTTGAGTCAGGATCCCGATGGACTATGATCTTTGATGGAGCTTCTAACGCACTTGGAAATGGTATTGGCACCATAATTACATCTCCTAGAGGTGTCCATGCACCTTTCACCGCCAAACTATGTTTCGAATGCACCAACAATATGGCTGAATACGAAGCGTGCATCATGGGTATCAAAGTTTCTATTGACTTAAGGATCAAATTCTTGCAAGTATATGGAGACTCAGCTTTAGTGATTAGTCAGATCAATGGAGAATGGGATACGAAACATCTTAACCTTATTCCGTATCGAAAGCATGTGCTAAATTTGATCCCATACTTCGAAGAAATCATTTTCGAGCACATCCCACGAGAAGAGAATCAACTGGCAGACGCATTAGCTACCATGTCATCTATGTTCAAAGTCAGATGGGAAAACAAAGCTCCTTAAATTACGATTGAAAGACTAGACGAACCGGCATACTATTGTGAACTTGATACCGAAGGAGCAGAAGAGAAACCTTGGTTCTACAAAGTGAAAAGGTATATCGAGGCTCAAGAATACCCTGACGTGGCATCTGTCAATGACAAGAAGTTCCTAAAAACCTAACATACTCAATCAATCCTATTGATCCCAAAACCTATAAGGCATAATAACTAAGAGAAATCACCCCTTACCTGTGAGAAATTCTTGACCTTGGGAATTCTTGGTTCTTTCTTCCCTTGCTCTCTACACTTCTCACGTACGATGAAAATCCCAATTGCCTTCTCACTTTTTCTTTTCCTTTCTTTTGTTCCTTATTATTCTAAAAATAATAATAATAACAAATAATGGAATTAGAGCCTTTACCACACCCCCCACTATACTCTTTACACCCACAGTCCAACTTTTCACTTTATTTAACCAATTTCCAATAATTCCAAAAATACTAATAATTTAATTTTTTTAATTAAATAAATAATTCAAATTCAAATTATTTAATAATCGAAAATATTGGGGTGTTACAACTCTCCCCTACTAAAAAGAGTTTTCGTCCTCGAAAATATACCTTAGACAAAAAGTTCGGGATAAGAGTCCTTCATTTGACTCTCCAACTCCCAAGTAACATTACCACCTGCTAGTCCTCCCCCAAGCTACTTTCACCAGAGCTATCTCTTTACCTCACAACTGCTTCAACTTCCGATCCTCAACTCTCGCAGGCAATGCTTCAACAGTCAGATTATCTCGTACCTGTATATCATCTACCTGAGTCTCATGAGACGGATCAGAGATATTTTTCCTCAACTGAGATACATGGAATACATCATGCAAATTCGCAAGTGACGGTGGTAAAGCAATCTGATAAGCAACTTTTCTAACTTTCTTCGTAATCTGAAACGGACCAATAAAACGCATAGTCAACTTCTTTGACTTCAAGGCTCGACCAATACCAGTCATCGGAGTAACTCGCATAAACACATGCTCTCCTTCACTAAACTCGAGATCCTTCCTCTTTTATCATGATAAATCTTTTGACGACTCTGAGAAGCTCTCATCTTCTCCTGAATCATCTTAATCGTTTCTGAAGTCTGTTGGACAATCTCCGGTCCAATCACAACACTTTCTCCAGATTCGTACCAACACAATAGTGTCCTACACCTCCTACCATAAAATGCCTCAAACTGAGTCATACCAATACTCGAATGAAAACTATTGTTGTAGGTAAACTCAATCAAAGGTAAGTAACTATCCCAAGCTCCACCTTTCTCCAACACACAAGCACGTAACAAGTCCTCTAAGGACTTAATCGTCCTCTCCGTCTGACCATCTGTTTGCGGATGATAAGTAGAACTCAACCTCAACTTAGTACCCAAGGCTTTTTGCAACCATGTCCAGAACTTAGACATAAACCTTGTATCTATATCTGATACAATACTAGAAGGAATACCGTGCAAACTCACGATCCTCTCAACATACAATCGATCTAGTTTCTCCATCGGATAATCCATTCTCATTGGAATAAAATGAGCAGATTTCGTCAACCTGTCCACGATAACCCAAATAACATCAAAATTCTTAGACGTCCTTGGTAGACCAGATACAAAATCCATAAAAATGTCATCCCATTTCCAATCTGGAAGAAACAACAGTTCCATCAGTCCTGACGGTTTCTGATGTTCAATCTTCGACTTTTGGCAAATCAAACAAGTATATATGAACTCAGCAATTTCCTTCTTCATTCCAGGCCACCAAAACAACCTTTTCAAGTCATGATACATCTTAGTAGCACCAGGATGAATACTCAATCCACTATGATGTCCTTCTTCCAGAATACTCTTCCTAATTTCAACAATATCCGGAACACAAACTCTATCACCAAACCTCATAACACCATTCTTGTCAATTTGGAATTCACCTCCTTGACCTTGGTTGATCAACGTCAATTTATCAACTAAACCGATATCATATTTTTGTCCAATTCAAATTTCATCAAGAATACCACTAGTCAACTTCAGCATACCCAACTTAACGCTATTAGGAGTGTTCTCACATACCAAACTCAAGTCTCTAAATTTCTTAACTAAATCTAATTCACGCACCATCAACATAGACATATGTAAAGACTTCCTACTCAACGCATCTGCAACAATGTTTTCCTTACCAGGATGGTAATTCAAACCAAAATCACAATTCTTAAGAAATTCTAACCATCTTCTCTGCCTCATATTGAGCTCTTTCTGATCGAAGAGATACTTCATACTCTTATGATTGCTGAATACCTCAAATCGAGAACCATACAAATAATGCCTCCATAACTTCAAAACAAACACTACAGCTGCCAGCTCTAAATCATGATTCGGATAATTCCTTTCATTAATATTCAATTGTCTTGAAGCATATGCTACTACCGGCTTATCCTGCATCAAAACACCACTTAAACCCATATGTGAAGCATCATAGTACACAACAAAAGACTTCTCCAGATTCGGAAAAATCAAAATCGGAGCACTAGTCAACCTCTTCTTCAACTCTTGAAAACCTTTTTCACATTCAGAATCCCAAACAAACACTTGCCCTTTCCTCGTCAACTTAGTCAACAGCAAAGCTAACTTCGAAAATCCTTCAAGGAACTTTCTATAGTAACCTCCAAGACCAAGAAAACTACGGATTTCAGAAGCATTCTTCGGCGCTTCCCACTGAGATACCGCTTCTACCTTCGTAGGATCCACAACAATGCCATTCTTGGAAATCACATGACCAGGAAAACTTACTTCACTCAACCAGAATTCACACTTAAACAACTTCACATAGAGCTTCTTATCTTTCAACAACTCCAACATAACTCTGAGATGTCCTGCATGTTCTTCATCACTCTTTGAGTATATCAGAATATCATCAATAAAAACCACTACGAACCTATCAAGATACGGATGAAATATCTTGTTCATATACTCCATGAAAACACCAGGTGCATTAGTAACCCCAAACGGCATAACAAAATACTCATAATGTCCATACCTCGTTCTAAATGCAGTCTTCTAAATATCTTCCGTCTTCACACAAATCTGATGATATCCAGACCTTAATCGATCTTACTGAATACACAAGCCCCAACCGACTGATCCATCAAATCATCAATCCTCGGAAATGGATACCGATTCTTGATTGTAACTTTATTCAATTGTCTGTAATCAACACACAGTCTCATCGAACCCTTTCTTCTTAACCAACAACACAGGAGCACCCCACGGCGAAACACTAGGACGAATAAACTTCTTCTCGAGTAATTCCTCTAATTGCTTCTTCAATTCAGCCAACTCGGATGCCGACATGCGATAAGGCGCCATCGACACCGGACTAGTTCCAGGAATCAAATCTATAGCAAATTCCACTTCTCTCTCAGGTGGTGTAACACGGTGAACTGAATTTGTAGGATTTTGTATCGCAAATGTGTGGATAGCAAGAGTCGCCACCGACTTTTCTTTTATCCAATTAAGGGAAGGTAAAAAATACAGAAAAAGACCTTCGTTAGATTCTGAGTAAGGGAGAAGGTTATGAAAAGGGAAGGTATTAGCACCCCTTTCCATCCGTAGTTATCTACGGGCTCTTAGTTGCTCTTAGATCACTTAAAAATGTGTTTTCTGTGTGTTTGACAAAAATGTTTTGAAAAAAAGGCATTTCGCTTTGACTTTGTAATGATTCATGTAGGAATGTATACAAAGTGTTTGGAAATGTTTGTTTTGAAAAGAATTTGAATTTTGACAAAAAGTGTGAGGTGTAAAAAGTGTTTGATAGAGCAAGCAACTAAAAGTCTTATTACCTACTCAGAATTGGTCGTTTTCGTGTTGTTTTACGTTCCTTTAGAATAGTGCTATCCATACCATTAGTTGGTAGGTAACTCCATTCGTTGGATGTAAGCGGGACATTCGAAGGGACATCGGATGGTCAAAGAAAGCAACTTGTAGGAAGTATCCTAGCACATTCGAAGGGACTATCATCATTTTTCGTAGGCAACAATCGAGGGTCAAGATCATGTATTCGGAGGCGACATCGTGGGTCTTATGATCTTTGTATCGAATGGACTATGATGATTTGTTTTGAAGGCAACGGTGCTAGAATACCTCTACGTTTGAGGGACTTGACCATTTGTATTCATAAAGGCAACGAGAGAGAATTACCCTAAGGGGTGCATGTGTGAAAAGAGTGTGTTGATTCAGATTCATGTTATCTTGAAAATTAGAGTGAGCTATGTCCATTTTATCTTGCCATACACGCCTAATTACTAACAGTTTATAAGGTGCGGAAATTAAAATGCGGAAAGGTAAAGTGCGGAAAGATAAATCCTACGCTATTACATGGCTTTGGGGCAGATACATAATTTAAACTTGCGGAAAATAAAAAGCCCTAATTAAGCTATTACATCCCATGAGCAATTACATTATTGGAAAAAGAAAACAGTAAAAAGAAATCGTCCGAAACAAGATAACCTGTGAAAAGATGAGAAATCGGAAAATACGAGGAAATCGAATAAGAGAAAAATATTAGTAAAAATGCAAATTTTTAAATGAGAAAAATATCTCATGCTGGAAATAACATTAATATGCTAAAATAATTTTTTGGGATTTTTTTGGAGATAATTTAATAATTAAAAAACAATTAAAAGTGATTTAAATGATAAATTAGCAAATAAATTAAATATGCATGCAAAATAATATTTTTTAATTTTATAAATTAAATAAACATTTTCTGGAAATAATGCAAAAAGAAAAATATTTTTTTGGTGTTTTTAAATGCATGATAAAAATTGTTGAAATTAATTAAAATGAATGCAAAAGTATTAAATAAAAGAAACTATAGAAAAATATGAGTTTGTGAAAAAAGAGAAAACAAAACTGGTCCCAGGGAGGCTCGAACTCGTGACCATGAGGGGAATCTCCTACAGTGTGCGCCTTAACCACTAGGCCAAGTGTCATCTGGTGTTTTGAAAGTGAAAATCAATGGCATATGAGTGATGACGCGTCCTAGATGTGTTTGAAAACAAGTCAGCACGCGTGGACCCCAGGTTGAATGAGAGAGCCAATCGGATTGCCCAGAAACGCCACGCACGCTCGCTGCCGGTCAAAGGAGTCCACGACGCCGGAGCCCTAGCTCCGGTCGTCTTCTCCGGCCATTCAATTTCTCAAACCTGCAAAATACGATGAATAAACAGAAAAAGAACACCCTATCCCCCTAAATCGACCCTTCTGAGTCCAATGGTGGTATTGGTTTTCCCTGAAAATGCCTGTAACGATCAGTTCGATTCAAACAGCTCCTCGAACCCTAACAATGGCAATATGGTTTCTAGACGTTCAAGCTTGCATGTAAAGGTTCAAACATGATCTAATATGCATCCTGAGTTCAAATAAACACAAAGAAAACATTAACAATGCATGAATTTATGAAATCGAATTTGAGAAAAATTCAAACCGGTGAGAGTTGGATAACACGATTCTGGATGGATTGGCTTCGAGTAAGAGTTGATCTTGACTCCTGGGAACCTCTAGAACACGTTTGGATGGATGGCTTTGGCTGAAAGTGGCTGCAAATTAGAATTCGATTTTCACAAGTTCTTGAAAATTTTTGACAAAATAAGGGTTGTGTTTTTGGCTAGGGTTTCGTGTCTCTTCTTGTGCATATTGCTGGCTATTTATAGAGTGATTTGAGAGAGTAAGAACAAGGCAAAAAGATTTGATTTTGAATGCATTGAATGATTTTCAAATAAAATCAAATTTTTGAAAGAAATTTGATTTTCTCTTAAATGAATGATAATGCACGAAATTGGTATGTGTTTTGGGCTTCCTTGGACCTCAAGCATGATATAAAATCACTCTCCTTGAAAAAATATCTTATTTTCATATTTTATATAATTTAATTTTGAATTAAATGGTTTAAAATTCAAAAATAAATTAATAAAATAGAAAATTGCCATGGCCAAGCATTTATGAGTCACAAATAATGTCATGAACAAGTTTGGATCAAAAGATTATAGGCCCATTTGGAAAAGTTTGCATTTTGACCAAAATCTCCTTTTGTGCAATCATTCAAAATCGCCCAACTCAATAGTGCATTTTGCTCAATTTTCCACATTTTTGAGTGTTCTTGGACTTTTTGGAAATCTCTAAGAGTCCTCTAACCAACCTATTTGGTTTCATCTCAATTGGAGTTTCCATGCTCAATATATCTTCAAAACAAAATGTTGACTTTTTGTTGACTTTGAAAAGAACCGTAATGTTTTGATCCATACCTTCCAAATGAAGCATTTTTGAACATTCTTGTGAGACATAAAGTTGTAGAGAATTGAATTTCCTTCAAAAAGAGGTGGTGGAAAATTTCGAGAAAGTATGAAGAAGTTATGCTCACCAAAGTTTGGTTGACTTTTCACTAAGAAACCCTAATTTAGAAAGTTTGACTTTTGAGCAAATCTTGAGTTTTCTTGATGAATCATGATCAACCCTTGATCAAATGATGAATGTAACTTCAAAATGAGGATGTTGACCAAAAATCATGAAGTTTGACTGTATGTTGACCACAGTTGACTTTTTGTCCAATACAACTGATTTTCAACCATCTGAGCAATTGTCTGAGGAAACTTGACTTGTGAGGCTTAAAACTTGACATGGAGAATCTTTGAAGCATATGAGGAGGCATGAAGACCATTGGAGATGTTGGAAGTCCATCTTGATCTGAGAATTGTCAAACCCTAGTTTGGGTTGATTGTCTAGGAGAGGGTTTGTCTGATCAACCCTTGAAGAATCCTTGAGCATGGATGTATGGAATATCTTGAGAAGATGGAGGGAAAATTTTGGGGTATGACAGGTGGCAACTCACTAACATCTTCCAGAAAAACTTTTGGAAATTCATTCACCACTGGTAATTCATTACTCTTAGCTTTTCCTTTCGCTTTCGTCGAAGAATATAACATAAACACTACTGCACCATCATTAACAGCTACATTCATCTCCTTATCATACATAGTCAAATCTTCGACACTAGCCACTTTAGGAAAACTAATTGTCTTCTCAAAACAGTTGATATGGTTGAATTCCAACCAGTTCATTCCAAGGATGATATCAAGTTGTTCTAACGGTAGACACACTAAATCCATACCGAAACCTCTACCAAAAATTATAATAGGACAATTCCTACACACAAATGAAGTAGTCATTGAACCCGACGCATGAGTGTCAATAACTATACTTCCATCCATATTAGATATATCCAAATTTAATCTTTTAGCACAATCCAAAGCAATAAACGAATGAGTCGCTTCAGTATCAATAATTGCAATCAAAGGTGTGCCATCAATAAAACACGTATCTTTAATCAACCGATCATCTAGAATAGCCTCTGACCCAAATAAAGCGAACACCTTACCACTAGACTGTTCCTTCTTTGGCTTAGTACATTGTGGACGAGTATGACCTTCCTTTCCACAGTGGTAACAAGTCACAATTATCATTCTACAATCATTAGCCACATGCCCGAGTTTTCCACACTTGAAAAACTTCTTATCATTACTCTTGCATTCTTGAATACGATGCCCCATTTCACCACACTTGTAGCACTTAATTGAAGCACTAGAATCTCCCCCAATAGGCCTTTTCCACCCACCAGACCTCTGGTTATTCCTGTCATATGGTTTGCCACGATCCATCTGTTGCTTTCCTTTCTTATCAGCAAACCCACGAGAACTAGACCTAGTATTAGCAAGATCCTTTTCCAGAATCCTACTACAATCCACCAAATCAGAAAACCTGCGAATACACTAATATCTGATACCCTGCTTAATCTCATCACGGAGACCGTTATCAAACTTGATACATTTAGAAAATTCTCCTTCTTCATCATTGTTGTAGTGAGCATAGTACTTAGCTAATTCAGTGAACTTGGAAGCATACTCACTTACAGTCTTGTTGCCCTGCTTGACCTCCAAAAATTCAATCTATTTCTTTCCCGAATGTCTTCAAGAAAATACCTCCTCATAAAAGCTCTTCTAAACACAACCCAAGTCAGCACTTTACCATCTTTCTCCATCTCAGTTCTGGTAGCAACCCACCAGTCATCAGCTTTCTCTGCCAGCATATAGGTAGCATACCTCACTTTCAGATCTTCAGCATAATCAATTACTCAGAATATTCTTTCGATCTCCTTCAGTTACTTCTGAGCACCTTCAGGGTCATGCGTGCCTTTGAACAACGGGGGATTGTTCCTCTGAAAATTCCCCAATTGCCTGTCAGCACCAATACCAGCTCCCTGTTGATTTCCTCCAAGCACTCTAGCAAGCATTCTCAAAGCCTCAGCAATTGCAACATCGTCTCTTCCGTTACCTCTTCCAGCCATTGTTTTGTGAAATTCACAAAACAATTCTCATTAGAACACATGTATCGACAGTGTTACCTTGCACTAGTCGCATACAAAAGGGAATAATGACACTAAGACACTGGTCATAACGACCGACTATGCTCTGATACCACTATTGTAACACCCTTCTAAAACACCCCACAATTATATAATAGATTCAGAACTAACATGTATAAAAGGGCATTACAATTAACTAAAACAAAATTCCATATAACGTCATGCTTTTACTGAAGAACATAATTCAATTAATCGAGAAAATAACATGTTCTACACAGCGGAATTATTATCAAATTTGGATAAGTTCAAAATCCAACAATTATCCAAAACAATCTAAATGAAATAACAAAGTTTAATTATAACGCTAAACCAAACGTTCCCCAGTGTTACAAATCAGAGCATGACACTGACACGTAATAAGTAAAATGCACAGCTCAGTGAGCCATTCTCACCAGCTCCTAAGCTGTTAAACTTCAATCTGAAATCATCAAAGTAAGGGTGAGACTTCATCATAATTAAAATGCATTATAAGTTTCTCAAACAATAAAATATCTTAAGTTATTATTCCACCCTTTTTAGCATAATCAGATAAGTCAATTTTCACCATTACAATTCCTAATCATACACCCAAACATAGCAAACAAATTATAACACAGGAAACCATCCTATCATGTTATAATTCATACAAAATACAATGCAAGACTCTATGCATGTGTGTAACACGGTGAACTGACTTTGTAGGTTTTTATATCGCAAATGTGCGGATAGCAAGAGTTGCCACCGACTTTTCGTTTATCTAATTAAGGTAAAAAGTACAGAAAAAGACCTTTGTTAGATTCTGAGTAAGGGAGAAGGTTATGAAAAGGGAAGGTATTAGCACCCCTTTTCATCCGTAGTTATCTACGGGCTCTTAGTTGCTCTTAGATCACTTTAAAATTGTGCTTTCTGTGTGTTTGACAAAAATGTTTTGAAAAGGCATTTCGCTTTGACTTTGTAATGATTCATGTAGGAATGTATACAAAGTGTTCGGAAATGTTTTGTTTTGAAAAGAGTTTGAACTTTGACAAAAGTGTGAGGTGTGAAAAGTATTTTGATAGAGCAAGCAACTAAAAGTCTTATTACCTACTCAGAATGGTCATTTTCGTGTTGTTTTACGTTCCTTTAGAATAGCGCTATCCATACCATTAGTTGGTAGGTAACTCTATTCGTTGGATGTAAAAGGGACATTCGAAGGGACATCGTATGGTCATAGAAAGCAACTTGTAGGAAGTATCCTAGCACATTCGAAGGACTATCATCATTTTCGAGGCGACAATCGAGGGTCAAGATCATGTATTCGGAGGCGACGTCGTGGGTCTATGATCTTTGTATCGAAGGGACTATGATGATTTGTTTTGAAGGCAACGGTGCTAGAATACCTCTACGTTCGAAGGACATGACCATTTGTATTTGTAAGGCAACGAGAGAGAATTACCCTAAGGGGTGCATGTGTGAAAGAGTGTGTTGATTCATATATGTTATCTTGGAAATTAGAGTGGTCTATGTCCAATTTTATCTTGCCATACACGCCTAATTACTAGCGCTTATAGGTACTAAATTAAAATGCGGAAGTATAAAGTGCGGAAAATAAATGTCCTACGCTATTACATGGCTTTGGGGCAGATACATAATTTGAAAATGCAGAAAATAAAAGCCCTAATTAAACTATTACATCACATAAGTAATTACATAATTGGAAAAGAGAAAACGATAAAAAGAAATCGTCCGAAACGGGATAACCTGTGAAAAGATGAGAAATCGGAAAATACGAGGAAATCGATCAAGGGAAAAATGTTAGCAAAAATAATAATTTTTAAATGAGAAAAATATTTCATGCTGGAAATAACATTAATATGCTAAAATAATTTTTTGGGATTTTTTTGGAGTTAATTTAATAATTAAAAACTAATTAAATGTGATTTAAATGATAAATTAGCAAATAAATTAAATATGCATGCAAAATTAATGTTTTTAATTTTATAAATTAAATAAACATTTTCTGGAAATAATGCAAAAAGGAAAATATTTTTTGGTATTTTTTAATGCATGTTAAAAATTATTGAAATAAATTAAAATGAATGCAAAATATTAAAATATGAAAATATGAAGAAAAAAAATGCAAAACAAGTGAAAAAACCAAATGCCATGGCCAGGGATCGAACTCAGGACGCTGCCTTCACACCCCACGCCGCCAACCGAATCGAGTGCACGGTGTTTGAAAACCGGAGCGAATGACATGTGAACGGGTGTCACTCCCTGGTTGTACCAATCTCGCGCCAAACTTCATCTCCTTCGTTTTGAAATCCTGAGAATTCTGCGTCGGCTTTGGTTCGACGCTATGACCCCTGCTAACATCAAAATCATATACAAGCAATATAAATGAAATCTAAAGCCATGGTTCGATTGCCTTGGTCCACCGATCATCCCGTGGTATCGGTTTGGTCCAATTTAACCTAATTAGAGAAACCCTAAACGTGACTCAAACCCTAATCATGGCATATCATGCTCCGTGCCACGAAAATTCAATTGATGACCCGTAAAGCTTGTAAACCTTGTTCTAAGCACGAAACAAACATCAAAACACATTAACAATGCATGAATAATGTAATCAATTTGAAAAAGTATGAACAAACCAAATCGTGATTTCGTGATTCTTGATGTTTTGAGGGTCAGAAAGGTCCGATTGATTCTAAAGACCTCAAGGAATGCAATGGAATGCTTGAATTGGCTGAATCGAAGCAAAACTAGGGCTGCCATTGCTTCATGCACGCTTTTTTGAGTTTGAATAGGTTTCTCCAAGCAATTTTTCCGTTCTAATTCATGTGGCATGTATTGATATATATAGTAGATGGAATTGAGTCGATTTGAGGAAGAATTAATCATCAATCAATGCAAAATATATTTGATTTTGTACCAAATCAAATTTTCTTTTTGATCAATTTCAATCAAATTCTTGCCATATCTAATCAAATTTCAAATTTTTGGCTTTCTTGGTTGCTTGGATCTCAAGGAAGAGAGAAAAAATCAATTTGCAATTAATTTTGATTTTATACCTTATTTTTTAATTTAATTTGTATTTAAATGAATAAAATCCAAATTAAATAGAAAAATAAAATAAAAATTCGTGGCATTGGGCTTGGATACTCCTAATTGTATAAGTGTTAGCTGAAGATTTTGATATCTTGTGGTTCGAAAAAGGATCATGGAGCTCGAGATGAGATGATGTTAAAGTATTCAGGGGAACATAGTGAATGTTATAGTTTGGAAAGAAAAGAAGTAGCCCTTCGAATGGATGTATTAAATTCCGGAGTGTCGAACGGAAATAATGGTGATATGTGTAAAACAAGCTTCGATCGGGCAATAGAATTGTATCAGAGGAAATGGGTTCGAAATCGAAGTGAGTGATACATTTGAAATTCAAAACGCGAGCGGGATAAAAGGGAGTTGAAACGCCACCAAGAAACGGTTCAAAACGTGGAAGCAAGAGAAGCATGGTGTGCATGTTCTAAACGTGACAAGATCTTATGGGTCGAATGCTATGGTCAATTAGTATAAATAGGAGTCTTAATGTTAGGATTTCGTGTGTCATATCTATTGTACTAAAATTCACCACATTCAAAATACCACATGGCTAGGGAAACGAATGCACGAATGATGTACGATGATTGCACCAAAGCTTTATTATTCAACAATGTATCTTTATCCTTCCGCTTAACTTTATCTTGCATTAATGTCTTTTAAGTTTCTTTACTTTCAAAGTCATTTCATTTAGATGTTTTTCTACCATTGTCAAGTTCTTTACTTTTCCAAACTTTTACATTAACGTTGTTTATTTCCCGTAAAGCTTTTATACATTTGTTTACATTCCTCGCTTTTACGCTTCGCAGCTACTTTGAAAATCTTTTACACTTTAAGAGTTTATTGAATATTGCGCATTTATATACTTTCTTTTCAATTTGAATGTTCTTGTTTGTCCGAACCAAATATACATTATTTACTTGATCATATCACTAAGTAATCGAAACATACTTGAACCTATACAAAACATCCAAAACAAGTCTCAAATATGGATCTTTATCTTAAGTTTATACCAACGGTCGATACCCATAGGATCAATCTAGTCGATCCGCAAGTTACCAGAGGAATTGAATAACATAACATTATAACGCTTATTCGATAGTTTGAAGACTAGCGGTTGTTTCACCAGAAATCACTGTGAACAAAATGGCACACCTGGTGGGACAAAGTTTGGCCGTTATAAATTAAGAAAATTATAACCATAATTATTATAAAAAATTCTTTCTGAGTAAACAAATTTCATTGGTATATGAACCTTAGGAGTGGTAGAATAACTAATAGTAACCAACCTTTACCTAGAAGAAATCGAAATAATAGAATGTCTAATAATCAACAAGGGAACAAAATGCCCCACATGGAATGTGCACTAATGCGCTCGCTTTACTTCAACGTCCGCGATCCCTTCAAATGCACCAGATCTTCGACTAGTAATATAGCCACGAATGGAACAAGTGGCATGTCAACAAACAATTCGATCTTGGGCAATACAGAACCATCGTTACCCCGGGGATCCGTCCCACAACCGTGACACAAGCCCATTTCGCTACCCCACTACAAACTAGACCACCTAGTTTCGAGGGTAATAGACCCGTAAACCCTCCTTATGGGATGCCAACATCTTTATGGCGTGCTTGCAAACTTCGACGCCAAATGCATCACCCCAATTAGGATCCGGATCCGGGTTAATCAATTTCCTCGAATAACCAAGGTCCGGGGTTATAGCGCCTTACCCACCCTAACCACGTAAAACCAAATGGCTTTTAGGCAATTGATGGATGATAGTAACCATAACATGATAGGGTATTAGCACAAACTATGCAAGAAATCTTCGCCCCAATAGTTCGTAACGGATCGTGACTAATAGAGAAAATGCAGATAATATGCCTGATAAAGATTTCTTTGCCCCGCAGAGGCGAGATGTAACCAGTCAGGTTCGAGCGAACGCACCTATCATCGAACAAGCCATTGACCCACCCTATAGGCCGCTTAGAAAGAATTTGACACGAGGGCAAGGGCACAAAGAGGAAATGCCCCAATGATCCGAGAAGAACCACTTAGGGAAGTTGTAGAACCGGCGAGGATCGAAGATATGATGCTCCAAAGATTCGAGAGGAACCACGAGGGAGTTGGGGAACCAGGGCCGTGCTCGAAGGCAAGAGGCCCGCAAGCCGAGAAGAACAACCTAGAGGAGTAGTTATGGTAGGTAGAACCAAGATGCCGACGTGGTCCATAGAATTGAAATGATAATATCTTGGCGTAAAATAACCTAACCACCATGATAGAGAGGATAATGGCCCAAAACGGTATTAATATTGTGGATTAGAGGCCAAATTATGCTTCTCCCATAGCGATTATGTGATGCATACCGACTTACCAAGGGGACACAAGATCCCTAAGTTTACAAAGTTCACCGGAGATACTAACGAATCAACAGTTGAACACATAGCTGTGTATCTCACCAAGCAGAGACATAACCAATAATGAGAACCTTAGGATTAAGTATTTCCCAAGTTCCTCACGAAAAATGCTTTCACCGTTCACCACATTACCACCGATCCATAGATACTTGGTCTTTTAGAAAGATTGTTCCATGAACAATTCTACATGGGACAATCCAAGATAAGTCCAAGGAACTAGCTAGTGTTAAGAGGAAGTTTATCAACCCATAGACTAATACTTGAATAGGTTCGACTATTGAAATCCAGATGTTTCACAAGAGTCCCTAACACGAGTTAGTCGAAATGGCCGGTGGCCTTGACTATTCGATTCGAAAGAAATTAGATACGCAATACTTGAGAGATATGGCTCGGTTGGCGATGGGGTTCGACAAGTCGAAAGACTAAAGGCCGAAGGCCGTGGCTTTCAAAAGTAATAAGAAAGAAAGAATTTCCTATGTCGAAACCGAGAAGTCAAGACCGTCCCGATTTCGAGGAGGTCAAGTGGACCTAGCGGTAATTAAAACAGCCCCACCCTACTCTTGTAAACTATTGGTTCCTACAAAAGGAAAGAAATTGTTGAAAATAAAAACGACAAATTCTAAAGAAGGTGTACACCTTTGACGTGACAAAGTGTGATGAGATTTTGACCCAAAGATGGTCAACCGATCAGTGCCATCGAATGTTAAAATACCTCCTTTAGATCAAAGAAAGAAAAGAGGATTTTGTAAATATCATTGTTTCTTAGGCCACAAAACCTCATGTTGTTTTCTTCGTGGACTTAATTCGTAATGCAATCAAAGAAGGCGACTATAGTTTGCCGATAAGCCAAAGATGAAGGTGACGAGGATCCTCTCGATATTGCAGACACCAACTACTCCGAGCCCGCAGGCATGGAGAAATAAATATGGTGGAAATGCACCAAGGGTCAATACATTGAAAGATGAAAACACCGAGAATGAGAGTTGGGAACTAATCGGAGTCAATAATGGAGGCATCAAGACATCCACCAACAACCGAGGCCTCGACTAAGCTAGTGCGCCATTGGTTTCAAGGACATCCGTGCACGAGGCCGTGAGAGTCGTGATGAATTGGTACAGGCTCAAGGTCCGAGGCGCCAATTAGAAAAGGTCCAAATTACAAAGCAACTTTCCCTCGAAAGAGATCCGGGATTGGGAGAACCCACGGAAGATTCGACTATCCGGTAAAATATTCGCGCCAGAGAGTGCAAAAATCCCAATCGGCCATCAAACCATCAGTTGGGGAGATGAGGATACAAAAGATGGAGAGGTAGAAGGACACAAGCCCAAGAAGGAAGTTTGGGACACTGGGGAGCCTAGTGGCAAATTCGACCACCGGTGAAATACTCCCGAGAGTTCGAAAATACAACTCAAAGACATCGAACCGTCAGTCAGGGAGATGAAGAAAAGATGGAGAGGTGGATGTTAATATGGTGGACATGGAGAAACCTTGTTCGATATGCAAGAAATGGAGAAATATCTTGAGAAGGAAAATACAAAATGGAGGAAGGATATCTGCAGATACCGCTTAAAAATTACCTCATGGTGTGCCACAAAGGAACGCGAGATGATGCTTTGCCCAGATGCAAGATCATCTCGCAACGGAGGATTGCAGAGTTCGAAAGGAGCCAAAGGGCTCGAATCGCCAATCAAGCGCCAAGACAATCAATTGTTTAGGTGCTATCCTCGACCGGAGAGAGTGTGTTGAATTCTTAGTAAGCCATAAAGGGGCAACGGCGTTTGATTTGCCCAAGGTGTTCAACAGATATGACCAAAACATGGCAGGGCATTCAAACCATTCCTTTCGCGCCATCCGGAATCACAAGGAGATGGGTCGGAAGTACCCACGGCAATCATAATCAAAGAAAGCCCGATAGTCCTTACCCCAAAGGTGCTCAAGAGTAACATTCGTAATCCCTGTCAAGTACCAAATGATAGATGGCTCGCCAAAACCAATAAGGGAAAGATAACTGAGAAGCAATGAGCGCGCGCACGCCATGGTGTACAGGAGACAGCTCAACAACAAAAGAAAAGAAGAGTTGAGGTTGGAAAACTATAAAGGAAGAATCCCATGTCAAGATCCCAATGGCGAAGGCAACAACGTGTTCGAAGGCGAGAAGGAAATGCCGGCAGTTGAAGAGGTAGTTTCGACCAAGAAGAAAGAGATGTCCAAAGACTAACAAACCAACGACAAGCAAGCAGCCGAAAACAAGCTCTAGTTAGTAGGAGACTTTTGTCGACACGAAACCGTATGGATCAAAAGAATATACTCGGCCGGAAGATGAGGATATCGACAGATAACTTCAATCGAAGGAGAATCCTCACCAACTTAAACCGCAACGTAGTGTCCGTACTACCTTCCAATTCGCAAGAAACCAAATCAAGAACAGGAAGAGGATGATACCATTGATATGATGAAACATAGGCCGTTTGCTATTATGTCATGGATAATGGCGCCGTCAAGAGCGTAATGCATTCTTCAACACCCGAGCCAAGAATGAAGAATCATCTAAAGCCATTGTTCATTCGAGCAAAGGTTAATGCCTATGGTGTGAATAAGGTCCCGTAGATGGAGGCAGCATGTTAATCTAATGCCTTATTTTATGTTAAAAAGCCGGAATACAAGAAAGTGAGGTCAAACCGCATAACATGGTTCTATCAAATTATGAAGGGAAAGTTGGTCAAACATTGGAGTGGTGCAAGCGGAGTTAACTGCTGGTTCGAGCCGCAGCCCACCATGTTCATGGTAATCGCCAAGGCCAACTACAACCCGCCGTAGGAAGAGAATGGATTCATGGCGAGGGCGCCTTCGCCAATGCACCAAAGGTTAGTGCTATGGAGAAAAGATGGGATAGGGAGAACATCGAGGCATCGTAGTTACTTCATGACTACAACCAACCTAGTCAACAAAAGAAACTATGACAAGTATCTAGCACGAATAGCCCTCGGCTCCAAATGAGGAGATGAACGGTCGAGATGCACAATATTATATGACCCTTCGCCATGATGGCATGTATTGGGATAGAAAAATAATTAAAGGAGATTTAAGGACTCAAGGTACTGAGAAGACGGCCGTAGGTCGAGTTCGACAATTTGCTCATGATCGAGTCCTCCTTCTTCGAAAGGATTTCGCCTACATGGTCGAGAACAAATGGATAGCAGCTTCAGAGGCTGAAATAGATAGATAGTTGAAGAAAATAACATGAAAGGGCTGGTTCGAAAGACTCACCGCTAAGAAAATGAAATAGAACAAAGGCTAGATGCCATATATGATACGTAACCCCGGTTTCGAGAAGGATCCTACAAACATAGGTGCTAAGATGTTGGCACAGTGACCAACTCAAGAGGTAAATTTGGGGATGACAACACAAAAGAATAACTTATATAAGGCGATGGGTCCAAGTCTCAAGCAAGAGGTGATCGAAATCCTCAAGCAAAATAAAGATTGCTTGCGTGACTACGACGAAATGCCCGGTTTGAAAAGAGAGTTAGTAGAGCACGTACTCCAATTAAGGATGGCAAGAAGCCCATCAAGCAAACTTCCTAGGAGGTTCGCTGCAGTTGCTCACGAAGATTAAAGCCGAGGTCGAAAGGTTGCTGCGTTGCAAGTTCATCGAACCACAAGGTATGTCGAATGGTTAGCTAATATAGTGCTTGTTATTAAGAAAATGGGTCCCCGAGAATATGCATAGACTTTAGGATTTAAATACGGCAACCCCCAAAGACCACTCTATGCCCGTAGCGTAAATGTTAATAGACTACCGCAGGTTCAATACTTAAGCATGTTAGATGGATATTCGTTATAACCGATTTTTATCAAGAGGATGTTGCCAAGACAAGATTTCGTTGTCCAGAGCCTTAGGCACCTATGAGTGGGTAGTGATGCCTTTTGGCTTGAAAAATGTCAGCCACTTACCAACGAGCAATGGATTCCATTTTTCATGATTTTATTGAGACTTTTATGTAGTGTATATTGATGACATAGTCATCAAGTCTGTCTCTTCAGAAACTCATCTGCACCATCTGAGCCAATCATTCGAAAGAATGAGAAAACATGGCTTGAAAATGAATCCCCTTAAATGTGCATTTTTTGTGCAGGCAGGAGACTTCCTGGGCTTTGTGGTTCATAAAAAGGGAATCGAAATCAACCAAAATAAGACAAAAGCCATCATGGAGACTAAAGCACCCACATCAAAAAGAGAGTTGCTCTCTGGGAAGATAAATTTTCTTAGAAGATTCATCTCGAATCTAAGTGGAAAGACTCAAGCATTCTCTCCATTACTTCGCTTAAAACAAGGCCAAGCCTTCGAGTGGAGTCAAGTACATCAGGAGGCCTTCGATGAAATTAAAAGTTACCTCTCTCAACCTCCTATCTTGTCTCCACCTTCGTGGGGAAAGCCCATGAGACTGTACATATCTGCTTCTGAATTTACTATAGGTAGTATGTTAGCACAAGAAGATAGTAATGGCATCGAAAGAGCTATATACTATTTAAGTAGGGTGCTAAATGATGCAGAAACTAGATATAGTAACATAGAAAAGTTATGCCTATGTTTATACTTCTCTTGTATGAAACTTAAATATTATATAAAGCCCGTTGATGTTTATGTCTCCTCTCATTTCGATGTTATCAAACACATGTCACAAAACCAATTATGCATAGTAAGGGTAAACGGGCTCTAGCCCTAATGTAATATCTCTTTAACCTTCATGCCTTCGAGAGTCGTGGAAAGGCCAAGTAATTGCCGACTTCATTGTGGATCACCAACGGGTCGAAAAGACCATTATGGATTATGTTGGACGCAACCTTGAAATTATACTTTGATGGTTCGACTCACAAAGAGGTAGTGGTGTCAGTTCTTATAATTTCTCCCAAGGAATTCCAACAAAATTCAAGTATAAATTGATGGCCCTCGTGCTCAAACAATGAAGTCGAATACAAGCGCTTTATTGTTGACTAAGCTTTGTTGAATTGGGGCAACAAGTCGAAATTAAAGGTGACTCAGAGTTAGTGGTCAAACAAATAACAAAGGAATATAAATGCATAAAGGAAAATTTGATGACATACTTCATAGCTAACAGATTGATCAAAAATTCAATACATGAATATCCAACATATACCAAGAATAGAGAATCAAGAAGCAAACGACTCCAGCACAATGGCTTCAAAGTTATAAAGTCTCTACAAAAACTTTAAAGAGTCGATCGAATAAGAGGTAGGGTTATGGCTACCGACTAACACCATCGATTTAGAAAATATTAGGTTAGGTTGCAGTGGTAAAGATAGATTCAAGTGTTAGCCATAAACACCGTATCGATGCGATCGGGAAGCCCAATTGTGAGCTATCTAAAGGATCCAACCTAAACGTAGATAGAAAACGAAATATAGAGCATTATCATATGTCCTTATGGAAATGAATTGTTCAAGAAGACCCAAGAAGGTGTATTGCTCAAATGCCTAGGAGAAAGTGAGGCGATCTAGCATTATCGAAGTTCATAATGGGGCACGTGGGTACATCAAGGTGCCACAAGATGAAGTGGTTGCTATTTCGATATGGTATGTATTGGCCTAGCATGCTCAAAGATTGTATAGACTTCGCTAAAGGATGTGAAGAATGTCGAAACATGTGATTCAACATGCTCCTCGCGAGCGAGCTGATTCGATCATTAAACCATGGCCCTTTAGAGGATGGGCGTTAGATTTAATAGAGAAATCAATCCCGCTCTAAAGGTCAAGTACATCTTGGTAGGAATAGATTATTTTACTAAGTGGATCGGCGATACCACTAGTAGCAGATCAAGAAGCTATTATTGAATTCATACAAACAAATAATCTATAGGTTCGTTGCTGTAGCATAACCACGCACTGGTCTGATTTCGTAGAAAGATGCAAGAGTTCGCCAGAGATGGGATTTAGACTATCGACATCAACACCATATTATGCTCAAGCAAATGGTCGTCAAGCACCAACAAAGTAATAATTGGTTTGATCAAAAACACATTGGTAAAAAGCCAAAGAATTGGCATAAAACTTTAGACCAAGTACTATGGGCCTGTAGATCTCCTAAAGAAGCTACCAATACTACACCTTTCCAACTAACATTTGGCCATGATGCGCCTTGCTCAGAAATTCATCTACGTCAATCTAAAGACAACATGAACTCCTCGTCATTATATTGGGAAATGATGGTGAATGAGTTAGTCGAGTTACGAAGTCCGACTACATGCATTGGAAATCCTAATGAGGCAAAAGGAAAGAGTGGCTGTGGCATATAACAAAAGAGTAAAAGGTAAGACATTCAACGTTAATGACTTAGTATGGAAAGTCATATTGCCCATGGACAAAAAGAATAAAGCATTGGGTAAATGGTCACCTCTATTGGGAGGCCTTTTCGAATAGCAAAAACTTTTTCGAGCAATGCGTATGAAATAGAAGAACTGCGATGATAAACGAATCCTAAAGGTAAATGGGAAATATTTAAAGAAGTATAAACCATGCCGGGAGATTCGAATACTAACGATGTAGTCATAATATTATAATGAAGTGCCAAATGGTAACATAATTGCCAAAATGGCATTGTTCAAGCGTTACGAATAAACATGTCAATCAAAATATAAGAGTTACAAAATAAACAAGATTCAGAAATGGGTTGTTCCTCATCCGGTCGAAGATATTCTTGAAAGACTCAAGTCTTTGTTGGGTAGAGCGCCGCACCTTCGAGGATGGCAACTTCACCTTTGAGTTGCTCAGCCGCTTCTGTTTCAGCAAGGCCCTTGTTAAGAAGTTCTTCGAATCGATTCTCAAAGGTGTTGGACTCGTAGGCAATTTGTTGCTGCTGGGCCTCTTTGATCTTAGCCTGAAGTTCTTGAATCTGTTTCTCCCAGAGGAGGATGGATTGAGATCGAAGCTCATAGTCAGCTTTAGCTTGCTTAATATGCGTGGCTTGCTCTTCAGCTTCTTTCGAAAGCTTCGAAGCATGTTCATAAGCAGCATCCATTGAAGCTCTTTTCTCTTGGACTTTATTTGCAGCAGATTCATCCTGGAGGAGGCATCCAGTCACATTATCCAACAAAGACAGAAGTTCGAACAGGATGGTACTAACTTCCAGAGAGCAGGTAGTGAGGTTAACTTGGTTCAGTAATCCCTTCATGATGAAACAGGCGGTACTATCTTGTTTAAGCACTTCGAATAGATCCACATCAAGGATTGTTTTTCTAATTCTATGAAGAAGTACAACCCTATCATCAGAAGGCATTGCATTATAGGTCGAACCAGCACCAGTTGTAGAAAGTGGAATATCCCTTTGAGCCAATTTAGCCTTCATGTACCCAATAGGGTCATTTCTTTTCAAATTGGCTAATTCTTCTTCACCGTTTCAATGAAGACCCGTGAAGTTCCATACGTAATGGAGTAACATCCATTTCAAGTCCATTTGCTCATTAGTACGAAGACCATCACCATCATTATTGACGTTCCCATCATCTTGTTCATCATCAGACAAATCCACCACCTCAATGTCATCATTCTGATCACCATCAGCATCAGACCCTGTCCTTTCGCTCGAACCTTCGAAAGCGTCTTTCCTTCTTCATCCTCGACCTTCCCTCGCTAGAATCTTCACTCTCTTGAGAGGCAGTGGTTATTTCCTCTTCAGTTTGAGGTATTTGTTCACACTCTTGAGGGATTCCTGGAGGGGATTTTGGGTGAAGAGCTTCTGGAGGCACTTCTGTAGCATCTTCAGGCATTGTTGCATGGGTCTCCTTGAGAGGAGGCGAAGTGCCTTGATCATCAGGTCGATCAGAAGCTCCAGTTGGGAGTGCCATGTTAGAAGAGCCTCTGTTTTGCACTGGATTATTCGAATCCCCATGAGGAGAAGAGTGAATCGGAGCGGATGCTTGCGGAGGAGGAGTCGAAGTGGTTGGGATCTGGGTCGAATCATCCTACATAGATAAAGAAAGATTAGAAACTGGTAACTAAGGTACGAATAATCATTTTAAGAATTCGAAGTAAACTCACCTGTGGGTTATCCGTAGATATGTTACTGTCTATATGTTCCAACATTACGTTGGAGGTCGAAGGTGGAATTTTGGATTGGTGTGAGGGAGCAACATCTCTTGAGTCAAGTCCAGAGACGTCAGTATCCTTTGGTACGTTTTTCTTCTGTTTCTTCTTCAAAGCCGTTGGAGAACTTTCTCCAGCTTTAAGAGTCCTCCCAATGGTGCTAGTTTTTCTCTTTTTTGGAGTGGTTGGAGGAAGTTTACTCGTCTGAAATGGTACAAAACGCAATTTAGACTTAAGTTACAAGAAAAAAGAAAAATATATCAGACCTATTTCGAAATACCAGGGTAAGCTGTTTACCTTCGGAATCGGAGCAGTTGTTATGGGTGGTGTGATTTGAGTAGTTGTTGGAGTGGGTGCAGCGGTGTTCGTTGTTGTAGTTGCAGGATTGATTGTTGGAGTCACTTCAGGTACACCATCATTTGTCTCGTGGGATTGTTGAGAACTGTTTCCCGCCTTGGTCTTCGATGCGGTAGTCTTGATCCTGAGGGCTGGAAATCGAAGCAATTAAAACGAAAGTTAAAACAAAGAAAGTAACAAATATTTGGGATTTCCCAATCATTCGCACCTGCGCCCTCATTCGAAAGAATCGACATGGCGGAAAGGTCATAGCGAAGATGTCCTGGGAAATTATGAATCCAGTATCGAGCCCATGTCACAGTCTCAGATGGCTTTGGTTTCTTGTGGGATTTATATTTGAGCATTTCACTGCAAATTAACCACCAAGGATATGGAGGAAACCAAGCCAGAGCCAATTCTGAAGTAGGTAGTTTTGGAAATCTAGGTGGATGCATTTCGAGTGCCAACCTATACCTATCTTCAGGTGACAACCCTGAAGGAAGTTGGAACTTAGAAATTTTTTCTTTAAATTTTTCCCTCAAGGTTTGAGCCGCTCGATATACAGTGGTTTGCAGGCGCGTGGGATCATAAGTAGTTTCGAAGTAAGTCTGAAAAGCTTTAATCTCTTGAGCGTGGGTCAACATACCTTTCTTTTTATGTACCTGCACATCGAACGCAGCAGTCAGTTTAGCTTGAATGGTAAGAGTGTCAAACATATAAGATTGATAGAATTTAATCCACCAATCTAGAAAACTCTTTGAAGATAAGGGAGCTGGTTCGAAAGGGATTAAGTTGAATTGGGCGAACTCTTGATATTGTTCTTGTTGAAGCTTGGCATCTCTGGCTTTAAAAGTTCGACCAGAGGTAATGGCGCTTTGAGTTTGGAACAAGGGTTCAGGTATTAATTGACACAGACCAAATTGTCTCGAAACGAAGTTAGGTTGATAGGCAAATAAGAGGATCTGGTTCTTGGTCGGAGTGATTCTTGAGGAGATTAGTCTTGGTAATAAAAAGGCCTTCCAGATATCTTGGATTTCCTTGCATTTAGCAGCCTCCGAAAGAGACATAGTGAACCATGATGGTCCATGAGTTCTCGAAGCAAAAGGCGCCATAGTTTTGTTAAATTCATGTTGTTTGGAGAAAAGCATAATGTACTTTGAAAATGAAACCTGGAAATCGGCCTTGTCATCACTAGGAGTCAGTCTCCTCAGCCTCGTGCCCTCAACGTTTCGATCAACTATCTCTGGATCTTGCTCATTAATAGTATCTGCAGTGGAGAGCGAAGACTCGAACATAGCATTTAGCCATAACTGGAGCAACCAGAAGGGACCAGCTAACAAGATGTTCTTGGAAGTATGAGATTTCAAGCTCGAGACAGCTGATCTCAGGCTCTCATAAAGGTCAACTAGCAGGAGTTCACTTAAGTTAATCCTCCTGTTCTCATGCAAATCTCTTGCTAGAGGAATGAACCTACTAGCTACCTGAAGTGACCTGCTGCAGAAAACGTATCTTGATAGCCAAAGAGTAAGGAAGGCAATATGTTCAACATCGGAGACACTATCACCTTCTGTATGGTAATGACTAATGAATTTGGAGAAGCTGGCTAGTTTGATATCGAAATCAATAATACTTGAATGTTCCTCAGCATCAGGAACATATGTTTCCCCTACTGGTGTTAGTCCAGTGATGGCAGTTATGTCGAAGAATGTGGGTGTGATCATCCCTCCGGGGAGGTGGAAGGTATTATAGGTGCTATCCCAGAAATACAGGGATGCGAATAACAGAGGATGACTGTATGTGAAGCCTGGTTTGGATAATTTCAGGAGATTATAGATACCTAATTCCTCCCACTGATGTGACTTCTTAACTTCCACTTTGGCGAACCAGTTCTGATATGCTACATCAGCAGTTGGACAGGATCGAAATGGTTTAAAGTTGTTTTTAACATAGTCCAGAATGAAAGGATCTTTTGGGATAATCATAGGAGTTTCTACTTCCTTTGGAGCAACAGAATCATTGACATTATCAGTTCCTACCCTAGGGGTTTCCATTGTATTGAATAAAGGTTTGAAATCATAACAAACAGGAAATATGGTTCGTGTATCCTTAAGAATCTCAAAAACCGTAAGAGGACCCATTAGGGCAAATCTCTTTCCAGAAGCGTTAGTAGGGATTAATACCTGAGAGGAGTATAAGAGCTCTTGCTCTTTGGAGATTCCCTGGGGTATAAGTACAGATTGACCTTGGTGAGTGCCAACCTTGCTTTCCAAAATTGTTCCGGTGTTCTTATTCTTCTTCTTAGAAATCTTTTTTACCTGGGATGTTGATGAAGACATTGTTGGGGTTTTGATTAAAGAGATTAGGGTTCTTTACGAGAAAGAGAGGAAAAGAAGATTCAGAGTGTGGAAAAAGTGAAAAGACTAAGTTTGTTTGGTTTATAGTGAGGAAGTGGAAACACTCATCAACTAAT